>CM052436.1:125289820-125352188 GCA_028533085.1 Varecia variegata
AAAAATTCTAATTTTAAATTTGAATTGGAAGTATCACTATGAATGAACTCATAATTATTCTCTTCTTAAAAATTTTTTCCTAGCTTTGACCTCTGAAATGTTCTAGAAGAAATAACAACCCTAGTAGCAGTGAGCAGCCCTACCCAGATTGTGTTCTCTAAATACTACTTCTAACTAAGTATAAACAAGGTTCCTTACAGAAGTTTTTTCAGAACTAGGGGCTGACTATTCTCAAGATAAGCCTGTCTTACTGCCACAAAGCAAGCAAATCATCAGAGACGGTAGGAGGGTTATGTCAAAGGGAAGGAGGAGCAAATTTGAAATGGCTCCCACAGGATGGGGATGAAACAATTTAAGCATCAAAAAAACTAATGACTGCAAATGACTAGAATATATAAATATACACAGATAAATCTATAAGTTCTTAATAATACAAATGAACTCTCAATGGGCACTTACGGAGATTACTAAGGCACCAATTCATTCTGAAAATTGGCCTATAAAGAGAAACAATCAAGCATTTATCCTGCCTTGCTAAACAAACTATACTTTAGGATAACCAAATAGTTGATCAGGGAAAGCTCTTCTGTAAGAAAAACTTCCAACTATAAATAGAAAAGGAATTATAGAATAAGAGAATTATCATTTTGTAACCCAAAAGGATTACTTCATCTAGACAATGATCAATCGATGCTAAAACTATTAACTAAAAGAGTAATGGGGGCCGGGCACGGTGGCTCACGCCTGTAATCCTAGCACTCTGGGAGGCCGAGGCGGGTGGATCGCTCGAGGTCAGGAGTTCGAGACCAGCCTGAACAAGAGTGAGACCTCATCTCTACTAAAAATAGAAAGAAATTATCTGGCCAACTAAAATATATACATATACAAAAAAAAAAAAATTAGCCGGGCATGGTGGTGCATGCCTGTAGTCCCAGCTACTCGGGAGGCTGAGGCAGTAGGATTGCTTAAGCCCAGGAGTTTGAGGTTGCTGTGAGCGAGGCTGATGCCACGGCACTCACTCTAGCCCGGGCAACAGAGCAAGACTCTGTCTCAAAAAAAAAAAAAAAGAGTAATGGGAATATTTATAATAAAGCTGACAACATCTGACTCTAGTGGTCAATCTTAGCCCCATTAATAGTGAAACAACTAGACATTATGTGCCTCTGTGAGGCAATAGGAAATACACAGCACCAACTATGAAGAATTCCCATTCCCCCCCCACCCCTCAAAACAGCATTGAACTTGAATATCATCAAGGGTCTACATCTCAGCAGCAGTTTACAGGAAAGACAGGTGATAAAGAACTGTGCAAAATAACACCAAAAGGGTACTATAAAATTTCTGACATTCTAGTCTTATCTGAGACAAATGACAATTTGTCTTTAATAAATAAATGATGCTAAAAAATAATAGACAAGGAAATGTTTGGAATTAAGAGACTTAAGGGTCATATCATCTAAACACAACACAGGACCTTGTTTCAATGCTGGCTCAAAGAAAAATTACAAAATGACATGTATGAGACCATCGAGAAAATATGAACACTGAGTATTAGATCATATTCAACAACCACTGTTGATTTTGTGGGGTGTGATAAATGGAACCATGATTATGCTTTTTTAAATCCTTTTCTGTTAGCAAAACGTATTTAGGGCCAAATGCGGTAGCTTATGCTTGTAATCCTAGCACTCTGGGAGGCTGAGGCAAGAGGATCACTTGGGACCAGGGGTTCAAGACCAGCCTGAGCAAGAGTAAGACCGTGTCTCCACCAAAAATAGAAAAAATTAGCCAGGTATGGTGGTGCGTGCCTACAGACCCAGCTACTAGGAAGGATGACTGGAGCCCAGGAATTTGAGGCTTCAATGAGCTGTAGTGACACCACTGCACTCTAGCCTGAGTGACAGAGACTCTGTCAATAAATCAATAAATAAATAAGAAAAAAAGAAAAATACATTTCTGAATAAAATGAATGATTTTATTTGTAATATTCCAGCAAGAATACTACTCAGCTATAAAAAGGAATGAAATAATGCCTTTTGCAGCAACCTGGATGGAACTAGAGATCATTATCCTAAGTGAAGTATCTCAGTAATGAAAACACAAACCACATGTACTCGCTAATAACTGGAGCTAAATCATGGACACACACAGGCACAAAGAGATGTAAAGGACACTGGAAACCAAGAACGGGGGAGGGTGGGAGGTGATGAGGGTTAAAAACTTAGCTATAGGTTACAATCAACACTATTCTGGTGACGGACACACTCAAAGCCCCGACTTGAGCATTATACGAGGTAACCATGTAACAAAAACATTTATGCCTTCTTAGTATTTTGAAATAAAATAAAATAAGAAAATACTCTAGCAAGAGAAAAAAACAGAGAAGAGGCAGCAAAAGGGAGAAGGGGAGTGGAAGCAGGAAAGGGAGAGAAACAAGACTGGCAAAGTGGCGATAACTGCTGGGAATGAGTGACGCTACTTCACGATTCCACTCTCTAGTTTCATAAAAAATTTCAATGAAGGGGTTAGCTTAGAATGTCTGTTGATATTCCTTTCAGTTTTAGGATTTTACGGGTCTATGTTCAATTTCCTAAACTATATCCACTGCATGCTTGAGACTACATACGTGCAGCATAATACTAAAAATATTTCTCAAAATTATTATATTACACATAAGAACCACAATGATTACAGAGTGGTATATGTGTTATCTTGGAAAATAATCTTCAGATGACTGTATTTGTCTGGGGAGAGATAAAGTAGTAAAATAAATGGTTCTAAATGCATGCAGAAGATCATGACCAGTTCTTTTCTGGAGGCACTGATTAGAAAATAAGATGAAAGAGACTTAAGCATACAGAAGAAGAGTAAAATAGATTTGTTTTCTCCTTTTCTTCTGTCTCTTTGTAACAAATTACACCATTTTTTTTTTTTTTTTTGAGACAGAGTCTCGCTTTATTGCCCGGGCTAGAGTGAGTGCCGTGGCGTCAGCCTAGCTCACAGCAACCTCAAACTCCTGGGCTCAAGTGATCCTACTGCCTCAGCCTCCCAAGTAGCTGGGACTACAGGCATGTGCCACCATGCCAGGCTAATTTTATCTATATGTATTTTAGTTGGCCAGATAATTTCTTTCTATTTTTTAGTAGAGACGGGGTCTTGCTCTTGCTCAGGCTGGTCTCGAACTCCTGAGCTCAAACAATCCGCCCGCCTCGGCCTCCCAGAGTGCTAGGATTACAGGCGTGAGCCACCGCGCCCGGCCTCTCCTAACATTCTTATAATCAGTCATTAACTCCTTCAGCATTGACCAAGTGCCCAACACACACATCAGTTTGCTGGCTTGGCACTGTGGGGTACAGGGTGAATGACAAAATGAGGTGCTATGTATGCCTTTATAATGTTTGTAGGGTCTTTAACCACAATTTTTATTATCTACTGATGGTAAACCTATTGGAAAAATCAGAATTCATTTCATATTTGAAATTTTATTAATGATTTACTGAAAAACTATCTACAAATACTCAATTGTGAGTTTTACGGAAACCTGGTCTCCCTGAACATAAAGTTCAGCAATGGCTTCTACAGGGTTCCTGAATCCCCTGAAATCATGTGCAAGGTGTTGACTCTGCATTTTTCTGTAGAGGCTTTCATGGTTGTCATAATTTCAACAATCTCTAATGGTAACAATCGCTAACAGAATAGAACCACGTTTCATGTAGCAGAAACTTCTAAATCCAGGAAAAGGTGAAACATGGTACCATATACCAGGCAAGCCTTCACAGATTCTGCTTCTTCTGAAGTTGAAAGATAAATTCTTAAACTTGCATAACTTTTTTCCCAATGCTTGAGTGACCTCTAGTGGCTACTTGAATTACCAAAGCCAATTGTCCATAGCAGGAATTAAAGAACTAAAAAGTGTTTTGAGAAATAAAAAAATAAAGATGGCATCTCAAAGGAGCACCTGGCACAGTTTTAAGTTATGATGTAAGCTCCCCACGATGCAGCCACATTTAGTTCACAATACGTTATGCTTAATTCAAAACAGTTTGCCAGATATAGCTAAATATACATGATTACTTTTTTTTTAATGAAATAAGTATACTTTTTCCCAGGTTCTTGCATTTAAAATTAATAAAACATCACAAATGCCCAGGAAAGGAACAGTGCAGGAAAAAAAGATACAAGAACCTCAGGAATAAACACCCACCCCCTCCTCTCCATGGAGGCAGCATCAGGAATTACAATGTTTACAAAAGGAAGAGCAAATGGAGTTGGAGAAACACTTTGAGAACACACTGGCCAAAGAACTCAACCTAAGTGAGTGCAATCAACAAAAGTAGTTCAGGAACTGCTGGGCCAAACTTCCTTGGTGGTGGCAGAAGCAGCAACAGCAAGTACCAGGAGGACCAGGCCACAGTATGGAGAGTACCTCACCCAGGGCGACAGGTCCCAGGTAACGACAGATGCCTTCTGCCCAGTCCCTTGAGAAGTCCTACAGCAGCAGATCATACTATCTCCCAGCGACTGCCACAGGGAGTCCCATGCACAAGGACCCCACAGGAGCTATGGGCAGCCTCTCAGCTCCAGAGTTGGCCTCTGGCCTGTCTTCCCCAGACTCTATGCCACAAGTCACCTCTCATCTCCATACCCCTTTCCAGGACATCTACCTCTAATCACCTCTCCCCCATCATGTCTGGCCCAAGGGGGAGCTGACCCTTTAAGTAAGAACCATCACAGCCCTAGAACATTTCTGAATACATAGATCAGTTTTTCCCAGGAAATGTCCCACTGATGTTCAGCACAGGTGCCTATGACCATGAGATTCATTCGGGCCCATTGCCCCATGCTATGGTTCATTATTCTCAATGCTTTTTAGTATTTCGTTGTGTGAACAGGCCATACTTTGTCCAGGCTACTGTTGATGGGTATATGGATTATTTTAAACATAGGGCTGTTATGTTGGCCAGGCGTGGTGGCTCATGCCAGTAACCCAGCACTTTAGGAAGCCAAGGCGGGAGGATCACTTGAGGTCGGGAGTTTGAGACCAGCCTGGTCAACAATGCAAGACCCTGTCTATACAAAAAATTTAAAAATTAGCTGGGTGTAGTGGCACATGCCTGTAGTCCTTGCTACTCAAGAGGCTAAGGCAGGAGGATTGCTTGAGCCCAGGAGTTTGAGGTTGCAGTGAGCTATAATCACACCACTACACTCTAGCCTGGGTGACAGAGCAAAACCGGTCTCAAAAAAAATTTTTTTTTAATTTTTTAAATGTGCGACTGTTAAAAATAATGCTGTTAATACATATTCTTGTACATGTCATTTGGCACATTGGGTTATAGTGTAAAGGATGCTAGGTTACACACAGAGAGATGTATTCAGCTTTAGGAGACATGGACAACGTTTTCCAGAATGGCTTTGCTTATTCACATTCCCATCAGCAAAAAATGAGTTTCTTCTTCTTCACCAACATTTAGGCTTGTAAAGATTTTCAATTTTTGCCAATCTGGTGACTATCCTGATACTTCATTTTGGTTTTGATTTGCATTGGACTTAGCATTTTAAATACTAAATACTAGAGTTTACAATTGGCCAGACTTCTCAGTTATTAAAGCTTGCCTTTAAATATCATTGTAGCAATCAGCAAATCTGTCAACACTCTTCAAACTCTACCTGGGTAAAAAAGCATATGTGCATGTGCATGCATGTGTGTGGGTGTGTGTGACTAACAACCTGGTCCAAGTCACCATCCTCTCTCACCTCCTAAACCAGTCTGATTCTACCTTGCCCCTGTCCCTGGAATGGTAATAGAGTGATCTTTTTCAAACATAAGCCACATCAAGGCACGCCTCCACTCACAATCCTCCAATGGCCTCCCATCTCACTCTGAATAAAATCCCAAATCCTTACTTACCATGATATATAGCAAGGCTCTATATGATCTAGCCCCTGGATACCTCAATAACTTTACCTCCTACCACTCTTCTCCCTCTCACTCAGTCCCAGATGCACTCACTTCCTGTTCCTTGAAAAATGCCAACCACTTGTCTACCTCCAGCCCTTTGCAACTGCTGTTCCCCTGCCTGGAACGCTTTTTGCCCAGACAGCACAGCTTGTTCCCTCAACTCCTTCAGGTCTATGTTTGAATGTTTCCATCAAAGGCTTTCCCTGACAACCTATCTAAAAAGGGTACCATGACCACCCATCATTTCTAAACCCCATTATCCTACTTTATCTTTTTCTTTTTTTAATTTTATTTCAGAACATTACAGGGATTCTTTTTCATAGCATCTATCAGCACCTGACATTTTATGTATTTATCTCTCTTCCCACACTAGATTTCTACCTATATTGTTCAACACTATACTCCAGTGCCTAGAAAGTGCCTTGTGTATACACAAGTACTGACAAATATTTGTGAAATAAATGAATGACAGAGTATCAATGTCAAGAATATAACAGTATCTATGAAATTCTAGAACAAAATAAGAACTTGCCTTTTTCTACTCCCTCCCTCTACCCTTATAGATCTTTTAAAATAATGTGGAATTCATTTCCACATTATTAATTTTTTAACAGTATATGTATTCTTTTTCAAGAATCCATTCTTTCCAGATTAAGCTTCACAACATTAACAGATGCTATTTAGAGTTAAATGCCGATTTGTTTCAGTTTGTTTCTTCTGTACTTTGCCTTAATATTGTTTTTAGGCAGCTACAGTTTGCTCAAGAAATTTTTTTTTTTTTTTTTTTTTTTAGAAATGTTGGTAAAATTCAGATTGAGTCCCTGAATTTCTGAAAATGTGTTATGTCCTCACAAATAGGCAATGTGATGGCTGTATAGAGAAACATAAGATCACACAATCCCTTAAGTGTTATTCCACTGTTTTCTCTTTCTTATAGCCTTTCATGTTACAAATAAATGTAAACCTGATTTGCTTTTGTTTATAACCTGATTTTTGGTCTTTTATCTTTTTCTCTTTGAAACTATACATTTCACCAGGATGTGTCTAAATGTACATCTTTTTTCAATGTTTTGCATGACATTTGGTGAGACCTTTCATCTAAAGATTTCAGTCATCCTTCAGTTCAGGATGAAACTTTCTTCTACTATTTCTTTCACAATTATTTCACACTCTGTTTGCTTGTTCTCTTTCTGAAAATCCCATTATGTTTATCATAGAGCTGTGCAACAGAAATGTAATTCAAACCACATGAATAACTTTAAATTTCTTAGTACCCACATTAAAAAGTAAAATGTGTGAAAATAATTTTAATATCTTATTTAACCAAATATACCTAAATTATCATTTGAAAATGTAAAATATATTAATATTTTTTAAATTACAGATAATTCATTTTTTTTCATGTCAAGTCTTCAACATCTAGTAGGTATTTTCCACTCGTAGCTCATCTCAATTTGGATTAACTGTTCAAGTGCTTAGTAGCCACTTAAGGCTGGTGGCTACCATATTGGACAGTACAATAGATCTTCTGCAACTAACATCTACGCCTTTTTAGTTCGTAATTTTTATCATCTTTTTTTTTTTCTGACTCCTAAGAGAATCCACCCTGCTGATCTTCAGATTCACTAACTCAGCTTCCTAAAGTATCCATCCTACTTCTTATTGTAACTACTGAATAATTTAATTCAATAGTCAAATTTTACATATTCATAGTCTTTTTCTTCATGGTACACAGCTCCTGAGCAATGAATGCATGATCTGGTTATCCAGAAATATCCTGTAAAATCTCAGGACTTTGTCTTATACTTTTCTTTAAGTCCTCTCCCATCTCTTACAGCCACTCTATCTCATTGGAGACCTTTTGCTCTGAGTCATCAAAAGGAACCCCCACTTTTGAGATCCTAAGCCTTCTCATCTTCCTGGTGACACTGCCCTATCTGCTCAGTCTTTTAGGTAAAAATCTACTTTACACGTCTCTGGGAGTCAAGATGGGTACCATCAGCAATCACATATAGATCACAATTCACTTCTTTTAGTCCCAGAAAGAAAGGGAAAGCTCAGGCTTAGTGACATTTTTACTAGTAGGTCAGTGATCCAATGGTTTGCAGGGAGTAGAAATAGAATTGTAAGCAAAGGGAATACAGTGAGATTAATCTCCCATTTATGGGAGACAGTCCCAGACTGTGGGAGACAGGCTACTGTCCAAGGCAGGCTACTGCAGAAAATTTTCCATCACTGGAAAATTTCCAAGTTCTTTCAGACAGTATTTGGCTAGACAATTTCTCTTCAACCTCCAAATACCACACCACCAGCTTCAGCTCTACAAAATGCTCTCTCCTTACCCCTCTTTTCCTTCCTTCAGGACTTTTCCCCTTTCCCTTAAAAGCCCTGTTTTGTTTTGGGTTTTTTTGGGAGGGTGTCTATTTTAACCCTTGAGCCTCTCCCAGTCCAAGGAACAAAACTCTATTACCAAGTAATTGTAATATATATTAACAGAATAGGTGGAAAGTAGATTTTAGTATTCAAGGACATTCAACTAGGCAGTCAATGGTAGCATTCACTTCACAGGAGTTGGAGTTACCGGTTAACTAAATAACAAAGTCTTACCAGTATGTATCAATATTTGAAAGAAACAGCTAATATTAGGAAATATCTTTAGTGTGTGCATGGCCTTTAATACTGAGATCAGTTGTCACAAAATAATTAACAACTGGTGAGGATGAAAACATTAAATTCAGGATAAAAAGCCAAAAGAATTGTAATTTGAATTAGGAGCTATGCTTTAACTAGAAAATACATTGTTTATAATAAAATGTTTGATAGACTACAAGAAAACTAGCAATGAAACAAGCATTATCTAAAAATAAATGAAATAACAATGAGGAAAGTTCATGAGCCTTGTTAACTCTGCCATACCACTTTTAATAACAGACTATGTTATACATGAGCTGTTGTGCTTAAGCCTATAGGACTGTTGAGGTGATCATTTTATAACAATTGCCACAATTCCACAAAGAAAAATTAAGTGCAGGTCAATGAAAGCTGCATGTTCTAAATTATAAAAATCAAAAACAATCTTTTTTGTCATTCATAACATTTCAGGAATAAAAGAAATTACCTCAATAACAGGTGTATTTTCCTGGAGCTCAGTTGTGTGTGAGGCCAGTAATCCAATCACTCGAGCCACCTTGGCCCGTCTGTAAAAGGAGAGAAAACAGGCTCTGAAGAGAAGAGTCAGGGACCAAGGAAACCAACTGCAGGTAGTTATATTATGCAATGATGAACATTAGATACAAGAATGTGAAGTAAAAATTGAATGTGATAGACACACACTCCCTTATTTTTCAGGGTCTTAAAATAAACCTATGCAGGGCCCATGGGGGGAAACAAATCAGACTCAGAAATATCACAGAGAAAATGTTTGTGTTATCACACCTCTAACATACAGAAATAATTCTTATGAATTTCAACACTTTTTGAATTGTCCATTCAAATCTCTTAACATATACAACAGATTAAACAAGTCCTAGGCATTGTTATGATTAGCATTCTACCTCTAAATAAAAAGATTATACTTTAAAAGTAATCATTTTGAAAAATACTTGTAGGATATTGGACCAAGAGTTACAAAAAAAAAAAAATCCAGTCCCAGCTTTGCCAGTAATCAGCTACTGACAATAGCAAGTCAATTATCCTTCAATTTCCACATGTGTACAATTTAAAGGGGCAGCTTGGTTAACATCTAAGTTTTTTCACAATTATAAAGCAGATGTTTATTATCAAACACTAATGAAGTAAAAGATATGAAACAAAATGTATTTCTCTCTTTTCAAAGACAAGCTCAAAATATTTATAAAACACTGAATCATGTTTTAATCTATAAAATTAAATATTGGCTACTAGATTTATTCAACCAAAATAAAAATGTATCAACATGCTAATTAAATATACACCGAATGTAGGCAGCTAGAAAAAGGACCAATCAGAACAAGAACATAAAGAAAAACTTTCAAATATGATTGCTAAAATAAAAAAAAATTAACTAGAGATTATAAACAATAAAATGAGCAGGGATAAATACCAACCTGGAGAGCTCACATATAAAGTCAAGAAAGAGCAATAAGAGAGAGTTTGGCAGTTCTTCAAAAGGTTGAACACAGAGTTACCATATGATCCAGCAATTCCATTACTAGGTAAGTATCCAAGAGAAATAAAAACATATGTTCACACAGAACTTTGAAGACAAATGTTCATAGCAGCATTGATTCATAACAGCCAAATGTGGAAACGACCCAAATGTCCATCAAGAATGGATAAACAAATTGTAGTCTGTCCATACAAGGGGATATTATCCAGCTATAAAAAGAATGAAGTACCGATACCTCCTACAATATGGATGAACCTTGAAAATATGCTAAATGACAGACGCTAGACACAAAAGGCCATATAGTGTAAGATTCCATTTACATAAAACGTCCAGAATAGGGAAATCAATAGAAAGAAAGCAAATCAGTAGTTGCCAGGGGCAGGAAGAATGGGCACAGGCTTTCAATAGGGGATAAAAATGGTCTGAAATTCGATAGTGGTGCTAGTTGTACAACTTTGAATATATTAAAACCCACTGAACGGTACATTTTAAAAAGGTGAATTTTATGGTATGTGAATTGTATCTCAATAAAAAAGAGAAAGTAAGAAAGCCAACAAAAAATTGAGAGAAGAGCCCAAAGACTCTTCTCTCCCACACCCATCCTACAGGAGTTTCAGAAATGGGAAAAGGATGAAATAGAAAGAAATCATAAAGAAATAATAGAAAAGCTAAAGAAAGGATGAAGAATTTAATAGAGCAACTGCTGAAGCAAATTAGTAAAAATAAATTCCTAGTACAATTCTAGTTCTAGTAAAATTTCACAGGCCTGTAATAATAAAGAAAAGCTCAGACAATGAAAAGCAAAACCAAATGAGACACATGAAGAAGAAAAAGTGAGGCTGGCCCCAGTCAGCACAGGGAAGAGAGCACAAACTCCAAAGTGTAGCACAGGGGTGAGCCACTGAGAGGCCTTCTTGGAAATTAAAAAACAAACAAACAAACGAAACTACCAAATGATAAAATCCAATCAACCAAGAGGTGACTGGAACAAAGGAACAGAGAAATTGTGTTTAAAAAAAATTGACACTTATTTCGATACGTTATTGAAGTATAAAACTTACACTAAAAAATAGAAAAATCCTTCCTAAAATTCTTATCTCAAGGAACCCCCAAATAGCCAAAACAATGTTGAAAAAGAAGAACAAAGTTGGGTGTCTCACACTTCCCAGTCAACACTTACTACAAAGCTACAGTAATCAAGACAGTGTGGTACTAGCACAAAGCCAGACACACAGACCAATGAAATAGAATGGAGAGCTCAGAAATAAACCCTTAGAGATATGGGCAAATAACTCCCAATAACGGTGCCAAGACCATTCAATGGGGAAAAAACAGTCTTTTCAACCAATGGTATAGGTAAAACTGGATATGCACATGCAAAGAAATGAAGTCAGATCCTTAACTTTACACTGTATACAAATATTAATTCAAAATCAATAAATAAAATAAACTTTTTACTTTTATATCAAAAAAATTCAAAATGAATCAAAGACCTAAGCATAAAAGCTAAAACTATAAAACTCTTAGAAGAAAACATAGAAGGAAAACTTTATGACATTGGATTTGGCAATGATTTTTTAATATGACACCAAGAGCACAGGCAACAAAAGAAAAAAATAGATCAATTGGACCTTCGCCAAAACTAAAAACTTTAATCAAACTTTAATCAAAGGACACTGTAACGCAGTAAAAAGGCAACCCACAGAATGGGAGAAAATATTTGCAAATTATTTCTCTGATAAGGAGTTAATATCCAGAATACATAAAGAATTCAACAACATAAAACAAACTGATTCAAAAACGGGCAAAAGACTTGAACAGACATTTCTCCAAAGAAAATACACAAATGGCCAAATTCAGATGAAAAAATGCTCATCACTAATCATAAAGGAAATGTAAATCAAAACCATGAGATACCACTTCACATCCATCAGGATAGCTATTATCCAAAAACAAACAAAAAAAAACAGAAAACAACAATGTTCATAACAACATTATTCACAATAGCCAAAAAGTAGAAACAATGAACAGATGAAAAGACAAACAAAATATGGTATATACATAAAATGGACTATTATTCAGCCTTGAAAAGGAAGGAAATTCTGGCACATGCTATAATATTGATGAACCTTGAAAACATTAATCTAAGTGAAATAAATCAGACAACAAAAGACAAATATTATATGATTCTACACACATGAGGTACCCACACTAAGCAAATTCAGAGAGATAGAAAGTGGAATATAGGTCACCAGCCCTTGGGTGGGAAAAGGGGACATTATTATTTAATGGCTAAAGAGCCTATGTTTGAGATGACGAAAAAGTTCTGAAAATGAATACTGGTGATAGTTGCACAACAATGTGAATGTACTTAATGCCATTACACACTTAAAAAGAGCTATAATGGTAAATTTATGCTATGCATAATTTATAACTAATAAAATTTTTAAAGTTAAAATATTATATCATTATTGTATGTGAATCATACCTCATAAAGTTGATTGGCAAGGAAGGATTTAAAATTTGATAGGCTAGGCATGATGGCTCATGCCTGTTAACCCAGCACTTTAGGAGGCCGAGGGAGGGGGGATCGTTTGAGGCCAGGAGTTTGAGACCAGCCTGGGCAAGCAACATAGTGAGACCCCTATCTCTGCAAAAAAAATGTTTTTTAATTAGCTGGGCATAGTGGTACATGCCTATAGTCCCAGCTACTAGGGAGGCTAAGGCAGGAGGATTGCTTGAGCCCACGAGTTCGAGGCTATGATCAGGCCACTGCACTCTAGCCTGGATGACAGACAGAGACCCTGTCTCTAAAATAAAATAAAATTTGATAAATATTCAATATTGAAGGTTCTAACAAAAAAGCATTTTTAAACACATTGGGAATGTACGTTGATATTATGGTTTTGAACAGTACATTAGCAATGTATCAAAAGTCACAAAAATATTTATTGCCTTCTACCATTTGTTCTAATTCTATGAATCTGCCCTAAGGGGAGAAAGAAAGCAAATACAAAGATTTAAGCACAAAAATGTTCATTAAAATATTGTTTACAATATTATCATAGTATCCAAATATAGTATAGGATAAACAAAATGATCAGATATTCACAACACAAAAAGGTATCCTTATAAACATCTTAGACAAATTATTAATGATACTAAAAATATATAATATATATTACAGGGAGCAGAGAAAACTATAAAATTTTATCATGTGCTTCTAATTTTGTTTTTTGATATGCAAAAGAAAAGCTAAAGAATAAATATATCTACTTCAATAGTGATTATCCCCCAGGCTAAGTTAAGGAACCTTACCATATGCTGTCAAGGTAACATAATCTGGGGGTCAGAGAAGGCCTCACTGGAGGAAATGGTGTTTCAATGGAGAAAAAGAATAAAAGAAAGATCCTAGCAGAGGACTTATCTACCTTACTACTTATCATTTTTCTCAAATTAAAACTGTTTTAAAATTAAGCTTCAATTTTAAAAATTGAAAAAAATAGCATCTGTGGATTTTGTTATCCCTGGGGGTCCTAGAACCAATCCCAGGTGGATGGATACCAGGGCTGGGATTGGAAAGGATTAAGAATGCCTGCTTTAAAATGTCAGCAGGGGGCACCCCATTCAAGGATATAGCTTAAGTTTTAAATAAAAGTGTTTAAATAAAGATTTCACTGGTTTATTTTTCATGAGCATACCATAAATCTTCTCAAAGTATTAAATGCTCAACCATTACCTAGAAATCCTATTTTTTAATACCAGATTTTACTTTGGGAGAGTAACATTAGAAGATGCATAAGAATAATTACCCAAAGAAGCATTTTGTGAACCCCTATTGTTTCCCTCATGTTTTGCCAGCATGAAAAAATAATTACTATCATACCACTACCACAATTCACAAAATCCTTTCACCTCCATTTTTTCACATGCTTCTCTTAACAATCATAAGAGATAAGCAAGCCTGATGATAACTACAGATTCCACATCTCCAATGTATATTAAGCACCAAGAACAAGGCACTGTACAAGGTATTTCACATATTTATCTCAAAGTTGAATTATTACCAAAAATTTACATAGTTACGCTACCCCTATTTTACAGATGAGAAAACTAAGGCTCAGCAGTTAAAGCAATTTCCCAAGGGGGCAGATCTGCGATCCACACCCAGGTCTGTCTGAATCCTAAACCTATGCCTTTTGCTTATCCCACACAGACTGCCCAGGAAGCAGAGATTCAGAAAGAGGCTCCAGGTGCAATGACTCATGCCTGTAATCCCAAGATTTTGGGAGGCTGAGGTGGGAGGATCACTTGTGCCCAGGAGTTCAAGAGCAGCCTGGGCAACAGGAGCAAGACCCTGTTTCTATAAAAAATAAGACAAAATTAGCTGGGCGTGGTAGCCCACAACTGTAGTCCTAGCTACCCCAGAGGCAAGGTGAGAGGATCACTTAAGCCTAGGAGTTCAAGGCTGCACTGAGCTAAGATTATGCCACTGCACTCTAGTCTGGACAACAGAGCAAAACCCTATCTCTAAAAAAATGAATAAAAGAAAAAGGAAATCATTTGGCCAAGTCTCATTGGCAACCAGAGCCCAAAGTGTTCTAATCTAGCATGCTTTTCACCCTGGTATGCTGCTTCCATAAAAACCAAGTACACTTCTTTCCATCAGGAGTTTATAAATCATAATCCCAATAGACTAAATAACATCAAAGGAAAGCTGTGTGCTACATGAGGGAAAGAAACAAGTGACAAAGGGAAAACTCCTAGGAAGTATATGGAGATGAGAGCTAATGTATTTTATAACAAATACTCAAAAAAGTAACAGTTAATAAAGTTTTCAAATGTAATTTAGATAATCCCAGAATCATGTTCATAACATTAGGATAACGGCTATTTTTAAATCATCTTTTTAAATTTACAAATGAGATGCCTATAGAAATTGCCTATGAGTCAGAGTCATCAATACTTCAGAATAATTTCTGATAATTATTTAGGATTCTGTGCTTTTCATAAATATGTTGTACTTAATAAAATCATAAAGAACAATTTTTAAAGTATAAATGTTACTTACATATCCCAGTTTGGAGCTATTCGCAAATGCTGGATTAGCAATTGGAACTAGGATAAAAAATTAAAATGTACATTTAATCCAAGAAACACAAAAAGTGACCACTAAGTTAGGAAATCAGACCTTTATAGAACTGAAATGTAAATCGTGCCACAAGGAGATTATTTACAAACATGCAAAAGCATTAGTATACAAATAAAAATAAAAACTAAGAACAGTACTTTTGGTTTCTCCTACCACTTTATATTCCCTAAAAGTCTACCCCCCCCCCAGACATACAACCACCACCCAAAAAAGTAACCTTGTGACAATCTTGGAAGCAAATAAACTTGAATTTTTTCAAGCCAGTTCCCAAATCAGGGTCCACTATAAAAAACACCTCCAAACCACTGTAATTCCTTTCTTAGGATGACTTCAAAAGCTCTGCCAAATTCCCGTAAGTTTCCCAATGAACCAAGACAGTCCAAGAAGTAATATTCCCAGGGGGAAGAGGAAAAAAAAAATCTTAGAGACTCGATGTCTCCCTTCAATGTCACATCAGAAACCTTACAGTTCACGAGGTTGAAAACTGCATTATAAAGGAACCCCCTATTCCACATGGGCAGTTCACTCCAGCCACTAATGAGAATGTTTCTCTTATGATTTCAGATATAAGAAATATTTTACAATTATTACAAGTTAACATAAAATGCAAGGCTAAGTATTCCCAAAAAAAAGTCCAAAGTCACTATACTCAACTGCTTTTAGACCCAAGGATTAAACACAGGATAATTTTCATGAAACTATAATCTTGATAAATCACTTTTTTCATTGTAATTAAATCAAATTAATATTTTAGCCCTTGTTTTAACCTCTATAGAAACACAAAAGCTAAGCGCATAAAGGCACATCACAGAGACTTACCAAGGGGGAATGGAGGAGCCTGGTGGCCACCTCCTGGTGACCAGCCACCACACATAAATAGCAAAGGAGATTCAGCTTGGTTCTGGAGGCTCCCGTACTCTTCTCAGTGGAGTCTATCTGCGAACACACTTGTTGCAAAAAGTCATTCCAGTCTTGGTCTTTCAGAAAGAATAACTTATCCACTGCAGAGGAAATAAAATAATCAAAGTGTGTATGATGCAAAAAAGAATTGCTGGAAACATTATGTAAAACAAACAGAGAATATCAATAGTTAAGATGAGGACAAAGAATAACTGCAACATTGCACTGTCAAAACCAAAAGTTCTCCAAAGATGACACTATTTTTGTCTCTCTATATTCCTCATCTCTGTTTCTACCCATGGAGACTTTTTTTAACTACTTCAATGGAAAACTGCTCCAAAAAAGAAAACAGATGCCTAAAGGAGAATTATCCTGCAAACTAGAATACAACAAAATGTAAAGTTAAATTAGTAAAAGAAAACAAGATAGCCTTTGTATAAATAAATCAACCCAGCCCTAAAATATTGAAAAAGTTAGAAATTGTACAGTTGTTAAAAAAATCCCAATAAATTGACTGCTAAAAATAACCACATTAACATCAGAGCTGAAAGCACCTGGAATTCCTACCTTCAAATCCCTAAAAAAAGTCAAAGATTAGGAAGTGAGATGCCATCTAAAATTAACATGTTTTGCTGATCTCCATCTTTAAACAAAATAAATTGTAAATATAATTTCCTAAATAGCTCAAAAGTGAAAAGAAAAGTTTTCTTAAATAATGGTTCTACTTGGCACTGAAAGAATTATTAATAATGTTTTGTTTCACTCATTTTCCAAAAATGTCCTTAGATATGGTTTCTTCTTTGTTTTTATCAGTAATTAAGTTGACCAATATAAATCATTAGTTGATTTATTCAAATTTGAATATACTGTTTACTTCAAATCATAGATTCTACTCCAGCCATGCCAAACAAATCAATTTAAGGCATGTAACAATTACCGATGTTCACCCTAAATAAGACTTTCATTAGTTGAACAGAAACATAACAATCATCCTTTTAAGCATCTCCATCCCCCACCATCCCCACAGAAGTGAACTACCTAGCCCTGTTCTCGACTGCCCTGGTCCCTTGAGTAGAATTCCAATTCTCCACTGTGGTCCCAAACCCTGTGCGCACCCACACCAGCACCATAAACGGTAGAAATTCAAATGCTCTACATGGGAAGGTCAGGAGGAGGGCCCCCTACCCCACCCACTCTACAGGAAAACTTGCCCAGCTCTACAGGAACTTCCCCACCCACAAGAGCACTGGGCAGCCCAGACTCAGCTGAGTAATGTCATAGGCTGGCACCAATGCATTACAGATTGTTAATTTGCATAACACTACCCTAGGAATATAGCCAATTGGCAAGAAAACAGGAAATTATGCATCCACAAATATTCCATTTGCAAATAAATTTCATATTTGTATCTGTATACAAAGAGTCTGCACGTTTGATAAGCCCTTTATGATCCTACCTGAATGTGCTGGTAGATGCAATATTTTGGGATCGAATTTAATTGGCAGTTGTTTCATTATCTGTGGTTAGAAGAAAACAAACTTTTGAAATGCCTTTTGAGACAGATACCTGTCTCCTGATATGTCCCCTATATCAGATTATAAATCAGTAAGGGCAAAAGAGAATACTGTAAAATTTGTCACCAAAAAGAATAATTCAACAATACCCTTCCAGATTAAAATACACACATATAGATAAGTTATCTTTAAGCATGTCAATTGATATTTGCAATAAAACTTAGCTTCACAGAAAAAATTTGACCCTATCTTGGGCTTACACTTTAGCTAATTTACCTCTGGGTTAGAAATTTAGTCATTCAAGTATTTATTGTGCACCTGCCAGGGTGAGGTGCTATGCTAAGAGGGATACAAAGATATAAAAGACACGATCCTATAGAGAGCTGATACTCTAGTTGTAAAGATGACACAAATGGTTGTTAAACAATAAAACATAAAGTATTTAAGTAACAATTTGAAATAGGCAGGGCATAATTACAAACAAAACATTTCACAGAAAAAAATTTCTTTAAAATAATAGAGAATACAGCAAGCACTTTAGGTTGATGTGGTTCAGATAGGATTTATGGAAGAGGTGGAAGGTGAACTGAAGTCTTGAAGGATGGTTAGGACTTGATAGTCATATTAAAGAAGACACCATTCTAAGAAGCTGGAACAGCATGAATAACAAAGTTCAGGATTTATTTGAGGAAAGTGGAGAAACCATGTAGTTGGATCTGTGAGTTTGGAACAGCCAGATACTTCATCTTGAGACTTTCAATTAAAAATTCAACTATCTGTTTTCCATAGAAGAGGTAAAGAAAAAAAATAAAATAAAATAAAAAAAGAAAAAAAATTCAACTATAATTTCTACATCTAACTTCTCCAAAATCTGTATATATAACATTTAAAAACCTTTACTGGTACAGTAAGTACCAATACTACTGTATTTACTGCAGCATTTTTGCCAAAAATGCAAACTCTCATAATCTAAATTCATAATCTCATTCTAATCATGAGACACCCTTAGATTAACCCACATTGTGGGACACTCTACGAAATACCTGGGCAATTACTCTTCAAAGTGTCAAAGTCATGAAAGACAAGCAAAGATTGAGAAATCCTAACAAGGCCATGAAAGACAAGGACAGACTAAGAGATGAAACAGGCTTAACAGCTAACTATAACGTGGGATCCTGGAACGAAAAAAGAACATTAGTGGCACAACTGACAAATTCAAAGAAATTTGGTAGTTTAGTTAATAGCACTGTACCCATGTTAATTCCTGAGTTTTACTCACTGTTCTCTGATCCTATAAGATGTTAACATTAAGAACAGCTAGGTAAAAGGTATACAGGGACTCTCACATTTGAACCTTTTCCCTAAGTCTAAATGTAGTTTAAAATAGAAAGTTAAACATAAACAAAATTTCTACTAAGGTTTCCCAGAAACTACCAAGTCTGTTATAAGAGGAAATAAAGAAACATAGAATAGGGTCAAAAGATACCACAAATTGTTCTAGAAAGCCCACCATTAAAATGCCCCATTACCCAACAAATTTAGCATAATAGACAGTTACTTTGCCAGGCATCTGAACTTACAAAAAGAATTAGCTCCATTATGAAAAATAGCTAAATGATCTATATGAACTGTTGTCTATCTAGGAAATAAACATGAATCCAAGAATCCATTTGGTCTGAACCACAATAATGTTCTCCAATGAGATAAAAGGAAATGATCATGAATCAATACAGAAAAAGACATTTTTTGCAAAGCAGGAAAATCAAAAATTAAAATATAGAATAGGTGGTGGAATGTATGTTGAGGGCTGGAAATCAAGAGAAAACAGAGGGACTGAGAAATTAATTTTCTTTAAAGGAGAGTACTCATCATCCCCTAGTAACGTAGTGTTACATTCCAAAAGACATGAAGCAACAAAACTCATTGGGTTAGAAGTGCATTGTGAACCAGAGTCCCCCAAGCTCCATGGTGTCTCCCCATTCTCCACCCTGGGGTCATAACAACCTAAGAGAGGGCAGGATTTCTGTGTGACCCGCCCACCCCAGCCTGGTGAGCAGTGCCCCCTGATATCTGCCTTCATAATACATCAGCCACTAGAATATCTGCAGTGAATTCCATAAGGATGTATGGAGAAATGAAGGGACTGAGAGCCAATGTCTGAGGTCACAAAGTCCGCGGCACTCCTCAGCATATGAGGAGCGCAGTAATGAGAGGCAGAGCTAACGCATTAAGAGTAGTGGGGAGAAAACTCCACTCCAGGGAAGCAGAAGTGAAGGAAAAGGAGAAGGTTACAGACACGGTAGGAGTTGGAAACGCAGACATGTGGCACAAATGAAACAGAAGCAGACAACAAGAGGAACAGGAAAGAAAATAAGGCAAGAGATATTCTGAATGAAAATATCATGCCGATTTCAGAACACAGCAAAGTCTAAAATTCAGTTGTTTCGGTATGTTTCCACACCTTCGGGTTGTCGATAATTGGGGTGATGACAAGATCTGAGTCTGTGTAGATAAGCTCTCTCATCAGGGATTCCAGGTCCTGCTGACTCAGGTGTCCACTTGTAATCTGAAATGAAAACAAAAATTAGACTTTGTTACTAGTAAAGAGCTTTAGAAGACTGAGCTAATAAGACCCTGAGGAAGACATCGCTGTAGAAGGGCACCTATTATCAATGTACTTCAATTACTACTCAAAACACTTACAGTCTCATTTGATCTTCACAAAAATCCTAAATTGTATGTATCATTATTCCCATTTTACAGATGAAAACAAACAAACCTCAAAAAAAGGAACTGAATCCCTTATGTTTACCACTAAGGCTGGTTAGGACTACGAAACAGATCTTTATAGTCTGACGTTCTAAACTGGGACAAGGCAAATTGGTTTTTCAATTAGCAGCATGGCTTTTATCTTTCATTCATAGAACACTAATCAATTTATTTCTGCTTTCAACTTCTTTTTTCAATAAGAAGTTGAAATTATAACATAAAAAAATTCAGACTGACGTACTGACCTACTACCTTAAGTGTTAAATGCCTTTATATTTGTTAAAACTAGTTGGAGTTGATACATAACAAAATTAATAACCAGAGTTCACCATCAGTTATTCCTCTGAATGTCTCTTTGTGTTCTACTTGAACAAAAGTTTTATTCCTAGGGTTCTGCCTTAGTATTTCACATCCAGAAAAAAAAAGGATTCATGCAATAAGAACCCAATCGAAACAGTGACTAGCAAGCTGAATAAAACAGAAAAGCAAACCAGTGAAGTAAAGAATGAGAAAGAGAGGCCGGGCGTGGCGGCTCACACCTGTAATCCTAGCACTCTGGGAGGCCCAGGCAGGAGGATGGCTTGAGCTCAGGAGTTCGAGACCAGCCTGAGCAAGAGCAAGACCGCGTCTCTACTAAAAATAGAAAGAAATTATATGGACAGCTAAAAATATATATAGAAAAAATTAGCCAGGCATGGTGGTGCATGCCTGTAGTCCCAGCTACTCGGGAGGCTGAGGCAGGAGGATCGCTTGAGCCCAGGAGTTGGAGGTTGCTATGAGCTAGGCTGACGCCATGGCACTCTAGCCAGGGCAACGAGAGTGAGACTCTGTCTCAAAAAAAAAAAAAAGAATGAGAAAAAGAAATGATCCAATACTTAGTGGGGAGAAGGGTGTGGATAAACAAACAAAATAGTTAGCTAATAAAGTTCCTGGAAACCAAGACCACCCTTGTAACTCAGAAAAAAAGACACATAAAAAACACGCAAAGTAAGGAGGAACTTTGTGTTTAAAAAAAATTTTTTTTACTAAGGTTAAGAACACCAACTTTCAAGACAGAAAGATGGGTAGACTTACATTGCCACTTGTTAACTGTGACCTTAAGAAAGTTAAAAAAAAAAGCCTTGTTTTCTTATCTATAATGAAGATTAAACCCAATAACTTTTCAGGATTGTGAAGAATAACCTTAGAGTATTTAAAACAATGCCCGGCACTGCTCAAGACGATGACAATTGTAATAGTTATTTTTAAAAATTTTATATGTATACACACACGCGTATGTCACGTCACACTGGCTTCAGCAGAGAATGGATTGGAAGGGAGCGATAGAGAACTGGGGAGACACATTAGTAGGTTACTACAATGGCCTGGATGAAGAGGATGGTGTCTTGGGAGACAGAGGGGGCAGAATAAAAGTAGAGAAGTCAATAACAGAGCAGAAGCCAGGGGTGGTGGCATGCACCGGTAGTCCCAGCTACTGGGAAGGCAGATGCAGGAGGACTGCTAGAGACTAGGAGTTTCAGGCTGCCGTATGCTATGATAATCACACCTGAGAATAGTCACTGAACTCCAGCCTGGGCAACACAGCGGGACAACTCTCACTGAAAAAAATAACAGAGCAAAGGGCTGGATATTCTGTAAGGTTTTTGGATGGTCAGCACCAGAGAAAGAAAGACGAGCAGAGTTGAAAGGGTTAAATAAAGAGGCTTTATTGGAGTGTTTTCGGGTGAGGGTAACAAGTCCCAAGGGAGGGACCAGGGGCCAGAACCGAGAACCGAGCCCCGGAGGAAAGCAAAGAGGCTCCGAAGGAAGTCGCAGTCATCTGGGACTGAGGCAAGGATATTTATATGCGGTGAGGGGCATAAGTGGAGGGGGGCTTTTTCTGGGAACGGAGGCAGGTGCTGCCTTCGGCCCAGTGTCTACATCACAGAAAGCAGGATGTGGTTGAGCCCGGGCTGGGGTGTTCAGCTAGCAGTGACAGAATGTAACTCTGAGGCAGGCTTTTGTCCACCACTGCAGAGAGTAATCTGCCTTTAGCAGAGTTTCTCTTTTTTATTGGGGAGGGGGTTCCCACCGCCAGCCTTACATATTCCTGCTGATTTAACACTGTGCAGGAACTGCTAGTAAATTATATTAGTCCACAGGGTAAGGACAAACATCAGTATTTGAAAGAGGTAGCCAAATTATCTTTCGATGATATAACTAAACATCCAGGAAACTAAAATTAATCAACTAAAAAATTAGGAGTAATATAAGAATTAGTCGGCCGAGTGTGGTGGCTCACGCCTGTAATCCTAGCACTCTGGGAGGCCGAGGCGGGTGGATCGCTGGAGGTCAGGAGTTCGAGACCAGCCTGAGCAAGAGCGAGACCCCGGTCTCTACTAAAAAATAGAAACAAATTATCTGGTGAACTAAAAATATATATAGAAAAAAAAAAATTAGCCGGGCATGGTGGCGCATGCCTGTAGTCCCAGCTACTCGAGAGGCTGAGGCAGAAGGATCGCTTGAGCCCACGAGTTTGAGGTTACTGTGAGCTAGGCTGACGCCATGGCACTCACTCTAGCCCGGGCAACAGAGTGAGACTCTGTCTCAAAAAAAAAAAAGAATTAGTAAGGTAAACCAATTAGAAAATTTGTACATAAAAATTATAATTTCCTATATGTAAATTGAACATATGCACAAATGACAAGTTATAACAATTTAATCTTCCATTCATAATATCAAAAAAATAAAATGCTCAGGAATAAACTAAGTGATCAATAATTACAATGAGATCATAATCTTTAAATGAAAAAATTAAGTTATAAAATTATGTTCCCTTGTTTGAAAATGAACATTTATAAAACCAGAAATAGAAATATCAAAATATAATCAGTGTTCATTCTGCATGACTGCATTATAATTTTTCTGTTATCTTTGCCCTCTTTTACATTTTCCCAGTTTTCTACAACTATAGATTTTTGTAATTGAATAAAAATAATCATTTAAAGATTATAAAACATTATCTTATGTATTTAAATAATTATTGATTAAATTTTCTCAATAAAATGATCACTCATCTACAATAATCATCTGCCAGAACAGCTTCAATATCTATCATTTTTCAGAATGCTTTTATTTTTACACTGATTTGCTATTTCACATACAACCAAAAAAATTAGCAGGTAGATTTTATTATAATCCACTTACACTAAATTTCAAAGCAATTAAGTTTTACGTGGTCCAAATACATTTCACATTACAAAAAAATTATAGTAAAAACTAAAAGCAATTATATTTATCAAGCAGTAAGTAGAATAAAAATAACTTAGAAAAACTTACTTAATTCAAAGTATTTCTACATTCAAAACAACTATGATTGAAAGAAATTAAAGACCTACGTAAGTAGAAAGACATCCCATGTTCACAGAGGAAAGGTTAATATCGATAAGATGGCAATACTTCCTAAACTTATCTACAGATTCAATGCAATTGCTACTAAAACCCAGGCTGTAGCACTCTGGGAGGCCAAGGCGGGCGGATTGTTTGAGCTCAGGAGTCTGAGACCAGCCTGAGCAAGACCGAGACCCCGTCTCTACTAAAAATAGAAAGAAATTAGCTGAACAACTAAAAATATATAGAAAAAATTAGCCAGGCATGGTGGTGCATGCCTGTAATCCCAGCTACTTGGGAGGCTGAGGCAGAAGGATCACTTGAGCCCAGAAGTCTGAGGTTGCTGTGAGCTAGCCTGATGCTACGGCACTCTAGCCCAGACAACAGAGTGAGACCTGTCTCAAAAAAAAAAAAAAAAAAAAAACACCCAAGCTGGCTTCTTTGCAGAAACTGACAAGCAATCCTAAAAGTCACATGGAAAGGCAAGGGACCCAGAATGGGTAAAACAACCTTGGAGAAAAAAAAAAAAAAAAACAAAGTTGGAGTTATACTTCCTTATATCGAAACTAAAAAGCTAAAAAGTCAAGATAGAATGCTACCAGTTTAAGGACGAACAGAATAATGGAATAGCGTCCAGAACAAACCATCACATTTACAGTCAATTGATTTTCAACAAGGGTGCCAAGACAATTCAATGGGGAAAGGAAAATCTTTTCAACAAATGGTGCTGAGACAACTGGATATCTGCATACAAAACGATGAAGCTGGACCCTGTACCTCATGCCATATATAAAAATTAACTCAAATGGATAAAACACCTAAATGTAAAATTATAAAGCTCTTAGAAGAAAACATGGGTAGAAAGCTTCATGACCTTGTAGTAGGCAATGGTTTCTTAGATATGACACCAAAAGCACAAGCAGAAACAAAACACACACACAAAAATGATAAATTAGACTATATGAAAATTTAAATCTTTTGTGTTTCAAAGGACAACCCAGATAATGGGAAAAAAATTTTTACAAATCATAAATCTAAAATATGTAAAAAAAAAAAAAGTTTCTACAACTAATTAAAAATAACCCAATTAAAAATAGATAAAGAATTTGAAATATGCACATGAAAAGACATTCAACATCTATCAGGTAAATGCAAATCAAAACTACAAAGACACAGAATTTCATATACACTAGGGTTTGAGATAGGATGGCTATAATCAAAAAGACAGACAATGTAGCACTATTCACAACGGCCACAAGGTGGAAGCAACCCAAATGTCCATCAACAGATGAAAAGACAAAGTGTGGTATATACATACAAGGGAGTATTATTCAGTTTTAAAAAGGAATGAAATTCTGGTAGATGCTACAACATGGACAAACCTTAAAGACATTATGCTAAGTGAAACAAGCCAGACATAAAAAGACAAATACTGTATGACTCCACTTATACTAGACACCTAGAATAGGCACATCCACCGAGGCAGAAAGTAGAATGGTGGCTGCCCGAGGCTGAGGGGAATGGGAAATGGGGAGTTATTTATGGGTATGGAGTACCAATTTGGGATGAAGAAGTTCTGGAGATAAATGGTAGTGATGGTTGCACAACAGTGTGAATATACTTAATGCCACTGAACTATATACTTAGAAATGGTCAAAATGGTAAACTTCATGAATATTTTGGCACAATTGTTTTTAAAATGACAAAAAATGTTAGTAAGGATGTGTAAAAATTGGAACTGTCATACACAGCTGGTGAGAATGTAAAATGGTACAGCTGCTCTAGAGAACAGTTTGGCAGTTCCTCAAAAAGTTAAACAAGGAATTCGCACACACCACAGTTAATTCCACTCGTGAGTATATACACAAGATAAATGAAAATGTGCATCCACAAAAAACATGTACACAAATGTTCATAGCAGTATTTTCATGATAGCCAAAAGGTAGAATCAACCCAAACATTGATGGAAGTGATGAATGGATAAGAAGATGTATATATAATATTATCTAGTAATAAAAAGGAATTTACAACATGCTACAACTTGGATGAATCTTGAAAACATCATGTTAGGGAGAAAAAATCAGTAACAAAAGACCACATATTGTGTGATTCCATTTATATGAAATGTCCAGAATAGGTAGATTTGTAAAGACAAAAAATATATTAGTGGCTGCCTAGGATAAGCATGGGGAACAACTGGGGGGGACACTGGGCAGGGTGGGGGCGGGTGACTGCCAATGGGTATAGTTTCATTGTGGGATGATGAAATAATTACAAAACTGATTGTGGTGATGGTTGCACAACTCTGAGTATGCTAAAAACCCCTGAATTGTACACTTTAAATGGGTGAATTATATGGAATGTCAATTACTTCTCCATAAAGCTGTTACCAAGAAAACAACTATGAAGCAAATAAATGGGATCTCCCTCAGAGTACTTACTATTCCATAATTCACATACCAACTTATAATGATTCTTTTGAGCTTCTATATCTTATATAGAAAAAAAAAATTGCCATCTCTGCTCACCTTAGTCAAAGGAGAAGTCTTCTGTGGTGATTTCTGAGTCATATCCTCACCAGGACCTAATGCCACTACAGTGCTAGTTCTTGGAGTAGGACGAGAACTGAAAAATACACACCAGATAACATTCAGATTTTAGAAACTTTATCCTCTAATTACCATTTTCTCAAAAAAAACATATCTCATGAAAAATGGTAACATGATGATTCTATATGATCTCATAAAAAAGTCTAAACTTGGCCAGGCGTGGTGGCTCACGCCTGTAATTCCAGCACTCTGGGAGGCCCAGGCAGGAGGATCGCTTGAGCTCAGGAGTTCGAGACCAGCCTGAGCAAGAGTGAGACCTCATCTCTACTAAAAATAGAAAAAATCAGCCAGGCATGGTGGTGCGCGCCTGTAGCCCCAACTTCTCGGGAGGCTGAGGCAGGAGGATTGCTTGAATCCAGGAATTTGAGGTTGCTGTGAGCTAGGCTGATGCCACGGCACTCTAGCCTGGGCAACCGAGTGAGACTCTATCTCAAAAAAAAAAAAAAAAAAAAAGTCTAAACTCCAATTTGTGTTCATATGACATTATAATTTTTCTAATTGCTGTTAATTTCTTGGCTAATTTATTATTTATTTAAAGTTTCCATGCTATATACAGTATTTTTAAATTAGAAATCTTCAAACATTGATTTTATTTTTTAAATGTCTGCTGGTATAGGCAGGATTAAATAATAAAATAGATCAGATATTCTACAAAGGATGAAAAATATTTATAGTTTTATATCAGAAAATTTTATGTGGAAAATTACATTGGCATCTCTGTAAGTTATAGTCTGCATTTATTGTTAATTATTCTCCCTACATGTGTAAATACCTGCCACACTATTCTATGAGCCACTGCACTATTCCTGGCTTTGAGTTTTGTACATTTTAAGAAATCCTTCCCCTCAGAGAACTGGAGTCTCTTAATTATTTTCTTCAAATTCCCAGAGATCAAGGGTCTCACCTCTCTTTCACTTACTTATCTGTTGATTCATTGATTAAACAAATAGCACATAAAATATAGTATACCAAAAATTGCAGATGGTTCTAAGAAACTAAATTTAAAATGCTTAAAAGTTACGCAGAGAAATTAAAACATACTTTATATTTTTAAATATGGGTAAAACAGATCAGGAAATTTTAGTTTATCATTATAACCCCTATTTCAAGAAATAACTATTTCTCTATGAGAAGTTTATTAAAATACATTTAATGTTTATACATTATTAAATGTTTAAATACATTAGTCCTAATCACTTTATGATACCACTCTGACTTAATTCTTTCAATGATTACATTGTTTAGGCATCACATATTAAAAAGTATTTAAAGAAAAACACGACCTGTTCTTTTCTATAAGTCCTTATCCAAAGAAAGACACTGGACTTCTGAAATTTTAAATTCAATTCTATTTTAAATTAAAGTACAAAATGAAGAGGCTTTAACCCTTATAAATAGGGAAAATAAGTTGGCTTGGTAAAAAATTTTAAAAGTACTGTACATAGCAAAATCTAGATTCCACTGGCCAGCACTTAACTGTAACTTTAAAAAGTTAGAGTGAAACTGGAATTTGGCATTAATATCTCTGTTCTTTATCTCTGTGTAACATGGTTTGCCACCAGGACGGCAGATGCTTTAAGAAGATTTAACTTTCATCTCTCACTGATCTCTTATTGCTTTTTCCTTTTACATACCTCAGAAGAAACATGGATTCGTTCAATTGACCCCCGAGAGTATTCTTAGGCCGCAAGTCAGTTGGATTTTCTGTGGCAGGAAAGTAACATATTGCCCATAAAGGAAAGAAAATATCATAAGCAAGGCAAAATACAGACAGATTTAAGGGAAACAGAAAGATAATACTGAAATTAGGAACTCTGAAACAGCATTCTAAGCAGTGTGAAATGAAAGTTTACCTAGTCTGAAAGAGTGACTTAGTTCTTGCCCACTCTTCTGCCCTTTTGCTTGTTCACTCTGAGGGTTCTGCAAAAGCTCCTTGGAATCTTGTGGCCCAGGACACTTTCTCACGTTACTGCTATGCAATAAGAAAAAGCCAACACAATCAAACTTTGGAGCCCTCTATAGTTTTCTGAGTAGGTTGGAAAATACAATTAAATAACACAATACATTTGGCAAAGTTGTAGAGTTAGAAAACAATATTTTTCATTAAGTAGCTAAAACAAATACTTTCTATATGGAAGCCATTGTACTAAGAAGTCTATAAACCTTATCTCTGAAAAATAAACTTCCCCAGTAAGCGGACTGGGGAAGTAAATAAATGCTGAAACTACCACTAAGACTAGCAATGAATTTCCCTTTATTATCCCTTCTAGAATTGGCTGGTCTGGACTCAAAAGGCAACAGGTACAGACAGAAAGAACCCCTAGAGAAACCCTCTATTTCTGTTTTACGGAATGAGAAAGGGGGCCCTAAGAGCCAGAGCAGACAGGGAAAATCCTCTAGTTTGTTTTTCTTTCTCCCCTTTTGTCATGCCCAGCCTGCAGGTAATCCTACAGCAGCTGGTTGGGGACAGCAGCAGATTCTGGCCAGTGCTTAAAACTCTAAGGGATGGGAACCCTTCTCTCTGACCAGAGCTATGAATCCAAGAACATAAGGCAAATCCATGTTGCTCTCATTTTTTCTCTCTCACTGTCCTCCTGCCAGTTGGATCCAAAGGCATCTAGGCAAGACAAAAACTATAATAAGCCATGACCAAGTAGGGTTTCTTGTGGGAATGCAGGGCTGGCTCCGTATTTGAAAGCCAATTCATGTAATTCACCACAATAAATGCCTAAAGAAGAAAGACCACATGATTACATCAAATGATAGAGAAAAGCATTTGACGAAATTGAACACTCATTCAAACTGAAAAAGGGCAGCTACAAAAACAACTAGCTAGCCTCATACTTAATGGAGAAAGACTGAATGCTTTCACTCTAAAATCAGGAACCAGGAAAAGATGTCCACTTTCATCATTCCTGATTTAATATATCACTGGAAAAGTCGTTGCAAGTGCAATAAGGCAAGAAAAAGAAAGAAAAAAGCATATAGATCAAAAGGGAAGAAGACTGTCCCTATTTGCAGATGATAAATGACTGCCTATGTAAGAGATTCATAGTTAACATAAAAATTTTTGTTGGTGATGAGATTTTTCCTACATTTCTAAATAAATACAAACTAAAAGACAAAAAGCTTTTAACAATTTAAGTTACATTAGTTCATACCCTCAAGTCACTTGCAAAGATCTAAATATTCATCTTACAGAATAAAAAAGGACAGGAGGGTAAAGAATTAATAATACTATTTATATCTTTTACATTTTTCAACGTATTCAATTATATTATCTCATATTTTCCCCAACAACTCTGTGGGGAAAGTAGCAGAGCAAGACTTCTCTCATTTTAAAGAAGACAGCCTGAGGGTCAGAGTTGTTCTGTGATCTACACTTGCCAACACCAAAGACCTGGACCAAACCCCAGTTCACCGATACCACCTTAGTATTGGCTTCTTTATGTGTTGCTGACCCCATTCCAGATTATAAGCAACCGGAAGGTGGGAGCTGTAACTTAAACTTCTCTGTAGCTCCTACAGAGCCTAAAACAACAATAAGAATGTAGCTGAAGCTCACTGGATCACAGAAACTCAAGTTTGGAAGGAATCTTAAATAGAATTCAGATTTCTCTAACCAGAACACTAAATTTGCCAAGATCAAAATTAAGCAGCAGAAAACTGGCCGGGCACAGTAGCTCAGGCCTGTAATCCCAGCACTCTGGGAGGCCAAGGTGGGAGGACTGTTTGACATCAGCCAGAGTAAGAGCAAGAGCAAGAGCAGGAGCAAGACCGGTCTCTACAAAAAAACAGAAAAATTAGCCAGGCGTGGTGGCGGCGCACGCCCTAGTCCCTTTTTCTCAGGAGGCTGAGGCAGGAGGATCACTTGAGCCCAGGAGTCTGAGGTTGCTGTGAGCTATGATGACACCACTGCACTCTAGCCAGGGCAACAGAGTGAGACTCTGTCTCAAACAAAGAAAAAAAAAGAAAACCATTTACCACCGAATGACTTGAAGGGAAAAATTTAGTCAACTATGAGGACTTTACCCCTAATTCAACTACTTCCCACCTTGCTCTTTTCCGAACACCATAACCTTACTAAGTGTCCTGGCCCAAGAATATTTTATAATAAAAATTAAGTATATTAGGCAAGATGAGCCAGGTCGTGCAGTGGTAACATCGGATTGCCAAATTCTAGTGGCTTAGAATCTCGTAACTTTCTGCCTTACTCATGCACATAGCCATTGAAAGCTGGCAGGAAAGCCATGCTCATCGTAGTCACTCAAGACCCAGGGTGACAGCAACTTCATTCTGACATTTTTCTTCCCAATCATATCTCATCAGGAGGAAGAAATGTGCCAAATCACACACTGGCCACTGGCTCTTCAAGTTGACATGTGGAAAAAATACACATCACTTCTGCTCACATTTCAATTGCCAAAGCAAGTCACATGACCACACCTAACTTAAAGGGGGGAAATGAGATCCTATCATTTACTTGAGAGGTGGAAAGCCAGGTGTGTTTAGTGGACAGAACTAACAACTACCATAGTAAATCAATGATTGAAGAATAAACAATTGATCAAAACATGAGCAAAACCAAGAACACAAAGTTACCATGATTAAATTCTTTAAGCAATCCTTAGTTAAACAAATGCTGGATTTTCTCCTGTGAAAGCATACAAATTCAGGTCACTGATGCTGCAGAATTAAAATAGTAATGGGCATTAGTATTCTACAACTATGCCCCATATGCAAAGGTAAGTTTATACTACCTGAAGCTGAAATCCTCAATGCTTGATTCCTGGTCTTCTCTAGTGAAAGCATTCTTCCAAAACGAATGTTGCAGTAGGCCTGTCCAAGTTAATCTTCATAAAACATAAATGTTAAAACTCTATTTTAACATGATTTACCATGGAGAATTCTCCCAGGACATGTCACAATTATATGTAATACCAGATTTTACAATTTGTAAATACCTCCATACAAATGTACCTTTGAAATTGTTTTATATTTTACTATTTCATTTTAGTATGCAATTAACTGTTAGCAAAATCAGAAGAAATAATTCAGAAGCCTTAAATGGTACGGAATGAAACAGTCTGACAACTAAGTCTTAGTAAGTCTCAGGGTTCATACTGCATGGAGCCTGATGAGACTATTTCAGGTTTTCCAACCAGTCTATGAAAGGAGTCTATAAATAATCTGAAATTCTAAAGTAAATATATCAGATATTATCAATCTCTAATTCTGTCATCCTTTATGTGCTAAGAGAGGCAAGATTATTTCAGTTACCCTTACCGTTTGACACATTTCAGCTTTGGGACTTCGCTTTTAGAACTTCATTCAGAAATAAACAAGAATATCAGCTTTATGACTATACACATTCACCTCTGTTAAGGAGTCAAAATAATGTTTCCTAGCTAATTCACTCACATTAAAATGACTCCGCTGTATCTAAAACCCAGACTCACTTTCAAAGCGTTAAGTTTTACTACTAATAGAGTACACCTCTAGGCGGACTCATCAGATTGGGAAAAATCAAGCCTGACTTAAATTTAAAAACAAAAAAGAAAATAATTTGTATGTAATTTTATTATTCAAAATTTCTGTATTAAATAAAAATTACTTTGATCAAAAGCAAGCACAAATAATAAAGAGAAAGAATTTGCAACCACATTAAAACATTTTTACACAAAGGGCACTTATAGGTCACTAAAAGAAATTAAAATAGCCAATAAAGTGAAATTTATTTTTCACCCAACAGATTGGCAAAAATTTAAAAGATCAACAAAGCCCATTGTAGGTGAGAGTGGGAGGGAAGCAGTCTTCTAACATATTGTTACTGGAAGTGTAAACAAGCACATGTTCCCAGAATGCAGCAAATGTATCGAAGTTTTTAATGCTCTTAGCCTTAGGCCAGCAATCCCACTTTGAGGAATTCATACAAAGGAGATCACTGACCAAGTGAACAATTAAAAAAAAACCCACAAAACGGTATTTTCTGTAGCAAGGTATACAAATTCCAAATCAAGAAGCACTCTAAAATTTTTTATTATAGATAATGCATGTACATTCTACAACCATTTAAAATGACTAAGATATATATTACATACATACATATTAATATGGGAAAATATCCATAACATACCATGAGAGGAAAAAAAGTAGGTTATGGAGTGGTCCCATTTAAGCAAAAAATTATATAATATAGGGTTATAAACGTAGGCATATGTGGATAAACCATCCTAAATAAATTAGGTATATGTATAGCCTATCAAAAGACGTCTAAAAATTATCCACCACAATAACATTAATTCTAAAAGGTTTGTCCTACAGCTTACACAAGAATCAGCATTTCCTTCTACAGTGTTTTTTTTCACATATTTAATAAAATTAGAGAATGGAGTATTTTACATGCTACACTAAAATTATTCTCCATTTTACCCCTTGAACCTCCTCCTCTACCTGCTCATTTATCTAGTGACAGAACCAGAACTAGAAACTACTTGCTCTTGCCTCCTAGGCCAATGAGACCTCTTTGCCTATGCCCCACCACCTCCTAGCCTCCCCAGCCCCGTGCCACAGCCTTGATTTCTAACTTACTGCCATCACCACAACACAGAAAATTCACACTGTTCCTATTATCCTGTCACTTGATATCCCCATTATGAAAAGATTATCATAAAAACACATCACATTAAATGCCACTCAGTTAACAATTGGTAGGTTAACCATCTTGACAGTATCATCTCTAGTTCAATAGTCTAAAACTGTTTTAGCCTGAAATATAAAATGGAAAGAAAAGCAGATTCCAGAGTTATAAGAAAACATGTCAACCTACTAGGCAACTATTTAATACATGAAAAGAGAAACTGATTTCAAAAGTTCCTTATGATTAGAAATACCTGCAAACTGAGAGGAAAAAACTCTTAATCCAAAATCAGACTTCCTTTTTTTAAAAAAAGTAATTTGAACAGCTATCTGCATATTAAGAAAAGCACTATCTTAGAAGTACATAGAAGGGAAAAAAAGATTCCACTATTTATTCACATTAAAATACCATCCCTACCTTTTCTGAGGATCTCTTTGAAGTAACCCATCAAGCAAATTAATAAAATCTGATGAAGCTTGAGGAAGAGATGAATCTACAATTTCCCAAAACAAAAAAAGTAGTAAGTAAAAAATACATGACACATCAACTTTATTTTTATATCCTACATCAATATTTAAAGTAATAGTATTTTAAGCACATAAATTGTTTTTAAGAGAACAGGGAATCCATTAACAAAAATTACAGCTTCTATTTAATGAAGCAGGATTGGGGCCGGGGAGGGGAGTGCCAAGCACAAAGATGAAAAACTTTTTTCCTAAACCACACCAAAAAAGTGAATCTCAAAAACCTAGTCTTAACTAACCTCTAAACTTTCTCTTTATTGAGTAACAGCAATAAGGATCACTAGCCTTGACAAACTCATACTCTTGTCTTCAACTATTAATTATGCTTCTTTCTCTGAAGCATTCCTAACTTGACCAACTTTGCATTCTAATACGATATTAGAATACTTGCAAATCTCTCTTACTTTGAAGATTTCTAACAGGGAAACATTAATAAGCTTTGCAACATTATGACACTGTCCAAGTCCACTAATCTCATGTCTTATCTTTTAAAATTACATCTATACCATAGCCAATTCATCAGTCTATGGTTAAAAGAAGTGGCCATGAAGACAATGACCAAAGACAACACCCAAGCACCCTTCACACAAAACAATCAAAATAGATGGCACTATCTGGCACAATGGCCACCAGTGATATCCTGACCAAACCTTTGAAACTTTCATTTTCTGATTTCTCTTCTCTGCATGAAAATCTTTAACTTATAGGGGAAAACTGTAATTGATACTGTATTTAAAACAAAAAAATCAGAAGCCATCATTTCAAGAAATAGGAATGACTGATTTCTATAAAAACTAAGACAAAACTAATGAATCAAAAAAATGCAATTTGTTTTAAGAAATACAGACTAATTTTGAAATATCAAGAGTTTTCACCTAGGATGATTCCTGAAATATTGAAAATATCCTGTATTCCTACTTCCTCCATTCATTACTTCTGAAAATTTTTTCCTTCTAAAAACTCAGAATTTTTGTAGAATACTGTTTTCATTTATATATCTAAAGATTAACTTCTTGAAATAAAGACCTAATGCTCGATAGATCAATAGGGTGACTACAGTTTACAATAATCTATTGTACATTTCAAATTATCCCATGTACCCCAAAATATCCATTATGCATCAAAAAATAAAAAAGATTAGCTTCTTTTTTACATGGTGTACATGTAAACATGGTGTACAGCAAAATGTTTTACTATGTTTGTGCCTTCTTTTGTTTTTCTTTTCTTTCCTTAAAATTATTGCTAATGGTAGATTGCTACATTAACCACAGTTTATCTGACTAAAGTTCCAACACTTTTAAAATACTACAGCTATATCTAGTTTAAAAGATTTTTAAAACTTGTAAGGGTAGCATTCTGATTCATCAAGATAAAGAGTCAGAAATGGGCCCAGTGTGGTGGCTCATGCCTGTAATCCTAGCACTCTGGGAGGCCAAGGAGAGATGATCGCTTGAGGTCAGGAGTTCAAGACCAGCCTGAGCAAGAGACCCCATCTCTACTAGAAATAGAAAAATTAGCCGGGTGTGGTGGCACATGCCTGTAGTCCCAGCCACTCGAGAGGCTGAGGCCGGAGGATTACAGGAGTGTGAGGTTGCTGTGAGCTAGGCTGATGTCATGGTACTCTAGCCCTGGCAATGGAGTGAAACTGTCTCAAAAAAAAAAAAAAAAAGACTCAGAAATACCCGATTTGTTCCTATTCGAACTCTGTATAGAAATAATCACATGGGATTATGAGTACAAATTAAGTAAATGATAAATATAAAAAGCAGTATTACATAAAGATTTGGGTTTTGTAAATTTTTTTTTTTGTTTGTTTTTTGAGACAGAGTCTCACTCTGTTGCCCCGGCTAGAGTGCCATGGCGTCAGCCTAACTCACAGCAACCTCAAACTTCTGGGCTCAAGTGATCCTCCTCCCTCAGCCTCCCGGGTAGCTCGGACTACAAGCATGTGCCACCATGCTCGGCTAATTTTTTTTCTATATATTTTTAGTTGTTGGTTAATTTCTTTCTATTTTTCAGTAGAGACAGGGTCTCACTCTTGCTCAGAGCTGGTCTCGAACTCCTGACCTCGAGCAATCCTCCCTCCTGGGCCTCCCAGAGTGCTAGGATTACAGGCATGACCCACCTCGCCCGGCCTGGGTTTTTTAAATCTTTAAACCAGACTTCTTGTGATATAGGTACACAATAATTTGTGTTTTTGAATGAGGGAAACTACTTGTTTTCCATTTCAGTATATAAAAATTATGGCAAAGGAAATGCTAACATCTCTAAAAGTAATGATTTGGGACCATTTATAAAATACCTTTGGGGGGTTATGAGTCAATAAAAACAGACTTGGGATAAAGATGTATCTTTAATAAGCATAAAATGTAAGTTAACTCAATTTATCATAAGAAATCTTACCTTTTGGAATAGGTGGCAAAGGATCTTCATATAAAATCTTCTCAATTAATTCTGAAACACTATCTGAGAAGAATGGAGGTTTTCCTGAAATCACATGAAAATTTACAAAATTAAACATTTTGCTATCACCAATAATTCTAAACTAATCTCAATTATAGATATCTCAGGATTACACAATTTACAGAAAAAATATATGGCAATAATTATTGAATGCCTAGTATGTACCAGGCATTATCTATATATTTTTATATTTCTCCAATTCAAAATTTATCATCCTAACAAATACACAAACTCACATATAGATGACTATGATCCAGTGGTGGCAGGAACCACTCAACACATCTGAATAATTTACATCACAAGGCAATAATCTCAGTTTTAAATAGGCACATTTCAACATTCCGGATGATTATTATGAAAAATTATCTATATGTCAAAAAGTTTCTAGGAACCTGCATATGCCTAGACACCAAGCAATTCAGCCAAAATTAGTATATAAAAAACTTAGGTGGGCATATTGGTGCACACCTATAGTTGCAGCTACTTGGGAACCTGAGATGGGAGGATTGCTTGAGCCCAGGAGTTTGAGGCCAGCCTGGGCAACAAAGCAAAACCTCATCTCTTAAAATAAATAAATAAAAACTTAATGAAGCCATTTTTTGACACCTTATACGTAAAATATTTGCAAACTGCAGACTTAACCTCATTGTTTTTTGTTTTAGACTAGTTTTTGATTTTATACTGAACCAGAAAGTAATTACCTGAAAACATTTCATAAAGTAGACAGCCCAAAGACCAGAGGTCACTGGCGATGGAGAAGTCAGTACCCCTCACAATTTCCGGTGCTGTATATATCGGAGATCCTGGAAACAAAGTATAAAGAACAACTCTGTTAGGTATTTGTATTGTTCCCAACACAAACCTACCTGGGAAAGGTCTGGTGAGAAGCAAAATGCCAGGAGGAAAATATATACATGAATAAAGTGTCATAGGTATTTCACATTTTTAAATATTTTCTAATTTTAAGGTTACATTTTGCAAAAGATATGTAACAGTTTTGACATAAAAACAGTTTTGAAAATCCACCTGAGTGAGAAATGTGGCACATTCGGGTATATTCTTTTATTAAACTGACAACTTAAATACAGTCATACTTCAGAGATATTGCAGGTTTGGTTTCACACCATTACAATAAAGCAAATATCATGAAGCAATCCACACAAATTTTTTAGTTGCCCTGTACATATAAAAGTTGTGTTTATACTATACTGCAGTCTATTAAGTGTACAATAGCATTATGTCTTTTAAAAGCATACGCCTTAAATAAAAAATACTTTATTACCAAAAAAAAGTTAATGGTCATCTGAGCCTTCAGTGAGTCAATGTTTTTGCTGGTTGGGGGACTTGCCTTGATGTTGATGGCTGCTACTGATCGAGGTGGTGATTGTTAAAAGCTGGGATAGCTATGGCAATTTCTTAAAATAAGACAATAAAATTTGCCACATAGATTGATTCTTCCTTTCATAAAAGATTTCTCTATAGCATGCTATGTTGTTCAACAGCATTTTTTACCCACAGCAGAATTTCTTTCAAAATTGGAGTCAATCCTCTCAAACTCTGCCACTGCTTTATCAGCTAACCTTATGTGATATCCAAATCCTATGTTGTCACTTGAACAACATTCACAGCATCTTCACCAGAATACTTACATATTCCATCTAAAGAAACTACTTTCTTTGCTCATCCCTAACAAGTAGGGATGAGCAAAGATCATCTGTTCAATTCGATTGCAGTAATTCAGTTACATTGTGAGGCTCCACTTTTAATTCTGGTTCTCTTGCTATTTCCACAACATCTGTAGTTACTTCCTCCACTTTAATATTGAACCCCTCAAAGTCATGGGGGTTGGAATCAACTTCTTCCAAACTCTTGTTAATGTTGATATTTTTATTTCCTCCCATGAATCATGAATGTTCCTAATGGCATCCAGAATGATGAATCCTTTCTAGCACATTTTTAATTATTTTTGCCCAGATCTATTGGGGGAATCACTATCAATGCCAGCTAAAGCCTTACTAAACATACTTCTTAAATAAGACTTGGACTTCTTAAATAAGACTTGGAAGTCACAATTAATTACTCCTTGAATAGAACCAATGTTATGTTAGGCATTAAAAAAACATTCTTCTTGATCACAAAGAGGAAGTGACTAAAAAAAAAAAAAAACAAAAAAAAAAAACATTCTTCTCCTTATATGTCTCCATCAGAGTTCTTGGATGACTAGGTGAATTGTCAATGAGCAATGATATTCTGAAAGGAATCCTTTTTTCTGAGCGCTGGGTCTCAAAAATAGGATTTAAATATTCAGTAAACCATGCTGTAAAACAGATGTCCTGTCATTAGGCTTTGTTGTTCCACTTACAAGCACAGGCTGAGTAGCTTTAGCATAATTCCGAAGGGCCCTAGGATTTTCAGAATGGTAAATGAGCACTGGCTTCAACCTAAAGTCATCAGCTACCTTAGCCCCTAACGAGAAAGTCAGCCTGTCTTTTGAAATTTTGAGGCCATGCTTGACTTCTCTCTAGCTATGAAAGTCCTAGATGGCATCTTCTCCCAATAAAAGGCTCTTCCATCTACACTGAAAATATGTTATTTAGTGTAGCCACCTTCACCAATGGTCTCAGTTAGATCTTCAGGATAACTTATCATGAATCAACCTCCACTAGCTTCCAACTTTTCTTCTGCAGCTTCCTTCTCTCTCAGCCTTCATACAATTGAAGAGAGTTAGGGCCTTCCTCTGGGTTAGGCTTTGGCTTAAGGGAATATTGTGGCTGGTTTGATCTTTTATCCAGACCATTAAAACTTTCTCCATATCAGCAATAAGGCTGTTTCACTTTCTTATCATTCATGTGTTCACTGGAGTGCCACTTTTAATTATTTTCAAGAACTTTTCCTTTGCATTCACAACTTGGTTAATTGGTGCAAGAGACCTAGCTTTCGGCCTATCTCAGCTTTTGACGTGCCTTCCTCGCTAAGCTTAATCATTTCTACCTTTTGATTTAAAGTGAGAGACTTTCAACTCTTACTTTCACTTGAACACTTAGAGGCCATTACAGGGTTATTAATTGGGCTAATTTCAATATTGTTGTGTCTCAGGGAATACAGAGGCCCGAGGAGAAGGAGAGAGATGGGGGAATGGCTGGTCAGTGGAGCAGTCAGAACACACACAACATTTATCAATTCAGTTCACTGTCATATGGGCACAGTTCCTGGTGCCTCAAAACAATTACAATAGTAACATTAAAGGTCACTGATCACAGATTACCATAACAGATACTATAATGATGAAAAAGTTTGAAATATTGCAATTACCAAAATGTGACACAGAGTTATGAAATGAGCACGTGCCACTGGAAAAATGGAGCCAACAGACTCGCTTGCCACAGGGTTGCCACAAACCTTCACTATGTTTTTTGGTTTTTTGTTGTTTTTTTTTTTAAAAAAGGCATTATCTGTGAAGCACAATAAAGCAAAGTACAAAAAAGTGAGGTATGCCTATAGTCAAATGGAAAGAACCTCCTGTTTTACTATTTAACTCAAATAGGTTAAGTTAAGCAGCAGAAACAACCCCAAAATCCACTGGCTTCACAAAGGTTGGTTGATTACTCAAACTACATGTCATCACAAGTCAGCTAAGGGGCTCTGATCCTGACAGTCACTCAAAAAGAGGCTCCATCTCCACTCAAGCTTCTTCAGCCACCCAAGCAGAGAGAAAGAACACAGCAAATTGCATATTGGCACTTAAAATTTCTATCTCACAGTGACTCGTATCACTTCTGCTCACACTTAGTTGGCTTTGGCCAGTGGGGAGATGCAATCCTATGGCATATCCAGAAGGAAAATAGGAGGTATTCAGTGACCAGCACTCGTGTACCACATATACTTTATATAAGGTCTAGTATTACACAGCAATCCCATATTTTAGAGCCAGAAAGTTCCCTTATTCCCTGATGAGGGAAACTGAAGCTTAGAGCGGTACTTAATGTCCAGTAAATCACACAGCTGGGCAGTTGCAGAGCACCTACCAAAACCCAGGTCCTGTCTCTCCCTGGTGCACACTCCTTCTATTCTAACAACTTCCCCTCTCAATGAGAATGTTTGCTCCATGAAGTAATCACCGACCATTTGGAAACAAAACACTGAGGTAAACCTTCCAGCAAATTTTAACTCCACAGCCCATTACGGCCAGATCAGCAGCCTGGTGCGTCCTGATGCGTGGCTGTAAAGTTCTCCTATGGAACATTTTGCCGTGCTGTCACATTTCATACACACATCCACTTGTTCAACAACCATCACAGAGGGGCTTTTTGCCTGCACTAGATGCTGGGGAAACAGAGACAAATAAGGCCCACAAGATGCCCAGGCACCCTGCCCAAGCACTTAGTAAGTGCTTCATGAATATTTGTTGAATGTGAATGTCTGTCTTCCCCCATTAGAAATGTGAAGTTCAACGAGGGGAGGGATTTTTGCCTGTTTGTGCACATTTGTATTCCCAGTACCTAAATCATGCCTAAATTTTTGTCAAATTAATAAATGGAATTAACAAATAAATGCACTAACAAAGGAATATGAAGTCCCTACATTCACAATCCAATGGGGAAAGACAAACACACAAAAAACCACATTACACGGTAAGTTCATGGATAGGTGTTAGATTTTATTATGAAAGTAATAAAATAAAAAACTAAGCATTCAGTCCAGTAAATTCCTGCCACCCAGAGAGACAAAGACATGAAGAAGTCATCTTTGAGAAAGCTGGAGCCAGGAACGAAGAGCAGAAGGGGAGCCACAAGAACAAGCACACAGGTGTGAGAGGTGTGTGACGGGAAACCATAAACACACTGTGTTGCTGGAACACAGGGCAAAGGCGCTGGGGACTGGGGGAAGAGAACAGTTAGTCTGGGTCCTCCAAGAAGCAGACACCAAGATACGATTAACCATGCAAAGATTTTACTATAGGAAATGCCTGTGAGAAAAAATGGGAAGAGCTGGTCAGACCACAATGCACACTACACCCCAAGTGAAAAGAGAGGGAAGGAAACTAAGTGCAATTATCCTCAGATGCCATGCCGTCCAAGAAAGCTTCTGCAAGGTCATGGAGAATCCCTGAAACAACGTCGGCCATCAGAGCATCCCCACCGTGCTGGTCACCAGCTGGGTACAGTCATGGGAAGTGTGGACTCAGAGCAAAAGCAGTTATGGATTTCTTCCTCAAGCAGCTGAAGGCTGTGGTCAATTATGCTCCCTGCAGTTGAAGGACAGCAAGGTGCATTCTCATAGCCACCATAAGAACAGAGAGGAACTCAGGGACCAGATCTCGGAACTTGAACTCTAACCTGCAGGTAGGGGATTCTAAATTTGAAACTCATTTCATAAATCACCCCAGACTTCTAGCTTCTCTAACTCAGTCAACAACACTAAGCCAGAAGCAAACCCCATTCAACATGATCCCCATCACTTTACGATCCAGTCCAACCCCCTAGCTTTACAGAGGAAATTAAAACTCCTAGAAGCTATGTGACATTATCCTAAAGGTTACAAAGAAGCAAAGACAGAATTAGAACCCAGATGTCCTTATTAGAAGCTCTTTCCAATATTACCTTCAAGCAACCCAATCAAAATTTTTTTCCTAACATCAGCATCAATGTTAACAGATTTTTTTATGGCTGTACAATCAACTCCACCACAACACCCAGCCACTTACTTATGTCAAAAGGCAAAATGTTGGCCAGGCGCGGTGGCTCACGCCTGTAATCCTAGCACTCTGGGAGGCCGAGGTGGGCGGATTGCTCGAGTTCAGGAGTTCGAGACCAGCCTGAGCAAGAGAGAGACCTCGTCTCTACTAAAACTAGAAAGAAATGATCTGGCCAACTAAAAATATATATACAAAAAATTAGCCGGGCATGGTGGCACATGCCTGTAGTCCCAGCTACTCGGGAGGCTGAGGCAGTAGGATTGCTTAAGCCCAGGAGTCCGAGGTTGCTGTGAGCTAGGCTGATGCCACGGCACTCTAGCCCGGGCAACAAAGTGAGACTCTGTCTCAACAAAAAAAAAAAAAAAGGCAAAATGTTTATTTCATGAGCCTTGTTCCATCACCACACTTAGACTGCAAATTCTCGAAGGCAACAGAGCAACTGGAGTGGTTTTACTTTTATCTTTATACCACAGGGATGTGAAAGTGAGTTGCCTATAATGTGAATGATCCCAAAGGTCAGAACCGATTCTGCCCTGCTGGTCACAAGGGTGTCCTCCACCCTTGGCCAAAGAGGCTAACCTGCCCCATCATGGGGACGATTCTTGTATTAAGCTCAGAAGTAACTGAGCATCACTGCTAGAACTTCTGACTTACTTCTCCACAACAGCCCTCTTTCCCTTACTTGGCACTCCCAAAATATACCACCTTCCTTGTTTCCTATAATAAAATCATAAACAACAATTCAGAACTTAATATTCTACAGTAACATAGTCCACAACAGTCATTTTCATAGAATGCTGGTCATTCTATGGAATGCATTTTGGGGACACTAAAAGGCTTCCTGGGCATGAACTCTTACCATACACAAGGCTGGCCCTGGAAGTTAAATTTTCTTTGGTCCTATCTACGGGGCCTCCAATTAACCTGCTTCTCCTCATCCTCCTCCCTGATCCCTGGGCCACATGACTACTAAGCCCAAGGATGTCACCCTCTCTCGTAGCTCCCTTTCCTTCAACTGCCACCCAACTTAACTGACAGCATGGTGAGTACCACAGAGCTTCAATGGCCCAAAGTCTGAAGTACCAGGGCATAGAACTTGAGGAGAAAAGATCTTTACCACTTCCCCCAAAAGGTATAAAAAATATCACTTCAGACTCTCTCCACTCAAGTACAGCAATTTTAACACCCTGGCCCTATCTTACTGTCAAAACCACATGCCAAAAATGTACCTCTAGAAATGCAATTAAAACCACAATGTGACTACCTTACCCCTGTCAGAATAGTGTTTATTAAAAAGTCAAACAACAATAAATGTTAGCGTGGGGCCGGGCACGGTGGCTCACGCCTGTAATCCTAGCACTTGGGAGGCCGAGGTGGGTGGATTGTTTGAGCTCAGGAGTTCAAGACCAGCCTGAGCAAGAGCGAGACCCCGTCTCTACTAAAAAATAGAAACAAATGATCTGGCCAACTAAAAATATATATAGAAAAAATTAGCCGGGCATGGTGGCGCATGCCTGTAGTCCCAGCTACTCGGGAGGCTGAGGCAGTAGGATCGCTTAAGCCCAGGAGTTTGAGGTTGCTGTGAGCTAGACTGACGCCATGGCACTCACTCTGGCCCGGGCAACAAAGCGAGACTCTGTCTCAAAAAAAAAAAAAAAAAAAAAATGTTAGCGTGGATGCAGTGAAAAGTGAATGTTGATACACTGTTGGTAGGAATGTAAATTAGTACAACCTCTATGGAAAACAGTATGGAGATTCCTCAAAAAACTAAAAGTAGACCTACCATTCTATCCAGCAATCCCACTACTGGATATCTACCCAAAGGAAAAGAAGTTATTATATCAAAAAGACATCTGCACCCAAATATTTATTGCAGCACAATTCACAATTGCAAAGATAAAGAATTAGCCTAAGTGCCCATCAACAGATAAGTGGATGAAGAAAATGTGGTGTATACATACCACAGAGTACTACTCAGCCATAAAAAGGAATGAAATACGTCTTTTGTAGCAACTTGGATGGAACTGGAGACCATTATGCTAAATGAAATATCTCAGGAATGGATAAACAAATATCACATGTTCTCACTTATAAGTGGGAGCTAAACAATGGGTATATATGGTCATAAAGTGGTGTCATGGACATTGGAAACTAAGAAGGGGGAAGGTTGGGAGGCAGTGAGGGATAAAAAAATTACCTAAATAACAGAAAAAAGAACACACCCCTAGAAATCAGCCTCAATTGCACAATATCAGCCACTCAACAATGTTGAACAAACATCTATTGAGCCACTAGGGTGTGCCAGGCACTACTCCAAGTGCTGAAAACCCCGTCCTTATGTGCTAATGAGTGGTCTGCAACATAAAACAGACAAGATACAGCTTTGTTGGAGGTTCCCCAGGCCTGACAGTATTAGAACCATATGGAAAACTTTAGGCCACAAAGGCATTCTTATATCCAGACTTCTCCTGGTCATTACTATTTTCAATACATTATTTAACTAGCAAAACAAAAGATCAACGTTATCTCCAAAGCACAGGACTTAGGTAGATGGCCCACAACTTGAGTTATGATCTTGAAGCTCTCCAGGTCCACATACCTTTGACTCTATTTTTCATGCTTTTCTTCAGTACATTTTCTCCACTATCACCTCCTCCTTCTTCTGCTGCCACCAAAGCAAAGAACTCTTCCAAATTTTCACCTTCTACTTTTGCCAAGCAAAAATTGCTAAACTTCAATGTGCCAGGTCCTTCCAAGAGTATCTATGAAGATTAAAAAACGTTTTCAGAAACAAATTCAACTTGATTTGCACATCCAACAGTACCTCTTATAATTGCACTAAAGAACTTTTGAAGCCAGGCATGGTGGCACGTGCTTACAGTCCCAGCTACTCAGGAGGCTGAGGAGGGAGGACTGCTTAGCCACAGGAGTTCGAGGCTACAGTGAGCTATGATCGCGCCACTGTACTCTCCAGCTTGAGCAACAGAGCAAGATCTCACCTCAAAAAAAAAAAAAAAAAAACGCATTTAAAAAAAAGAAAGAGAAACTTTTTTTTTTTTTTTTTTTGGAGACAGAGTCTCACTCTATTGCCCGGACCAGAGTGCCATGGCATCACCCTAGCTCACAGCAACCTCAAACTCCTGGGCTCACGCAATCCTACTGCCTCAGTCTCCCAAGTAGCTGGGACTACAGGTATGCACCACCAAGCCTGGCTAATTTTTTCTATTTATTTTTAGTTGTCCAGCTAATTTCTTCCTATTTTTTTTTTTAGTAGAGATGGGGTCTCGCTCTTGCTCAGGCTGATCTCAAACTCCTGAGCTCAAACAATCCGCCCACCTCGGCCTCCCAGAGTGCTAGGATTTCAGGCATCAGCCACCACATCCAGCCAAAAAAAAAAAAAAGAACTTTTGAGCATTGGCTTTCTTGTTCCATCATAACTCAGAAAAATAAGTGCTTATAATTTTTTTTTAAAAAAGAAGCTGAAGAAAAATAAACCCAATATTTTAATAATAAAATAAAAAATTACATTGTCCATTCTCAGATGTATATAGGGAATACATCATAAACATGAAAGGAATTCTCAGTCTCTTGGGAAACATAAAGAACAATGTATATAGAACAATCTGTACTCTCCAACCTTCAACGACAGCTAAAAAAGGATTTGAAAACCCACCTGCCTGAGGTGTTTATTCAAGAGAAGAAGTATAATGTGGGGTTAAAGCTTACTACTAACTTGCTGTCTGACTGAAAAATTTATTCAACCTTTCTAATCCTCAGTCTCTTCACCTATACAATGGTAGAAATAATACCTCGCTCTTCAGACTGTTGTAAGGATTAGATGAAGTTATACGTGCAAAGGGCCTGTAACAGTCACTAGCATGTGATAAGTGCTCAAGTCTGCTAATAAAACTTGTGATTAGAAGTTATCTATTGGTCGCTGAAACCACGCCAGGAACCAGTGTTCTATTATTTTTATAGTTTCCTCTAGAGTCATTAGAAGTATTTCTGGGCGGTTGCAATGGGTCAGGTGGCTTTGTGATTTTTTTAAAGGCAATTTGAAGTTAACCCTTAACTTCTAGTTAGGAATTCTTAACTAAGGATGTCTGTTGATCTACAACAGTGGCTTTTAAACTTATTTGAGCATCAGAATGCCCTGGAGGACTTGTGAAAGCACAGACTGCTAGTCACTACCTCCAGAGTTTATGATTCAATAGGTCTGGGGTGGGGCCCAAGAGCCTGCATTTCTAGCAAATCCCAGGTCATGCTGATGCTGCCAGTCCAGAGAACACACTGTGAGAACCACCGGCAGGGGTCAGCAACCTTTCTTTTAAAGAGCCAGCTAGTGAACATTTTAGACTTTACAAGCCCTACAGCCTTTGTCCTGACTACTCAATTCTACTGTTGACACTGACAGCAGACACTAACAATACTTAATGAAAGGGTGTGACTTTGTTGCAATAAAAGTTTATTTACAGAAACGGGGAACTCTGCCCAATCTTTGTCAACCCCTGTTCTAGAACACAGGTTACATTACAAAGCAGCCTGAATTTCTTAGATCGTTACAGCTGATAATAAACTTCATTGAACAACTCCCACACACTCTGGCAAACCACAGCCTCTGGGCCAAATCCCTGCCACTGCCTGTTTTTATACATCTATGAGCTAAAAAGTGGTTTTTATATTTCTAAATGGTTGGAAAAAAAAGAAGATGATGATGATTTCTTGATAGGTGAAAATTACATGAAATTCACATTTCAGTGTCCATAAATAAAGTTATGGAAACACAGTCACACCCATTCCTTTACGTATTTTTTATAGCTGCTTTTAGCACCACAATGGCAGTTCAGTGGCTGCAGACTTGAGGCATCTGCATATTTCAGACAAGAACCTCTATCCTTTATGCAGGATTTCTGTGGAGTTTTCTTTTTTTAGGCTGAATTATTTTCTCATTTGGATGGCCTACAAAAATAAAGTTAAAAAATGAAATATTCAATTTTTCATTTCATTTGCATAAAGGAAAAGTAAAAATTCAGACCAATAATATATACAATTCCTATGAGTATGCGTAATACTTACAAAGACAATATAGATGCCATTGATTGTGAGCACATTACCTACCAGAAAGTGCCCTAGAAGCTTCACCTAAAAATAATATGTAATTTCACAACCACCCTGAAAGTATCTATCTCCATATCACAGACAAGGAAACTAAGGCAAATGAGACCGAATATAACTTGTCCAGTATCACACAACTTCTAAGTGTCACGACTGACTGCAACTCAGAAACCAAGCAGGTTTCATGTCTCTACTACACTTGAAGTAGTTATTGAAAATTAATTTATGTTATGGTGATTAATTTTAACGAGAAAATATTTAATCCATAATATTAGGAATCGTACATAAATAACCATGATATGGTTCATAAGTGTGTACTATGACTTAGGAGCTAAGAGAGCCTTATGTTATAAATCTATTCAGCTCATGATTTATAGTATACCTTAGCAGCAATAACTACTCAAAGAGCTCTGAAAGGAGAGATTTCACATTCAAAAACCTACTTAAATAGGTAGCTAAAATATACTCTTTCCTTTCATTTAAAATAAGTTAACATAAAATTTCAAGATGTTCTGTAACAAAATTTTACCTAAAAATAAAAACACCTTTGAGAAAGCACTCTAAATTGAGGCAGAAATATAGTTAGGAAATCAAAACTTTCATAAATTACCTTCCCAGGAGAAATGTCACAAAAGAGAATGCCAAGTTTATGAAGATGATGTAATCCAGTAATCAGGTCAATCCCAAATTCTCTCACAACATCTTCTGGGAGGTTTTCATCTTGAGCAATAACAGTTTCTAAGGAACCACCTGCAAGAAGTTAATTAAAATCACCCATTTCAACCAGCCAACATCACAGACTGCCTGCAAGAGGTTCTATATGCTGGCAGATACTAAGCATTAAAAAATGATTAAACAGTAAACCCTGACAGTCTGGCAGCAGAAACACACAAGTGAGCAAACACAGCGGTCCTCCAAGAACTGCAACAGAAGTCTGCCCACGCTCCAGAGCCAACTCCAGGAGGATACCTGCTCTGTCTGGAAGAGTGGTAAAAAGTCCAGGCGGGATGAAAGAATAATCACCCCAGATCCCTCAGTGAATGTACAGCTGCAAAAAGTAGTGTTAAATAGTAACCCAAAACTGTGAACTTAAATCATATTATGCAATTATAGTCTTGTTCACTCACGTGCAAAGTCAGGTCACATTCTGATTTTCCTTAACAGTTAAACAATCACATCTAGTGTGCACATTGATGAGTTAAAAGGCCAAAGGCAGGCACTCTGCAAATTCCATTGCTATATTCTTCCAAGATCCCAGTTAGATCTCTACCATCTAAGTGCCAGAAACAAACTTTTTTTTTTTTTTTTTTAAAGGACAAGATTGTAACAGCCAAGTTCAGAAAAAGTGAAGTCTCTGCTGGCATCTGAAAGTTCAATCAGAATTACTATGATGGAAGTAAGAGGTATTTGGGGGTTTGTTTATTTTCTTGTGATGGGTGAGAAACCATTACAAACACAGGCATACTGTAGAGTTAGGATATTACACCTGGTCACGGAATAAACAACAGCTGAAACACAAAGTAATACTAGAGGTGTTCCCTGATAACCTTGTAAGTGTGTCCATCTGTGGAAGTACTCCAACCATAATCTTTTCCTACTGAATCAGAAAAATGAAAAGCAAAGAAGTTACTACTCTAAATTACCCCTTTTATGATTAAGTTTTATAAATTCTAACGCCAGTAAGTTAGTAATAATTACTATATAGTTTAATACTTAATGATTCCTTATTATTATTCAATGTATAAATAAAAGTACAGTAAGACTGGCACTTAATTACTTTTTTCCCTGCTAAACTCTTAAAATGTTGAAACTAAAAGCCCAAATATATAGTCACCTTTTTTCCCTGTATATAGTCCTAGAGAGTTGAGAGAAGCAACAGCTGTAACAAGCTATCTCTAATTATTGCCAGGTGGTGGTATTTGTTGGTTCACCTTTGTACTTTTCCACATTGCTTAAATTTTTATAAAGTATCCTATTCATAAAAATAAAAAAAAATCACTTTATAAATTTGTTAGCTAATTAATCTAGTTAACCTAAAATGTTTTTCATTTATTGGGGAAACTTGTTTGATAAATCAATCATTACTTTAATAAGATATTCCTAAATTTGCATGTAGGTTTTTTAGTAATGTAACAAAGTCAACCTCAAATTGAATTTTACATAATTTTTCCTCTTATGAAAAACACCTTTGCTCTTTACCCTTCCCTAATATCAAGCAATAGATTTTCATGTTAATATAGTAAATAATATCAACACTACTTATATTTGCAATAGAAGATCAAAGTAACAAAACCTACACCATTTGTTTTTTCAATAACACACTCTCTTACCTGTGCAGAGTTCTACTACTAGCCAGAGATGATTGCTGGTTTCATACCATTCATGAAAAGTTACAATATTCTTGTGTTTAATTTCATGGGTGAGACGGACCTATAAAAACACACAGCATTCACTCAAAATAAGTTCTTAAAACCTTTGCCTCTGCCCAAAAGAACAAAAGACATTCTATAAAAAAGACACCTGCACCCGAATGTTTATAGCAATACAATTCACAATTGCAAAGATGTGGAAACAACCCAAGTGCCCATCAATACATGAGTGGATTAATAAAATGTGGTATATGTATACCATGGAGTACTATTCAGCTATAAAAAACAATGGTGATACAGCACCTCTTGTATTTTCCTGGATAGAGCTGGAACCCATTCTACTAAGTGAAGTATCCCAAGAATGGAAAAATAAGCATCACATGTACTCACCAACAAATTGATTTTAACTGACCAACACCTAAGTACACATACAGGAATAACTATTCATCAGGCGTTCAGCAGATGGGAGGGGAGAGGAGGGGATGGATATATACACACATAATGAGTGCGATGAACACCATCTGGGGGATGGATATGCTTGAAGCTCTGACTCGGGGTGTGGGGGAGGGTAATATATGTAATCTAAACATTCGTACCGCCATAATATGCTTAAATAAAAAAAAAAAACCTTTGCCTCTGAGAAACATCTAAATAGATAATTGGTAAATGGATAAGAAAATGGTGGAGTTTCAGTTTTACAAGGTGAAAAGAGTTCTGGAGATAGATGGTGATGATGGTTACACAGCAATATGAATGTACTTACCATGGAGTTGTATGATTAAAAATCATTAAAGTGGTAAATTTTATGTTATGCATATTTTATAATTTTTTAAAAAACCTAGGTATGGTCCAAGAACCCTAGGCTGTAAAGTGACACAGCTACTTCAAAAATCAAGTCACTCTCACATAATGTCCTTCCGTGGAAAGCTTCATATTCACACACTGAATTTTAAAAGTAAATAATTTAATACAGAATATGGTTTTGCTGACTTGTGCCAAAAAGAAACAAAAACCTAAGTTAGTGATTATTTAAATATGTTTATTAGTCATTATTCAAGACTGGTAGCACTAAACTGATAGAAGTTCAGCCATTTCGGATTAAAAATGTGGTGTTTGACATAGTGAGTTCAATGGCTTCTGTTTCCATGCTACCTTTTCTACCTGATCGTAGCTGTCTTTCCCAGAGGAAACACACCTCACTTACCCAGTTGGTTATTTCAGGCCTCTTGCACTTATCAGTACAAAGAATAGCTACGAAATTGATTGTTCCCTTCCGGCGCCCTTTGTAGACAACAGTCTTGCTTCCTCTGCCAATCTCCTCATAGAGAATAAAGTTTTCCATCTCTGGGCCAACTTCTCACAGATGATAAAATAGCATCTCTAGCGCCTAAAAAGTAAACAAAAATGACACTTATAAGTGTAAGCCAGTGGATAATTAATTAGCCTACAATAATTAGCCTATGATATTTAATATGTAAATAAATCTAATAATTCTATAAACTCAGAAATTCACTTATAATTGTCGGATACTAGTGTCGATCTTTTTATAGGGTGAACAAAGCTAAGGGAAAAATAAATAAAGGAAACAATTCACAGACCAATATTCAACATCCTATCAACAATATCTTTAAACAATAGTGAAAATAGCTATTTCAAACACAAGTAACAAAATCAGAGTATGAATTACATTTTAGCCACTGTGTCTCAATATCTTTCTTACTTCTTCTGTTACAACGGCAAGCACATCCGTATATGCCCCACCTAAACCTTAAAAACAATATATGCGCCACCTAAACCTTATAAATTATGAAAACCAAATTAAGAAAATATATGTGAAAACTCTTTACTGAGTAAATAAATATGGAATAATATTTCCATTTAATCCACAGAGATTGTAAGAGTCAATCCAAATATAATTGAAAGTCAGAGGTCAGCAAAATACTGACTTAGAGGTCAAATCACGCCTGCTGCCTGCTTTAGTAAGTACAATTTAACTGGAACATAGCCTTACTCGTTCATTTATATATTGCCTATGGCTGCTACCGTGGCAGAGTTGAATAATCATGACAGACACCCTATGGACTGCACAAACCCTAAAATATCTACGACCTGGCCTCTTATATAATAGAAAATGTTTATCAACCCCTGTTCTAAATCAAGATTTTCTTTTTTAACCAAGCACTTCATCCTTCATCTAAGGTATAAGTAGTTAAATTAATTCGTTTTCTTGGCCAACATAACCCTTTAATTTTCATGAATAAGGACTTGATACAATCTTTTGTCAGACTAGATTTCATTTAGAATTGAAGTAAAATAGTGGAATTGATGCCTTAACCAACAAATTTACAACAATATAATCAAAGTATTTACTCAACTAAGATCAATCTTTTATACACTTGCATATCTTTGGGAGAATTATACATGTTAGAGTATAGAAAACTTCCCAGAAACCCACAATGTATCCATTATCAAAACATGTTGTATACCTTAAATATATATAATTATTATTTGTGGATCATATCTCAATAAAGCTGGGGAAAGATTAATTTACCTTTGTTACTTTCCATTTGACTAAATTAGAATCAAAAATTTTTTTAAAAACAGAAAGAAAATTTTTCAGAAATTATCCAAGCCATAAGATATCCTCTTTAAAAAGTCTGTGTTTCATATAGTATCCAATAAGTCAGAACCTACAGCAAAATCCCTTTGAAACAGAAAATGTAAAAAAAAAGGCAATAAATTAATGGGTATAGGGTTTCTTTTGGGGTGATGAAAATGTACTGGAATTCAATAGTGGTGATGATGATTGCACAACTGGGTAAACATACAGGTTAAGTGTCCCATATACAAAATGCTTGGGACAAGAAGTGTTTCAGATTTTGAATTTTTTTGGATTTTGGAATATTTGCATTATACTTACCAGTTAAGTATTCCAAATTCAAAATGTTTCCTGAGCATTTCCTTTGAGCATCAAGTTGGCACTCAAAAAGTTTCAGATTTTGGAGCATTTTGGATGCTAAAAACCATTGAATTGTAAATTTTAAAGAAGTGAATTATATCTTAATTTTTCTAAAAAGGGCTATAAGCTAGACACCAAAAGCACAGGCAACAAAAGTAAAAAGAAACTGGATTACATTAAAATTTAAGATTTCTGTGCATCAAGGGGCATTATCAACACAGTGGAAAGGCAACCCACAGAATGGGAGAAAATATTTACAAATCATATATCCAATAAGATATTAATCTACAACACAAAGAATTCCTACAATCCAACAACAAAAAACAACCCAATTCAAAAATAAGCAAAGGATTTGAACAGACATTTCTCAAAAAAAAAAAAAAATACACAAATTGTCAACAGCACATGAAAAGATCCTCAGGATCACTAATGTTTAGGGAAAAGCAAATCAAAACCACAATGAGATACACTCATTAGAATGTCTACTACAAAAATAAAAACAAAATAGAAAATAACGAATGTCAGTGAGGATGCACAGAAATTAGAACTCTTGTGTACTGTTGGTGAAGAATGCAAAATAGCATAGCAGCTGCGAAAAATAGTATGGCTCAAAACAAACAGAATTATCATAAGATCCAGCAATTCCACTTCTGGGTATGTATCCAAAAGAATTGAAAGCAGGTCTCAAAGAGATCTTTGCACACCTATGTTCATAGGAGCATTATTCACAAAAGCCACAAGGTAGAAGCAATCTAAGTGTCCATCAACAGATAAATGGACAAGGAAAATGCAGTATGTATGTATACACACAGACACAGGAATATTATTCAGCCTTTAAAAGGAAAGAAATTTTCACACATGATACAACATGGGTGAACCTTGACAACATTATGCTAAGTGAAATAAGCCAGTCACAAAAACACAAATACTGTATGATTCCACTTAAAGAGGTGCCTAGAGTAGTAAAATTCATAGAGACAGAAAGTAGAATGGCAGTTGCCAGGGTGGGGTACGAAAAAAGGAGAATGGGGAGTTGTTTAATGGGCTGAGTTTCAGTTTTGCAAGAAGAAAAGAGTTACAGAGTTTAGTGCGTAACAATGTGACTACACATAACCACTACTGTACTGTATCCTCAAAAAGGGTTAAGATGGTAAATTTTATGTTATGTGTACTTTGCCAAAATTTTAAAGACTTCAAAAAATTTGAGAAAACTGGCTACCTACAGCTGAAAAGAATTTAAGACTAAACTAAGGGAAAAGGGGGCAATAAGGTACACAGAGAATAAGAAAATTTATTCTACAGATGAAAAAATTTCCAAGATTGTTCTAGTGTAGGCGTTGAAAACTTTTTTCTGTAAAACTTTACGTAGTAAACATTTTAGGTTTCGCAGGCCTTATGTTCACTGTTGCAACTACTCAACTCTACTGTCAAATCAGTAAAGCATCCAGAGACAAGTAAATGGGCATAGCTGGGTTCCATTAAAAATTTATAAACAATGAAATTTAAATTTCATATAATTTTTACACATCACGAAATATAATTCTTTTGATTGTTTTTCCAAACCATATTAAGGAATTAAAAAACATTCTTCGGTTGTAAGCCATATAAAAACAGGCCAAGAGCCAGAGTTGGCCCATGAGCAGTAGTTTGCTGACACCTGTCCTGATATATAGAACCAGTGTTCCAATAATCTAGCAATAACACTAATTCTATGATTCCATCTTCCAATGAAATTAAAACTTACTGCAAAATGGGAAAAATTCTACATAAAAATTTGCAGGCTAGGAATTACATGCAGTTATTTGGATTATAAACCTAGTGTCTAGATCAAATCAGAAGAAACCAGATTATTAGCACAGAAATTTTAAGAATTCTAAGTAGATGTGGAGAATTTTGAATTTAAATAAATGGAAAGCCAAGAAGGTACAGATTAATATATATTTCCTTTAATGACAGTTTTCCAAAGTTTCTTTTATATTCCTCTTCTAAAACCTATTCATTAAAAAGAACCAATCCTGAGTCCCGATCCACCAAAATGTAGACTTAACTGGAGTAATTATGTGGCAAGAGGTCAACGATACACAGCAATATAACCAAAATAAGATTAAACTGATAATATATTGTAATAGATGGAAAACCTGTTAAGTCAGAAAAAAACAAACAAAAGCCTTAATTAAATGTTCACAAATTGGCTACATTAAGCTACATCAGGACAAGATGATGAAATAAGTTTTTATGTAATATAACTGATTTCTTGTAAATAAGGTTTCAGGCCACCAGGGGGAAAAAAAATCAAGTAGAATCTTTCATTTCTTCAACCTTTACTGAGTAGCTACTGTAATCTGATCACAGCAGGCAGTTTGAAATGAACATAACACATCAATTACAAACCTGCTTAGATAAGGATGGTTTGTTACTTTCAAGCACTTCTTTCTGGGGCTCAATTTTCCTAGGGTAAAATAAGAATTGGAGGCAGGGAGCACTGCCTCACGCCTGTAGTCCTAACTACTTGGGGAGGCTGAGGCAGGAGGATCCCTTGAGCCCAGGAGTTGGAGGCTGCAGTGAACCATGATCACACCACTGCACTCTAGCCCAGGCGAACAAGACCCGGTCTCAAAAAAAAAAAAAAAAAGTCAGATGATTTTCTAAGTTATCTTTCAAGTCTGAAATTCTATGACTTTAAGATTCTTTCTCACTCAGTCCAAAGATGCTCCCCATTGAAGACTTCCTAATATGCATTTTTAATAATCTGTTACCTCTTAATTGTCAAATAAAACAAATACAGAAAACCCTATAAAACAAATATATAGTTTAACGAATTATTATAAGAGTGACACACATATTCACCACCCAGATCAGGAAATAGCACCTTGCCGGCACCAAATCAGAGCCCCTCCATGAGCTTACCTCAATCACAATCCCTCCTGATCCCCTAAGACCATTCTCCTGGCTTTCACCGTCATCACTTCCTAACTTTTAATAGTTTTCTCAATCAAGCGTGCTTTCCCAGACACCACAGTTTATTCTTCCTCGTTTTCTAAAAACGTGGTGCGCCTTTTGAGTAGCATTTAATCTACAAGGTTCGCCTTAGGATCTGAGAAGCCAGAAAGCAGAGCAAATCACACACGTGCAAATGAGGCATTTAAGATTCAAGGGGCAGGTGCTACATTCAACAAACTGATATAGGCCAGGTGATACAAGTACGCAGGTCAAGACTGGAACCCTCCCCTCAATCACTCCCACCTTCGTCAAGATCGCTGACTCCGCACCAGCAAGCAGCATCACCTGGGAAATGAGATTTGCAAATTCTCGACCCCGCCCCAGATGTGCAGAATCAGAAATTCTGGAGGCAGGGCCCAAAAATTTGTGTTAATACATACACTATAGTGACTTTGATGCACGCTCAACTGTGCGAAAGGCCGGCCAAAGCAACTTTGGCTAGGACGTAAAAGGCGGCGGGTACTATGCTACGCACTCTACAGGTGTTCCTCGTCCTGGCATTTTACAGACGCAACTAACTGCAGCCCCGGAGTCGCTATGTAATCACCTGCTGCTCGTTCCCCAGGCAGCTCCCGGCCAGCGAACTGGCAGCTTCCACTGCCTCGCCTCCGTCCTGGCACATCAGTCTGCAAGGCTGGCTTGGAGCCCGGGAAGTGCTCCCGGCGGGTGAAGCCGTGGCCCCCTCTGGGTTTTAAAAGGTGGCGTTCATAAAGCGCGTCTTCCAAGCCAAGGAACACGAACCCCAGCCAGGCGGCGCCCCCCACGCCTACGCTCTCTCCAGTGTCCGCTGACGGAGACACGAACCTAGAACCGTGCTACTAAAACCGCCACTGCCACGCACCTGATCACTCCGTCTGGAGAAGCAGCTACTCCGCTTGACTGCTCCCGCGGTGCGCACCTCTGGGCCTCCGCCTCGGGACAGGTCCACAGGCCGACGAACGGGGGAAAGCGGGGAAGCAAAGCGGGCTGCGCGGAAGCAGCGTCCGGCCTTGCGGGATCCAGCACCCCTCCGCGTTTGGATTCGCCCATCCCGTCTCCAGGACAGCACGCAGAACGCCGGAAGGAGCGCAAGGCGCTGACTGGCTGAGCAGTTTCCGTTCTTATTGGTTGGGGTCCGGAAGTGAGGGTTCCTTCCTCCACTCTGAGGGCTTCGCAGCCTGCCTTAGGACCAGCCTACAGGTCCGCGACCCGAGCGGGAAGTACTGGAGGGAGGCGGGACTCACAGCAGCCCCTCGTGTTTGGATTCGCCCATTCCGTCTCCATGGAAGCGCGCGAAACGCCGGAAGGAATGCAGGGCGCTAATTGGCTGAGCGTTTCAGTTCCTATTGGCTAGGGGCCGGAAGTGGGGGGCCGTGACGGACCTTCCTTCAATCCTAAAAAAAGAAAAAAAAGAAAAAACACAATCCTAACGGGGCGCTGGGAGTGTTGAACCACTAGAGCGGCCCTGGATGCACAGAGTTGCGGGCTGTGGAGCCCCTGGCCCTTGTCATGTCTTCTCTTGCCGCCCCCACTATCCTCCTCTGTTTTCTTCCATTCTTTCCTTTCTAGAGTCCTCCGGGAGCTCAGGTGGACGTGGTGACATAGTCTGACTCAGAAGCAGGCGTCTCGGGTTCCTCACCCTTTAGAAAAGAGAAAACTGTGAATTATCTTCCTTCTTGTAGTGGAGAAAACAGACCAGATCCTCTGATCTCTAGTTGAGTGCTCATGACTTTCAAAGCTCCATGCCCGCAAATTCCAACCACCTGACGCTTTAGAACCAGCTCCCCTATTCAGCTTCCTCGCATTAGCCTAGTTAGCGCAGTGGTTTTCAAACTTAAGCATCAGAGTCACCTGGAGCGCCTGTTCAAACACAGATTTCTGGCCCAACCCACAGAACTTATTCTGTAGATCTAGATGAGGCCTAAAATTTTGCATTTCTACTAGTTACCAGATAATGCCGATGTTGCTTGTTTAAGACCACATTTTGCAAACCACTACCTAGAGAAACTGTTCTGATGTCAGGTGAATCATATCCTTTTCCTTCTGACCCTTCTTGCCTTCTCAAGGATCTTACAGTATCCATTATTATCGGTTATGTGTGTTTAACAGCATTGGTATGGAAAAGTTTCCTCATGGACTACTCTGAAATTAATGAAGACATAATACGATGAAATATTACTTTATTCTGAGTTGTGATAAATATCCTACGAGTTAATATCAGAAACAGTATCACATCCTGAGACTGCTTAGCCTAGGTTCCTTGGATGCGTTCAGGCAATACGTGAACCTGTTAACAGTTACAATTTTGTATGCATGTGCATTTTTCTGGCTTAAGGATACATGGGTTTAATCAGATTCTCAAAGATGCCATTGACTCAGAAAAGTTTAGGAACTCCTGCTGCAGATAATTATAAAACAATATCACAAAAGACAAACTAGAAAAACATGTACCCTACTCAGTGACCACTTCTGGCCCAAAGATTAGACCTTGACAGACATTTGTTCAATTTCAAAAAGAGTTGAGTGCCAATAAGATTCTTGAGTAGGAGAGAGCTAAAACATCATGTTTTGAATTGCTTAAATTTCTGAGTGCTTTCAGAATGTCCATTACTTTAACCTCAATTTTAGATTTTCATTCTCATTATAGTTTATAAGATGGAATCTGACATGAAGGGTATCAAATGCTGAGTTTCTCAGGCAACTTCCTCCTCTCAGGAACACCTAATGCCTCATCTTCTTCACCTCTAGATGATCATAAAGAATGTCTTGATTCAACCACATGGAAATTTCCTTCTTTAGGCAAAGAACCATGTTAGATGTTGCAAAGGAGAAAAAAAAAACTTTATTTCCTTCCTACAAAGAAGCATACCTGAATAATAATGATAATGCGTGTAGAGTTAGTCAAAAATTTTTATGAGGGAAAGAGAAAACAACTTAAGAAAATTCACTTGGATCCTGGAGAGGAGTTAGACAAAAAATACTAATTTTGGAGGCTCTAAAGGACTTCAGAGGTGCTCAGTGTGGCCCCTAAGAAAGACATTCCACTTCCACTTAGAGGGGAGCAAAACCAAGACACCCAGGAAGGGCTATAATTGTCCCCACAAAATAATTTGGATTTAAGACTCAGGATGAAGAACTGACCATGTGAATTTACCACAAAGCCTTCTAAAACCTCACTGAAACGACTGGATTGAGATTGAAACCCTAAGGGCTTAAAAACAAGGAAGTGAACCATCATCAGATGGAAAATCAGCAGCATTTTTGGTACACAGATAGCACTTGGCTTCAGATAAGAAGACAGTCCATAGCAGAAGCAAACCTAACTCAGCCACTAACATGTGAGTCCTGGGCATTTAATCTTCATCTTGATAATGGATGAAAGGAATTCCATCTCCACTACCCATAGACCTTACCACAGAGGGCAATGTCTTCCTGCAGTGGCTTTTGCCTTCAAGATAAAACATGGAAATATTAATATTTTCTAAGCAACATGAACAAAAGGACTGGGGCGGTGGAGAATGAAAATCTGCCTTTTGAATCATGAAGCCTTTCCTTAGCCCCCTTTCCTGCAAAGAATGATGGCAGCTAGTCTTCTAATTTCTGGTCAAAAGATTGAAATATTATTTGTTGGGAAAAGACATTTGAACAAGAAATAATACTAACATCTGGCAAGAGGAAAAGTCCCCTGATAAAAAGAAACTATGCTTATAGACGTCATTTTTTAAAAAATTACCTAACTGCCTTATTATCACAAAATGACTTTCACTAATTAATAAACCACCAAAATGTGCAAAAAAAACCCACTGAATCAGCCTTTTAGTGCTTTACTCTTACCTGTGAACACATAGTCAGAAATATCAAGATATGTGAGGAAAGACTTTCATGAACGAGATTAAAACAAACAAACCAATTACACTCCCGCCCAGGCAACAAAGCAAGACCACATCTCTTAAAAAAAAATAAAATAAGCAAACCAATAACCCAAAGGAAGCAAACACAATGAGAAAGCAAACTTTTTAAAACTTCAAAAATTACAATTAATACCTCCAAAGATATAAATGCACCACAGTTTGCATTTTATTTTTAATCCAAGAGATATTTAAAAGTTGTGGTTTTTTAATTGGCAGTTGGATAGATTTTGTTATTTGGATTTTGGAACTTATTGAAATTTTCTTTGTGGTGTAATGAATGGCTACTATTTTTAAATGTTCCACAGGTGTTTAAAAAGAAGGAGGTATATTTCTTATTTGTTTCTTGGGTTCAAAATTTCATATGCATATTTTCAAGGTTAGTGGCTGACATGTTCACATCTTCCAAACTTTCTTTTTATGTTGCTTTGTCCTACTTGCTCTGCCAGTTCCTGAGAAAGGTGTTTTGAAGTTGCTCATTATGATTGTGGATTTGCCAATTACTTGCTGGGTTTAATTCAAGGATAGTGAACTTAGAAAAATAACAAAATGATCACAGAAGAAATAGAAGGCAAGCATTACTAAAGATAAAAACATAAATGAATGAATTAGAAGGGGAAAAAATCCACTAGCCAGGGGCATAAATTCAGAGGACAGGAGATAGTTTCCATGGTGTTCTTCCAGGTTGTAATTCCCCACAGAACCAGGCACAGAAGCTGGCCATGATGGCATGGGGTCTCCACTCTCAGGTTACACCAGCTCAGAGAATGGATTCTCCTGGAGACAGAAACTGAAGTCTGGGAGCCTCAGAACTAATGCTGTTCATTACCCTGGAAGTCCTGGGAAGGAGCATGATCATCTTTCCGGCACCAGTGTATTAGTGTGAAGAGCCGGACGCTACCTCCCTCTTGGATGGGATTTTCCCCCTTATAATAATAACAACCTAAGAGCCCTTAAAATTTATGGCATTTTGTAATGTTTTTTTCCTTTAATAACAAAATTAATGACTCTAGCATCCATTGCACATACTGTATCAACTCTGGGGTAGGCTAGATTTTCAGGAAAATTTTATTTTTTGGTCTGTTCTCACAACATATTCTTTAAGGTTTGGTCCCTTCTCATCATCTTATCTCTAGCACATCCTATTCACATCTGTGCCTGCTTCCCCTCACATACCTGACAGTGTAAAAGGGGAGAAATTTTCCTCTAGTCTCATAAGCTCTGTGACTGGGCCCTGTGAATTGAACTGACAAAAGAAAGATTGACAAGAGAAACGCATACAAATTTTATTTGATGTTTACTCTTTCATTTTTTTAATGTGTACATGGAGGCCTTTATAGAAAAGAAATGAAAATCCAAATAAATAGCTAGACCTAGGGGCTTATATACCATCTTAACAAAAATTAATAAATGGTAGAAATGCAAAATGACAATAGAGAAAGAGATTTGGGCCAGGAGGTGGTAAATTGTAGGAGAGTGACTAGGAAATATATGGAAAACAAATGGAAGATGAGCATTGTCTTAGTAAGGTTTATACAGATTCACCTTGATGTCAACTCCCTACCTCCAGTGGTAAGAATGTTCTCTTCTTCGTGGTACAGAGAGTTACCTTTCTCATAGGAAATTTATACCCTGATTTTAGACAGAAAGAGGAGATTAGGTAGCCCTTCCTGCATCTGCTGCTCCTCCCATCCAAGTAATAACCAAGCCTGACCCTGAAATCTACTGTTTCTCAATTGCCTTCAGTTCAAAATAGTCAATATGTCAAAGTAGCATGTTTTGTGGTAGCATGTTGTGATCCTCTTCAACAGTACTTTTAACAGTACTTTCCTCCTCCTCCTTCACTCCCCAAAGCCCAGGGTACTATGTAGTACGGACTTTTGCTGAAGATGTGGCAATAGCACAGAGAGGTTACAGCACAGAAAAGGAAACAGGTTAAAACTGAGTATTAGCCATGGTAGTGGTAAGGGTATTAAAAAGCAGGTAGTTGCTCATTGCTGATGGGAGAGCAATTTGGCCGTATCTAGGAAAATGAGAAATGCCTATCCCCATTGATCCATCAATTCCACTTCTAGGAATTTATCCAATAGATATATCCTTATATTTTCAAAATGACCTATGCACAGGAGTATTCACTGCAACCTTGTTTGTAATAAAAAGAAATCAGTTATAACTCAAATGTCCGTCAGCAGGAGACTGATTAAATTAGAAATGAATTTGTGAACTAAAAATAACATCCTAGGACCTCTGCTAACTGAACGGACCCCTCTTGGCCAAGGGGATCCCAGAAACAGATTAAAACTGAGTTCCCAGCCATGAGCGGATGGGAGACATAAAGCACAATTACAAATGTGCATGATTTCTCTTTTCGTAAATATTCATGACTGCTATAGCTTGTTGAATGTGTATATTTAACCACCCTGCTCAGTATAAAGTCTTGTTCCTTTTATCTGTCCTTGGAAACGTGTTCCTGGCTTCTGGCTGGGGCTCTGCTTTCCAGCCTGTTGGAAGGGCCACCCACAGGCTGCAACCCTTTTATGAGAAATAAAGTTCTCCTTTTCCAAAGTATAAACCTATTTTTTTTTTAATTAACAAATTTGATCTTTGTGTACTGAGGTGAAAATATCTCCAAGATTAGGTATTAAGGGGAGGAAGCAAGGTGCATAACACTGATTGTAGTATGCTACCATTTGTGAAGAGAAAAAAACAGGGAAGAATATATGTAGATATTTGCTTACATTCACAAAGAATCGTTCCAACATCTCCTGAAGAATACTGGTTGTATACGAAACCAATAACTGCAGACTTTGGAGAGATGTGGATGGGTGCAAGACTGGGTATAAAAGATACATTTTGTACATTTTGAATTTGAAGCCACATAACTGTACTATCAATTTTATCTGTACATCACATAATTTAAATGAAATATATACAAAAGTCATTCTATAATAAAGATACCTGCACCCGAATGTTTATAGCAGCACAATTCACAATTGCTAAGATGTGGAAACAACCCAAATGTCCATCAATTCATGAATTGATTAGTAAAATGTGGTATTTGCATACCATGGAGTATTACTCAGCTATAAGAAATAACGGTGATACGACATCTCTCTGGTTCTCCTGGAGAGAGTTGGAACCCATTCTATTAAGTGAAGTATCCCAAGAATGGAAAAATAAGCACCACATGTACTCACCAGAAAATTGGTTTCCCTCAACATCACCTAAGTACACATTTGGGAATAACACCAATTGGGTATCAGACAGAGGTGGGGGGTGGGGGTAGGGGATGGGTGT
>CM052436.1:125352688-125378470 GCA_028533085.1 Varecia variegata
TTACAGATAGTACAAATTGTTCCTATGTGCTCCTCACCCAGTTTCCCCATTATTAACCTCTCACATTAATATGGTATATTTGTCATAACTGATGAACAAATACTGATACATTATTATTAACTAAAGTCCACATTTGATTCAGATTTACTTAGTTTTTACTGAATTCCTTTTTTGGGGGGACAGAGTCTCACTCTGTTGCCTGGGCTAGAGTGCCATGGCATCAGCCTAGCTCACAGCAGCCTCAAACTCCTGGGCTCAAGTGATCCTCCTGCCTCAGCCTCCCAAGTAGCTGGGACTACAGGCATGCGCCACTATGCCCGGCTAATTATTTCTATATATTTTTAGTTGTTTAGCTAATTTCTTTTTATTTTTAGTAGAGATGGGGGTCTCACTCTTGCTCAGGCTGGTCTTGAACTCCTGAGCTCAAATGATCCACCCGCCTCGACCTCCCAGAGTGCTAGGATTACAGGCGTGAGCCACCACGCCTGGCCCTGCATTCCGTTTTCTATCCCAGAATTCCATCCAGGATACCACATTACATTTAGTCATCTTGTCTCTTGGGCTCTTCTTGGTTATGACAGTTTCTATGACTTTCCTAGTTTTTGATGATCTTGTCAGTTTTGAGGAGTACCTATCAGGTTATTTTTAGACTGTCTCGCCATTGAGATTTGTCTGATCTTTTTCTCATGATTAGACTTGGGCTATGGTTTTGTGGTTTTTTGTTTCTTCGTTTCTTTGTTTTGTTTTTTTTTTGTTAGTATCCCATCAATTCTGCTCAATAGGTTTTGGGGAGGAAGAACACAGAGGTAAAGTGCCATTCTCATCACATCACATTAAAGGAACATGCTATGCATGTGACTTAGTGCTGTTGATGTCAGCCTTGATCACCTGGCTGAGGAAGTGTTTGTCAGGGTTCTCCACTGTGTAGTTACTCTTTTCTTCCCCTCCTTTCCTTTCCATACTATAGTCTTTGGAAGGAAGTTACTATGCACAGCCCACACTTACAAAATGGGAGTTATTCTCTCCCACTTGAGAGTAGAGATCTACATACTTTATTTATAATTCTTCTGCATGGGAGATTTTTCTCTTCTTCCCCAGGTATTTATTTATTCACTCATTTATTTATGGCAATACGGATTCATGGATATTTATTTTTTACTTTGGGTTATAATCCAATACTACCTCATTTACTTTGTTGCTCAAATTATTCCAGCTTTAGCCATTAGGAACTTTTTCAGTTAACTCCTGTGGCCCTTTGACATAAGCCCTGTGATTGTGGGTTTGGTTTTTGTTTTAGCATTTCTTTACTTTCTGGCACTACAAGATAATTCAGGCTCATCTTGTAGTACTATGTTTTACATGTGCTCTTTTAGCACATGTAAATATTCTGTAATAATTCTGTATACAGATTATTTTTATTTGTTTTCCCAGAGTACATCCTTAATTAAGATTAATGTATTATTTTGATAAAGAAACATAAAATTATTAAAAATTTTAGGGTAAATATATTAAAAAAATAGAAATAGGTTGTAAATTTTTCAAACCTGTTGAGGGGGGAGAAAAAGAACAAATAAAATATTCTATCCAACAAACTTTTGCAATGAGAGGTGAGGGTAAGGAAACAATGACTTCATCAAGTTTCTCCAAACTGTGTGTCATTTCTTCTTCTTGGCACAAGGATGTGCAGCCTTGAAGGATGCTTCAGACAAGGCTTCTGAATGACAGCAAACTCAAATTTGAGCTCTTCTCAGGAAAAATATTCACTGTCTCTGCAGCATGTCCAGGATGATCAGATATAGGTGTTCCTGTACTTTATTCTTGGTTTTGTGCTTTTGTTGGCAAAAAACATCATCCCACATGGGATAGGATAGCTTTTGTGTTCTGTCACATTCAATGATAAAAATAAAGTGACAGGCATGAGCACTTCATTCCCATTCCTGAAAGTCCTTCTTTGTCCATTCAGCTAACCTACAGGCCTGGTACCTTCCTTCAAGAGCCTGCTGCTGCTGAGTCCTCAATTTAATTAGTCCATGTAGGGTGGGTTGTGAAGGAATAAATATGTTCCCCCTGCCACATTCCCTTGGCTAAGTCAGCCTCATCTTTGCCAAGTTCTTATAACCTACATAAAGGTTATTTCTTATTGGCTTATTCATTCCTAAGGCCCACTCAGAGAAACAGGAGTCTATTCATCTTAGGTCAACTGCTTTGTTTTGCTAAATGTGATAAATTTAGTAACACCAGGAAGAAAACATTCTACTTGCTGGGACTGAGCAGTGCAAGATTGTTACTTCTGTTTTCTTTTCACAGTCCTTGCATCACAGAAACAGCTGACCCTGCCTCCCCTCGCCTCATCTCCCAGTGTGGCATCATCACAGCATCTAAGAAGTTTCCTTAGAGGCTCTTTCTTTGCTTTGATGGTTACCAACATAGACTTGTGCTAAGCTAAACACTGACCAATATGCACAATAGCAACGGCAGGAGAGGTGTCTTAGTTTGGCCTCCCCCAAAAGTAGCCTCTGAGATTTGCAAGCAATTATTTGGGAGTAATCCTAGGAAGTATGAGTCGGGGGGCAGAGAAGTGAGACAGAAAAAGAAGGTAGCCAGTGAAGGATGTTTTATCAAACAACAATAACTGGAGCTTAATCTCATGAAGGAAGTCTGGGAGCCAGCATGGAACATGTATTGCCCAGAGGGACAAGGGAACAGGGACTTCTGGAAGAGAAGGTCTCCAGTTCTTCAGATCTTCCAGCCCACTGCATTGAGCTGTGCAGGCTTCAGTAGCCAGAGGATGTGGTCAGAAAAAGAGATGCAGGTGCTGGCAGCTGGTACTGGCTGCACTACAACTGCAAGCCTGAGTGAGGGGATATGCGCAGAAGCCCAGCAGTGTCTCCCCACAATAGGTTTTTCTCAGTTCTTATCTACAATTAACTATTTCAGATGCTATAAGGTGGTGTGATGCTTGCACCTTGCCTGACCACATATAGTGGCATCTTCCTTGGTAACAAGCCTTAACCCCTAGTCCTAATAGTCACATGACCCAGCTGGGCCAATCATGTAGCCTCATGCTTCCTAGAGAAGCATAAAGTAAAATCAAACAATAACCTTTTAATTTGAACTGATAAAACAATTTTACAATATGTTTTCAAACTAACACAAAATAAATTGAATAAAAAATATATTTGGGGTGTATGTGCCCATTTATCGGACTCCCTGTGGCAGAAAATGCTGAGTACCAAAATCTATTCTCCCCCTCCTCCTGGTTGCCTAGCTAGACTACGTTTCCCAGCCTCCCTTGCAGTTAAGTGTGGTCATGTGACTAAGACTTCTAACCGGTGAAATTTGAGTGGAAGTGATGTGTGCCCCTGCCAGGCCTGGCTCATCAAGCCTTTCACACACACTCTTCTGTGCTCTTTCCCTCATCTCCTGATTGGGCTGACCATGCCAAGGTGACCTAAGATGGCAGAGCCATGATTTGCCCAAGTCCTTGAAGGAGTGTATGGAACAAAGCTCCTCCACCAAACTAGAGTCACTCTGGACTGTTACTTGAGCAAAAACTGAAGCATTGTGTTGTGGCATTACATTTTAGGTTTACTTACTACTTCAGTTTAGTCCATGCTAACGAATATGCTCCTTTTTGCCCACCCTTGAACCTCCATGGATCCTGGGTGAAGAATCCTGCATGGAGAAAGCAGAACAAAAACATACACACACAACACTAGGCAACAGACATCTAGAAGCATGTTTACCACACTTAAAATATCGGGTACCAGAAACTCAGAAAGGAATATGAATTTGAAAAGCGCTAGATAAGAGCAACTAAAGAATTAAAATAGCAGAGTTATTTTCCCAATAGGATATACTGATTAAGACTCTAGCTTCGAAAGAGGATTAGATGAGCTCAAAGTGCATGAAAGCCTGAGGTTTGAGGGGTGTCAATAGTCATGCGATGAGACTGAGGAATCCTAGAACTTGGAGAGAGGAAGCAGCCAATATGAACATATATACCATAATGACAAACTCATACAGGACATTCATTACCCCAAGAATAATATTGTATATCTTGAAAACAAATAGGATCTAGTAAGGTTTTGATATAGTCATTTTATAGTGGGTTGTGGAAGGGAAACGAAGGATGTTCAGAACATATTCTCAAAATTTTTTAACTCCAAGATGAAAAAGAGAATTACTACACTCTCCATTCCCAAAAAAGCAATAAAATGTTAGTGAGTACGCTCCAAGTCATATGGATCTTTGGTTAGATCCTGAAGAATTGAGGTAGTCAACAAATATTTATTGAGCACTTACTATGGTCTAGCTATTGTGCAGAGAATATATCTAGGAATAAGACCATCTTGTGATTCAAGAGGTAGGAAACAGAAAATAATAATACATAAATAAATTATATATTAAAATGGGCTAAATAATAAAAAAAGAGCAGAATAAGGGGCAAGAGTAGTAGTATTAATGAGATGGTTAAAAGAAGCCTCAGTGAGAGGAGAGGAAGAGTCTCAAGAATAAGCAAAGGAAGCAATTCCAGGCAAAAGGAACAACTGATGCAAAAGTTCGGAGGTGAGAGTGTCCCTGGCATGTTTAAGGAACAGCAAGGAGACCATTGTGCCTGTGGAGTAAAGTGAGTGAGTTGAAGGGGAAAATGAGGTCAGAGTAGACCATGTGGGTCTTATGGGCCATTGTAAAGACTTTTACTGATATTCTGGGAGGAATGGGGAATGATCGGAGGGTTTTGAACAGAGGAGAGCCATGTTATGACTAACATTTTTGAGATCATTGGCTCCTGTATTGACAGTGGCCTGAGGTAGGGGCAGAGAGCAGGGGAGCAAGTAAGAATTTAGGAGGTTCTTGTGGGCATCCTGGAAAGATGATGGTGGCTTGGACCAGGATGGAAGTAGTGGTGAGAAGTAGATTCTGGATTATATTTTGAAAGTCAAACCAATGAGATTTCCTGATACATTGGATGTGGGGTGGAAAAAACAGAGAAGCCAAAGATAATTACAAGGGTTTTGGCTTGAGCAACTGAAATCTAGGAGACTATGCAAGAGTAGAGCTTAGGAAAAGACCAGCAGTTCAGTTTTGGGCATAATGAGGTTGAGATGCCTATTAGACATCCAAATGGCAGTGTCAAGTAGGAAGTTTGTTTACGTGAGTCTGGAGTTTAGGGGGAAAGTCTGGGCTGGAAGTATAAATTTGGAGCTATCCATGTATAGATGGTGTTTAAAGCCTCAAGATTAGATGAGATCATTAACAAGTGAAAACACAGTGCAATTTCCTAGAGGCCAAGTGAAGAAAGTGTTTCCAGGAGAAAGGTCACAAAGGTTGTGTCAAATGCTGCTGAAAGGTCAAGTAAAGAGAGAACAGGCTGGGTGCAGTGGCTCACGTCTGTAATCCCAGCACTTTGGGAGGCAAAGGCAGGAGTATCGCTGGAGGCCAGGGGTTCAAGACCAGCCTGAGCATCTCTACAAAATAAAAATTAAAAAACTAGCCAGGCATGGTATGGCACCTACCTGTAGTCCAGCTACTGGGGAGGCTGAGGCAGGAGGATCACTTGAGCCCAGGAGTTTGAGTTTGCAGTGAACTATGATCATACCACTGCACTCCAGCCTGGGCAACAGAGCAAGACTCTGTCTCAAAAAAATATTTAAAAAAAGGAGAACGGAGAATGAACACTCAATATGGCAATATGGAGGTCAATGGTGACCTTGACAAGGGCTGTTTGGGTGGAGTGGTCTGGACAAAAGCCTGGCTGGCATCGGTTTAAGGAAAAAATGGCAAAGAATTGAGACTGTGGCAGTAAACAACTCTTTCAAGGAGATTTGCTATAAAGGAGAGCACAGAAACGGCATCTAGATGTGGAAGTGAAGTTAAGAGAGTTTTCTCTTCTGTTCAACATGGAAGGAATAACAATATGTTTGTGTGCTGGTGAGAATGCCCCAGTAGAGAGGAAAGCACTGATAGTGGAGGAGAGCAGGGAGAATTATTGTGGTGATGTACCTGAGCAGGTGTATTAGTTTCCTAGGGCTGCCATAGCAAATTACCACAAACTTCGTGACTTAAAACAACAGAAACTTGGTCTCTCACAATTCTGGAAGCCAGAAATGTGAAATCAAGGTGTTGGCAGTAAGGCACTCCCTCTGGAGGCTCTAGGGGAGAGTCTGTTCCTTGCCTCCCCCAGCTCCTGGCAGCTGTTGGTTTTCCTTGGCTTGTGGCCACATCTCTCTCTGTTCTGCCTTCATATTGCCTTCTCCTCTGTGTGCTTTCTATTATTCTGTCTGACTCAAATCTTCCTCTACCTTTCTCTTATAAGGACATTGTCATTGGATGTAGGGCCAGGTGGAGAGGGAGGGAGAGAACAGAGAGATAAGGAAAAAAAAAAGAAAGCATTTAGGGTCTCCCCAGATAATCTAGGATGATCTCATTTCAAGATCATTAATTTAATTACATCTGCAAAGTTCCTTTTCCCAAACAAAGTCACGTTCACAGGTTCCAGCTATTAGGACATGAAATATGTTTGGGGTAGGAGGGCTACCATTTAGCCCATTGCAGTAGGTGAGAAGTAATGGGGTTTACTGCATATGGGAGGAGTTGGCTTTTGACTGGAGCAGAGATGATTCATCACTAGTTTCAGTAAGGTCACTAGAGGTTTTGGTCCCAGTCATGGGTAGGTGGGTAGATGTAATGGTGGGAGCTTGGAGAGGTTCTTTTGATTGCTTCAATTTCCTCAGTGACATATGAAACAAGGCCATCATCTGACAGTGAAGATGGGGAAGGAGTTGTTGGAACTTGGATGTAAGAAGAAAAAGTGTGTTGTAGTTTTCATGGGTAGTGGGAGAGGGACTGGATTAGAGAATTTTTAATTGTCTAGTAGCATTAAAGCCCACCTGAATGGGCTGATGGTTATGAATTTAAAGTGAGACCCATCTGAGTGGTCAGTGTTATCTCCAGCTATTAATATGTCCAGCTGTATGGGGCCAGGTGTAAAATAGGTAGGAAGTTGGATTTTTTCAGGTTTGTCTTGCCAAGTAAGTATGAAGAAGAGAGGGTATTTACTGAGGGATCATGTAAGGTAGTAATTATAATGATTGACCATGGAATTTAAGATTAGTAAGGAAATCAGAGAGGGCATTAGGAGTGTGAGAGACAGTGGAAAGTGAAATATAGGTCCTAGAAGTACCTATATTTGTTGGGACCAGAATACCAGGAGGAGTGAGCTAGTAAGAGAGGAGGTGGTGGTCATAAAGTGAGATGTATGAAATCAAGATTGTGGAGGGTTTGGAGTCATGACCATACCTTGTCTAGGGCCTGGCCATAGGAGTAAGTAATTAAGAATTCAAAAATGTTCATTCATTCATATTTATGGTGGACCTACTGTGTGTTAGGTGCCAGATATACAGCAGTGAACAAGGAGTTCATGGTCCAATGGAGGAAAGAGACAAGGAAAGAGGCAATTCTAACATCTCATGCTGAGAGTCATGGTGGGGATAGAGAGAGAGTACAGGTGTTATGGTCCCTGATGAGGGTTGTGTGGCTTCTTAAAGGAAGAAACATCCAAATGGAGACCTGAAGGTTAAGGAAGAGTTGGCAGAAAAAGGGAAGATAGGACCAGGAAGTATTGCAGGCAGTGGCACCAGCTGGCACAGAGGGCTGAAGGGGACAACAAGGAAACCCAAGGTCACAGATCTTTGGCCTGTGGCTGGATCTTACCTGTGACCAGGTTACTTTCAGGCTCTTCAATATTGATTTTTTTTTTTAATTTCCAAAATTTAAAACAGGTACATTTCAGTTACAATCCAGATTTATGACTTCTCTTGAAAATCTAGGAGATGAGGCAACATTGGGTTTGCATTCAGACATCATAAAAATTGCTGAAGCTCAGTGGTCACCCCATAAAGACAGAGCAGACAGACTCCATATTGTCCTTTTCCCTACCTGCTTTCCCTCACACACTGATTCCCCCACGTGCCTGGATTCTGTAGGCATTTGAGTCCCAGGCCCCCGAGCTAGGGCATCCCAGTGGTTCAGCATAGCTGGAGGAAAGGGTGGTGGGGGAGATGGCCGAAGAGGTGGGTGAGGGCCAGGTAAGAATACTGTACCCTGAGTGAAGGAGTTTGGGCTGCACCTGTAGGTCATTAGGGAGTTATTGACGAGTTTACAGTACAAGGGTAGTAGCATCTGGTTAGTTTTAGGAAGGCGAATGGATTCAAGGGAGACTAGATGCAATAAAGAAGTTATTGGTATAAATCCATGTTTTTCTTCTAAGAAGTCCATGAGAAATGGGTCTGCATTATAAACACAAGGCTTCATGTCTTAATCCTAGAATTCTTTTCCCACTCCAGTCCTCCCCTCTCCATTCTTCCCATCATCCCAGACTGAGGTTGACTCTCCTTGTTTAATCAGTCATATGGAGGTAGAAGCCTGGATTGAATTCTGACTTTGTCAATAGTGTGTGACTTTGTGTAAGTTAATTAACAGTTAATTAACTGAGGCTCAGTTTTCTCATCTATAAACTGCAGATAATAGTAGCTATCCCACAGAGCTGCTGTAAAGATTAAGGAACTGATGTTATTAAAGCACTTAGCATGGTGCTTGGTGCACACTCTGTGCTCCATAAATGTGAGATTAAAACCTGGGATAAAATAACCATGATAATGTGGATGTGACATGATTGGACTTTTGTTCTTGTTCTGGAATGGTGATAGGTTCCAGTTCTTTTCTTGCAGTATGTATAGGTGAGTACCCTACAATCATTTGTGGCGCTTTCAGTTCAAACTGTTGCTTTATTTGTAATAATTGATCTATTTCCTATACATCTATTAATTAATAGAAAACATTTTTCCTTCCCCCTCCCCACGTTATCTGTAAGATTGTCTGAGAAATATTGGTGTTAATAAATCTTCAGTTATGTAACCCTACGTTCTACCAATTGTCATGTCAGAGCCTGCTGATTTTACAGTGCGGTTTTAGAATATCACTGAAGGATTACTGGTGGCAGTGGAAGTCGGGGAGGGGAAGCCATGGGAGCTAAGCCTCCCGGGCTGGCCCTTAAGCAGTATGGTCTTCCTTGTACCCTCCACCGCCAGCCACTGGCTGTTCGTCATTATCTACTTGAGTGCATCCTCCACACAGCAGCTGGAGGGAGTTTTTGAAAATGTGATTTTGTCCACATCACTTTCTTACCTGAAACTCTTACTCCTTACCAAGTCCATCATGGCCCGAGATCTGGCTCTTCTCTGAAACCCCACCATGGCTCCAGCCATTGAGGGTCTTTCCTGCCTCCTGCCTCTGGGTCTGAGGCTGTCCCTCCCCTTTGTAAGGTTGGTTTCTGTTCCTTTTCTGAGTCTCAGCTTAAGTGTTATGTCCTTAGACAGATCCTCCCGGACCAACTAATCTATCTATCATACCCCCGATCTGTAGCACCTGCATCCTTTTCTTCACAGCACTTTTCACAAGCTAATTGAACATGTATGTGTGTATCATATTATCCGATTCCTCTCCTAGACAGAAAGGGCAACTAGGGCCAGGAATGTACTTGTTTCCCTCACTGTTCTATCACCCTAGCCTAGTCCAAAAAACAAAAACAAAAACAAAAAAAACAGGTATACACACACAAAATTGTGGAAAAATGACTTATGTACCTATTTTTTAGTATCTTTTCTATTGTTGACCTGACTTAGTGTTTCATTCATTGTGTATCTATTTATTGGATATCTATGACAAGTCAGGCACTGTTCTTGGTGCTGGGACTACAGCAATGAATTAAGCAGGCAAAAATCCCTACCCACAGGGTGCATTTGTGCTGGTGAGTCAGGTATCTTTCATGTATGTCCTGTGTCATATCCTCTTAGTTCGCTTTTTTGCTCAGCATCCACTTGACCAATGGGAGATAGGAGCTCCTTCCATCTTGCATTCTATGCATTTCCTCACAGGGTCTCAGTGGGACTAAGCCCTAGTTACTCAGAGTTTACGAAGTCCTGGATAGGCTTTCTCTCCCTCCCTGTTTCATTCTTTCTGGTCCCAATTGCTTTTACCACCCCTACTCCACGGGATCACTTCCCAAAAGAAATGACCTGCCTGTGAGTCCTTCTCTAATGCTGCTTTCAGGGGGAACCGAAGCTAACATAGATAGCATCTTAATTCCTTTTGTTGGGCCATTTTCTACATTTCCACCTTAGGTCTGTGGCTGTATTTTGGGTTCCTAAAGGTTAGGGATCAGATATTCTTTTTTGTGTTTTCCCACAGTTACTAATTCAGGCCCTGGCAAATGCCAATAAACATGTTGACTTTGATTTGATTTGACAAAAGTAAAGAATACAGTGGCTATCTGTAGCCCGAGGGGAGCCAGTTGCTTCTGGCACAGAGACTTCTGTCTGATACTGGATAAGGCTAGGACCTGCTGGGGCAATTACTGTTTTTTCTTCCATGTACCTATCCTGCTTCTCTCCCAGGTCCCTGTACTGTCGGCTTCCAGTGGCAGCAGGTTGACAGCTGCTCCAAGTAGCTCATGAGAGCTTGGGCAGGCCCACAGCTGGGGCACTCACTGGGGCCCCGGCTGCCACCTGCTTCCTCCCTGCTGGGAGTGGGAGAGGGAAACCGCCCCTCCTCATCAGGGGCGGTATCCACATGTCTGTCACCTGGCACCACAGGACAGTCAGGGACTCCAATGAATGAATGACTTCAAAATTCTGTACCAGCCTTGACTGAATCTCACGGATATAGGCAGTGACAAGGAGCTGGTGAAGGTGCAAAGAGAGTTGGATATATTCAGCAGACAAGAGTTGTACTTATGGGTCTACCACTAATCTGATGCTCCTGTGGTCATGCATTACTTATCTGCCCACAGTTTCCTGAAAATGACAAGGTTGGACTAGATGATCTCAAAGAACTCCCAGCTCTAGGATTCTTAAGTTACATAATTGGAAGGTAACTGATCTGTCAGTTATACTTCAAATAGTTTTTTTACTTAAACTCCTTCGCTGTTGGTAACAGCACCATTATCTATTCTAGATCCACTAGGAGACAGGTCCAGCTTACTTGCTCCTGCATGCTCCCAGGCAGCCATGCCCATTTATAGACAAACATGGTAGATACATGATGATTTCTTTTGTAATTGAAATTTTGATTGAGATAATTGTAGATTCACATTCAGTTGTAAGAAGTAATACACTTTGCCTAGTTTCTCCCAAAGATTATATTTTGCAAAACTTTAGCATGATATCATAACTAGGATGTTGACATTGATGGAATTCACCTATCTTATTCAGATTTCTCCAGCTTTACTTGTATTCATTTGTGTATGTATTAAGTTCTGTATAAGTTTATCACCGGCACCACTACAATCAAGATACTTAACAGTTCCAAAACCACAAGGATCCCTTGTGCTGCCCCTTTATAACCACAGCCCTGCCTTCCTCCCACCCCACCTCACTCCTCCACTTGATGGTTTTTCAGAATCTTTTTATTTGGAAATAAGTTCACCTTATGAAATGTTCCAGTACAACTTGTGCACAGACAGATTCACTGATAATATTTTGTCCATTTGCTTTATCATTTTTGCCTGTCAAGATGTTTTTTCCCCCTAAATCACTCAAAGTTGCATACATCGTGATCCTTTTCCCTTTCATGATACTTCAGTGTGTTATTTCCTGATATTCTTGTACATAACCATAGTACAAGTTATCAACATCAGTAAATTTAACACTGATCCAATACTTTACCATATGGATTCTGCTTTTGTAAATTAGGACGTCCATTATAACACTTCCTGTCCTCCAGTCTAGGATTAGGTACGGCGTTTAGCTATTTTGACTCTTTAGCACCCTTTAAGCTAACATTTGCCAAGCTTTCTTTTGACTTCAATGACACTGACATTTTTGAAGAATATAGCCCCTGCCTCCTTTTAATAGATGTTTCATCATCATTAGAGCCAGGTTATGCATTCTCCTCAGGAATACTACACAGGTGATGTGGACATGATCTCCATCTGCTCTCACTGCTGATGTTAATTTTGATCACCTGGTCAAGGTGCTGTCTTCCTGGCCCTTTATATAGTTAAGATTTCCCTCTTGCTACTAATAGGTCTAAACCATCTATGGGGAGACACATTAACCCAGGCAAATATCTGCTCCCCAATAACACCCCCCCTAGAGTTAGCATCGAGTGATCATTCTTGCCTGAACCAATCTTTATCATACATGAGATGATCTCTTCAAGTCTTCTGCCAGTATCCGAAACCAGGTTTTGTAGGATTTAGTTTCCTTGCACCTTTGGTTCTAATCTGAGTCTTCTCCAGGTCCTCCCAATGTCCTCTATGACCTCTGAGCAAAGACTAGGCCAAAGACGTAGACTCAGCAGCCTCAATTGGAAATGAGCTCATGTGGGTAGTTCCCCGTTAAACCGTCCACAAGTAATTTGCATAATACAGTGGCCTGTGAGCGCTTACTTCCTGGATCATTTCCTGATCCCCCTTTTTGTCCTTCTCCGCGTCACCCCTTGGTGTCATTTTGCTCTGACTACTGCTTTCATTGTCCCTGCTAACCCGGCTCAGCCTCCCTCCGTTTAAGCCTAAGGGCTGCTTTCCTAGAAGACAGTCTTCCCTGAAGGGACAAAACGCCTGGACTTCCACGGTGTTCACGACAAACAGCCCAGGAGCGCGGGACAGGGCTGCGGAGCCCCATCCTTCCCTTAGACTGACACTGGAAGGACACCAAGAAGTGCTAAAAGTAAATAAGCGCTCGTGGTGGGATGTGATAAGCTTTTTCCGATCCAAGTATTTCCCAGGTACTTCTCCATGCCCGGCGGCGGCGGTAAAATTGCAGGTGCGGCCTGAGGGCGGCTTCTGGCGGCTCGGACGCGCCCGGCGGGCATCCTGGAGGGCAGCCCGCAGGTGGCGGCGCGGGGCGGCGGCGGGCGGAGCCGGCAGAGGGGAGGGCTCGGCGCGCGTCGGGCAGTGACGGCAGCGCGGCGGGGAGGTGCGAAGCGCCCGCTCGCGGGGGAGCCATGGCGAGAGGCCGCGCCGAGGCGCCCACATCAGTGCCCGCGTCCGCAGTAGCGCCCCCACCCGCCGCCCCGGGACCCTCCCGCCCGCCGCCCCCGCGCACCCCCAGCCCGTGACGCCCGCGCGGCGCGAGCAAGGCGCCCTCCGGAGAGGGGCCGCGCGCGGGAGGGACCGCGGGGGAGCCCGAGCGCAGCCCCAGCGCCCCCAAGAGTCTCCAGCACTCACACGACCCCCACGTCCCGGAACCCCGGACCCCGAGCCCGGGAGCGCCCCGGTGGGCGGGCCGGCGGGCGGGCAGCAGGAGGACGCGGCGCCGAAGCGGAGCCCCGCCGCGTGTGCTCGGTGCCGCCCGGCCGGCTGCAGCGGAGGGAACCGGAGCCGCCGGGCGGCGGGGGCCGGGCGGAGGACGACGCGGAGGAGGCGGTCGGGAGAGCTGAGCGCCGGGCCAGCCCCGCGCCGGAGACCCCGGGACCGCGCTTGCTACGGGGCCGCGCTCCGTGCGCTTCTTGCGGGTAAGCCAGGGGTCCGCTTGCTTGTGCCTCCGGCGCCTCGGGCCCGGGGGATGGGGAAGGACAGGAGTGTTCCGGGAGTGTCGGCGCGTGATAGAGTGGCGGCGGGAGTGGCCGGGCGCCGGGACCCCTGGGTGTACAGCCCTCCTCCTGCATCAGCCGCACCTGCAGGAGGCCCTTGGGGACCCAAAAAGGTGCCCTTTGGGCACTGTGTCGGCCACGCTGCTTGGCCTGGATTCCGGGCTCTGGCACTCCGAGGTGACAGTGAAGCGACCTTCAAAGAGCCTGGAGCCGAGCCAGGCCAGAGGGCGGGCAGCACCCCGATTCCCACTCTTCCGCAAAACTTAATGAAAATGACGTCTGAGCGTGTCAGGGACCAGACAGATGCCTTTTAAAGCTCCCCTTTCCATCCTGAGAGTTAACAAGTTCACTTTGTCACTTTTTTCACATGAGGTTTTAAATTCATTTCTCATCTCCAGGGTCAACCTCTTGCAGTTAAAAACAAATAAAATGAAATGTATTGTCTCTTCTTTTGTAAAGTTGTGCCTAGGGAAGATGTCACATGTCCGCCTGCTTTTGGGGCTGGCACTGAGTGTTCCTTCCCTGTTAAACCTCCCTGTTTTAGAGCCCTTCGCTCCACTTGTTCAGACACTGAAATTAGCTTCCACTTTGAGAGCCTCCCAAAGTATGAATGTTTAGGCCTCTGATTTTGTTTTCCTCTCATGCTTCACCAGAACTTTGCTTCAAACAAATGTGTAAGCGTTGTCAATATTATCTGCCAGTGTGTAGCCAGGATTGGTACATTTTCCTGCAGCGTCTTTTGGTTATCTGGGAAATAACCACAGGGAAACTGTAATAGTTCCAGGGCCCTTTCCAGTTTCCAACTACAAGAACAAAAGCAGCAGAGAGGGAGGTGGTCAGACTGGGTGCTGATCTGCCTTGCCGTCTGCACTGGGGAGGGTCTCTCAAGTTTGAGTGGAGGGGATGACAGGCAGGGAGCTTGACTGGTAGGTTCAGAGAGTTGGACCTTGGGTGACAGATGGCACCTACCCCACCACCATGGTGAGCTGGTTAGAAAGCCCTTGTCTGAGTGCAGCAGGTTTGGCAAGAGTTGAGTTTCAGCTTGGCCTCAGCACCAGCTGTTTCCTGTGTGATACCCCAGGGACCAGTTTCCCATTCCCAGCACTTGGTTGAGGGTGTCTCCACCCTGGCTGTGTTGCTTCTGCTCCTTCTCTCTGGTGAGTTAAGAAGATCACTGGCCTTGGAGTGGGCAACTTGGATTCAAATTCCAGTCTCTCTCTCTGGCTCGCTATTGGCTGTGTGACCTTATTTAACCTGATCTGGCTCTCCCCTCTCTGGGATTTATCCTTTTTTTACCCCCTCCACCACAAAACTCCCAAACCTAATTGGACTGTTGTAATGTTTAAACAGACAATGTTTTAAATGAAAGTATCTGTAAAAGTTTGACACAGTGACATAGGATTTTCAGGTCTCATTCGAGCATGATTAGGTTTGTGATTTGGTAACCTTTTTGAGCCCCAACAGAGATAATAAAGTAGATATTAAAATAGTAATTAGCTTTTTATAGGTTTATTGTGAGGGTCAAATCAAATAATGTAAAAAGGCTTGGAAAATAATAGAGCATTATTCGCAATGAAAGGAGTTCCTAAACTTTTGGTTTCCAAACTAACAGCATCTTAAGGTTTACCTTCTGAAGTGGACTCTTTTTCTGTCATTGCATACTGAGCCTCTGCCTCTGACCTTGCATGTAGTGGGTAGACCTGTGATTGTTAGATGATTCTTGAATTAACCATCTGGCCTCATCTTGACCAAGCGCTTCCAAGGTGGAGAACAGACTTTGGGCTTTCTCTTCTCCATGAGCTGTTGGTGTTTTCATAGATGTGATTGTGCTGTTGCACCATACAACTCATAAGAGAGGCAAGGAGGGCAAGCAGGGAGATGGCCACTTTTCCTACAAGGGACAGTTGTTTTTTTCTCTTTTAGTGCTCAAGTGAGAAAGGCATTGGAGGTGAAGAGTTCATTTAAACTCACTGAGGGTTGCAGCTATTCAGTAAAGCCTTTTGTGCTTGCTGCAGTTTAATGCTATATGGTTGGGAAGTTTGATAAACTTGGGGGTGAGTTACAATAACCAGCTTCTTCAAATGTATGATTCTGGGACCCTTGGTTTAGGCAATGGACCCTGATCTATATAACTCATCTGCCTTTGGTATGCACAGTGATTTTTGTGGGAGAGGACAAAAGGATGCTCCTTGTAGAAAATGAAGATTTTAGGGGGAGAACTGTTTCCACATGAACCCCAGGGCTTATGTGGACTCTTAGATTTTATTTTATAGTTTTGAGTTAGTGTCTGTTGGATAGAGATACACTATTGAATGGGTTTTCTGGCTCCTCACCCCTCTTTTTTCCTCTTCTTTCTGAACAAATGTTCCCTATTCTGACTTGCCTTCTTAGGTATATCCAAATGGAGGCCACTGTCAGTGTTGAAAAGTTCAAAGTTTTAGTGAAGAGATAGTAAATAATAGCATATGTGTGGCTGGGTGCAGTGGCTCACGCCCATAATCCCAGCACTGTGGGAGGCCGAGGCCGGTGGATTGTTTGAGCTCAGGAATTTGAGACCAGCCTGAGCAAGAGCGAGACCCTGTCTCTACCAAAAAAAAATTGAAAGAAATTAGCTAGACAACTAAAAATATATAGAAAAAATTAGCTGGGCATGGTGGCGCATGCCTCTGTAGTCCCAGCTACTTGGGATGCTGAGGCAAGAGGATCGCTTGAGCCCAGGAGTTTGGGGTTGCTGTGAGCAAGGCTGATGCCACGGTGCTCTAGCCTAGGCAACAGAGTGAGACCCTGTCTCAAAAAAAAAAAAAAAAAAAAAAAAAATAGCATATGTGTAAATCTGGATGTCTCTGAGCTACATATACCAAACCATGTGCTGCTGCTTAAATAAAGGCTTTGATATATGTTTTATTCAGACCTGTGTGGTATCATTCATTGAGAAACTCATTTAATTATGTGATTGTTAATAGTGCACCTGAAGTGGAAGAGGGTAGAGTGGGGTGGAAGGGGAGCTCTTAAAATTCTTGTTTGGACTTCTGGTCCAGCATTCTAGGAGGGACTGCTCTCAGTCTCTCCTGTTTAGTGGTCAGAGCTTTTCTGAGAAGCACTAAATCCCTTTGATGAAGACTAACAAATGACTTCTCAGGTGGGTACTCACAGCCTTTTATATTGATGCTTCTTAAACTTGCCCCATAACCTTCAGGGCAAAGGAACCCTGGAAAGGGTGATTTGAGAGCTCATTGTGATGTTTCCAGCACAAGCCTATACTTTTCAGTGTTAACTCAATTGTTCCTTTGATGAGGAATAGAATGCAGGATTCATCTTGGATTAAAAAAAAACTTTGAATTAAAAAACATTTTTTTAGAGACAAGGTCTTACCCTGTTGCCCAGGGTGGCGTGCCATGGTGCAATCATAGTTCACTGCAGCCTCGAACCCCTGTGTTTAAGTGATCCTGCTGCCTCTGCCTCTCCAGTCCCAAGTCCTGGGCTAGGACTACAGGCACCTGCCACCACCTCTGGCTAATTTTTAAAAAATTTTTTTGTAGAGATGGGGTTCTCCCTATGTTACCCAGACTGGTCTGGAACTCCTGGCCTCAAGAGATCCTTCCGCCTCAGCCTCCCAAAGTGCTGGGATTACAGGTGTGAGCCGCTGTGACCAGCCTCATCTTGTTTTAATTTAAAAATGCTTTAAATTGCTGTCTGAGTCACAAAGTGCTTGAGGATGATGCATGTTGTTTTCCCTGGGGTTCTTGGGGCTCCCCTTCAGTGTAAGTACATGTAAACCAGTTTGAGAATCTTGGAGCTAGAGTATTTCCAGACTCTCTGCTAGTTCTAGACTTTATAATATACCAGGACATTCAAAAGCAGAAGATAATCTACCCAGAGGAAATGGATTTTGTCTTAACATCTGAAAAGGATGCCCCAATATTGAGGGGAAATAGATATATTAGTAAATAAAGGAACCACTAGAATATAAATTATCGGGATTTGAATGTTAAGTAAAACCATTCTGTGGGTATTCAGGAGACTATAAAATCTTTTTTTCCTTTTAAAAATTAGTTGCAAATAACTGAACATGTGGATTAAGTGGCTTGACATTTTCTGAAAATTATCTCTTTAGCATACCATTCAGAGCACTTCACTCTTATTGCACTCCTTTTTAATGACTAGACTTAGATACTAGATGACTTGATTATGTTGATTAAAAACTGCCACTGTCTGCTGACTTATGTTCATACAGATTAGCTATTAGCACATCCTACATTCCATTACACAGATGAAGGTTTATGTCACTTAAAATGGGTATTAATTATAGTAGGGACATAGGATCTTTTTTCTTCCTTCTCTCTCTAGGTTTGGAGAGAAACATCTATGCATGTGGGGAACTGTGGAATTTAAGAAGTTCTCCATCCGTTCCTCTGGTTGTTTTGCTAAAATCAAAAAGTCCTTCCAGGCAGTTCTTTAACATCAATGACATATTCTGTGGGTCAGTACTTTTTTGATGCTAACATTCTGTGAACTCTCAGTTGTTTTTTTTTTTTTTTCCTTTGCGATGAGAGGCTACAGGAATGTTTTTAAGTTTTATAAAAAATAGAACAGATATGATCCAGTGCAGGCTTGCCTCCCTATCAAATAACTTCCAGTTTGGGATATGGCCAAAAATAAAATATCTCCCTGTAATGTTAGAAGTGGTTTGGTTTCACCTGAATCATTGAGTCAGGAATTTAAACTTTGAGTGCACCCTTGAATTTATGTTTATCTGGGGACCATTGGGGAACATTTCTTGGAGAGCAGGAGCATTGATTGTCCTCAGTGTGATGAGAAAGTCCTGGAGTCAGTGACTGCGGGTGGCTTGGCTGTTCATGCCAAAGGGATTGAGAGTCCAGGTTCATGGTGGAACCAAGTGGCCATGTGCTGGGTGGAGAATAGCAGTGGGAAAAGGCCAATGCTCATAAGAGAGTTGTTTCTGTTTCTGCCTGACTTTTGGTCTCTGATGCGATGTGTGGAACCAATACTTTACATCATGTTGCATTACCATCTAAGAGTTGACAGATTAACTATAACTTTTTATTATCTTACATATTTAGCTCCATTAAGTTTTACCTACATGCACACCTTGTACTGTTGATACCCGTCGGTAGGTAACCACTAGTCTGAACTCTGTCAACATAGGTTAATTGTGCCTATTTTTGAACTTCATGTAAATGGAATCACAGTGTGTACTTTTGTGTTTGGTCTCTTACGCTCAACATTTTGTCTGCAACATTCATCCATTTGTTGCACATATTAGTGCATCATTCCTTTTTATTGCTGAGCGGTATTCCATTGTATGGCTCTACCATAATTTGTTTATATGGTCACCTGTTGATGGACATTTTGCTTTTTTCTGTTAATAGTTTAGCATAATCATGAGTAAAACTGCTATGAACTAAATCAATAAGTATCATTTCTGTTGAGTATATGCCCACGAGAGGTTCTCTGGGTCATAAGGTATATGTCTGGCTTTAGCAAGTATTAAGTTTTCCAAGTGGTGGTGGTTCTTTGGATGTGGTATATGTTTGGCTTTAGCAAGTATTAAGTTTTCCAGGTGGTGGTGGTTCTTTGGATGTGGTACATGAGACTTCCAGAAGAAAGGTTACTCAGTATGACAGTACATTTTATGATTCTGAATATGGGCTTCTAACAGTAAATGTGGTTTGCCTATTGGACTTTGAGTTAGGGTGTTTGGTGGTCTGATATTTGAAGATATCTGGCAACACAGTTATAATATCAAGGGCCATTTTTTATTAAATGAGAGGTCCAAAGATATGGGCCTTGCCTGCACTGCAGAATTTCAAACCTGGGAAGAAAATTGAAGGTTGCTTACACTAAAGAGGCAGGCTGATTTTTTTCATATTATGAAGCTGAGATTGGTAAGCTTTGTACCAGGGAATTAAAAACACTAAACAAATAAAAAAACCAAACCTATGATTCAGGAATAGCACTATAATGATCTAGAGGAAAGGTGGAGAGGGGGAAATGAGCAAATTTGTTATGTGTATGACTCACTGGTACTGTGTCTGTGAGTGCTACATCTGGGTGCAGAATTCCTGAGACAGTTGGTTTACTGGCTTTCATAGAGGAGAGAGTATCACCCTGACAGTGAGTATTTTGTTCTAACTTTTCTAAATAGAATGTGCTTTCAGTAAAATGCTGAATACTATGGGAATTGTACAATTCTGCTTTATGTACCTGAGTGAGGTGTAGCTTTGCTTTCATTCATTAGTTAAAAAATAAAGACCTTGAGATTTAACGGTCTGGATAAAACGTATTACACCATTGATGTGTTTGAAGCCATGTTCCTTTTTTCCCCTGTAGGATTGATGCTTAGATGTGCTGAACTCAGCAAAAAAGTCCTGTTTATAACAGCCAGTCCCTGAATCATTACTTTATGTGATAACCTCATATAGTTATTAAGAGGATTACATGAATTAGTACCTATGTTTGGCTCAGAGGAAGCACTTTGTGTTAACCGTTATTATTGTTGTTATTGAACTCCTTATGACCCATTCATCCACAAATAATTTTGGAGAAGGTATTCTGTGCCATGCCCTGTGGGGGATGTGCCGGCCTTCATCTGTTTGGCACTAATAAGAATACCCCTGTGGCCTGAGGCATTCATGAGGAGTATGGTTTTTGCTCAGCTGACAACTAACTTCCCTGCTTTGATTTTGAGGAGAAAGGGTTAACTTTACAATGGTGCCAAGGTATTAGAAAAATCCCTTTGGACTTGATATTTGGACACAAGGGACAAAAAGTTTTCTTGTGGAAGAAATGCAGTTTGGTGTCATATATTTGAGAAAACATCATTCTATTTGAGAAAACAAGCAGAATGTTATATTACAACATTGAATAAAAGGTGTGACAAGTCATTGGCAAAATAGACTACAATGTTGACTGATACAGTAGATGTATTTATACTGTAGTTGAAAGATAGGAAAGGATTTTGTGTTATTAAAAGAAATTAGCACGAGTGGAATGTTTTCACAACTGTTGAATGCTAACTTGAAAAACTTTTACTTGGGCTAGGTCTCTTGATGTTAGAAGAGAAATGATGCCCATTTGGGGGTAAAGAAAATCAATATTCCTGGGCGTCTGGTTATCTTATAAGCAGATTTTTATTCTTTACAGTATACTGAATTCTCTATTTGGCAAGAGGCAGCATGGCAAAGAGTGATAATCTCAAGGAGATTTGAGAATTGCCCTCACAAACTCAGAAGTTGCATCCACATTTGGTCAGTAGGGCAGAAAAGAAATGCACTTTGTAAATTTTCCAGAGAGAAGGCCCATGGCAGGGCAGGGTATCAACAGGAGAGGTGGCCGACTTCATCTTGGTAAACATGTCCCAGGCCAGTGTGTGATCCCAGGCCTCACCCACCTCCACAGCAACTGAGACCTGCCATGGAAGCTCTGGCTTGACTCAAGGTGGTGACTACAACTGGGGCAGTGACTGATGGTGTGGTTGGAAAGACGTGGATGGGCTTGAACGATGTTTAGGAGGTAAGGCTTGCTTGTTGAGGAGGTGGTGGTAGGGTTACAGAGGGGGCGGAGTCAGGGACGAGGCTGAGGTTTCTGGGGTACTATAACTGAGCTGTCCCAGGGCCAAGGACCTGGAGGGTCTTGTTTTGAATGGGTTGGGTTTGATGTGCTAGTGAGATTTCCAAGTGGAGATGTTCAGGGCACTGAGACATCTGGGCCTGACACTTGGAAGAGAGATCTGAGTTTGAGGTTAGGGTTTGGGACCCTGTGTAGACAGTACTGCTGTCACGTGTAGAACTCACAGAGGAATGACCAGCCGGAGGAGAGACTGTTCTTATGGTGGAGGGTGGGGTTCACAGGGTTACTCTGCTTTGAGAGGCCAAGTGAGATAAGGGCTGAAATGTCCTTTGAGTTTGTTTATACATAGTAGGTGTGCAAATACTTGTAATTGTATAACTTGGTTATCTGTTTTTCTGAAGAGATACTGGCTTAGCCTTATAAACATCTTTGCAGGTTTCCTTGCCAAGATCATCTGTCTCATGGGTGTTCATATTTATGTGTTTCTGAAATTAGTGAGCTCTGAATGAAAGATTTTACTGTACTTTCTTGTGATTCTTATACATCTTACTTGAGGTTTTGCAGTTTATACTATTAGAGTCATAGAATCACGGTAAAATTGGAAAGACATGAAAATACCTTGTTTTAGCAAAGATACCTCTGCAGCCCCCATGAGAATAGATAAAATAAGAAATCTGACAATACCATGTGCTGGTGAGGATATGGAACAACTGGAAGGCTCATGTACTACATCCAAAGAAGAACAACCACTTGGAAAACTTAGTATTTCCTAAAGCTGAACGTATGCCTTATGGCCCAGTGGTCCCCTCCTGGGCATATACTCGACAGAAATGATACGGCCTTAGTTCACAGCAGCTTTACTCATGATTAGCACAGACTGGAAAAAACCCAAATATGCATCAAGAGGTGACCACATAAACAAATTATGGTATAACCATACAATGGAATACTACTTAGCAATAAAAAGGAATGAAGCTCTAATATGTGCCACAAATGGACAAATGTTGCAGACAAAATGTTGAGCAAAAGAGACTAGATGCAAAGGTACACGCTGTATGATTCCATTTACATGAAATTTAAAAACAGGCACAATTATCCTATGTTGGTAGAGGTCAGATTAGTGCTTATCTGCGAGGGGTATTGACAGTATAATGTGTGTTTATAAGTAAAAATTAATGGAGCTCAATGTGTAAGATAAAAGGTTCTCATTAATTTGTCAACTCTCAGATGGTAATGCAACATGATATAAAATATTCCACAGAATTTCACTGTGCTATGTACCCTCCCCCCCAGCCTTGTAGATGATCCTTAAGGCAGCAATTGCCCAGTCTTTGGGGTAGTTAATGAAGCCTGGGTATTTATTCTTCCTTTCCTTGGTTTGCCCAGGCTAATGGTTACTATCGTGGGCAAGGGCCTAGACTAGGGTGAAGCCACTGAGGCACTTGCCTACGGTACAAAATTTAAGGGAGGGTAAAAACTCAGTAATCAAGATAAATATTATTTTAATTCACTACTTTAAAAACTATAAATGCAAAAAATATATGATGAAAAAAATAACAAAGTTTTAATTAGAGGCAGGATCAGCATTACTGGTTTTTCCTTTTGCCTCTGGCTCCCATATGGCTTGGCAGGACACTGTCGTGGGCGTGAAGGTGGAGCCAGGAGGAATCTCTCAGACTTGAGAAAGAGTGACTTGACCTGGATGTGTGACCTAAAAAGAGTGAAAGGACAAGGTTGGAAGGCTAAAGACTGAAATAGCAATTGATTATATTAATGCTTTCAATGTTTTATGATTGTATAAAGCTATGTTGTGTTTTGGAGAGGATTCTTCTCAGTATATATTAAACATTCCAACAAAAGGGAATAATGTATAAAAAGTACTTATTATAGTCCTTAAAATACTGTAATTGTTGTATTTGAATTTTTGTGAATTTTGCACTGTTTAACTTATGGCAACAGTAGTATTGGCGTTATAAATCCAAGCAGGAAATTGTCAGTGTTTACATAACTTGTTTATGGTATTAACAAGGAACAAAACACTATGTTTTAAGTTGTAACAGTGTTCAACAGTAGGAAAAGTTAATGATTGTCCTGCTTTTAGCTAATCATGGGATTGCTGTTGATATAATTACCAGGTAGACAGGGATAGAATCTAGTAATTTGTTAGCCTCAATACTGCAGGCTTACAAACACATCATGCTATTGTGTGTTACCAAGTGCGAGTTTTGAAATGTGGTCTTCTTTGTTTTTCCCCTGTGAATAAGCCTCATATATCATATCCATTTGGCTCTTCCCAGAGGTCAGGATGTGTTGCCCAGACTGAGAGTGAGAGATCCCAGATTTTTCAGCTCCTCTTACAATTGCTATGGATACGGCATCAGTGCCAACAGGAGTCTCCTCACTTTCTGCTGGACTTCCCCTTAAAAGCTAAAATCCTGCCCTTTCCTAATGCTAAGGTGCAGTTTCTTAAAATGCTAGAGCGTTTTAAAAAGTATACTGTGATGGGAATTAATTTCAAAAAATTACACAAGAGAGGGTTAAAACTTCCCAACCTTGGAAAACCTCACTTCTTTGTTTGCACTGCCCGCCACCCCCAACAATTCTGCTGAGCTTGGTTTCTTCCTAGCAACATGCCCTGGTCAGTGAGAAAGTCTCCCTGTCAGACATTCCTCCCCTGCACAGGGCTCCTGGAGGCGCCTGTATCCTGTATTGCGGAAAGGTTTTTCATTGGGAATTCCATTTTTGAAGTAGATACAGAGTTATTCAGATCCTTCTCTCTTCTTACCTTAGTTTTGGTAAGTTGTATATTTTAAAGACTCTGTCCATTTTATTCTAGCTGTTGAATTAATTGGTATAACTATTACCCTTTTAATGTCTATAAGATCTGTAGTGATGTCCCCATCTTTTATTTCTGATATTTGCCTTTCATGTTCAGAATGTGTATGTTCAAAGGAACTGCTGGATCAGAGTAACTTCGTTCAGGAAAATGGGAGGGGATGGTTTCTGGAACCGGAGAATGAAGGCAGTGGAGGAAATAAAGCATGAATGTGGGGGAGGGTAGGGGGCGGGACTGTCTCTGTTGTTGGCTGCCGCCTCTCTGAGGAGCTGCTCGGGAAGGAGCAGTCACGTGAGTGGTGAGCTCATTAGGCTGGGGACACCAGCTGTGCTATTATTAGGGCTTTTAAAGTCCTTGGCAGATGTTCTTAGGCGGAGTTCCAGCCTTGTTCACTTCCCACATATGGTATAATACAGTACATGGAAAAAAGACTCTAACAAATAGTTTTTCCATGGAACACATCACTATTTTTTTTTCCCATGAACTTTTTCCTTTTCTTTCTCCTTCTGTGTTTTTTTCCCTGTGTCTTTGTCACTTTTTCTGTTTCTCTGTGTTTTCTTTGTTTCTTTTTCTCTTCTTTCTTTCTCATCCTTTCCTTTTCCCCACCCCCCACACTAACTCTCTCTCCTTTCTCTACTTTTCTGTGTTCTCACTCTCCCTGTCCCTCCTTTCTATACTTCCTTCTTTTCTCCTTTGAGGCCCTTTTCATTTAATCCTGTGTGGAACTAGAAGAGGACATAGTGGGACATGAAGGTTTGCCCATTTTAGATGAACCTGGGCATTTCACAGAAAGAGTAAGGCGTGTGGGTAAGTCCAAGGCTCATATTCTGGATATATTTTTGACAGGAGCCTATTTTGAACTGCATGGTTAGCTTACTGTCCTCGTTACTGCTGTGGCACCGGAGTGGCTGTTGTGTAGGACCACTTTAACCTGAACATACTGATGAGCCAGGGACGCTGATTATTTTTGTGCACTGATTATTTGTGCCTAGAGAGTTTGGCTGATCTCCTCTCCTGCTGCTGTTGTCCTGGATCTCATTGATCAACTTTTACAGTAAACTTCCATGCAGCCCCTCCCTCTCCCTTCATTTGTATACTTACCGCATCTCAGCTTGGAATCACAACATAGGATCAATATCACATTGACTTAAATTATTGCTCTGAGGGACTGAATGTCTACAGCAAATGGGCTTTTTTGTGATATAACCTCAATGTATACTTTTTAAATTTCAGAGTATGCAATATAGAAGTTTCCTACTGTTTTATTTCAAATTACTGATATTTTGATATATTTACATTAATTTTGAGGCTATGACACAAAATTAATTACCTGATTATATTTTTATCTCAAAAATAACAAGATAATATGTGCATATATATTAGTGGCATTTCTTATTCTAATAATAGCCACAACTGTCAGAAGTACATTTTAAGAAAAATTTCTATCATGTGGGCATTTTTCTTCAAAAGAAAAATGAAAAGTACTTTTGGATTTAAAAAATTTAGTTGTAAAGAAGTTTTTTTAAAAAGCTAAAAGCCTGGCCGGGCGCGGTGGCTCACACCTGTAATCCTAGCACTCTGGGAGGCCGAGGCGGGTGGATCACTCAAGGTCAGGAGTTCGAGACCAGCCTGAGCAAGAGCGAGACCCCGTCTCTACTAAAAATAGAAAGAAATGATCTGGCCAACTAAAAATATATATAGAAAAAATTAGCCGGGCATGGTGGCGCATGCCTGTAGTCCCAGCTACTCGGGAGGCTGAG
>CM052436.1:125378570-125409059 GCA_028533085.1 Varecia variegata
TGAGACTCTGTCTCAAAAAAAAAAAAAAAAAAAAAAAAAAAAAAAGCTAAAAGCCTGACCTATACCGTGAGACTAGTATGAGAAGAGAGGTACTGAACTGGGCAACTAATGATTCACATTCATTTCTCCACTAATTCAGAGACTGGGAAAGAAAACCAGGAACAACCATTTTTCATCTCCCTAATTTATGTGAAGGAGGGGAATCATAAAGTGAGAAGCCCTTTCTCGCAAAGGCAGCCCCCCGCCCTCCCCTTACAAGTGGCTGCAGGCTGTCCGGGCCACATGTTTATATGTGGCATCCCAATATTGCTGAGTGGTTTATGCATATTCCAGGAATGTATGCTTGGTTCTGATTTCATAGGTCTTGGGCAGGTAAGAGTGACCTTTGGTTGGAAGCAGGGGATTCTGGCAGAATGGGGAGCTGGAGACACAGATCAGTGATTGCTAAGCATGTGTTGAGTGGCTTCCCTGGGCCAGGCATTGAGATAAGACAGTAAAGGAGATAGTCCAGGTCTGGGGGCAGGTGAGAGAGAGAGACACAACTGAGTCACAGATGTAGGATGTGATGCCAGGTGGTGACTAGGGGAGAGGATGGGGTGGCAGCGAAGGTTATGGGCCAGCAGAGACTGAATAATGGGGAATGAGCCATGGGAACACATGAAGGCAAAGCTTCCCAGGCAGACTAAACAGCGAGTGCTGCGGGCCTCAGCAGGGACGCCAGTGTGGCTGGAGTGCAGGCAGCCCCTGGGGAAAGGGGACATGGATGAGGTTGGGGAGATGGTCAGGGCAAGGCCACATCTCCTGGCCTGTTGGCCACTTTTAGGAGTTGAGATTTTAATCTGAATGTGATTGGTAGCTGCTGGAGGATTCTGAGTATGCAGCAAGCTCTAGGGAAGTGATGCAAATCCATTGGCTTTTTAAACAGACCCCCAGCTGCCCTGTGGAGCGACAGGGGAAGTAGGGGAGGTAGGAGTGGGAGAAGGGAGAGAAGGGAGGGTTTTGCACCAGGACAGGCTGGAGGAGGGTGGTGGCTCAAGGACACCCCATGCCATAGGGGTAGAGGCTCAGGACATGTGAGGAACCAGGGGATAGAAGAGGCCATGGGTGATGCCTGGGTCTTGCAGGCATACTAAATGGAATTTTTAAAATCAGGAAGCATTTACATAATTTAAAAACCCTGGTGTTAAAAATCATTGTTATATGTAATTTTGTTGGTCAGGCAGTTAGTAGGGACTGCTTGGATTAAAGTTTTCCCAGTATCAAAGAAATAAGTGGGGGCATCCGCATCTCAGGCTGGGGCTGGGGGTGAGGAGGAACAAGAACATTCCTTTCTTTTGTAGCTGAGAAATCACTTGTCTCCGCAGAAGAAGGTAAACCCCAAACTTCATCCCAAATCAATGAGCCTGAGGTAACTGTTGAGCAGATTACAAAGACAAAAAGGGGTGATGTGCCTCAGAGCACGGTGTCAGTGACAGTCGATGATAGTTAACTTCAGCTATTTGAATGTTCAAAATTGAAAATTTTCTGAAGATTCTTAAAGAGATTTGAGAATACCTAGTGTTATGTGTTGTAAAATTTGCTCAGGTCGTGTCTGGGTGCGGTTGCCTCATTTGAAATGTACTGTTTTAAATATGATCCTGTTACATATTAGAGAGGTGCTGAGGTGCACTTTCACTTTCCTCGTGAGGCAGGTGATAGCATGTCCCCCCACCCCCCGCCGTAAGGATCAGCATCTCAGGGACCAGGGAGATTATAAAAAGATTAAACAGCTGATCCAAGGCTCATCGTTATCACTCTTGCTCGCCTCAACAATCTGAGATTAGTTTGCACCCTGCAAAGCTGCTGGCCTTGAGGAAAGTGTCGGGGAGACAACCTGAACTGTTCCACGTCTCCTGAGAAGGGAGTGGAGGACGGGCTCCTCCACCTGCAGGCCAGGACGGACCGAGTCAGGAACGCTCAGCGGGTTCCGTCCTGAAGCCTGTGCCAGTGTTTCAGGTTGGTAAGTGGCTGAAGTTATCAGTAAAGAATCTAGAAGGTGCAGTTCTCTTGGAATCTGAAGTGTTTGAGGACAGAAAATAGTGCCGCTTTCTGGTAGGATATGGTAAGAGTAGTCCCCATGAGAGCTGGGCTTGTTTGGGACTGCAGTGTGAGGACGAGTGGGGCGTGAGTGAGTGGGGCATGCCTGGTTGTTGCAGAACGTGCTGTTGCTTCCCGGGCAGCAGCCGTGGGGCTTGTGTCCTCTCTGCGGTGCGGAGGGGCTGCCCAGTGCCCTGCGCTGTTCACGGCTGGTGAGTCTTGCCAAGTACGGTGTGAAGCCCTAAGATTTTTCCCAAATATACCTGGAGTGTGTCAACCTGAAGAAACGTCTTCGTGACCTCTGAACTCTTCCAGGCCTTTCCACTATGTCTTGTTGACATCCAGGTAAATAAATACCAAATTATTGAAGGCCCATTTATGTGTTAATGTTGGCTACAAGACTATTGTTGTATCTTTTATTTCCTCAAGTTTTTTTTTTTTTTTTTGGCCCCAAGACGATGGCACCAAACAGTTTTTAACCCCCTGAAACAGGTGCGGTAGGCTGCCGTACTCCTTATAATGAAACTCCATTGTCACTGGAATTAAAACACTGGCTGCTTTGTTTGGAAATGTGGGAAGGAAGGGATTTTTTCCTGTTGAGTTATGATCAAGTCAGCCCTTTTAAACATATAAATTCTGGGCCAGTGTTTCCTTAAAAACTGATATTTTGATGTGTTTGTTCTGGAACTATTAGCACATCACATTCTGGGTGCTTTTTAATGGGCTGTAGGTAATTACCGCTGCCTCCGTCTCAGCCAGTACAGTGAGCCATTCAGGAGGACAGCCGGCCCCTTATTACCCTGCAGCCTGGCGGCCCTGCCCCCTCCTCCTTGGAAATGGTGTGAGTGGCAATTAGGGAGCTCTTGCCTGGGGATGAGTGATTGCTGGGGCATAAATAATGCAATCTACTCTGTCTCTCTGCGACTGTGGTGAGGCGGAGCCAAACCTCAAATTCTGGGCACAGCGTGCTCAGGCTCTGTGATCTTGGAAAGTACTTAGCCTGAGCCTCAGTCTTTCCATCTGTAGAATAAGACTGTGTAGCAAGCCTGTGGGGATTAGATACGGTAATCTATATGCAGATCGGCCTTGCTCTTGCTGTTCAGCAGCGCATGCATATACTCAATGAAGGGGAGCTCTGAGCTCCATCCCTTTGGGGCTGGTGACATTTCAGTATTTCTTCTTCTTCTTCCCTCTGCTCCCAGACTGTCTGCTTCCATCCTTGAAGACTGGGGTATTTGGTTCCAGATCACCTTCCCCTTACTTGCTGCATTATGCTAGGTTCTAATGACTCACCTGGCACCCTAACCATCTTCTCTCCAGTGGTACTCTCTGCCCTGCTTCACCCTCTGCTTTGGTCTCAACCTGGACTGTGTCATCTCCTAGAGTTACCTGTTCACCTCTGAAATCCTGAGCATAACCACCTTGTTCTTGGAATGTTGGTTCTCCCAACCTACTGCATGTGTTCCTTGCCCTGTCCAGGTTTCTGCCTTCTCCCGCTCCACCCCATGCTTTTGTCACCAAGCACCATTGTCCTTCCTTGTGCACCTGGTAGAACTCTGCACCTGCCTTCCTAGAGCTTCTGGCGAAGTCACATAATCACCCAGCGTGGTGACACTATAAACCAACTTCACTCGAGTCATAGGCTCGCCAAGGAGTCCTTTGGTGTGTCTTTAGGCTTGTCTTTCTGCCTTTGCCACAGTGGCTGTTCTAGCCTTTCCCTCTGCCTTTAGTAGATGTCCTTAACAGTGTGAGCAAGAGCCAGTGGACTTGGCTACTGCCCAGCCCTCACACCCAGCCGAGTAAGAGCTGTTCTTTTAGCCTGGCTCCAGTTCAGCAAAGGAGAGGCCTTCTTCCTACCTGAGCTGATTCGTGCCACAATGTTGGGTCCCATACCATCTACTCAGGAGCAGCACTTGGTCTGTTAGCCCCTTTCTGTCTCTTCTGCCTCATCCTTTCTCTGGGCATCATCATATAACATACTCAGTTCTCTACCGTCTTTCTGGACACCCACGTTCTCCACTCCCCTCTGCAATAGCTGTTTCCTTCCTTCATTTCTAATCTCACTAAAATGTCCTCTGCGTCTTTTCTCTGTCCCTATTGCCATCAGACACCTGAGCCTGTCATTCCACCTCCAATAACTCTTAGCTTTGTTGCTAAGTCCACAGCACACCTTCCAGTCCTGGCATTCTTAATGTTTGACAGCATAGTCTACATTACCTTCATTCTTTCCCTCTTGAAATGCTCTTTCTCTTGGCTTCTGGGAAGCTACACCCTTCTGGTTTCCTCCTACTTTTGCAACCACCCTGCCTTGATTTTTCTCGTAGGCTGCAGGCTCCTCTACCCCATGCAGCCTTTGAATGTTGGTTACTTATGGTGTGCCCTGGGCACCTTGCCCGGCACACTGCCCCTGGTGATCCTGCCAGGCCTGTGTCTCAGTTGCCATCACAAACAAATCTTGGTCCAGATCTGTCTCCTGAGCTCTGGACTCCTTTATCCACCTGCCTGCCCTTGTATACCACCATAGTAGGATGTACAAACACTGCTGAGAACACCACCATTACCCACTCCTCCAACCCCAGCCCCCACCGCCCCTTAAAGGAAAGGATCTGCCTGTGAGCAATCACATAGAGGCCACTGCTGTCCTCAGCTGCTCAGGCAGGAACTGGGACCTTTTCCCAGCCCCTGCTTTCTCTCACTCCTGCCCCTCCTGGTCAGTTGCCTCCCAAATTTCCCTGATTGCCTTGTTGGGCTTGGCGACTCTAATATTTTTCTCTACTCTGCTGCTAAGGTGACCTTTCTAAAGTGCAGCTTGAATCCTATCACTCTCCTGCTTAAAATCAGTTCGGGAGCTCCCCATGGGGCCAAAGAGGCTGCTGCCTCTCCTTCCCTTGCTAAAACTATTCAGACCTTTTTCAGTTTCCTTTATGCTTTCTCTCCTTCCTCCAAGGCTCTGCCTCTGCTGGTACCTCTGCCTGTAGAGCCTTCCCTACCCCACCCCCATTCTCTGCACAGCCTGTTCTGGCAACCCCAGCTTGTTCTGACAGCTTGGCTAATTTCTGCTCACCTTTTAGGTCTGGCCTGAGGTTGGGAAGCCTTTTCTGACCCCAGGTGACCCATCCATATCAGCAGTTTTCACAGTGGCCTGTCACTGCAGATATTTTTGTCTGTGGCCTCTTGAAGTGAGCATCTGTGAGAGGCTTCATTTGGACATTGGGGGACATGCAGATGGCTGACCTGGCAGCCGGCACTTGACCTAAAGGGCTGTTCTTGTCTGTGTGTTGTAGAGGGCAGAGATGTTGAGATCAGTGCTCCCAACAGATTTGTAGGTTCCACAAGGGCAGGGATTTTTTTTGGATTCATTTTCTTCTTTTTAAAAAATTTATTTATTTTTTATTTTTTTTAGAGACAGGGTCTTGCTCTGCTGCCCAGGCTAGAGTACAGTGGCGTCATCATTGCTCACTGCAGCCTTGAACACCTAGACTCAAGTGATCCTCCTGCCTTAGCCTCTTGAGTAGCTAGGACTCCAGGTGTGTGATACCAAGCCTGGCTAATATTTTTATTTTTTGTAGTACAGGGTCTTGCTATGTTGCCTGTGTTGGTTTCAAACTCTTAGCCTCAAGCAATCCTCCTGCTTTGGGCTCCCGAAGTGCTGGGGTTATGTGTGTGAGCCTATTTTCTTCTACATTCCCAGCACTAGTAGTACCTCACAGTAGTACCTGGCACATAGTAGATGCTCAGTAAATATTTATCAAATGACTAAAAAGAGAACTTGTCAACCTTTACTTGGTGGTTTTCATGATGCTCAAAGTGTGTTCCTCTCACGACTCTTAGATTTAAGTTGGTCTGTTCCTCTGCCAGGGTGACTAGGCAGGCACGGATTTAGAAAAAGGAGCTAGCCCAGTAGAGCAGGCTTTCTCGGCAGCTTCTCTGTGCTTTCCCCCCACACATTTGTGAACCCCTTGAAATCCCAAGCTGTAATCACCAGAGCAGTGTAACAGAATTCCTGGGTCATGAGATAGCCATGGCTGTTCTGACTCATGTCACAACTGGAAAAAATATGTGCTTCTAGTCCTGAGACTTTAGGAGCTAACCAGGCCTGACTCTATACAATGAAATACCTTTTAGCCTTCTAGGGAGTTTACACTACTTTGAATTTAACCTGGCTGAGTGCAGCAGATAGCGCTGTGGTGCCACAGAGCAGAAACGTGCTGTTATTGTGGTGTGATACAATAGAAGCTGTTCTTAGAGTTTCAGGATTCAAGTAGCTGATTAATTAGGTAAGGTTCATCATCATTCATTTATTGGACAAATATTTATGCTGTGCCCATTTTATGCCTATTTTCTTTTCTTTACTTTCTTTCTTTCTTTCTTTTTTTTTTGGTGCCTATTTTCTTTAATGATCTTATTCACTGGGTTTGGATTTTGTTTTTAGCCTTTCCCCTGAGTAGAACGGAAGCTGCTGGAGGTCAGAGGCCTCATCCGTGACGTGTCCTGTGGATGATCAGGACTTCTCACGGTGCCTGGCAAATGCTGAGTGAATGGCAGGCGGGGTGCTGGGGTTGGTGAGCAGACACACAGGCGTGTAAACTCCCCTGGAGTTCACAGTCTGGTAGTGTAGATAACACTAATGCAATCTCACAAATACCAAGTTGTAAGTGGGACAGGTTCTGTGACAGAGGCCATTGTTCTCGGGGGACTAGCGTAGGAGCTTTGGCTTACTCAAGAAATTTAGTAAAAGCTCCCCTGAGGAGCCAAGAGCTCAGGGAAAGGTATGCAGGTGGAGGGAGTAGCATCACCCATGTCTGGAGAGCATATGTTAGAGGAACCAATTGGAGTGAACTTGGGATCATCTCTATCTCCAAAATTGGGCTCTGTCACCTCCTTTTCCTTTCTTGATGATAATAACAGATGACATTTAGTAAGCGTTTGTGTAGATTATAGCAGTATAGCATTTCATCCTCCCAGTGACCCCTGCGTGCATCCTGGGAAGCCAATTAGACTGAGTCACTGGTCCAGGTGGCTGGGCGAGGGGTTTGTGTCGAGGTGGCCTCTCCTCCTCTCCTCCTTCCTGGTATGAGTTGTGTGTGGTGTGATGTACAGAGGATGCCATCAGTCCTGGATTCCTGACAGTTCATTCAAAGGGACACTACCGTGAGGGCTGCTGGACCATGCATAAGTGAAAGACAGGGTTATAACATCCTCAGCAGCTTGCCCGACAAGGCTTTAGCTCAGAGAGGTCAATTGCCTTTTCTAATGGGGGACCTCACCTGGAAAGAGAGGCAGTGAGTTAGAGACTCCCAGAGGTTTACAGCAGAGTGGATAACATGAGAGTGCTTAAACATTTTTTAAATAGGTCTCCTTCTAGGGGTGGTGCGAGGGTGCTGGGACAGGGTCAGGAAGGCTCTATTGAATTTCTCTAGACTAAAATACCAAGGGTACATTTTTTTTTTAAACAGCCTTGACCTATAATTCACATACCTTAAAATTTCATCCAATTTAGTGATTTTTAGTATATCATAGGGTTGTGCAACTGTCATGACAGTATAATTTTAGAACATTTTATCCCCCATAAATAAAATCTCATACTGATTAGCTGTCAGTGGTAAATCCTCCCTCCCCCCATTTTCCAGCCCTAAGCAACCACTAATCTGCTTTCTGTGTTAGTGGATTTGCCTGTTCGGAACATGTCATGTAAATGGAGTCACATAATATGTGATCTTTTATGTTTGGCTTCTTTCACCCAGCATAGTGTTTTCAAGGATCATCCATATTATAACATGTAGCAATTCCTCATTTCTTTGTATTGCCAAATAATGCTCCATTTATGGATGTACCACATTTATCCATTCATCAGTTTTGTTGATGGACATTTGGGTTGTTTCCACTTTTTATGTATTATAAATAATGCTGCCATGAACATTTACATATGACATGTTTTCGTTTTGCTTGAATATACACATCTAGGAGTAAAATTATTGTTCATATGGTAACTCTGGTTTAACTTTTTGAGGGATTACCAGGCTGTTTTCCAATGTGCCTACACCATTTTACATTCCCACCAGCAATGTATTAATATTAGGGTTCCATTTTCTCTAGATCCTTGCCACAATTTTTTGTTGTCCAGTATTTTGATTATAGCCATCCTAGTGGGTATGAAGGGCTGTTTCATTGTAGTTTTGCATTTCACTGATGGCTAACGATGTCAAGCATCTTTTCATGTGCTTATCGGCCATTTGTATATCTTTGGAAAAATGTATATTTAAGTCCTTTGCCTACTTTTAAATTGGGTTATTATTGAATTGTAGGAGTTCTTTATATGTTCTGGATACAAGTCCCTTATCCAGGTATATGATTTGCATATGTTTTCTCCTGTGGTTTGTCTTCACTTTTTTGACAGTGTCATTTATAGCACAAAATTTTTATTTTTGATGAAAACTTATTTATCTTTTTTTTGGTCATTTGTAATTTTCGTGTCACGTCTAAAAAAACCATTGCCTGCCTTAAGGTCATGAAGATCTATTCCTCTGTTTTCTTCTAAGAGTTTTATAGTTTCAGCTTTTACATTGAGGTCTAAGATACATTTTGGGTTAATTTTTGTGACATAGGGGTCCAGCTTCATTCTATTAGGTGGAAGTTCAACTTTATTGTTTTGTATAAAACAACTTTACACAAACAACTTTGTATTTGTCTGGTTGTCCTACCATCATTTGTTCAAAAGACTGTTCTTTCTACATTGAATTTTCTTGTCACAAATCTGGGGACCATAAATGTAAGGGTTTATTTCTGGGTTCTCAGTTCTCTTCCATGATCTGTATATCCTTATGCCAGTACCACATTGTCTTGATTACAGTCAGTGTATAGTAAGTTTTGAAATAAGGCAATGTGAGTCTTCTAACTTTGTTTTTTTAAAGTCAAGATTATTTTGGCTATTCTAGGTCCTTTATATTTCCCTGTGAATTTTAAGGCTACTTTGTTAATTTCAGTAACAAAAGGCATCTGGGATTTTTATAGGAGTTACATTGAATCTGTTTCAGGAGACAATATTAAGTCTTCCAATCCATGATTGTGGGATGTTTTCCCACTTATTTAGATTTCATTTCTTTAAACACTATAGTTTTCACTGTACAGGTCTTGTACCTTTGTTAAATTTATACATAAGTATTTTATTATTTTTGATGCTACTATAAATGGAATAATTTTCTTTATTTTTGGAATGTTTATTGCTAGTGTATAGAAATACAACTGATTTTGGTGTATTGATCTTGTATCCCGCAACCTTGCTGAATTTGTGTATTTGTTCTAATGGTTTTTAGTGGGTTCCTTAGGATTTTATTTATATAAGAGGTCATCTACAAATGGAGATAGCTTTATTTCTTCTTTTCTAACATGAGTGCCATTTATTTATTTTTCTTGCCGAATTGCTGTGGCTAGAACCTCCAGTATAATCTTGACTAGAAGTGTCAAGGGTAGACATCCTTGTCTTATTCCTGCTCATCAGGGCAAAACATTCAGTTTTACACTATTAAGTTTTGGTGTTAGCTGTGGATTTTTCATAGATACTGTATATTGGGTTGAGGAAGTTTCCTTCTATTTCTAATTTGTTGAATGTTTTATCCTGAAATGGTGTTGAATTTTGTCACATGCTTTTTCTGCATCCATTGAGATGGTCATACATTTTTGTTCTTTATTTTATTAATAATGGTATATTACAATAAATGATTTTCAGATAATTACTTCATTACTTTTTTTATATTATTTTTTAGGACTTCCATTAACTGAAAATACTTTTTCTTTTCAATGAAATAGAGACTTCCGAGTAGAAATTGTTTCTTGCTTGCAAATTGTTTTTTATTGAACTAAAGTTCTTTGTTCATTTTCTTTTGGAAAATGAGCCCATGAAAATGATTGCTTCACAGTATATGTTCCAGAGAAGGAATACAATTCTTAATGTGGATGTGCATGAGCTGTTCCACACTCTCTAGTGCAGATCTTCTGTTTTTGTCACTGCTCTGATTACTGTCTCTAATATTTAAGTAGACCCTGACCTGTTGTGGTCTGAAAGTGTTGCTAATTATACTGATCTTCTTGTCTCATCTTTTAAAAGGAATGATCCTAGGTTCTTGTTACCAGAGGATGTTGGCCTCCTTTGTAAAGAATACATTAGGAGGGATCTTTCTGCGGAATTTGATCCCAGGAACCCTGACTTCAGAGTTCTTGCTGCTCTCTCCTCCCCCTTCTGGGGTGAGGATTAGCATATGTGCAGCCATCTCCTAGCTTAAGCTTTGTTATTGTGGGCTTATGGGCAGCAGCTTAGCAACTGTTTCAAGGCGCTCAGCTGCCCCTGGGTTTGTCTCTGCTTGTAGCTGTCTCCTCCTATCTTCCCTTTGCTCCTTTCCTCCTCCCTTCTTTCTCCCCCCGTCCCCCTCCTGCCTGCCTCCTCTCGTCTTTCCCTCATTCCTTTTCTTCCTGCCTCCTCCCCACTCCCTCTCGCTCTGTTTCCTCTCCTCCCCCCGTGCCCCTTCTCCTTTTCTCCTCCTAGTCCCCTCCCCCATCCCTGCCCTCCCTTCCCCCTTAGTCTTTGGGAACCCTTTGTCCTTGCTCTCACCCTGTCCCCCTCCACCTCCAGTGCCCCCAGCCCGGTGAGCAAACGTCCCCAGCCTCTGGTGGATGTTGTCTTTGGCTTTTCGCCTGTGTTTCTCTAACTCCAGCCCCTGGTCTTGTTTTCTCTATGGAGGGGGGACGTAAAGGGGCTCTCATGGTCGCAGACGGGCTCTGTCTGCAGGCCTTGGCCATGTCTGAGCAGTCCCTGGCTTTGCTCACAGTGGCCTGTTGGGTGACAGGAGTCCCCCACCTTGCCCTGAAACTCCGGAGAAGGGATATCTGGAAGAGGACCATGCTTTGGCCTCTTCAGAGCACTTGATTACTTGACAGATAGCCTTCTTCCTGACTCTTTAAAATGATTTTCAGTTGGCGGTTGGCCAGCTGTTTCTTTTCTTTTTTTAAATTATTTTAAATTTTATTGTTAATAAAACAAAAAGATTTCAGTGGTCCAAGTTTTTTATTTTGTGCATGGGAACTTTGTGAATGGTTGTGATCCTTTGCCCTGATCTCAGAAGTGGGTGGGTTTGGAATAAGAACGGTGGCCCGCTGACCAGCTAGTTTTCTTGACTTGCTGGGGCCCTGATGCCCTGAGCCCCAGGCCTAGGGAGAAACCCAGCCTTCAGATGGCCCAAGGCACTGAGTTGCCTTAGATTTGAGACCTTACGACTGATATTAGAATTTTAAATAATGCTTTTTCAGTTCTGCCTCGGCATCAAGACTATGCCTCCTACCCCTATCTGCTTTTCATTTTATTTTCTTAAAGGCCATTTGTATTATGTTGTGTTGTGTTATGTTGCGTTATGTGGAAGGAGTTCTCTCTGCTTAAGAGGCAACATTCCTAGAAAGTAGAGTCAGTAAATTGATTTGTAGAGGCTGGGCTCTGGAGCCAGGCGGCCCGGGTTCAAGGCCATCTGTGCCACTTGCCAGCCGCCTGTTTGTTAAGATCCCGAAGTCACAGTCTCCTCCTTGTAGAACCAACATGGGTGCCCCCTCCATTGGCATGGGGAGAAGGGGCATGCCAAGGGTTAAGTGCTTATTAATAAATGCTCTATTATTAAGAAGATTTAGTGCCAGAGGTCAACCATCAAAACAGCCACGAGCCTGCTGCCAATATTGTTTTCTGTTCTGTGCTGTTTTTTCACTTGAATTACGTGATTTCTCTGGATTCAAGTTAGCTCAGTTTCAGAAGCTAGAGCTGCAAAACCATCTTACTTGCAGAAAATAAAATCTTTACCAGCTTATGCCTGTGTGTTTCTTAAAGAATTTTTTTTTCCCATTAGGAAACTGGATGTGGCAATTTAAATGTGATGATTAAAATTTCTCAAAGCAGAAATCTATTGTTACCATAAACTTCTGCTTTTGAGGACACATTTCATAGTGTGTTACATCTCTATAAGTGTGTACCTTTCCTTTTTATAACTTTATTTAGAAGCTGGACTCATACCTTCAGTTAAAGGAAACCTACTGTGGAAGCTGTTCAAGAGTAAATTTTAAAGGTGGAATCACACTGTTATTCATGTAAATAAAAACAAGAGTAAGGTGTGTGGTGGGTCACCACTGATCTGATTCCAGGTGGAGAGAAAACATCCTTTGCCTAATGCTGGTGCTTAAAGTCTTGCTGTTGCGAACACCTTGAACGGGCTTTGGAGAGGTGGGAGTGAGGGGGCGTTTGCTGGACTCGCAATTCACTGCCAGGGCTGGGACCCAAACCGGCCATTTGGAGACTGGGAGTCCAGTCGTTAGCCCAGTCTGCAGTTATTCTGTGATCCCAAGCAGTGTGGTCTGGCTGCCACCCTCAGCCAAGGCTCCAGATAGTTAGAAATCAGCCTGTTGTGTTTAGTAAACAGAAGCTTCATTCAGAGGTACTTACTTCTGAATCAGGGCCATTGTTACAATTGCCCATTAACATATAAAGGTAATTAAAAAATCTGTTTATTTGAGCTTTACGTAGATTTTGGATAATCGAGTGGCTCAGTATATTATATAAGAGGAATTATGTAAGAGGAGTCCTTGTGCCTTCACCTCTCTGAGCCTGCAGAGAATGGCCCTCTTCACCCTGTTACCTCTCTCCTCTGTCAGCCAACATCTAAGCCTGTAATGTGTGTTCTGGAGCAGTGGTCCCCAGACTGAATGGCAACTGGGGACTTGTTTGGGTAGCAGCTCCATATTTGGAACTGGAAACTTTGCCTCCTTGATAATCAGGGTTTTGACTGAGCAACTTTTGCAATTTTTTATCTTTTTCTTGATTTAACACTTGTGGAAAAAAACCTCACATATAATTTTTGCACCTTTCAGGAATTCCTAAGAGACCCTCAGAAGGCCATAGCTTAGGAGGGCTGGGAGTAGGGTCATGTCTGTGGGCCAGGATGGAGTCAGGGGAATGAGGGTCTCGGAGGGCCTTGGTGGCCCCTGTGCTGTGTTGCCTGGCTGTGAGGCCCCCCTCTCCCCAAGTTTGACAAGCCAGGATAAACTAACTAGCTGGTGCCTGGAGTTCCTCTGACTGTAGTACCCCCACTCCTGGAAGATGGAATCAAGAGAATGTCTGCAGACTGCTTGGAGCCCTTCATGGAGGGGAAAGATGAATCAGTGTGTTTATAGTTGTTAAGTTTGATTCACACTAGAAAGCACAGTGTCTGCTAGAATTAAAGTACTTGCTTTGGGAAGAAGAAATGTAAATTTTTTCCTCCCCAAGACTAACTCCCAGTCATAAACCCCTAAGTACTAATGGGTTATATTTCTGGTGGTAATTTTTTCCTCCTTTTCAGTAAGTATGCTTTTTGGTTATTGATTCTGAATATTATGAACTTTGGTAATTCCTGAGTGCCTGAAATAAATTTATTTTTTTGTTTATTAGCATTAACTTAGTCTCATTTAGTTTTTAAGGGGTGATGGAAACTTTGATCGAAATTGAAGATACTCATAGGTACATCTTGCCTAATTCAGGGTGACATTTTAGTACTTAATATTTACATTTATTTTTTTAGGTTGAGCATGGCCAAGGTATTAGATTGTACTTTTTAAAAGGAAAAGCAGTTTTAAAAATATATAATTCTTATATACCTGAATTATCTTTAAAGGAAACAAGAGGAGTGTAAATGCTCTAATAAAAGCTGACCTTTTAGCAGATCTGCAAGGTAGAAAAATGAACATACTTAAGATTTCCTTTTTCCCATTTTAGTCCGTCAGTTCTGGGTTTGACGTTAATCGGGTAAAGTAGGAAGAAAACAAGGAAGATGAAAGCTCCGGCACCCATAGATTTGAAAGATTAGCCCATAGAGACCTATAGTTGACTTTTTAAATTTAAAATAATGGCTATTGTTTTTGTATAACAGTCAATTTTAAAGGTTCCAATTATTTAGGAAAGAACAGAGGTGATAGCAAGAATCTATCCCAAATCATACTACTCAGAAATACCCACTGTTGATTAACAGGAAGCATCTTGCCAGGAAATCTTGCATGTGTAATGTCTGCTTGACTTTATTTTTAAACAAATCATTTTCATCCAGGCAATAACATGCACATAATTTTTCAAGAAGCTTTTATTTATTTATTTATAACATCACATAGAGAAAACCACACAAAACAGGGCATAGGATAGTGAACTACAAGATGAATACCTTGTATAACAACCATCCAGGTCATGAAATAGAACTTCACCAGCTTTCTCAGAAGCCCCTCTCTCCCTCCCTTCAAAAGTAACTGCTGTCCTTTTATCATAACCTCCAGGCACCATAACATTTTGTCTGTTTTTAAAGAGCCTGATATGTATGTTAAGTCCCTTTTAATCTGTAGATTTCCCCTCCATCACTTTCTTTTCTCACAATTTATCTATTGATAAATAGGCAGGCTGTGGACCTGTTGGGGTTACCACGGGTCTGATGTCGCTTTACTTTGTGCATAGTTGCTCACGGTGTGGGTCAGCATGGCTCCCAGTCCAGTGTATTTCCTGCTAATTCCATGTACATGGTTTTTCAAAAGTCAAACAACACTAAAAGCTCCATTAAAACCATTGTGGTTTCCATTGTTCCACCTGTTCAATCCTCAGTCTTGTTCCCCAAAAGTCATTGTTCCTGACTTTCAGCTTTTTCTTCTGATATTTGTGTCTGTAGTTCTAAATAATATCCTGGGATATGGGACATGATTGTGCTGTCATGCTTGACTGGTGGTTGGAGTGGGTATGGAATTCCAGGTGGAAGTAAGTTTCCTTTAGCCATCAGAGGGCACACCCCATTGTCTTTTAACCAACCTTACTGTGGTGTCCTTGAGAAGTCCTTTACTATCCTAGTTCCTGTTCCTTTTTATGTCATCTGTTTTTTTCTCTGAAAGCTTTTAGAAACTTCTGAAATTTCCAGATGCTGCATTGGACTTTTTTTATTCATTACGCTGGGCACTTAGTGGGCCCTTTCCATCTATAAGCTTATATTCTTTAGTTCTAGGAAAGTTTCTTACATCATTTCTTTGATAATTTCTTCCTTTCCTTATCACTCTCACTTATACTGGAGCTCTTCTGGGATTGAGCCTCTGTTTTTCTTTTTTTTCTATTCTTAACTCTCATTCTTTTATTTTCTTGGAGATTTCCTCAACTTTATTTTTAGTCCTTTTATGTTCTTATTTATGCTGTCAGTTTTTTCATTTCCAAAAGCTCTGTCTTCTGACTTCTAAAAGCCCCTCCTACTTTTTTGGAATATGTCCTATTCTTATTTTCTGGATACAGTGCCTTCTCTCTTTGAAGGCATTAATGATAATTTTTTGAAGTTTTCTTGTGTTCCCTTTATTGTCTCTGTTTCCTGAGTTCCTTTTTCTATTTGCTTTGGTGTCTGTCTGCAAGTTAGAGGCTTCCCTCAAGTGTCTGATGGCCTTTGGATGTCCATGTTTGAAGGGCTGATTGGAGCTCTGTATGCAGGACAGGGCCCGTTGATAATAAGGCTGTGTGATGAGTGCTAAAAGCACTTGTACCTTTTTCACTGGGGACTCCGAGTACCTGTTGTTTTCTCTCTTGGACTGGTCAGTTTGTCCAGGGGGCAGCCCTCCAGTCTCCTGCCTGGCTGCTAGTGTGTGGTCAGTCGAGTTGGGAAAGGGAGCTGGGGGTGGGGAGACGAGAGGGCCTCTGTTTTTAGTCCATTTTCAGTCTGGCCTTCATTTGTGCCTGGTGTTCTGGAGCCCAGGCTTCTATGTTCCAATCTCTCTGACCCCAGTTTCTGCAGGAGTGGAGGAAGGGACATTGCCTCGATGTTCAGGAAAGAGAGGAGGACCTTGGGAGCTGTGAGGGTGTCACAGTGCTCGAACCTTTGGCCAATCCCCCCATTTTTGGCCCTACACCTAGTTCCCCCTCACACGGTTCCTGCAAGCCCTGAATCTTCTCGGAGTCCCTTGCTTCTCCTTGGGACCCCACTCAGGCACTAGTTGCCTTTGTTCCATGAAGGCAGTTAGGCCTGGTCCAGCTGCTTTTCATCTTCTAAAATTCTGTCGAAAATTTTCATCCTTTCTTCTTTCCCATATTTTTTTTTTTTTTTTTTGAGACAGAGTCTTGCTTTGTTGCCCGGGTTAGAGTGAGTGCCGTGGCGTCAGCCTAGCTCACAGCAACCTCAAACTCCTGGGCTTAAGCGATCCTTCTGCCTCAGCCTCCCAAGTAGCTGGGACTACAGGCATGTACCACCATGCCCGGCTAATTTTTTCTATATATATATTTTTTTTAGCTGGCCAGATAATTTCTTTCTATTTTTAGTAGAGACGGGGTCTCGCTCTTGCTCAGGCTGGTCTCGAACTCCTGAGCTCAAACAATCCGCCCGCCTCGGCCTCCCAAGTGCTAGGATTACAGGCGTGAGCCACCGCGCCCAGCCTTTCCCATATTTTTGTCCTTGAAGCTTTGGATGTCCCAAGGCCTGGGTGAAGTGGCCTTCAAAGGCTCATAGGAGATGGCTAGCGCTTTGCCACTTGCAGTTGGATGCGCCATTATGAGAAAGAAGAGAAGGAGAATTATGGGTACTATGCGGGTGACCTCAGAGATTGGGAGACCTCCATCTTTTATTAATAAATCATGAAAGACAGTGGAGGTCCAAGTGCTTCATCATCAGCAGTCCTTGTGGCTGTCCCAATGTGTGTAGCTGGGATTTTCTTTCTTATTAAACTTCTCCCCCTTCTAAACCTATCCTCTCTACTCCCCAGCGACACCCTGGTGACTCACTGGGAAGACTTTTATGATCTGAAGCTGCCCTATGCCCTTGTGATGTGGTAGGTTAGCACGTGCCCAACTTTTGAATGAGTAAATCTGCAGACTCTATCACAAGCGAGGAGTAATCAGTAAAGTCCAAACTCACAGAGAATTTAAAGATGATCATAAAGAAAATGACACCCCTTCCCAGGCAGGGCTCTAAGAGGCGTGGCATCAACCCTGTGCTGAAGAGTTCAGTGTATTGGTATCTTAGGGACGTGTGGGGCTCGACACTACTTGCTGGTTTAGAGCAGTGGCTCTGCGTATGGTCCCCAACCAGCATTATCTGGGAGCTTGTCAGAAATGCAAATTCTTGGGCCTTGCTCCAGACCTCGGAAACTCGGACGCAGGGGCCCAGCCATCTGTGTGTTAACAAGCCCACTGAGAGGTTCTGATGTTCTGACTGGTTTAAATGATCATGTACACTGGTACAGAACTCAGTCCGGGTTGGAGGTTAGTCCCACAAAGCCTAGAAGGAGGGAACAGTAATTTCATCTGAGGCTTCCTGAGGGAAATACCCCTGCAGCATCACTGCTTAAAGCCCTTTATGCCATCGTTGAACGGATTCAGGCTCTGAGTTTGGGAAAGCAGCCAATTGGACCAAAAAGCACGATTCGATCTTGAAGGGAAAAAATAACTTGTGTTATCCTGCGTCATGTGAAGAAGTAACTAGGGCTGTGTGTGGATGCTAGTGATGACAGCAGTTGGCATTCTGGGGATTTCCTTCCAATCTGTATTCTGTGTGCATGCAGGATGTGCATTTAACCTAGCTGAGATCTCTCTGCATGCATGGTTCTGTGTTGTGCCCTCCCCTGTTAGGAAAGAGCCCTAGACACCACAGTGTTAAGGACCGAAGGTAGTGAGAGCCCTAGGATTTGAGTTCCGGCGGTCAGAGGTCCCCTCACCCTGAGAAAATTGGGGGCTGGATGCACAGGCCCTCAAGAATTCATTTTCCCATGGCATTTGGAGTTGTTGGTGCTACTGGCTGATCCTGAACCCCTCTGTTAAGGAGGAAAGGCAGGGGACGCCGACTGACCCGGGGCCACTCCATTGCCATTTAGATTCCCTGACTCTGCAAGCCGGCTGAATGTTGCTTTTTCATGTGCTGCCTAGAATAAAGCCGTCTGATTCTTTCCTCCTGAACAATGGCTGTTTTTATGAGTTCTTGCTTCTCCCAGGCAATGTCCCACACAATGAAATCTTTTCTTTCCCATTTGTGTAAGCTGGTGGGCCTTATGGACTCTGTCTGGTTGACTTTTATCTAATGTTTACAGTTAGCGTAGTGTGTGATAGCGGAGCTCATTTTCTGTGTGAAGAAAAAGAAAAGGTGGATGACACCCCCCACCCCCAACCAGAAAGAAAAGGCACTCTATGAGAAAGAAAGCACACAGTCTCATTCAGAATCAGGGATCAAGTTGGTAGCAGAGGTGGGTAAAAGAGGACCCCTGGGGCAAGTGAGTGGCTGCTCTGGGGGTGGGGTGGGAGTCCCCCCTCTTGGGGGAGCTGGGTACACTTTGTGTAAGGCCTCTGTTCTATGGTATGGGCTCCTTTCCTACTGGACCCAGGTGAAGGCTGGAAAAATCCTTATTAGAGAAGCCACTGCCTCCCCACCCCCGCCCCAGGAACCAGGCCCAGAGAAGTTGGCAAAGGCAGGGTTGGCACCCGTGCTGAGGGCCTGTCCTGAGCCAAGTCCTCGCTGACCCTGCCTGACCTGGCTGGTCAGGTAGAACAGGCCTGAACTGCCCAAGCAAAGAGGTATTCCAAGTTCACACAGGCTGCCCTTCCTCCCTCCCTGAGTGAAAATGCAACCCCAGACCCTAATGCCAAGGGTCCCCTTTGCTTTTCCCATGTCTTGTGATAGATGTACTGCTCATCCCACACAATTGGGAACCAAAACCCATGTCCCTGCAGACAGTCTACCCTACCCTGACACTTGCTTAAGTTGTGACAAAGGATATTTGGATGCACAAAGGTGTGCTTTCGATTTTAGTAGAAATTTCTCTAAACATCCTGGCTCTTCCCGAATCTTCCCTGTTCTCTAAGACTGGCATCATGGCGTCAGTGTGTTTATTGAGCACCTGCTCATGTTGCCATTGGGTTGTTGAGGATACAGGATAGACAGAGACCTGTCCTTGGGAAGCTAATTTGAGTGTGTATGTGCGAGTAGACTCTCAGAACCGTGCATGTCTATACCAGTAACAACAGCTGCCGTTTACTGAGGGCTCGTTCTGTGCCAGGTACTGGGCTAAGCATTTTGTCAACATGTCAGTGAGTACTTGTGCAGTGAATGACCTCCTTCCATCTTCCGTTTGGTTGGAGAGTCGTGCTGGTGCCATGGCCTGCCCTGCTGTCTTGCCTCCTCCTGTGCCCAGCCCGGCAGACAGGGTCAAAGAGGAGAGGAAGGTACGGGCTGCTCTCCAGAGCCTTCCAGGCCAGAAATCAGAAGCTTGGGTTTTAGCAATGGTGGGAAAGCTGAGGATGGGTTTAAGCAGAAGGATCAGAAAGAACTCACCACTCACCAGCTAACCAGTTGTATAGCCAGACCTACCTCTGTCGTACTTGTTTCCAGCATGGTTGCAACATTTTGAAGAGATATATGTGGTAGAAATTTTATGTCTGGTGGAAAGTGGGAATAACTTGGTTATTTTATTCACTGCAAATATAACCAAGTCAGTGAGAGGTGAATCATTTCCCATTTTCCAGATTAATCATTGGCATGATTATCTCTGAACATTTGGTTAATAATATGTCAGCTGTGTATGCCCAAAGCTTTAGACTCTTGAGAAAAATTTTATTTTTTAAATTATACAGCAAAATGCTTTTTTCTTTTGGTGTAGAGTTGAATGAATTTTAACTCCTCCATACAGAGTTGGGTCACCACCACAAAGATACAGAGTAATCCCATCACCCTGAAGACTTTTTAAAAAGCTTTGCTAAAATAACAGCTTTTTTGAGATATAATTCACATGCTAGATAGTTCACCCATTTAAAGTGTAGAATTCAATGGTTTTTAGTCTATTCGGAGTTGTGCAACATCACCACAATTTTAGAGCACTTTCGTCACCCCCAAAAGAAACCCCATATCCATTAGCAGTTATTTCCATTTGCCCCACTCCAGCCCCAAGCAAACACTAATCTGTTTCTGTGGATTTTCCTATTCTGGACATTTCCCGTAAGTGGAACCAAATAATAGATGGTCCTTTGTGACTGGCTTCTTTCACTTAGCATAACGTCTTTAGGGCTCACCCATGTTGTAGCAGGTCCCAGTACTTCATTCCTTTTTATTGCTGGATAATATTTCATCGTATGTATATATGATATTTTGTTTATCCATTCATCAGTTGGTGAACTTCTGGATGATTTCTACTTCTTGGCTATTGCAAATAATGTTGCTACGAACATTCATAGACGAGTTTTTGTGTGGACACATATTTTCATTACTCTTGATTATCATCTGGTAACTCTGTATTTAACTTTTTGAGGAAGTGCCAGACTGTTTTCCAAAGTGGTTGCACCATTTTACATCTCACCAGCAGTGTGTGACGATTCCAGTCTGTCCATGTCCTTACCAACACTTGTTATTATCTGTCTTTTTAGGCATTCTTGTGGGTATGAAGTGGTATCTCATTGTGGTTTTGATGTGCATTTCCCCGATGACTAATGTTGTTGAGCATCTTTTCATGTGCTTGTTGACTTTTGAAATTATCTTACTTGAAATAGGTCTTGGATAAGTATCCTTCAACAATGCTGAAAATATTTCAACATAAACAGAAATACCCTCTTTTCTCCTATATAATTGATTTTCAGATTATATTGAGGAAACCTATTAACTGATATTAAATAGATTATTTCACCCAGGTGAATTATTAGAAATTGTAAAATTCAAAGCATTTTTCTATTTACTCAGAAATCTAGAAAAAAGGTAAAAATTTCTGCTTTTTAATATTGTCCCAAATACAGTGTAAAAGTATGCATTTTTCATATCTTGACCTTTAAATGTTAGGAAATAATATTGAGTACTTAGTGTATTTTTTGAAATTCACAGTCTTTACTTTTGTCTGGCCCTGATTGTAATAATAGGCTGCTCTGCATCCTATTTAATACCTTTAAGCTCGACATTTCTATTTCCAATATTAAGGTTTTAAAAATAAAAATCTTGTGTGAGAGCTAAAGTTAAGTACTGAAATTGCCTTTGTCCGAGGAGTCAGTTTTATGTGGATTTGAACCAACCTGTAACCTGAGTCATGCGTGGCTGCTATGAATAGAACAGGGGCCTGGTGAAGGGCACCTTCTGCCACTTCAACCAATTTCAGATCCAGCACCTTCCTGGCTGGCAGCAATCATGATGATGGGAAGTAGGCCACTGGTGCATTTTAAGGTGCAGTAATTAAAATCACTCTAAATTACTCTTTGCTATTTAGACCACCTGGGATATCCAGTGCTACTTTGGATATCAAGGAAAATGGAATATTCCTACGTAAATATGGCTGGACCATAAGCTTCTGGAGGGCTGGAATCCAATTTTGTGCAAGTATTTTCTTCACAAAGACAGCAGGCTCACGGTGGTGAATGAATGGGATGAATGATGGGAGTTGTGGAAACTGATTACCAGCCCACATCCATCTTCTGCCACACTTTCTTCTTTCCTAACAGAATCTGGATTTTGTTTCACTCTTCAGCCTCCTTTGCAGTGTGCTGGGGTGGGGGTCCAGGGGGAATCAGATGGGCGTTGATTGGTCCAGGCCAGTCACGGTGGCCCCATTCCCTCTGCCATAGTTTTGACGTGGGCCGTTGCTATTAGGACAAGTTCTGCTGCAGTCTCCTGAGGAGGGTTTTTCTTGTGAGTAAGGAGAAGACATGATGTCATGTCTGCAGGTGATGCTGTATCTATTGCCCTCTTCTTGTGACCTGAGGAGAACCTTGCAGAAGGCAAACACTGACCCATTGCGTGTGGCCGAGCAGAAAGGGAGGGATAGACTTAGATTCTGGGGTTAGCTCTGTCTCATTTGCATCTTGGGCAGGCCATTTGTCCCTCCTCCATCAAGTCCTCAAGTGTCCTGTAACCTTGGGAACTTACCCTGGTTAACCTGCTGCGTGGCCTGCACCTTGTTAATCTATTTGATCTCTTCGTGTTCTTTTTTTTTTTTTTTTTCAGAGACGGGATCTTGCTCTTTCACCCAGGCTGGAGTGCAGTGGCATGATCATAGCTCCACTGTAACCTTGAACTCTCAGGCTCAAGTGATCCTCCTGCCTCAGCCTCCTGAGTAGCTGGGACTACAAGAGCATGCCACCACATCTGGCTAATTTTTTTTTTGGTGAGACGGAGTCTCACTCTGGCTCCTAGGCTAGAATGAAGTGGCGTAATCATAGCTCACTACAGCCTCACACTCCTGGGCTCAAGAGATCCTTCTGCCTCAGCCTCCCAAGTAGCTGGGACTAGGGGTGAGTGCCACCACGCCTAGCTAATTTTTCTATTTTTTGTAGAGATGGGGATGTTGCTCAGGCTGGTCTCGAACTCCAGACCTTAAGCAATCCTCCTGCCTCGGCCTCCCAGAGTGCTAGGATTACAGGTGTGAGCCACTACTGTGCCCAGCTAATTTTTTTGTTTTTTGTAGAGATGGGGTTTCACTATGTTTCCCAGGCTGATCCCAAACTCCTGTCCTTAAGTGATCCTCTCTCCCTGGCCTTCCAGAGTGCTGGGATTACAGGCCTGAGCCACTGTGCCGGGCCGTCTACTCTTAAGTGTTTAAAGAAACCAGAAAATACAACTAATTGAAAGAAATTTTCATTTTAAGTGCCAGTAAACCTGAACATGTCATTTTATGAGCGTCCTCGCAAGGCTGAGCTCAAACTTCACTTCCTCTTTTACTCCTCCCCAGATTTGCCCTTTGTCCCTGTGCTGGGGTTACTTTTGCTATCATTACGCTCTCCTGGCTTGGCTTATTCTTCTCTTACTGCTCTGCCACAGTGGGCATTTGGTTGGGAAATCAGAACTGTGGGCAGCTTTTGGGTAAATTACTCCTCCGAGCCTCCTCATCTCTAAAATGTAGCTAGTACTCATGTCCTCTGGCAGTTGTGGAGATGAACTGAGATAAGGTTTGTTTGTAAGTATCCCTTTCCCCTTAAATTCTGTTTTATCATGTTCATCTTTATTGTGATAACTGAGGACTGGAAGGAACCTTTAAAGTCAACCTGTCCTACCTCCCGGCTGATGCAAGGATCTCCCCTAACATCCAGTGTGGCCTTGGCCAGTGTTTTTGGGCCATTTTAATTGAGCTGAACATTCCCCACTCCCTCAAAGCTGGAGGAATGCCTGACTTGTCTGTATTTAAGCAGTTTTGTTTGACTCAACCTTTCGATATCTAGGAACCTCTCCTCTGCTTTCAGGAATGCACAAAGGTTTTTGTCCAGGGATATTCATTGCAGTGCATGGCAGAAGATTTAAAACAGTTAAAATAGTCTAAATTACCAACACTAGGCAACTGGTTGAAGCTACGGTTTGTCCATTCAGTGGAGTACTGTGCATCTGCAAAAGTCAAAGAGACATCTCTATGTGCATTGATAAGAAATAATATAAGATATACTGCTAAGGAAGAAAAGCAAAGTGCAGAACTGTGTATATAGCATGCTGCCTTCTAAAGAAATATCAATCTTTGTGTCATCAAAAGTTAAGATACCAAGGAGACACGACAGATCATAAGAGACACCATTAGTTTATATACCTCTAAGAAAGAAAAAATATGCTGTGAAGTAAGCACAGTACCATTGGCTATAAGACATACTTCAATTTCAGAGATATTAAAATATGAAAAAATGCGCCTCTTAGGAGGCTTACTCTTTACTATCTGCCCTTTGTGTGTGATTTTCTTTTAAGATAAAGTGCACATTTACCTAATTTAAAAGAAATCCAGGTGTGTGTGTTTATCTGTATATATGTATGTGTACATATGTGTGTGTGTGTATATACATGCATATGACATAAGTAGGCCTCGGACTTCAGTAAACTTCAAGTGTGCTTCTGTTTGTATACAGATTGAGATTCTCACCCCTACTCCCCACCCCAGGATGGGAATGGAGTTAACTATGTTTTAGAAAGATATCAATTTGTCTTCACCAGTAGGCTTTCTGGTAATCGTTATGAAGTCTCATAAAATTTTGAAAACAGTGGCTAAGTGAGAATTGTGGCTGATTTTTTTCTAGTGCCTATCAGCAGACCTCAGATGTTTCCTTTTATCTCTCTTGGTATTTCTGTGCATTTTCCTGCAAGAATATATATGTGATGGATCATGTATAATTTTCTTTACTATTTGTGTTGGATTAAAAAAATCATCCAACTCAGAAAGCTTATTTTTTTCTAGGAAAAAATTTAAAGTGACTTATTTCAAAGTGTTTTTTATTCCCCTACAGAGAGACAGCTGCTTCTGTTGGAGACTGTTTTAGGCAAGGTGTTAGGTAAATTAGATTCTTATCCTGGCTTCAGTTTCCTCCACTCTGCAATGGGAATGATAATGCCTGCTCCTCCTACTTCACAGATTTGTGGGGAATGAATGAGATAATTTACATAAAAGTAACATATACTTCATATACTTTGTGTAGACATAACACAGTATTTAAAGTGTGAGGGGACAGTTTTATATGCACATAGCAGATTCAGAAAGTGCTTGATTAATATCAATCACTTGTTTTCCTGCATAAGAACTGTCCTTTATTTAAAATGTTCTCTTCTCACTGATCCCAGAAAACCATGTCGGTAAGACCGATAGGGACAAGCCCATAGAAGGTTTTTAAGTAAGTCTCATTAGCATCGAACAAAACATACAAAAGCCCTACCCACTGGGAGCTTATAGTCTGTGTGGGGGAGATGGACAATAAACATATGCAGAAAGTATATTTAGTATACTAGAAGGAATAGCTGCTAATAAGAAAAGTAAAGATAGTAAGGGGTTGCAATTTTAAACAAGGTGGGCAGGAAAGGGCTTCCTGAGGGGTTGATATGTCAGCTAAGATCCGAAAAAAGATGAGAGAAGGCCATTAGGATCCGTGGGGGAGAGATTAGCAAGCACCAAGACCCGGAGTTCTGGGGAACAGAGAGATGGCCAGTGTTTAATCACTTCTGGAAATATTTGTTTTAATATTGAGTAGGCAACTGCATGAAAACTAAATAAAAATGATTTTAGGTGCACTTAAAATGATAAAGGGCAACCAAAGGGATATACCTCAGTGTTGCCCCTTTGGGTTTGGGAGTGGGGAGACAGGATGGCAGAGTAATGTAGTGGGTGGAGGAGTGCTGTTTTCCAGGTGTCCCTTAGCAATCGCACCGGTTTATAGTTGTAGTCTGTTATTGGGAACAAGCCTTAATGGGAACATTGTCATATTAAAGTCACACCTGTTTGTCAGGGTTTTCCTTTACTTTTCTTCTTCCTCTTCTTTTTTTTTTTCCCCAGTCCCTTGGAGATCACATCAGCTTCATTTGAGGGCTAAATAAGCTAAAGGAGCTTGACCTCCAAGGGATTTAATGACTTAGGCAGAAAGACCCTGCGAAAACTGGAATGGTGTGCCTCAGGCCTTGGAGCTGACTTAAAGTTTTGTTTTTTTAAACTCTTTGTTATGGTATAATTTTAGATTTGCTGAAAAGTTGCAAAGAGTTGCTGAAAAGTTCCCATACACCCTTGACCCAGCTTCCCCTAGTGTTAACATCTTACATAACCGTTGACCTTAAGTTTTCAAGACTGATGGGTTTGTGTGTGCACAGAAATGCACATGCACACAGTGTGAGGGAGGCAGCTCTGTTATCTGTCAGTCCTTTGAAAGCGTCTCATACTTACACCTCCTAGGTACAGAGTGGACTCTGGCCATGGCAAAAGCAGGCAAGGAGCTACTTTGAAGCTGAAGTTCCAAAGCCGGAGATATGGGGAGAGCAATCAGCTGCTTGGAGAGCTCTGAGTATCATGTGAACTCAATGCCACTTGAACTTTATTTAGTAGAATATTGGCCTGAGATACTTAATATAGACATCCCAGCTATCATGTGAGAATTCCATTCTGCTTAAGTACAAATACAAGAGAACATTTAGGAATGTTCACGTTTACTTGTTATGCTAAGTCATCTCACTTTTCCCATCTAATTCATGAATCAGATGATCAAAAATATATACCAATTTATTAATTGATGGTTCAGGAGCAAAAAACCCATCCATCTGCCTGGATTTTAGCTTTATTCAGTAGTACTTTTTGCCCTGGAAGTGGTCCAGGTTACTTTGGAAGGGGATATTCAGTTCGAATGATGACAGCCATTGGCACTCACTCCAGGCTTAAGAGGGAACCCACGCCCTTTTAGAATGTTGCTGACGCCATCACTCCAGAACGCAGCTGTCTCTGGCGGAGGCTGTGGGACAGCTGCCTCTAGCTAAGGCTGCCCAATCGTGGCTGGGAGAGATCCTGCTCATGTGTGCCGCAGGAATCCTACAACAGACAAGGCTTCGAGCTGAGTGACTTGGGCAAGTCACTCAGCTTCTAATATGTCCACTTCCCTGTGGATGAAATTAAATTTTCCAAAAGCAGGTGTAGAATGTGGTCAGTTATTCCTTTTCTTTCTTTCCTTTTCCTTTTCCTTTTCCTTTTCCTTTTCCTTTTCCCTTTCCTTTCCTTTCCATGGCGTCTCACTCTGTTGCCCAGGCTAGCATGCAATGGTGTCATCATAAGTTACTGCAGCCTTGAACTCCTGGGCTTAAAGTGATCCTCTTATCTCAGCCTCCTGAATAGCTGGGACTGTAGGCATGCATTGCTGTGCCTGGCTAATTTTTATTTTTATTTTTTTTTAATTAAAAATTTTTATTTTTTTGGAGACAGAGTCTTGCTCTGTCACCCAGGCTAAAGTACAGTGGCATCATTGTAGCTCATTTCAACCTCAAACTCCTGGGCTCAAGTGATCCTCTTGCCTCAGCCTCTCGAGTAGCCAGGACTATAGGTGCACACCACCATGCCCAGCTAATGTTTTCTATTTTTAGTAGAGACAGAGTTTCGCTGTTGCTCAGGCTGGTCTCAAACTCCTGAGCTCAAGCAATCCTCCTGCCTCAGCCTCCCAGAGTGCTAGGATTACAGGCGTGAGCCACCATGCCCAGCCCACTTGGCTAATTTTTAAATTTTTTTGTAAAGACAGGGGTCTTTCTATATTGCCCAGGCTGGTCTCAAACTCCTGGGCTCAAGCAATCCTCCCGGGTTGGACTCTCAAAGTGCTAGGATTACAGGTGTGAGCCAACACACCTGGCCTATTCTTGTGGAACTCTTATTTTCTTGGTGGACTATTGATGTTATTAATATAAAGGGTTACCCTATTAGTGGAGATGCGAAGAAAATACTTCAATACTTTTGGTTCTTTTTGGTTAAGGATCTTTTTTTAAAAATTTTTTTAACGTTTTTATTCTATCAGGGCCAATTTCAGAAAAGGAAAATTTGCACCTACATGTTAAAAAAAATTCTAGTTACGCTTTTAGCCTTAAAAAATGCTTATCTGAGAGACTATTTTTTGTGTAACCTTTCAGAAGGTAGAAAACCAGCTTAAATATGGTATGATTATGCTGCTGTGCCTCTGAAAAAATTTTGTATTTGAGTAATAACACTTCTGAGGCTTGTTTATTTTGGTAGGTTTTTTTCCTTCTCACTGACTGTGCACGCTACTTATTTGTGAAATAGGGTTGTGTCAGTGTTTTCTGCATGCCCTAAAACAAGGTATTTTCCTATTGAGAAAGAGCAAACCAGTGCCAGGTGTTTAACCAGTGCCAGGTGCCTGGCACAATATAATTTTCATCAGCGAAGGCTTCATTTCTTTGGAAAACAGTCCCTTCTCTCCTACCCGGCCTGCCCTCCCTATGACACCTGTTCTTCAGGCCCTTCCGCTGGAGTGAAGGTGTGTTTCTTTTTCCCGAGGGGGTGTGCAGTGCACTTTCACCTGTGTTATCTCACTCTGCAGACCACCTTGGGAGATGGGTGACATTATCCCTGTTTTTTAGATGTGGAAGATACGCTTCAGACCCTTTGAGAAATTCAACCAAGGTCACATTGGTAGTGAGCACTGAAGTCCCAATTCCAGGCCTGGTTTTCCAGTCCCAAATCCAGTGCTCATTCTCCCAGACCAGGGGTCAGCAAATTGACCTCTGGGCCAAATCTGTCCCACCACCTGTTGTGGTAAGTAAAGCTTTATTGGAACACAGCCATACCCATTCATTTACATATTGTCTTTGGCTGCTTTTGTGCTACAGCCTCAGAGTTGTATGGTTGCAACAGACACCATATTGCACTCAAAGCCTGAAATAGTCACTGTCTTGTTCTTCACTGAACAAGTTTGCCTACCCCTGCCCTAGATCATAGCTGAGGAAGCATTCAGGTTCTTTAACACATCAGACTTTTCTACCAGGAAATCCTCTGTGAGGGAGTGTTTGCTCTTTTGAGAACTATGATGAGCCACACAGTGAAAAGAGAAATAGGTGGGCAACCTGGCTGTGCTTTATAGTCGAAGGGGAATGATGCCATCTGGTTGCCTAGTGGGCTGCAAATTCTTGCCATGTTCCCATCGAGAGGTAGAACCTACATCCTTTCCCCTTGAACCTGGGCTGGCCTTGACTTATTTTGACCAGTAGATTGTGGCACAAGTGACACTGTGTAACTTTTAAGACTGAGATCTGGTCCCAAGCATTTTGGATAAGGAATGAGTGTTTCAGATTTTTTCTGATTTTGGAATACTTGCATTATACTTCCTGGTTGAGCATCCCAAATTTGAAAATTTGAAATCTAAAATGCTCCAGTGAGCATTTTCTTTGAACACCATGTCAGTGCTCAAAAGGTTTCAGATTTTAGAGAATTTCAGATTTTGAATTTTCAGATTTGGGATGCTCAACCTGTTGTTATGTTGAAGAAAGTCTGTTTAGTCTGATATTTTTTTGTTTTTTTGAGATGGGGTCTCGCTCTGTCACCCCAGCTAGCGTACAGTGGTGTCATCATAGCTCACTACAACCTTAAACTCCTGGGCTCAAGCGATCCTCCTGCCTCAGCCTCCCAAGTAGCTGGGACTACGGGTACCTACCACCACGCCTGGCTAATTTTTCTATTTTTTATAGAGATGGGGTCTCGCTCTTGCTTAGGCTGGTCTCATACTCCTGACCTCAAGTGATCCTCCCTTGGCCTCCCAGAGTGCTAGGATTACAGGCTTGAGCCACCATGCCTGGCCTAAGTTTGATATTTTTTTATTCTAATTAGAGGTCATAGAATTGTGGAAGTACTGGAATGGGTTTTAAACGTGTGCCTTTCTGCAGATCTAAATCTGTGGTGTGTGTTTGTGTACTGAGCATTCCTGACCACCTGGTCAGGAAGCTTTCTCATGTCAAAGCCCATGGTTTCATTTAACTCATTGAACATGTCAGGGTGGATTTTGCAGCTGAGAAAACGTCTGCCCTGGTGGAATTTATCTGCTGGTTAAAGACCAAGCTCTTTTTACCATGGAGTACGAGGCCAGGGCCACCTTAGGATTATGCTAAATGTAGTGTGCATAGATTACAACGTGAGTAGTACCCCTTGAGTTGTGTGGTGGAGTGGCCTGGATCTGCCCCTGCCTACCTCTCCAGCTTTACCTCTGGAATCTTAAACTCTACCCATGTTTAACTTTTTATGGGTTTTCTTACTCCTTCTGCCACAAATGTCTTCCCTGCCCTTACAACTAAACAAACCCATATTAAACTTTTAGTTGTAAAGAGGAAGCTCTGGGATGTGTTAGGCCCACCAAGGCCATGGAGAGATGCCACTTGCTCTGTGATGGGATGGTCATGGAGAGAAAAAGAGGTAGCCCAGCTTGGGACAGCCGAGTGAGGACACTGGTCCCCGTGAGCAGCAGGGTCATGAGCTGTGCAGAAGTGGGACTGCCGCTGTTGGTGTTCTCGGGCTTGGTGGCTGGCAAGGACCAGTGAGGAGTGAGCTTTCTTTGCTTGGGTATGCTTCAGTCCTCCCTGCCCACCATCCGCCCAGCTCCTAGCCGCTCCTAGCCGGTGTATTTCCGCTTTGCACTTCCTGTCTTGCTCTTGCCTTTATGTGCTGTGCTTGTCATGGCTGCTCACTCTGAGGCCATCCTGCTGTCCCTTGAAACTATGTGACTGAAGGCCCAGCTGTCACTCTTCACTCGGTGTGTACATGGCTGTTTTGACCAGCTTCCTAGTAACAGCGCTGTGAATTTCAGTGAGAAAGGCTAACTGGGTGCCTTTTGTGGGGAAGACACGGCATGCTTCCTTCAGCCCCTCCTGACCTCGCTGTTTCCCGGGCTATTCATACCCAGAGGCTGTTGGCTTCTGCCCTCGATTCCACACATTCCTAATTATTCACGATACTTCTTGAGAAACCCCAAGGTCTGCTCTGGATTATTTACCAAAAGTGGCTGAAAAAAATCAAGCTATGGTTTCCCATCCTTTCTTCATTCTTTCTAGATGCCTGTGTTAGTGCTTTGTAGAGAATTTCTTTTTTGCCATCAAGCTGGTTTAAGTCCAGAATTTTACTTTTAATGTGGCCCAAGTAAAACCCACTTGCCTCTCTGGGGATTATATAGAATTAATAAGATCAGGC
>CM052436.1:125430029-125625856 GCA_028533085.1 Varecia variegata
AGCTGGGACTACAGGCATGCACCACAATGCTCGGCTAATTTTTTTTCTATATATATTTTTAGCTGTCCAAATCATTTCTTTCTATTTTTAGTAGAGACGGGGTCTCGCTCTTGCTCAGTCTGGTCTCGAACTCCTGAGCTCAAACAATCCGCCCACCTCGGCCTCCCAGAGTGCTAGGATTACAGGCATGAGCCACCGCGCCTGGCCTAACTAGGATTTTAAATTATAAAGATAACACACATAAGTGGTAAAACTTGAAAGTATATCAAAGCATAGTGCAGAGTAACTCTCATCCCACCATCAATGCAATTTAACAGTTAAAAAAAATGTTTCCAAGAAGTTTTTTGCACATACTCTTTTTCTGAAAAACACAAATGGAACCACACCATACACTGTATCTGCTGGTGGCTTGATCTTGACTTCCCAGCCTCCAGAAATGTAAGAAATAAATGGTTGTTGTTTATAAGCCACAAGTTTATGGAGTTTTGTTATAGCAGCCTGAACAGACTAGGAAAACCAGCAGTTCTCAATCCTGGAAGACCTAATGTTTCTTTTTGTAACAAACATTTTGTAATTCCTATTTTATTAATCTGAGATTAAATGAATAGATAACTAATCCTTTTAAACACATAATTTTAAAAGAATCAATATAATGCCTTACTATAATATAAAGGAGAAACTAAAGTAAATGATGTAGCCTGTATTTGAGTTGTAACTGCATGGACGAGGCCCTGTAGGATGCGTAAGGAGCAGTTAGGCCCTGTCCCTGCAGGTAGAATCACCACCAGGGTGGCAGCCACAAAGGCAACTAACTAATCATGCTGGCTACTCAAGGTCCAAGAAAGAACCACTGCAGCAGTCCCCTATTGATGGGTACTGTAAATTGTTTCCAGTTATTGTGTTTTAAATGGTGCTCCAAGGGACTTTCTTCCTCACCATCACAAGCGCTGACTTAAAAAGTATGCAACAGAACAAACACAAACAGTTTGTATAATGCACCTTGGGGTCTTCCACCCCCAGCAGATCCCCAGACCGCTACCTTTCCTCCCCAAAGGAAACACTGTTTCTTTCTAAAGATATTCTATGCATGTGTGAGTAAGTACGTCCCCTCCATTCCTTTAACATTTTCTCCAAATGGGGACATACACTAAACATACCATTGCCTTTCTGTTCAGTAATCTATACTGGAGACCTTTCCAGTCAGCACACATCCATCATTTTCTTTTTGTCAGCTGCATGTTACTCATCGCCTGCGAGACCTATAGTGGATTTGATTACTTCCCTATGGACAGGCATGTGGATCGTTTCCAGTATTTTACAAATACAGATGGGGTTGGGAGATAGATCTATGTTCCCACGTCTTTGAGCAAATATGTGATGAAGGTACCTGTGAGAATTCCTAGAGTGGAGGCCTCAGTTCTGATGGGTAGTGTCGGAGTTGGTGTTGGGGGTATCGTTCAGATAATGTGGGGAGGGCGTGCGCCCGCACCATCTGCACCCAGGCATTAGCAAATGCTTTGCTCTTTGCCACCTGAGGTGTATGAAACAGCAGCACATGTGATCTTGATTTGAATTCCTTTCAGTGTGTAGAGGTTGAGCATCTTTCAATATTTCCTAGAGGAATTTTTATTGTCTTTTCTGTGACCTGAGGTAAATACTTCTTAACAAGTTTCTGGTTTTAGCTCATGGAGTGGTTGCCTCTGTCATTCTAAATAAGATAATTACTATTTATGCATTCCTTTCCGCCCCCCTCATTTAGTACTTCATTGTCTGCTAGGCCTGGATTTTGAATTCCAGAAGTGAGGGATCATGTTTTGGGTCACCTATGGGTGCACATGGTACCTTATATAAGTGGAGCAGGGATCACCATATATTTTGCGATTTGAGTCTTTAAATTTCCCAGACATCTGTCTTGGAAGACGGAATAAACATATACTGATAGGTGGTCAGTCGGGGTGTGGTCTGGGAAGGGCTGCAGGGGTCTCACTTTTTAAACTGTGGTGATTCCAGGAGCTGGGTCAGTCCTGGGGTCACTCTGGTACTGATGGTAGGTGCTCTGTTTTCAGAGGAGTATCTTGCAGGACGTTTATTTTCAGTTTCCCTTTCCCCGCTTCTTTTCTTTTTTCTTCTCACTCTCTTCTCTCCCCCCTTATGCCCCCTCCTCCCACCTTTCTTTTCTTTCCCCTCTTCCTTCCTCCTTTCCACCTGTCTCTGTTCCTCTCCCTTTCCCTCCTCTTCCCTCTCCTCCTTCCCTGTGTCTCTCTTTCCCTCTTCCCCTCCTTCCCTTCCTTGCTCTGCTCTTCTCCTCCTCCTCTTAAAGAAATAATTTTTTTATTTTTTAAAATTATGCAACCAAGGTGGATTTAGGCTGGTGAAGCCTTTGGAAGCTTTGCAGCATTCAGTAGAGCTTCTTAGATAGAAGTGACAGGTCACAGGCTGTGCTGGGTTAATGTTCTTTGGTGCTTTTCTGGCTCATGGAGGAAGGGAAGTTGGCCCGTCCTAAACTGGCCCTTTCCCTGTTGTGTCTGGCTAACAGGCATTATACCCTCTTACCCAGACACTGATGGTTGAGTTTGCAACGAATGGTCCTGTTCGCACTCACTCTGCGTGTCATCAGTGTGCAATAAGACTTTTGAATTATTAGCTAGAGTTCAATGGGAAGGAAGAGGTGAGCATTTGAATAAACTGAAGTGGGAAGGCTGAAGACTGAGTTCTGCCCCAGGTAACTTGACCACTGAGGGGGTGGGGAGAAAGAACACAAAGAGCCAGCTCACCCTTCCAACCGGAGGCTGCACAGAAGGCAGTTTTGCCCTAATTTACTGCGTTGTTGAGAAGCTGTTTCATCTCTTATCCAGGCCCGTCTCACTTCCTACCGTGCCACCCTCTGTCACCGTGTTGGAGGAGGAGGAGGAGGAGTGCTAATCAGGGTGGGCCCTCTGGGAATGAGAGCCTGCGGTATTCCTGGGCTCGCTGTCAGCCCTATCTGGAAGTCCCGCTTCAGGGAGAGCAAGGTGGACAGTTGGTTTCATGCAGAATTGGGTTTTTTTTTTTTTTTTTTGAGACCGAGTCTCGCTCTGTTGCCCGGGCTAGAGTGAGTGCTGTGGCGTCAGCCTAGCTCATAGCAACCTCAAACTCCTGGGCTTAAGCGATCCTACTGCCTCAGCCTCCCGAGTAGCTGGGACTACAGGCATGCGCCACCATGCCCGGCTAATTTTTTTTTTTTATATATATATTTTTAGTTGGCCAGATCATTTCTTTCTATTTTTAGTAGAGACGGGGTCTCGCTCTTGCTCAGGCTGGTCTCGAACTCCTGAGCTCAAACAATCCGCCCGCCTCGGCCTCCCAAGTGCTAGGATTACAGGCGTGAGCCACCGCGCCCGGCCCAGAATTGGGTTTTGCCCTGTGGGTGCCCTGAAAGTATCGTGGGAACAAGGGAAGATGGCCTCAGGCACCAACGCGGTTGAAGCAAAGGGCTATGAGGTTCAAGCCGGCTGGGAGTGGGGCGGTAGAGGCAAAGTGGAGGGATCCTGGGGCTGGGGGGCTCGGCGTGGACTAGTGGGAATAACTGAGGGAGAGCTGTGAGGGCAGGGGCTGTGGTCAGGGAGGGGGCATCTCAATTCCAGGTCTTAGAGGTGGCCGGGCTGTGGCTGGCAGAAGTGTGTGTCAAGAGGACCACCGAGGGTACCAAGGTCCAGGAATTGAGAGGTGGGGGAGTCAGACAGTGTCAAGCCCTGGGGGTGACGGCAGCAGCCTGGACAAGTGGCTGGACTTGGTGGAGGACGACGGTGAGCCTGTACCGGGCTGGAGGTGCTAAGGGGCGGGTAGGTGAGCAGAAGGCAGGGGATGGCATGAGTGTCAAGCGAGCAAAGATTTTTGAAGGCAGGTGGGAGGAAATGAACTGGAGGTGGCCCAAGGAGCCAGGGGATGCTGGCACCAATTCCAGACCCCAGTGGGCCAGCTCAGAGCAAGACCCTCATCTTCACCCTCCAGGAGGTTTAAACCCTAGCTTGCTGTTGATCTAGATGATGGACCACGAGTGTGGAACAAACTGGACCATCTCTTAGTGGGAGAGATGGATGGCCTTGCTTCTGAATGGTCGGGAAGATGAGGGCAGGCGGAGGCTGTGGGCAGGCTGAGGGACCCTGACATCCCGCTCTTCTCTGGTGAGAATTCTATTCTCACTCCCAACCCAACATGTTAGGATTCAGCTTATCCGATAGATGTAATTATGTTCTTTTTTTTCCCCCAGCATTGAAAAATCCTTACCGCTGACCATTCAGGTTGTCGGACCTGCAGGTTTGAACTCCTTGTCCAGTGCTATTTTAACTGCTATTTCTCCCTCTTTATGTGGTTTTTTTTTTGGTGAGTAGAGATGGGAAGCAGTTTTCTGGGGCCGGCTCTCCTGCCTTTGCCTTGTTTCGAGTTGGGGCCGTCTGGGACCGGGCGGGTGGGACGCAGCACCACCTAGTGGGCCCGGGAGGCACGGCGCCGGGAGTCAAGCTCTAGCTGGGTTTGCAGCTTTGAACGGGACGGAGGGAAAAGGGCATTAACTGTCACGTCTGATGGGGGAGGCAGGCAACTTTAGGTGTGTAGAACAAGAGAAATCCCTCCCCGCTTCTCCAGCCTTGATCATCAACCTTTCTTCTACGCCTGTTCACTCTGTGTGCTGGAGCTATTTCCAGAAGTATTTTTTGTAAGGGAGGCTGTTATTAAAGCCAAATGTGGCCACGTGTTTCTTGCTTAGACTACCTGTACGGAGATTCTGATGGTGGCGAACTTTGTCCTGGCTGTCAGTGGTCGTACTTGGCAGGACTGTAAGTTAGGGGTGTGTCGGGCAGGTGTGGCTGTGGACGTGCTGACTGACAGACACCTCCCAACTCCCGTAACAGTTACTTCTCACTCCTGGTCCTGAGTCACCTGGGGTCAGCTGGGCTTCCGTTGCAATCTGCTCTGCTTGTCTCTCATTTGGGGATTTGGGATGTGAGGGCAGTGGCTGCCTAGGGACAGGCTCTCCTCCTGGCGGAGGACAGGAGCTCAGGAGGACAAACCCAGCCACGCTGGCACAGTCGGAGCCTCTGGCTGGATCTGGAGTTATGTCTACCCACATCCCACTGGCCTCAACAAGTCACGTGGCCTGGCCCAAAGTCACAGAGTTGGGAAATGACACTTCATCTGCAGTGAACCATAGCAAGGGTGGGGAGTGAAGGAAGAATCGTGGACAACACGAACAGGCTGGGTTTTAGAAGATTCTTAGGTGACAGGAGTGGGCCTTGAGTGGCTGAGGGGCGTAGAAAAGGCCTCATGGTGCCAGTCACCTCTGCACCTTTGCTTCTCAGCCTTGCTGGAGAACTTGGGGTGGGGTGAGTGGGGGAAGGACGTGGGCTCTGGTGGCCTAGAGTGGGGGTCGGGAAACTCCTGTGAAGGGCCAGAGAGTAAGTATTTTAGGTTTGCAGGTCGGGTGATCACAGTCACAACTGCTTCTCTGCTGTGGTAGCACAGAAGCAGCCATGGCCACTACCTAAAGGAAGGGTGCTGGGTTTTACTTATTTAAAACTTCTATTTATTTAAACAGCAGAGGGCTGGGTTTCCCTCTGGGCCATAGTTTGCAGACTCCTGTCCTAGACCTTCAAGGACATCAAATTAACAATAAGAGAGAAATAACTCTTTTTAGTTGGGAATCCAAGTAAAATTCAAAGGGCTGTTGGTGTGTCCGGTAACACCCCACCCATTCAGCAATGTTAACAGTGAACAGTCGTTTCATGTCATTGAAAATCTAGGAACCCAAAGTTTATCATTTCTAGCATGAAATCTCATTTTGCTTACTCTATCTTCAGTAGAAATGTCTGTAAAAGGTATTAGAAGTTCCTTTTATCTTGGGTTTTCTAAACAGTTGATGCGGAAGGCAATTTAACCTTTCTGGTAGCTTCAGATTTATCTTTTGTGAGCATTGTTTCTATTTTTCGGAGATTTGCTGATGAATTTAAAGGTAGTACATGTGCTCAGCAGCCCTACTTTCAAATTCCTTGTGGTTGTTTTTTTCTTTTTTTGGTAACAGCTTCATTGAAATATAATTCATACTCCATATAATTCATCCATATGAAGTGTATAATCAATGGCTTTTCATATATTCTCAGGGTTATGCAATCATCACCATAGTCAGTTTTAGAACATTTTCATTACCCCCAAAAGAAACGCCATACCCTTTAGCTGTCACCCTCCAGTCTGCTCCCATCTCCCCCAGAGTGGCTGAGTTTTTAATAAGCTTTCAAACACCTCTCAGTTTCTGCTGCCCTTGTTGTTCTTGACTCTTGACAGGCTCACCCCTAACATTGAACAGCAGGGTGAGGATCCTCCAGTGGTCCTCTGTGCTATTCAAGTGTACACTTAACAGACACTTTATTTGCACTGGACTTTTGTGTATAATGACTACAACACCTGATGAGTTACTTTAAAATTTTTCCTTTCTTATAACTTTATATTTCTTTATTTGTATTCTGCTTTGTAATGGGTTGTCCTTTGTAATTTTCTACATTTAGATTTCACATTCTTGTTGGTTTCAAACTAAGTAGCACAGAATCATTTTACTGTTGGGTTTTATTTGTTTTCTTTGTCTATTTTGTTAACTGCATATTGTCAGGCTGTAGTAATATGTTTTGGATGAGTTTGAAATCTTTTAATATCCAGATGATCTCATTTGATGTTTTGAAAAAGTAACTATTGTTCATTTATAATTAGAATTTCCTGTTCAGGAAATAATTTAGATTAACAAGAAAACAGATGAATGCATTGAATGGTAGAGGTACAGTTGGCATTGTGGTTTCACAATATTTTGTTCTTTTCATAAAATAAAGATTTTCTGATCTGGCACTTAACTCTCTTTTATTTTTTAGAGATAGAGTCTGTTCTGTCACCCAGGCTGGAGTAATCATAGCTCACTGTGTCCTTGAACTCCTGGGCTCAAGGGATACTCCTGCCTCAGCCTCTTGAGTAGCTGGGATTACAGGCATGTGCCACCATGCCCAGCTAATTTTTTCTTAAAAATTTTTTATAGAGTTAGGGGTCTCACTATGTTGCCCAGGCTGGTCTCATACTCCTGTCCTCAAGCAATCCTCCTGCCTCAGCCTCCCAAAGTCCTGGGATCACAGATGTGAGCCACCTTGCCTAGCTAATTTGGCACTTACTGCTTGATGCTAACTGACTTCCACTGCTCCCTAGTAAGGGCTATTTTTGGGATGAGGAGAGAACAGCTGGAGGTTTGTAGGCCCTGAGCTCTGGCAGCTGCTCAGGCTGTCTTGAAAGCCTTAGAGAATCTAACTGTAAATATTGGGTAAAAATGTTTTTGGTCAACAGAAAGCAAGTATAAGTGTAAGAAATTATTAATCATTTGAAAACAGGAAACTTTGATCTGAACCCCTAGATTAGAGCAGCAAAATCCAAGAGGTGGGAGGGAGATTGGTGAGATGAAGTACAGTAGATTATCCTATTTTTGCTGTGGATAATTAGAGAAATGCAGATATACTTTCTAGTCATTTGAAGGTAACTATCTGTGTCAGAAGGGATTAAGTTTGGCTATATAGAACAGTGTCTTCACCCGATAGAATTCATTTTTCTCTCATACATAAGAAGTTCACAGGGAGGCTCTGCAGTGCTGGTGCAGTCTTGTTGTCCTCAGAGGCCCAGGCTCATCTTGTCCTTTGGTCCCCCCATACTGGTTGTGGTTCCTATCCTTAAGGTCACTTCATGTCTAAGAAGGCTGCTAAAGCTCCAGCCATCATATCCGAGTTCCAGGATGTAGGAAGGGTAGCCTTTGGGAAGGGGTCACATGCCACTGCTTGTATCTCATTGGCTAGCACTTAGGCTTTGGGTCTCATTTTGCTGCAGGGGAGGCTGAGAAATGCAGTCTTTCCATGAGGCTCAGGGTTTGATACGAACGAGAACATGAATAGTAGGTGGCCACAAATAGTGTCTACCGTGCCTCCTTGACCAGAATTTAAAATGTGACGTGAACCTTCAACATCAGCGTTCCCTCATCTTTCACTTCATGACCCTCACAAGAAAACAGTGGTGTCTGCATAGCACGTGGGTGAATGGAGGTAGTTCCTGGCTGAAGGCCACCCTCAACACTGCCTGGCACCCTCCATTCCCATCAGTGTTTGGGGAAGTTCTGTTCTAAATCACTGGAAGAAAAAGGAATCTGGTAGTACATATTCTAGAAAGCAAAAAGACAGCAAAGTGATGAAACCTCCAGAGGCCAAACCACCAGGAGGCATGGCAGGAGTACCGTCTGTCGTATCGGACATGACTGTAAGGCTCCTGGTGGGAGACACGGTGTCAGAATGGGGCAGAAGTGAAGCTTGAGCCATGTGCTGTATTTAAGGAACTCTCAAAGCAAAGTACCCAAGAGACTGGAGGTTGGGAATAGGAGAAAAATTTAGAGAAAGAAGAGTCATGAGGAAGAATTATTTCATCAGTGAGGTCAGGGTCTTTAGGACCAGAGGCAACCATGGGTGGTGGTTAGGACTGTCGCCTCTGGGTCCAGACTGTTAGGAAACCAGGTCCACTACTGCTAGCTGTGTGGTGTGAGTCCAGTTATTCGGTTAGTGTATTCATCCTTCTGTACAATGAGGGTAAGTCTCCACTCTTAGGGCTGTTGGGAGGAGTAAATGAGTTGATGGATGTAAATGCTTGTAAGTGCTTGTGGTGGCACTCCATAAATGTTTGCCATTATTCTTGATGGGGTGGTGGTTATAAAAAAGTACAGATGGGTCCCTGTATAACTCCTTCAAACCCAATAAAATCCAGATGGTTCAAAGAAATTATGTTAAAAATGAAGCCGTAAAAGTGCTAGAAGAAAATATTACTGGCTATTTCAATAATCCTGAGATGGGAAAGGCCATGCTAAGCATGGCATGAAGGCTAGAGCTATAGAGAAAATGACTGATCAATTTGAGTATACAAAATTAAACTTTATACCGGCATTCTTACTGCAACACAATATATTTGTTCCTGAAAACCTTGTGTGTGCTGCAAAATTAAACACTAAAAATAACAGGAGTTATGCAACTTTGTAACCAGAACATTTACAAAAACTGTCCGTGGGGAGATAACTTGAATAGGCCAGGCAGGCAGCTCCAAGTCTATGGCTGGAGCCACATAAACAATAGAGGGAAAGGCTGTGGGGTGTACACAGGGAATGGGAGCTCTGAGCCTCCCATTAAGGTGGGCACAGGAGAAAGTGCAGTTCTCCACAAGCCGAGAGCCATGCAAGGCTGGAGTGCATCTCTCTGGGGATGGAGCCCTGGATGCAGAGCTTATTTTAAATTTCTTTAAAATAGGACTGAAAGGGTTCTTGCCTTTGCAGCACAAGAGCTGAAGAGCTTTTTCCTTTCCTGTTGAAGATCATAAGTGCTCTCACTATTCTGACTCCCCTTGCTTAGCAAAAGCTCTACATGAACCAACGTAGTGTCCGTGCCACACGGATGTCGCTCCTCTGCTCACCAGTGCCACAGCAGCGTGCCACAGAAAGTTATGTTGTGGCAGTGGGGAGCAATTGTGAACGTGAGCAGGGTTGCGAGACAAATGACAAGCTGGGAAAAATAATTGCAATATGTTGGATAAACAATGGATTTATATAAGACCCCTCTATGTATCAATGATAGAGAGTTAAACACCCCCAGAGATAAAACAAGAAAAAGGACATGTATGAGCAACTTGTAAAAAGAACTATGAATGGCCACTTTTTCTAAGAGAAGATGTCCAGTACTGTAATTAATAAAGTATGAATTTTATTAATAAGAATAAAATTATATCAGTGATAAAAGCAAGATACCAGTGGTTGTCCATCAGATTGGCAAAACTTTAAAAGTTTAACAAAACCATGTAGTGAGAATGTGGGGACATAGAATTCTCATCTCTTGTTTGTGGGTATAAATTGGTATGGCTCAGTTTGGTGATATGAACACAAATGTCTCCCTGTAATTTCTGTTCTAGGAACTTACCCTAAGGAAATAATCGGACAAGTATGAAGAGATCTGGTAAAGAAGGATTTTTATTTCAGCGTTCTTTAATTGCAAAAGTGACCTTTCCAAGGTATATGGAGAGGAGAGAAATAAAGGCCAAGAAGTAGAAAAGAGATTTTCAAAATACTTTTGGAATTAATGACCTGTGCCCAGGTGCTTTGGGACCTTTTTCCTTCCTCTTCCTCCTCCTGCAGCTTACCTGTGAAGTTCTCTCAGGACGTCTGATTCCATGTCCCTGAAGTGATAAAAGTACCAGCTAAAAGGTTGATTTGCGCCAGCCTCTTAATTTTTGTTTGTTTCAAAATATTTTTAATTTTTAAATTTTGAAATACTTTTAGATTTTAGACATAAGTTGCAAATCTAGTACAACTAAAATTTCCCAAATGCTAACATTTTACTTCATTCGATTTATCATTTATTTCTCTCTCACGTCTCCCTTTTGAGAGTAAGTTGCAGATATTGAGACCCGAATACTCAGTATTTTGTATACATGAGGACATGCCCTTATAAAACTATATTGTAATGATCAAAATCAGGAAATTAATATTGACACAGTATTAGTATCTAATCCATAGCTCTCATTTGCATTTTGTCCCTTGTCTCACTAATGTCCTTTAAAGCAGTGTCTCAAGTGTGGCACTGTTGTGTCACCGCTGTCATTTAAATGTGAAGTTCTTTGTTGTGGGACTGCCCTGTGCATGGTAGGATGTTTAGGAGCGCCCCTGCCTCTACCTGCTGGATGCCAGTAGCGTCCCTCCCAGTTGTGGCAACCAGAAATGTCTCAGACGTTGTCAGTGTCTCTTAAGGGGCAAAATTGGAGAGAATCACCGCTTTGTGGCAAAAGAAAAACAACAACAACAAAAAAACCCCATATTTTCTGCTTCAGGACCCAATCCAGCACCATATGTTGGATTTTGTCATCCTGGCTCAGCTCTTTGCCTTTTATAGGTGGGGTGTGAGCTCTACCATTTGGCAGACAGGCCCTTGGAGGCCCGGGGAGGAGTAGAGGAGTAGAAGACAGAAAGCAAGTCTTGCCTTGTGCATTTTTGTGACCAGGAGCGAAGCGTCATTTTGGCAAAAGCCCCAGGTCTCTGGCAGGCATTCAGTGGAGGTCCTCACTGCTCTGCTTGGTGTTGGTGAGGGTCGGTTTCCCCAGCACACGGCGCAAGGGGTGCTTGTGAAGAACCAGGTTGGTTGTCCTTTCCATTCTGAAGCATTGATTGCGTGCCTGCTCTGACTCTGAGCAGACCCTGTCCTTGTCCTCATGGATCTGTAGTCCAGTGGCAGAAACTAGTAATCAGTCACCAAATCAATGACTACAAATTGTGATTAGTGGAAAGTGCCAGGTGCAGAGATAGGGTAACTTGGGCCCCCCACCTTGGCCTAGTTTTCCAGGAAGGTGGCCCTGCAGAAGTTGCTCTATCTGGAATCTGAGGGCAAAGGGGCAGTTGTCAGGGAAAGGAAAAGTGTCCAGGCAGAGGGCTCAACATTAGCAAAGACTCAGAGGCAGCACAGTGCATGCTGGGAGGGAAAGAAGAGCGGGGAGAGGATGGTGGAAGGCAGCCTGTGTGTGTGTGTGTGTGTGTGTGTGTGTGTGTGTGTCAGTGTTTGGGTCTATTGTGTGTATGTGTCTTTTCGTCTCTGTGTAGAGTTGGCTGAGGCAATGAGGGGACTGGACTGATGAGTGTGGACAGGTGGGCAGAGGCCAGCAGGCAGGACTTTACCACCTGCTTGTAGCTTGCATTAGCGTGTTGTGTCCTGGTCTGTTGGGCACAGTGTGGACAAGAGTGCGGGATAGGGTTTGCGCCTCCTTTGGAAATAGCAACAGGAGGAAGGCACTCTGGAGAGGGTCTTTGACTGTGCTGGAATTGGAACTGAAGCCTTGGGGGATATGTCTGTTTTTCTTTATTCTCAGCCTCATGAAGGAGAGTGAAGACTGGGAAAGTAGATGATGGATGGGAATAAATCCAGAAGTCAAGGAATGCTGCTTGCAAGTTTGTTAACTGATCCCTCTGCTCCTACATCATTATCATTAAAAACAAACAAACAAAAAAAGCCAACATTTTCGTTTTGAAGGGTGCCATGTCCAGGGCTGAGTTGGGGGAAAGATTGGACTGCAGGGTTTACTGAGAAACCCTCAACAGGGTGAAGTGATTATTGTCTCTCTGAGGACTCAGCTTCAGGGACTGTGGGTGCTTTTGAGTGACATTATCACTGCTGACTTGGTTCATCACTCTAAAGGTTACTTTAGGCGGCAACTCCACCAAAAAAGTAAACAAATAAAACAAATTAGGGCATCTTGCAATATTTACTTTTTTGTTAAACCCAGAAAAGGGTTTTCACATTCCTGAGTCTCTTTTTCAGGAGACTTGGCCCCAGGTGGTCATGGTTTTCAAAGCACCTTCGAGTCCCTACTCCAGAGTGTGCCAAGACATCAAGGAAAGTTTGGGAATAGGAATTCTGTGAACTTAATGGCAATCTAACCCCTCCCCTCAGTTCTTACTTTGAAGAGCAAAGTTTTTGTTTGAATGAGTAAGCTCTAGTGTATTTAACTTCTGTATAACCATTATAGCAGCTAACAGTGACATTTTAAAAAAGAATATGTACTGTTCTAATGCTCCCTAAAGCTACTACTTATCACTATATAATTTGAAAAATAAAGCTTTTAGAGAAATATGGTAGTTTTAAAAAGCCTCCTTAAAACCTTTGCACAGACCAATTTATATGGGTTGATGTAGTATCGAATTCTGTAATAAACTGCTTATAAAAAACACAACATATCCATAGTTTTTGCATAATTATAATCTATATGAGAAGTCCCTTCTCACCCTTTATTTTATAAGCATTTTTCTCTTTGGCCGTGTCATCTTCATAACTCCACCCAGTCCATCGGCAAGCACTGCTATCTCTACCCTCAGTGTTTCCCGAATCCAATCACCGCTCCCATTGCTGTTGCTCTCTACACACCCATCATGTTTCTTGTCTGGGCTGTGGCAGTAGCATCCTCACCACCCCCTTGACCCTTAGCCCCTTCATCTGTCCAGACAGCAGCCAGAGTGGCCGGTTTAATCCTTGCCTCAAGTCATGCAGCTCTTGCGGAGTGGCTTCCCATTGCAGGTGGAGTACGTCCACACCCCCTGCTGCTGCCCAAAGCTCCTGGGTGCTGTGGCCTCTCTTTCCTCGTCTTCCTTTGCTCTCTCCTCCCTTGGCTCTAGCTATGCTGGCTGCCGCAGGCCTTTCCTTGTGTTTACTGTTCCTCTGCCAGAACACTGTTCCCCCAGATCTTCATTCCAGTTTCTGTCCAGATGGCCCTCCCCAGAAATGAACAGATAATTGATTCTCATGGCTTTGTAACAATTCATTTACCTGATATGATTTACTTAAATACTGTCCTTTTGCTAAACCTGGAGATTGTTTTGGGTGATACAATGAACATCTTTTAAAAAGTCTCTTGAAGATATGACAGTTAACATATAGAAATGCGCAGAAATAATTTATAAACATATATGCACCCCATTTATATTTAATAACCTTTTGTTGTTTTGATTTCAAAATTATCTCCTAAATGATTGGCCAGAGCTAGGGTGACCATTGTCCAAGAAAGGACACTTTTGAAAAACAGCTTTATTGAGGTATAATTTACATACCATAAAATTTACCCATTTAAACTGTACAGTGCAATGATTGTTTTAGTTGACTTACAGAGTTGTGCTGCTGTAAAAGTGGCTATGCCATTTTCATTCCCATCAGTCATGTTTAAGTTTCCTCTCTGACTCTTGGCATTATCTGTCTTTTTGATGATAGCCATTCTATTAACAGGTAGTATATAATAGTATCTCATTGTGATTTTTAAACAGGGACACTTTTTAGTTTTTGTGTGTATGCGTGTGTTAAAATACACTTAGCATTTACCATTTAATCACTTATTTATTTTTCATCTATCAAATGTTTATCGAGTGACTACACACATCAAGCGCTGTGGCGGGTACTGGTTTTTTCTCTGTGGTGGTCACTGTGACGCAGTGCTCGGATTCCGCCTTCAAGGCTGAGGGTCTTATTCCGCCAGCTGCTAGGAGGGCTCTGGGCCTGACAGCCCTCAGCTGACAGTCCCTTTCAGCGATTGCCTCAGTTGAAGACAGTTTCCTTGCCTAAGGTGACAGTCCCTTTCTGGGGTGGTCTGCATTCAATCACTGGTCCGTGTGGGGGGATAAAGGCCCAGCCCTCTTGCCCCAATCCAAGGCATCTTTGAAGGGTCATCCCATCTTCAGAATAGTCCAGCCTGAGGCTTCCCCCGTCAGACCTCTCCCTTTCCTTGCGTTTCCTTTCGCAGGTGATGACCCCCAGAGCTCACCTAATCACCCTTCTGCCTGCTAACCTCCAGCTCAGGATCTACAGCTCCAGGAAGCCAGCTGGTTCCATCTCGCTCACTGATTTCTCTCTGGAGCCAAGAAGGACCACTGTTTTTCAACTTTTTGACTACTAAACACAGCTGTAATTTATAGCATTAAGGCTTTATGCACTTCCCTTTGTCTGCTGCACTTTCCACCTCTTATCAACTAGCGTGGAATGGGGAGCTTCAGAGTCTAAGAGAATTGGGAACAGAAGGCCCAAGTGGAAGCCAGGGTCTGCCTTGGGAAGGCAGGATTAGGATGTCGGGTTTGTCTCTGCCTCCACCTCCCCTTTCTTTGCTGTTTCCCCCTCCTTCCCTCCCTGTCTCCTAGTGATCCCCGTGTCCCATGTGTTCATACTGATGGCTCCTCCTTTCTCAAGAGAGTAACTCATTCTGACTGAGGTGTCAGGACTTGCCTTAGTTGCAGCAGCTGTAAGAGAATACAGTGGACTGGGCAGCTCAAGGTGCTGGCAGATCTGGTGTGTAGAGAGGCCCCAAGTCCTGCTTTGCAGATGGCATCTTCTCCTTTTATACTCATGTGGCAGAGCAGAGAGGAACGAGGTGGGGGGGTACGGAGGGAGAGAGAGCCATTTAATCATTTTAAGGGGTATAGTTCTGTGGCATTTAGTATATTCAAAATGTTGGCCGAGCGTGGTGGCTCACGCCTGTAATCCTAGCACTTTGGGAGGCAGAGGTGATTGCTTGAGGTCAGGAGTTTGAGACCAGCCTGAACAAGAGTGAGACCCTTTCTTTACAAAAAATAGAATAATTAGCTGGGCCTGGTGGTGCCCTCCGTAGTTCCAGATACTCAATCAGGCTGAGGCCAGGAGGATTGCTTGAGCCCAGGAGTTTGAGCTATAGTGACTCCATTGTACTCTAGCTGGGGTACAGTTTGTTTCTCCATTCATCTGTTGATGGACATTAGGGTTTTTTTCTACCTTATGGCTATTGTGAATAATGCTACTATGAACATGGGTACAAAATCTGTTCCAGTCCCCACTTTCACTTCTTTTGAGTATATGCCCAGATGTAAAATTGCCTCCTCATATGGTAATTCTGTGTTTAACTTTTGGGAAACCTGGTTATGCATGTTTTTAACTTTATCAGGTATATCATAAACATGCTTAATTATTTTGCACTTTTGATTTTTTGGATGACTTTCTTAGATTTCATCCCAGGTGTAATTACTGGTTTAAGGATCATGGACAAATTGTTGGTTCCTCAAACATGCTGTCAGACTGTTTACTGCAAGTGTTGTTCCAATTTATACCGGCTCCATCTGTCTAAACACTGGTTCAGCTGTGAGCACTTTAGTTGCAATCATACAACACTGGATATTTTCATGTAAAATAATCTTCTCCTGGTTATTTAATAATTGTAAGATACACTTTTAAGAGACATTATCAAGAAAATTAGAAATCCAAAATATTTTTTCTATTTCCTAGTAAAGCAAATTTAAATGGACAGTAATACTTCATTTTCTGAGTGTTTTCCTAGAGGTTTAACACTGGGCTGGACTTATAAACATTAATTTTTCCTTTTAAAATAAAATAAATTTCTGTACAATTATAGCTTTCTGTCTTAGTATTAGAATCGATTTAATCTGTAATAATTGTCACCTGCTTTTGTAGATTTCTGCACAAAGCCTGTTGGAGTTACAGTTTCTGAAAAACACTGAATCTGGTTTTGAGAGTTTGGGGCCTCCCTACCGGGATCCTTCCTTCTTCCCCTTGCCCTGTCCCCTCTTGCCCTCTCTTGTTGCACAACAAACCGGCATGCTCCAGTGGACTGTGCCACGTTCCGTTGCACAAGATCGCCCTTTAGCCTCACATTGGAGACCCTGTTTCTACATGCAACTAAGTTGGGTGGACAGGCTATGTCCGCTCAGCTGCTCCTGTCGGGTATGTATCATTGGAGGGTGTGTGTGTGTGTGTGTGTGTGTGTGTGTGATTAGGTGATAGCTCAGTACCTGACACCAGTCTACGTGGAATTGAACCAGTGTAGTTGTTTATCCTCTTTCTTAGAAAGAGTTGCTTCTGGTGGTAATTAAGGCCGCAGCCATTCCAGAGAACTCCCCAGTGTCGGTTTTTGTTTCTGTCTCTGAAGCGTGGTTTTGTTGGCCTTTCCTTTCCGGTTCCAGGCAGGTTTCTCTGATTGTCCTCCTCCCTTTTCTGGAGACCCTCTTTGCTGTTCACAGCAAGTGAGCTGCCCCTCAGTGGGGAGAGGCAGAAGGGAAAAGGAAGACTTGGACCTGTCCCTTTGGGGTGGAGTGTGAGCCAGGAGGCAGTGCTGCCGAGGGGAGGGGAGGGGGCTGGAGGGAGTCAGAGATCCTGCTCCTGGTCCTCCGCTGCTTAGCCTCGGGACCTCCCCATGTCTCTGAACCTTGCTGGGCCTCAGTTTCCCCTTCTATCTTTTAGACATTGGTTTCCTCATTTATAATCCTTGTCCTGCACTGCCTGCTGGTTTGTGAAAGTAAATGAAAATACTGTAATAGATACAAATGCTTTGCATTGTTCAGCAAATATTTATTAAGCACTTACAGTTTACCAGGCAGGGTTCTGGGTGCTGAGCAAACAGTGAAGAACAAATCACATCTGCAGCTGTTGTTGCTACTTTCTGACTCCCCTTGCATGGTGGGACTTGCAACGGGCTGAGCACCAGTCTCGGGTTTATTGCTGGTTAGCTCTGTGACGTTTGACCACTTCCTCAACCTCTCTGAGTGTAGTGTCTTCTTCCATTAAATGAGGTGATTGAGTCATTATTTTTTAGCTCTGATGGTCCCTTTGTAACTTGTGGAATCACAACTTTTGTGGTATAGAAAATAATTACTAAGACTGAATTTCCTTAGCTGAGCATGGTGGCTCACACCTGTAATCCTAGTACTTTGGGAGGCTGAGGCAGGAGGATTGCTTGAGGCCCGGAGTTTGACACCAGCCTGGACAACACAGTGAGACCTCTCTATAACAACAGAAAAATTCAGCCAAGTGTGGTGGCATGTACCTGCAGTCCTAGCTACTTAGGAGGCTGAGGTGGGAGGATTGCTTGAGCCTAGGAATCAAGATGACAGTTAGCTAGATCACACCACTGTACTCCAGCCTGCATGATGGAGCCAGAGCTTGTCTCTTAAAAAAAAATAAAAAAGTTCCTTGACTCTAAAATGCATGATCCCATGATAAAGAGGAATTTTCTGGAAGGTTGTGTCTCAGTCACCAGTTACCAAGTATCACTTATGTCTCTGGCACTGTTATAGCCTATGTGTGAGTCTTTGAGTCTGTGCCCTTTAACACATTGACTGCCACGCAAAAAATCAGAAACTTTTCCTTGGGACCACAGTGTTTTATTATGAATATAGAATAAAAACTTCGAGTATAATTTAAAGGCAAACATAAACAGAAAAACAAAATTTATTGACTTCTATTCATTTAACCCATGTTTTTAGAGTTAAATTGTCCATATTGTAACAATAAGAACATCAAGTAAGATTTTATATATGCTTCACGTGGCCACGGGGTCAAAACTGGAGTGAGTTAAATGTAACTCTCATGACAGTTAATGTGTTAATCCTTACAATTTCAAGAAAATGTTTCCAAGTCTGTACAGAATGGTTTACAAGTGGGTGAGGAGGTGAGGAATCTTGTCTTAGGGAGCATTTCAAACATTGCTGCAGGTTTCCAGTCACTGCCAGAGGTAATGGGTCACTAGAGAGGGTTACTGCCTCCAACCAGAATTTGCTCAAGCACAGACCTGGGGTCACGCTCCTCACCCACTGCCCTTAAAGCCAAATGGAATCTTGATGGGCAAAGAAATGGCGTCGGGTAGGGACAGGGAATTAAAAATAGAAAAAAGACAAGCCTTATCTGATAAGTGAAGGCTCCTTTTCTTGTTCTTTGATTGTCACCTTTAACGTAGCCTAAAACGTTCTCCCAAGACCCTGAGTGAGGCACCAGGATGGGAGATCCTAGCATGCAAACTGTAGGCACGTAGGTTTCACTTGGCCCTCAGTTAGTGTCTGGCATTTAGAAATCAGGGAATCTCACACAAAAATGCAGATCCCCGGTCTCTCAGGAGTCGGCATATCGAGGAGGAGGGACCTGCTACCTCCGTGGGGCAGGGAAGTGCTGTGAGTGGCGGCTGCCCTCAGACACAGGCATTGGAGTGTGCGACCCTGTTCTGGCTGTTCAGAGAAGTTTAGGGTGTGAAGAGAGATTTTCTGCAGCCTCATGCCTTTGTTCTACAGATGAAGAAACTGAGTCCCAGACACAGGAAGACGTGCCTTGCTTGGCAGGGTGACAGGGCGAGCCAAGGCTGCTATCCTGCTGGCTGGCACTCGGCTCCTCTCGGATCTTGCCAGCAGGTGGCAGTCGTGGTGCTGGTTTCCTCCCATCGTCCCTCTCTCCCCCGGCGTCCTTCTTTCCTCTTTCCTCTGTGCCCTCTGCCTTTTCTCTTTATCTCCCCCTTCTTTTATTCTTTCCTCTCCCCTTGCAGTTTTCCCAGGTCTCCTGCAGACTGGGTGAGTATTTAGGGCTACTTTCCTTCTAGACAGATTTCTGCATACTCCCCCCCCCCCCCAGCCCCGGGAGCTATGCAGGTCTCAGTTCTCCTGGGACCAGAGCCCCCGAGCTCTGGCATGTAGGCAAGAGGCCAGAAACCCCTTTGGGACTACCCTACTCTCCATGTGGGGGCAGCTGCCACTCAGAGCATCTAACGGCTCTGCAGAGGGGGAGGGCCCTGGATCCTAGATATGCTGCCTTCTTCCAAGAGGCCAGGGATCTGTATTTTTACATGAGATTCTCTGAGCTCTAAATGTTGGACACTAATTTGGAGCTGTTGCCTCTGCTGTGAAATGTAAGCATTGTCTCAGACACCTGGCAGGTTTTGTGAAGCTGGCATGTCACCTGGGCATCGGTGCAAATCCCTAGATGGAGGAACCTCCTCCTGTCCCCTCTGTGAGGATGAGGCTCTAGCCCAGCCAGGTGTAGAATGGACATAGCTGCTTCTCCAGCCCTAGACCCGCCAGGTGCTGAGCAGGCTCCAGCACCCTCTCCTACCTCCCAGGCAGCCATAAAGGAAGCCCTTTTCCCTGGTAGGAGGGTCCACTCCAAACCTTACGCCTAGGAGAAAACCAAGGAAGGGTTATAGTTCTGAAGAGGTAAAGAGCCTGGTGATGTTCTGCTCCCAAAGTGGTGCCGTAAGAATGGCGGTTATTGGATCAGCATTTGCCGAGTGATTGAGGGGACATTGATTTCCCCATGGGACTTTCCTCCATGCTGGAAAAAGGCCTAGGGTGATACCGAGGGGTGCTTGAAAAGACCTTGACATGAGGTGGCTCCACCTGCTTCGTGCTGAAGGCTGGGCTTGTCCATCCTGGGCAGGCGGGGGGTTGACAGACTAGACCTGCACCGGTTGCTGCTTCCTCCTCCCCTTTGTTCCGTTATTTATCGCTTACTGTTGCCGGCAAGGCGCTGAGGGCAGGGTTGATGCAGAGGTGGGTAACTCAAAGCTCTTTGTCCTGAGGGGCTCACAGTTAGTGGGGAAGAGACATGGAGAAAACATTTCTCACACTGTAGTGAAATCATTTCTGTACTAAGTGCTATGTGTGGAAGCCAGAGCAGAGAGGTCCAGGGACACTTTGCAATACAGGGTGACATTTGAGTGACATTTTAAGATGGAGTTTGCTGGGCGGTGAAGGGCATTCTGTGCAGCTGAAACAGCCGGTGTGAAAACCCAGATTTGTGAAAAAACACGTTTGGAGAATGGTGAGAAGTTGGTGTGGCTTAAGTGAGGGAAAATTGGAGAAAATAGCAGAGGCTGAGTGTGACAAGAAAGGCTGTTTGGGTATCGATTTAGCTGCTTTAACAGAGACCAAAATATTCGGTAATCGTGGCTTCACTGAGAGAGCCGTTTATTTTTTTCCCCTCTTAAAAGTCCATACAGAAGGTGGTCCAGGAGTACTCTCTCCACCAGGTTGTCCCAGGCAGCCAGGGCTTCTCTGGTCATCTCCTGGGCATTGTCTTTACCTGTGCAGGTGAAGATGGCTCCAACACCAGCCCAACTCTGCAGCTGAACGGGTGGAAAGGGCGCGACTTGGAAGTTCTGTTTATGTCCCGTTCCCCAGGCACACGGATCTGCCTTACTGCAGGGAAAGCTGCGAAATGCGGTTTTCAGCTGGGTGGCCATGGACCCGTCCACATCTTGGGGGTTACATTACCAAAAGGAGGAAGCAGGATGTTGGGAAACAGTCAGTAGCCTCTGCCCTAGGAAGGTGCAGGCTGAATCATGAAGCGCTTTATAGGGAGCTGGGAGGTTTTTAAAGGAGAGCAATAGCATGATTTAAAAAGCACCTTCCAAAGATGGCACCAGCAGCAATATAACCAGTGGTAACTAAAAAAAAAAAAAAATTAACGAGGTTTGTACTTTGGAAATAGGAGAGCTTTATTTCTCATAAAGCATAGCAACCTGCCCAGTAGCCATTCCAACAGGTTGGGAGGCAGAGCCCTGCCTGAAGCCTGGCACACATGCTTCAAAGAAGAGACAAAAGGGAACAAGATTTTATACCGGGTGGGGTGGTCAAATGTACATGTTCAACAAGCTGTAGGAGGCGTCATGAATATTTATGAAGGGAAGTCATGTCCGTGTGTAATTGTGCCTTGTCTCTCCCATCCGGGTGTGGCTGGGAACTCAGTTTTGAGGGGCCAAGAGGGGTCCATTCATTTAGCAGAGGGCTTAGGGTTTTATATTTGGTTCACATTAGCTACCACGAGGGCTGTCACAGTAGCTGGGGAAGGAGGAGGAGATGCTGAGGGTTAAGTGTTCCCCTGATCGCCCTGCCCAGCCTGGTCTTTTGATGGTTGACAGGCTGGGGTCGGTGGGGATTGGGCTGTTGCTACCCAGATCTGCCAGAAGCCGTGGACCCGTTAGGATTTGGGTTCAAAGGGAAATTGATGCTCTCTACTGGAAACTTACCTGAGAACACATTTTTATAGCTTGTTACTAATGTGAGTTGGAACTGTGGGGAAATGACGACCACAGAGAGCATGAGGGTTCCTTTCCTCCAGGCTGGGTCAGCAGTGTCCATTCACACCTGGAGCTTGAGTAAGCTCCAAGCGAGAGGGCAGGGCTGTCCTGCTCAGGCCACTGACCCTCCATGGTTCTGCAGACAGGCTACTTCAATTCTTGGCTCTGTTTCCTGTGCTTTAAAAGGGAAAATCATTTCTACACCCCCCTAATTTGTCAGTGTGTTTAACTGAGCATCCCTACCACAGGTAGGAAGTCTTCTACCTGTGTAGAACAAAAACTTCCTGATGATGATATCCTGGAAATTTCCCAGCATTTCAAGTGTACCCTCCCAGGACATGGGCAGAAGGTGGCAGAGAGAAGAGCGTAGCTTTCAGTCATACAGCTGCGGCTCCTCATACTGGATCTGCCACTTAGTTGGCGGCAGGACCTTGACCAACAAGATATTCCACAGCCCCTGTGCATCTCGGCTTCCTCATCTGCAAGACAGAGCAAATAATATCTATGTTCCAGGTTGCTGCGAGGGTCAGAGAATGCTCTGAAGCCACCTGGCTTGGTGTTTGGCACGCTGAGAGCATTCTTGGGGAATTCTTGAAGGTTCCATATTAGATTTACCTGTCCTCGGGCTTTGGATGTGTCTTTCTCATGTGGCAAACGTGGTGTCCACTTCCACAGGGAGTCTTTGGGGCCTCTGGCCCTGTGGCCAAGGTCAAGGAGAGCTCCATAGGCTGTCTCCATAATCCTCTCCTGTGCCCTAATTCTCTAGGTCTTCCAAGCATCTGAAAACTTGTTTATATGGCTGGTCACGTTACAGAAAAAATCAAATATACAGAGTTTTTAAAAAGGGCATTTTGGCACAGCCTCACCTTTTGATACTTTATCTCACTGGTCATTATATGCTTTAAGGAAAATGATATCTCTTAGGCACAAGGACCCACACTGTAAATAGGTTGACCTTCAGCCCTGGAAATGTTGAAGGACAGGTCAAGTCTCAGCTTTTGAGCAGCTGAAAGTATGCTCACGAGTGACATGTTATTCTTAGAAGGGATTTTTCTTTTCCTGGAGTCTGTTGCCTTCCCCACCACCAAATAGCATTGACACCAGAGGATTCCAGCCTGCCTGTGGGTGTGTCATGCGGGAATGTGTTGGTCCCCTGCCTGTTCTCCTAGGGACAGGCTGGCACTGCCTTTTGTGGAGCTGCTGGGGAATGATGGTTTGATCCGACCCATGTTGAGCCAAGAGGTGCGGCCGACTGGGCGTCAGCCCTCCTTGGCCCCATGTCCCCTAAGCCACATGGTGGCATTTTATAGCTGTGGGACCTTTCCTGGAGACGAGCTTTATGGGAACTTACCCTTCACTCGATGGTGAGAAGAGGAAATATTTGCTTATTACAGACCCATCTTGATCCTTTTGGATGGTGTTTTGTTGCTAGTGGCAGATGAGAAGAAATATGAGAAATCTTCTGTCTTAGGTTGGGCTGTTGCTCTGTCCTGAGGGAGGACATAACTTCTGTTCCTGGCAGACCTTTGCAAAGTGACGGAGCTAGTCTGATCTGGTTTTTGGCTGGCTGAAATGCCAAGTGTGCTTGCTGTGAAATTTCCCACATTAGGCAGAGAAGCCTCAGCTTTCAGATGTAGTCCCCCTGCAGGACTGAGCTGCTTCCCCCAAGCTCCACATAAAATTCTGAATGCACTCACTTTCTAATTATTAACTCTTTCCTTAGCTCTTTGAAAACCTATGTTGACTTCCTGGAATGGAAATGTTCTATGCAAATGTTCTAGGCAATATGTGAAGGTTTACATATTGAATTGAGTGAGAAAGGGTGGTGTGGGCTGGTGGGAAGTTGGGGGAGGCGTGGGTGCTGACAGGTGTTTTCAGTGGGCTCCTGCCTGAGGGGTGATGATTCATAACTGTGTGTTCTTTTCCTGGGATTCCATATTTTTTTCCCCTACTGTGTGGCTGCCTTATTAAACACAAAGGGACAGGGATTTTGGTAACTCTCTGGCATGGCTGTTCTTCTAGGGACAGGTGTCCCAGGTACTAACTGGGTGTGACCAGTCCCTGCTGTTCCTGCTTTGGTTCTCCAAGGAGTCCCTGCCCCAGGGCCTTCCTGCTCCCTCTGACAGCTGCCTCCTAATGTGCAGCACCCCAGGATCCGCTCCCGCCTCCGCACTCATTTCCTGTGTGTGTGTGTGTGTGTGTGTGTGTGTGCACGCACACGCATGCATGCGGGGCTAGGCCTTTCTCTTTAAATGGGATCCTACCTTCCATGTTTTAGGACTAGCTCATAGTTTTGATCCATCCCCAGCACCTCCTCCTCATTTTCCCATGCTGTTCTGTGGTTTGATTTATCAAGAGTGTTTTTTTCTCCCCTGTCCTTTCTGACACTTTGGGGTGGGACAGAGACTGCAGTATGTGCTCAGTCCTTCCCACCTTTGTTTCCTACTTCAGGGCAAGAACATGGCACAACAACTTTGTTAAGGTTTGACCCCAGTAGTATTCTTATCTTTTGATTGGTTTTTCTTGATTGAAGATTCATTCCTAGAACAAAAGACTGAGTTAACCGTCTGCTCCTGTCCAGCTGTGTGCACCCCAGGCGCTCGGTTTGTTGACAGGTCGACAAGCCCCCTGCTGCTCCCACAAGCCGACAAGCCCCCTGCTGCTCCCACAAGCCGTTTCCCATCACAGGTCCCAAACGCCTTATGTGAAGTGGACTGATACAGTGGGTGAAGTCAGAATAGTTGACAGATAATTATCACTCACCCGTTAGCATTTATTTAATTTGTTCTCTGCATTTCCCCTTTGATAAGTAAATGCTGGAGTGGAGAAAGAGGGTAAGATTGTATGTGTCCTCGTTATGTTTGCCATGTTGTCATGCTCACAGTTTAATTAAAAGGCCTGAATGAATGTGATTGGTTCACCATACAGCCATTATTACGCACTCCGAGCCAGGAGCTGTGGGGTACAGGTGGTGGATCGAGGATAACTATGTATGGAAATTTGCCTTCTCACAGTAAGATGAATCAGATGCTAAAATACGCAAAAGATAAAACTTAGTAAGTGTAGTAACAGAAGTTCTGACAAAATGCTGTCTGAATATAGAATAAAAAGGGGAGGGAGAGATTAAGTCTTCTTGGAGTGCTCAAAACACCAGTCAGGGAAGAGGTGATAATCAAGCTATGCCTTGAAGGATGGGCACCTCCTGGAGTAATTGTTGGACACCCCGTATGAAAACAAGTGTTGCACAGGCAAGACCATGACTGTTGTGTTCACCATTGTGTCTCCTGTGCCTCTGGTATTCAGGATACATATGGATGGATAGAGGGATGGAAGGAAGCCTGTGTGAATGAACAGGTGAATCAATAAATGAAGGCAAAATTCTAGGTGAGGGGGATAGCTTGAATGGTAAAAGAGTGGCAGGAAAAAGTTAAGTGTATTGGTGAAATTTTAACTGGTTTGACTTACGTGAAGGGTGCTTGAGGGAGAATGGCCAGAGAGAGAGTTAGAGGAAAGAGCCCGGATGATGAAGGCTCAAGAATTTTGGCTTTTCTCCCCAAATAGTAGGGACTAAACAGCTGGAACTATCTTGGGTAGGTGTTGGCAGTATGCATACATAATTCTAAATTATTTTAGAGACAGGTTCTCACTCTGTCGCCCAGGCTGGAGTGCAGTGGTGCAATCATAACTCACTGAAGCCTTGAACCCCTGGCCTCAAGTGATCCTCCCCCGTTGGCCTCCCAAAGTGCTGGAATTACAGCCAACGTGTCTGGCCTTCATAATTCTAAGTTTTTAGAATAGAATTTAAATTGAAAAAAGACTCCAGCTATGGCCTTTTCTGGCTTCTCCATGCTGTACATAAGTAACCAAAGACCCCTGCTGTAGACCACAGTTTAGTTAACTAGCAGCAGCGAGGCCCCAGCTAGTTCCGTTTGCTCATTTCTTGGTCTTCTGTTTAGATGTGTGCAACAGCACCGATCTTCCGGAAGTCGAGATCATTAGCCTGCTGGAGGAGCAGCTGCCCCATTATAAGTTAAGAGCCGATACCATCTATGGTTATGACCACGACGACTGGCTCCATACACCTCTTATTTCTCCAGATGCCAACGTTGACCTCACAACCGAGCAAATTGAAGAGACGCTGAAATACTTCCGTAAGTAGTTGCTCTTTCATGTTGTGACATCAGTATGATGACCAGGCCTCCTTAGCTACGACCTCAGCTGAGACCTGGTACTGGTGAGCATGTGCTTTGGCCGGCCATCTCCAGAGAGGCGGTCAGAGAAGTGTGGCTAGAAGTATTAGTCACCTAACAGGTCTCGATGTTAAATGTTCTAAATGGAAATTTTAGAGTAGTGGGGACCAAGTACGATTTTCATTTGAAGCAACGTTTTTTTAACCATACAGAAGAATCTGAAAATGATCTCATTTCCCCCCTTTTATGAACAGTACCACGTTAGTCCTTAGAAACTCCTGTTGGGAAGGAGTTTGTCTGCATTTAAAACTAAAGGTATTGGGAACTAGGCAGCTCATTTATGTGACATAGCAAGACATCTGTAACAAGGCCAGTGACTCTTATGTGAAAGCTCACTATGCTGGTTATTCTGGAGAGCCAAAATATCCCTGTTGCAGTGGGCTGCAGAGCTAATCCCTGGTAGGGTGAGCAGTACACTAGGTGAGCATTTTTCAGTGTGGTCCTGATGAGAAGGTTGTGCAACTTGGCATTGCAGACCTGGGGGAAAAAAGCAATAATTAAAAAAATTATTACTTGATATTTCTGGTGTTTATTCAAGAGGTGCCTTTTTAGAAACAACTTTATTCTTTAAACATTCATGGCAGCCTGGCATTTACATATCTGTGTATCATTATGTCACCTTTTTTTTAAAAAAGTACAGTAATCCTGCTTCTCCATGGAGATAACTTGGTTCAAAACCAGCTTATAATGCATCTCTAAAAGTTTTCTGTAATTATTTTCACTAACACGGACTGATTTCTCCAATTTTCTTGAATTTGTGAGATCATTTATAATAAACAAGTTGGAACTACAAGTGTCTCCTTTAGGGTGCATCTGGGGCTGTTTTCAGGATCTCTCTATTAGATATTAATAAGAAAAGATAGCCTGAGCAAGAGCAAGACCCCGTCGCTACTAAAAATAGAAAAAAATTAGCTGGTGTGGTAGTGCATGCCTGTAGTCTGAGCTACTTGGGATCTGAGGCAGGAGGATCACTTGAGCCCAGGAGTTTGAGGTTGCTGTGATCTATGATGATGCCACCGCACTCTAGCAGGGGTGACAGAGCAAGACTCTGTCTCAAAAAAAAAAAAAAAAGGATTTTTGTTTAAATTGACTTGTGTTTTTATACCTGATGCAAACCCTACAATTTCTTTGTGAAAACTGCGCATGATCAGTTTCAATAGGAGTAAAAATAGGGTAATCCACCGGAGTAGCTATGAACATATTAGACTTGCACTGATACTAAAGTTGAAGCTATAGAACATCTAGTGTGTCTTGTAGCATGTAGGAAGCTCTTTGAAAGTCACTTTTATTTACTCATGGCATCTGTATCACCAAGGAGAGTGTGGTATTAGGTGGAAAACTGAGTCTGGAGTAACTTCCTGGCAGGTTTTGCATTTGCTTTCTTCAGCCTGTAGAGGAAGTCTGCAGTAGAATTCACAACAGCAGTAGAATTTATAACAGAATTATTTTTGGGGAAATCTCTCTGTGAAACTTAACACTTCCTTAGGAGACCCTCCTGTGATTCTGCAGGACCCCTCAGGGGCCATTTCTATTGTAGGAGGCTCCTTTGCCCCTCTCATAACACACTGATTAATCACTGACATTCACAGTCAATAGGAACACCATCCACGGGCAACACCACACAGTTTTCAGAGAACTTTCACACGAATCGCCTCATTTCATCCCTGTAAAATGTCTACAGTTGGGTTTTATTACAGAGGAAATGGAAGCATGGAAGGCTCAGTGTTTATTCCATAACATGGAACCATGGTTTCAGTAGACTTGAACAGAGATGGTGTCTTTTTGTTTGTTTGTTTGATTTTTGTTATATATTTAAGAAAAAAATCCTGGTGGATTTGGCAGTGGATAACACAACTAATAATAAAACTGAAATAAACAAGATAAACATGAAGCAGAGATTCTCAAGTTCTCAAGCAGAGATTCTCAAGGATGCAGCATGGTTGCATCCAAGCCTTATCTTAAATCTGTATTTTTTTCTGTGGTTCCTGTACTTAGAGCAAAGTAGCTATTTGCTCAGTGTCTGTTAATTGAATGATCAGGTGTTAACTCTTAAATATAGGACCCTATAGAGCAGGGTTCTCACATTGAGATCCTGGGACTCCCCAAGGACCTGCAGAGAGAATTTAGGAATTCTATGAACTTGTAAAGGAGAAAAAATTACGTCTTTAGTTTCGTTAACTTCTAACTGAAATGCAGCATTTCCTTTCATCATGAATGTAGACAGTGGTGTTAGCAGGACCTGTGACTTTGTCACTGGTAGAAATCACAGATATTTTCATGTCATGTTACAGTAGAGGCAGATACTTTGAATTACTGCCTTTACTCATCACTGCATTAAAATTACATTTGTTACTAGATGTGCTGATAGATTTTGTTATTTAATGCATTAATAAAGAAGCACTCACATCACAGAATTTTTCTTGTTATTCATATCCCAGACTTTTTCTCAAGTTCTAGATACAATTGTTTCCCTTTGTATGTTACTGTATGACTTTTAAGTCTTGTGAGCCTTGCTGGATGGGCAGAGAGGTCGCTGGAAGACACAGGTCCTGGTCTGTACCTGGTGTCTTTTTGGGTTTCATGTGTTTGTTTACATGTGTGTAACCTAGGAGATGCCTGACTTGCAGTGCTGTGACTCACTGTTGTGTTGTTTATGCGTCAGTTGTGAGGTACGTGAAAAGACAACATAACCCCTTGTTTCATTCTAGATTTACTTTCCGCATCAGTTAGGCCAGTGCTTCTCTGTTGTGGGTGGGAGTGGGGATAAGGAGCTCCCTGTGGGCCAGCTACACATCGCTGCACAGACAGGGCAGACGTGGCCTGGCGGTCAGGCAGTGAGACGAAACTCAGCTCCCTTTCCTACGTGCCATTCGCCTGAGTGGAGAAACAGTCTCTAGCTTTTAAAATCCGGCCCTCACCTGTCTTGCTGAGAAGAGACAAGAGAGCTTTGGGGCATCCACCTTTACCAGGTGGTAGAATAACTTTTTCAGAAGAGTATCAACATTTCCCCAGTCAAGTGGATTTTTAACTCCTGATGAATCCAAGAAACACAGAAAATGAAAATAACCCACAAAGCAAATGTACCCATAAGTATGGGACATTTGGCATTTGATGGTCAAACAGGAAGAAAGAATAGTCAACGTTTGGTGCTTGCTGTGTGCCAGGCACTGTTGTTGGTGCTGCATGTATCTCATTTCATGCTCATGACCTCTGAATTAAATAGTCGTGCTATCCCTGTTCCACAGATGAGGACACTGAGGCTCAGGGAAGGTAGGAAGCCTCCCCAAAGTCACAACAGTAGCAAGGTGAGGTGCCGAGATTCAAATCTGCGTTGTCTGGTCTAACTCTGTCTTTGAACCTCTCTCTCTTAGAATAGATAAAAAAGGGAAGAAGTTCTAGTTTAAGAAAAACCTTGGCTGGGCACAGTGGCTCATACCTGTAATCCTAGCACTCTGGGAGGCCGAGGTGGGAGGATCACTTGAGCTCAGGAGTTTGAGACCAACCTGAGCCAAGAGCAAGACCCGTCTCTATTAAAAAATAGAAAAAACAATTAGCTGGGCAACTAAAAATAGAAAAAAATTAGCCAGGCATGGTGGTGTGTGCCTATAGTCCCTTTTTCTCAGGAGGCTGAGGCAGAAAGATTGCTTGAGCCCAGGAGTTTGAGGTTGCAGTGAGCTGTGATGAGGCCACTGCACTCTAGCCTTGGTGACAGAGCAAGACTCTGTCTCAAAAAAAATATAAAAAAACACAAAAAACCTCATCTGGCGAAATGCACACATACATAAAACCCACCTTAGTTTCAGAATATATCAGTAGTTTTTTTATTTAAAAGAACTGTCTAACATATTCAAAGTTCATTTTTTTTTCCATGGCTCGTGGTCACTGTCCCAAGTGACACTCAGCCTGATGTAGCTTAATTTGAAGATGAGGTTTCCTTCTTCCCTGCAATTTTCATCTCCAGTGTGTGATCCGCAGGTCACGCTTCCCTGATCTCAGGTGGAAATGACTATGTGTCCTGTAGACTTCTGTAGTCACATAACATTCAGCGAACACCAGACACAAAGGTTGCTGCGTTGGTCGTTAGGTGGCTATGACACCTTTTGGTTCTTCCTTCCAGGGGCCTCTCTGTGTAGCTTTTTGGTAAGGAAGCACTGGTCTAGAAAAGAAATCTTTGTCTTCCTTGCATATGATCTACTGAGCACTCTACCTCTGACTTTACCTGGGACAGTTTGTTTTCCTAAGAAGAGAAGGTTATGAAGCAAATAAGAATTTTAAGATATTGTTCTACTGTTTGCTTTTACTGTAAAGTAATTTTAATGATTCAGCCAACAGTATTTACTGAGTGACTGGTATGCACCTATAATCCTTTGAGAACTTGATTTGTTTGAGTTCCACTTGAGGTTTTCTGACTTAGGAAATAAAAACTCTCCTAGGTTATGTTTTTCTATTACCTACCCTAGGGACTTTGCACTGGGTTGGACCAATGCAGGCAGCTTTTGAGGCCTTCAGTGGCATTCTGCACTGAATTGCTTATATTGCTTATGTGGGAGGAGGGAGTGGGCTCTGGGAACCTGCATATTAAACCAGCTCCTCTTAACCATTTTAATTAAAAAAAATTTAAATTTAGATAAGAAGTTAAAGACCATTAATCTAGTCCAACTTAATTGTGCACATGGGGCCCCTGAGGCCGGGGGTGAAATGACTTGCTAAGCTCGTCCAGCCAGCGGTGTGGGACCAGGAACCATGTGTAGTCTCCACACTCCTCACCCCAGCACTCGAGAGTTGTGCCCATAAAGTGCAACCTCCAGTAGTATTACACCCCCACTTCTGCCTTTATTCATTTACTCCTGTCTACGTGGTCACAGGTGTGACGAGCATTTGTACAGTTGGTTTTACAGGTGTGTGAGAGGAACCTGATGCATTACGGTTTACTCACATGGGCCTCATCCCAGGAGAGTGGGAATCTGCCCAGAATAAGGCATGAGGACCCAGAGCATCTGGCATGGGAGTTTGACTAGACTCCCCCGTGCCCCACCACTGTACCTGGAGGTTCCTGTTTCCCTCATCCTGCTCGACCCTTGAGCAGGGCTGACATGGAGGCTGCTCCCTTCTGGACGCCCTGCTGACTCGGCTTCCAGGGCCTCACTCGCTCCCAGGTTTCCCTCCTGACTCTCTGGCCAGTCTTTATAGCCTCTTTCGCCAGTTCTTTCTCCTCTTGCCCTGAGCTTCCAAATAAGTGGCTCTCAACTGCAGATACCAAAATCTGTGGATACTCAAGTTTCTTATATAAAATGGCAAAGTATTTGCATGTAACCTATGCACATCCTTCTGTATACTTTGCATCATATCTAGATGACTTGTAATACCGAATACAATGTAAATGCTATGTATATAGTTGTTATATTTAAAAATTTATATTATTTTTTATAGTATTGTTATTGTTTGCTTTTTTCCCCGAATATTTTCGATCTGTGGTTGGTAGATTCTGCAAATGCAGAACTCGTGGACACAGAGGACCAGCTATGTATCCTTCCCACGCCCTGTCCTCAGAAATAGCCTTTCTGATCTTCAGGTGACTGTGATGAGCTGCGCTAAATGTTGGCGTGCTCAGCCTGCTTCTCTGTATCCTCTCTTCTCAAGGCTGGAATTCCGGCCACATGCTGGTGGCTGCCAAATCTATGCCCACCCTGACCTTCCTTTCCTCTCCTCTCCTCCCCCAGCCTTATGTACCCAGTCATTAGCTTAACACATCCACTGCCCAATGTGCATTTTCCTCCCTCCATACACATTTGTCTTAATAACTGCAACACAGTCTACCTTGTTTCCATGTCCTCCTGGCATCTGCTGGTCCTGTTAGTTCTTCCCCGGGGTATATCCCAGACCCCTTCTCTGGCCCCGCTGCTGCCACCCTCATTGAAACCACTGCCATCTCCTCCCTGGACGGCTGTGACTGCTCTCCCGGCTTCCACTCTTGCTTCTCTGCAGTCCTCTTTCAGCATAGCAGCCTGGCTGGTCTTTTTGTGAAATCCAGTTGGGTTATGCTGCTCGATTGCTTCTCATTGCCTTTTGGATAAAATGCAGGGTCTTCAAAAACCCTGTGACCTGGCTCTTGGTTCTCTCCAACCAGCTTCATTCTACCCTCCCTTTACCCCACAGCAGCCACCCTGGTGCTTCAGACCCCCGGACACACAAATCCCACGACCTTGGTTGCTGCTCCCCTGCCCTCCCCTTTCTCTTCTGTTCTTTGTTTCTCAACACAAATGTGTTCTCCTAGAGAAGCCTTCTTGGGCCGCCCCGTCTGTGGTGTCCCCCACTTGTATTGCTTTCCTTTTCTCCTGCCTTTGTAGTTCCTGTCACTCTTTGTAATTATTTGCTTATGTAGTGATAACCAATAATAATAACGGTTCACATCTAGTGAGTGCTTACTGTTTGCCAGGGTTGTGCTAAGTGCTTTACCTTCATGAGTGCTCTGGGGACATAGACACTAGATTTGCAGTACATAATCCTCTTTTTGTTTAAATGATTTTTTTTCAAATATATCACAGTTTCATCTAAATCTAATTGGCCATTTAATCCTTAATGTGTCTTTGAAGATTTTAAACTTAGTTTTCATAGAAACAATGCTTTCTTTTTTATAACTGTTCATGAAATAATAAATGCAATTATGTAATGACATTAATAAGCATAACGGGTGTAAACAGGTTTGGGGACACACAAACAACCACTGGTAGGGAAAGAGCGCAATTCACAGGAGCCCCGATGCCCAGGCACATGAGACTGGGGCCCACTGGTTGGCAGTGTCAGTGAGCTGTGGGCTTTTTGAGGCCATGGCAAATGCAGGCTCATCGGGGGAATCAGAGAAGCCCCTCTGTCACTGCTGTTGCTTTTTTGTGCCAGGTAGTCTTTGTAACTTCAAACCCACACCCTTACCTGCCATGTTATGCTCATTTTACCAACTGGATAGCAGGTGCCTTGGAGGTAGAGATCATGTTACTTTTGTTCCTCCTCCTGTGCAGAGGGTGGAGCCTGGCACCTGGCCCAGCCATTAGCTGAATGAAGGAATGTGCTGCTGCCTTGTATTTCCAGGTACTCCTGGTTGACCTCTAACCAAAACGAGGAGCCTCCTTATCGTGAGATACCATCGTCTAAGCGCTCTTGTTGGAGGAGGTACTAGGGTGATGATTAAACATGAAAAGCCTTATTTAGAGTATTTCCCGCTGGAAGTTTTACTTTCAGCGTGTTTTTGTGTGTAATTGAATCATACGTGGCCACATCCTAGTTCTCTTCTGCCTCCTCTGGCTAATAGTCTTCTCTGGCTTTTTGTCTTTGGCTAAGTCCCTTTTCCTTTAATGTGGACATTTGTCAGTGTTCTGTCTTGGGATCGCCTCTCTCCCACACCTTCTCTGCTTTAGCTGTTGCCTTTCTGCAGGTGACGTCTACATTTCTCTCTCCCACCTGGATGTGTTGCCAGCATCTCACATAAACCAAACACGTGCTTGTCATCCTCACACCGGCTTTTCTTACCACCTGCCAGGCTTCTGCACATGTGTGGACATGCCGCAGGTGCTCAGCAGCATCCCCTGCCATTCTCAAAGCGTCTTCCCCTGAGCTCCTAAATCCACGGGTGCTAAATTTGCAACTCAGCCCTGGCTCCGAAACCTCTTACTGCTGTCACCGCGAAGAAGTCATGGAACTTCTCTGTACCTCAGTTTCCTTTTGTGTGGGTTTAAAGAAAAGTCTGACTTTGTTGGTGATGGCATGGCCTTGAGAGGTAGGGTCCATTTCTGACTTTCAGGTAAGAAAGCAAGCACACTTGTCACTATTTTAGAGAGTCATGGCACCTTCCCCATACCTCAGCTCTTGGTGCCTGGCCTTTTAATGAACACAAATGGTCTTTAAAGGAAGATAGGCTTTAAAAATAACAGTTCTTTCTGGTCACAAAAGTGTGCTGATTTTAGGTAATTTGGAAAATGAAAACAAAAAGAAGACTGATTTAGCAACCACCACTCACTTTTTATGAGATTTTTTGAGTTTTTTTTTTTTTTTTCTGCAACAAACGTGCTACATATTTAACAACATAATGCTTTTTTTTTTTTTAAAAGACAGAGTCTCACTCTATTGCCCTGGCTAGAGTGCAGTGGCATCATCATAGCTCACAGCAACCTCAAACTCCTGGGCTCAAGCAATCCTCTAGCCTCAGCCTCCCGAGTAGCTGGGACTACAGGCGCATGCCATGACACTCGGCTAATTTTTCTATTTTTAGCTGAGACTAATTTTTCTATTTCACGGGGTCTCACTCTTGCTCAGGCTGGTTTCAAACTTCTGAGATTAAGCAATCCTCCCGCCTTGGCCTTCCAGAGGGCTAGGATTTACAGGCGTGAGCCACCATGCCCAGCCCAACATAATGCTTTTTGAATTAATATTATATGTTGACCATTTCCCCTGGTGTTAAAATTCTTGAAAAACACAATTTTCACCATTGCTTAATATTCTATCATTTATATTTGACCATTCATCTATTATTAGGAATCTAGGCTATTTCTGCTTCTTCCCCAAATACTGCATGGGTGAACATCCTCCTACATAAGTATTTATCCACCCAACTTGTGGTTTCCTTAAGGTGTATTTCTAGGCATTGATTTACTGAGCTTGAAGTTGTGACTATTTTTAAGCCTCTTTGTTTTATTTCATTTTATTTTATTTTTATTTATTTTTTATTTTTTTGAGACAGAGTCTCATTCTGTTGCCCGGGCTACAGTGCTGTGGCGTCAGCCTAGCTCACAGCAACCTCAAACTCCTGGGCTTAAGCAATCCTTCTGCCTTAGCCTCCCGAGTAGCTGGGACTACAGGCATGTGCCACCATGCCCGGCTAATTTTTTTTATATATTTTTAGTTGTCCAGCTAATTTCTTTTTATTTTTTTAGTAGAGACAGGGTCTCGCTCTTGCTCAGGGTGGTCTCCAACTCCTGAGCTCAAACAATCCGCCCGCCTCGGCCTCCCAGAGTTCTAGGATTACAGGCGTGAGCCACTGCACCTGGCCTTTAAGCCTCTTTGAACTGCATTATTACTAACTCTTAGGTTAAATAATTCTTTAAATGGCTAATTCTTGGTTAGCTGATGTTGAGTCATGGAGTTAGTAGGAAATCTGGATGAATGGAAGTTGAGTGAGTGAGTGAATGGGGCACCATTCTGTGAGGTGATAAGATTTAATCAACTTCCTGGTGTTTTCCTCTCCTGAGAATGTTCGGTGGGGATTTGGATATTGTCGGATTCCTCACTCTTTGGATTCAGAATTCTCCTTTTCAGGTTTTCTCTATAATTTCTGCTGGATGGTTTGTAGATGATGGTGGTTAGTGATGAGTGAAAGTGACATCCATTGAGCATTTATTATGTTCCAGGTACTTTTAGTCCTTCCAGTTACCCTCAGAGGTGAAGACTGTTCTTATCCACATTTTAAAAATGAGGAAGCCTGCTTTCCAGAGGGATCCTTCGTTGTCTGCCCAAGGTCACACAGGAAGGGTGAGAAACAGGGTCTGAGCCCAGCAGGACCAAGCTCATTCTCTTCCATAATGTGATATCTCCAAGTGCAGCTCATACCTTTTCTTTATTATTATTTTCTGGTTTGAAAAGGTCTTACCTGCTTTTGAGGTGCTTAAAATGGACAGAATTTAACCTCCTCTTAGTTTGTGCAGGTTGTTATTAGTGAATGTTTGGAAATACCTGTAACTCCAGCACTTTGAGAGGCCAACGCAGGAGGATCACTTGAAGCTAGAAGTTTGAGCCCAGCCTGAGCAACATAGTGAGACCCCATCTCTACAAAAAAATGAAAAAAAAATTAGCCCGCTTTGGCGTGCCCACAAGTCCCAGCTACTCAGGAGGCTGAGGCAGGAGGATCACGTGAGCCCAGGAGTTCGAGGTTACAGTGATCTCGGCTTGTGCCATTGCACTCCAGCCTGGGTGGCAGAGCAAGACCCTGTCTCTAAATAAAATAAAGTTTATGTGAGTGTGGCAAATCATTTCAAGAAATACATTTTTTTTTTAATTCAAAGTGTGATCAGGGGATCAACTTCTCAAACTTTTTAACAGTGGCAGCTTCATGGGAGAGAACAGTACCACATGTTATCTGTAGAAGTTTGACTAGAATTGAGAGATGCAGCTAGTCTGGGTAGGGTAGGTGACGTCTCTTTGAGGTTTGGGTAACTTTTGCTTACAGTGAAGATTTTCTTCTTCTGAATGGTCTTTAGGGGACAAAAGTGATTAGAGACTCACCAGTCCTGTGTCCATCAAGGAGAGTCTTGTCTTGTCATCTACCAACTAAATGTGTGACCTTGGACAAATCATTTATAACTGTTTTGGGACTCAGTTTTACTATCTGGAAATTAATCAGCATTAAACATTCTATGATTTTCTCTGAAATGTGTGAGGATTTTTCACTCTCTGGTCAAAGGTATTCCTTGATAAAATTTTTAAAATTGTTTTTTTGTTTTACAGAAGTTTTTTAATTTGAGTTTTTCTGTATTGTATAATATGAATTAAGAGAGTTGGGACTTTTTGTGTTTTAAAAATTGTAGTGTTTTCTTTTTCAAATGAAAGTGCTATTAAATTTGCTTTCAAGCTATCATTCTAGGGAAAATCTTAAAGAATTCTCAAACTGAACACCATTGAAATATTTAAAAACTCTTTAAGCATGTTTTAAATAATGTAGAACTTTTCTTGTTAAGATTTAGATATGTGCAAGGCTTAAATTCTAAAAGATTGCAAATTCTTGAAAATAATCACCATATTCAGAGAGTAAATTCATGGAGCAGAGCCCGTGTCTGCTTGAATGGGCCAACATCCTTAGCCCAGGGCATTGCATTAAATAAGTGCTTAATAAATGTCTGTTAAATAAGAGAAAATGCAAAGACACATGTTTTTAAATTAAAAAAAAAAGATTTTCTCTTTCCTTATCTTTTTTTGTAAAAACAAAACAAAATTTAAAACCCACACATATGGAATAACGCGATCATTTTGTTTGTTGCCACCTTCCAAAGATTGCCTTCATCTTAATTAAAATGCTGAGTGAAACAAAAATAGACATCACAATATGCACTCAGCCTGTGCAGAGTCAATGAGTAAATACCATACAGTGCTGACCTTCTGAAGGGGGTGGGCAATAGTTTTATGAGGTGGTGATCTAAGAAGAAGCATGTGTTTGGTGTGAGGGGGGTGTGTGTGTGTGTGTGTCTGTCTGTCTCTATGTGTCTGTGTGTGTATGTATTTGGGCGAGGGGTGCCTGGTAGGACAATGAGGAATCTGTTCTCCTCCAGACTCCTGGGTGTGTGTGGGGCAGGGTTGAATGAAGGAAGGAAAGAAAAATTACAGGGGTGGGGTGGAGGTTGTGCTGAGGTGGAAAGGTTATCTAATTGCCAGGGAAAACTTTATTATCATTTGCTAACAAAAATAATACTAAAATGTACATATAATAATGTATTTATAAATAGTTGCCATATCTGTAATCCCAACACTTCGGGAGGCCAGGAGTTCCATGCCAACCTGGGCAACATAGCAAGACCCTGTCTCCAAAAAATTAAAAAAATTAGCTAGGCATGGTGGTGCATTCCTTCTCTCCTCTCTTGCTTGCCCCTCACACGAGCAGACTCTTCCTTGTGCCAGTCTTCACCACTTTTGGCTGACATAGATGTCTGCAGGGTCAAAGGTACAATCAGAGAAACCCTGGCTGCACAGTTACTTCTGACATGTTATCCACACAAGGACATGACGCCTCCACCCAGGTGTGGGACTGGGCACCAGGTACTGGGGGGAATTGAAGGTACCCTTCTTGGGGAGAGAATCAAAAGCAGCCCATGCCAGGGCACATGGCACAGTGTCTGGTGAGCAGTGTAGCCAGGTACTCATACTGGTGGGCAGACGTGCCCTCATGGTCCCTGGGCTTACTTTGTGACCTGCCACCTGCCAGCTTCCATTCTTTCTCATCAAACCAGATGCCAACGTTGAGTATCTTTCTTTTTTCCTTTTTAAGAAGAAAAATGCTTGGCAAGCAATTCTGTGCAGATTGACCATTTTCCTTTTCTTGTTAATTCAGCATGTCTAAGACAAAGCTGGAATGGACTCAGGTGGGAAATTGACATGACAGCTCAGCTCACAGCCCATCCGCTCTTTCCCAGCGATGGGCTCAGGCTATGGTGGTTCATTCAGCTGAGTTTTGGCAGGAGTGCAACTGGGGCTGTTTGAGCTTCTGGTTTATTTGTGTTTTGAAGCCCATGGCATCTGCTATATGACCTTCTGGTCATGGGAGTGAGATTTCCCATACAGCTCTCCCAGGCTGGCAGGAGGCAAACTCGGAACTGTGTGGGTTGTATACTGATGCCCCAGCACATCTGAACTCTTTCTCTTCTCTCCGTCCTTCTCAGATATAGGGTCGATTTTAATGAGAATTGCATTGAGGCCAGGATGCACTTCGGCTCTGTGGTACTCTGCCCAATGCCACCTTCCTGCTTTTGGATATGTTCTGTAAGAATAAGGCTTTGTTCCCCCACCTTCCCCGGGAGGTGGGATGGGTGCCTGCTTCTCCTATGCCTGAAATGAGGAGGAGATGGTTTGGGAGGGGGGTAGTTGACAGCAAGCTGTTCATTAGCAGCCTGCCTTCTGCCGTGGGTGCTCAGTGACTGGCAGTGGCAACGTTTAAAAAAACAAAGATCAGAAAGAGAACTCTGCAGAAGCATCTTGTTGAGTTAATTTTCTGAAGCAAATGGAGAGAAGGCCTGCTTGTGAGGCTGCATTTCACAGGAGCCCCGTGGCCCGCTCGAGAGGAAGATTAGGAAACCCCTTGTGGATGTTGCTGTCTTCTGTCTGGCGTCCCAGCTGCCCTGGCCTGTGGGTAGAAGGCCAGCAGGGAGGAAAGCGCTGGGGACTGGGAGCATGTCCCAGACAGGGGCTGGGCCGCCTGGTGGTTCTGTTTGCTAGCAGCAGGGAGGAGCACAGAGGGCGCATTGCAGTGTGATCTGCTTGTTCCCAGGGCCACAGAGGGCCTGGGGGCTTGGAGGAAGGTAGCATGTGGCAAGATCTGTGAGGTCTGAGACATCCTGGGGCAAACTCATAACTGTATTGGCGTGCTTTAGTCCTCAGTTGTGAGTGTTCATGTATCTTTTCACTGTATTAAATAAATTCAAATCTTCATATACTTGTACAACTAATAGACTCATAGAAATTTCATTAAATTCTTTTAAACATTTGATTACACATATTTAATTAATTTTCTTTAACATCACAGACCAACTCTTAGATTCTCTTAAATGTTCCCAAAAGGGAACATATAGGTCTTATAGCAGTGACAACAAAATTTCTGATGCTCCTGTTTAACTTAAGCATTGGTACTATAGGTTTAATAATTTCTTTGTGAGTTCTGAACCTATTTTTTGTTTTTCCAGGGATCTGGAAAGAAAACAGTATCTCAGAGTAGCTGTGTTATTTTCCTAGGCCTGCCATAACAAATCACCACAAACTTACTGGCTTGAAGCAATAGAAATTTATTTTATCACAGCTGTGGAGTCCAGAAATCCACAATCAAGGTATCAGCGTGGTTGGTTCCTTCTGGACACTCTGAGGGACAATTCATTCTGCACCTCTCTGGAAGTTTCTGGTGGCTGCCGGCGACAGTTCTTGGCATCCCTTGGCTTGTAGCTGCATCACTCCAGTCTCTTCCTCTGTCTTCACATTGCCTTCTCTGTGTGTCTTCTCCCCTCTCTTCTCTTCTAAGGACACTTGTCATTGGATTCAGAGCCCACCTGAATCCAGGATGTCATCTCCATACTTTTAACTTAATTATACCTGCAGAGACCCTTTCTCCACATGCACAGCTTTCAGGTGGAGATATATATATATATATATATATATATATATCTTTGGAGGGGCCACCTTTAATGTGGTGCCATTCCCTGAAATGACCAATTCTTTACATTTGGCTACAGTGACATAACCTGTTGTCCCCCCCTAATGACACATTCATCTGCAGTGTGTTTGAAAGCACATACAAGGTTTGTTTGTCTTACTATTATAATTAGCAGGGTCGTATTGAGCTTTTATCTCCCAGGAATTGGGGGCTCTGGTGTGGGCAGTCAGCTCTCCTCCGGATCCTCCCGGCTAATCCATCATCTTGCAGCCTGGGTCTGCTCCTCCTCCTACCCGGGTGCAGTTAGTGCCCACAGCATCGGGCCTTTCTGTTCTTGGTACCTGCCTCCTCATTCCAGATCCGGTTGGCTTATTCATAGCCATCCTACTTAGAGACATATTTGTACAATGTTTTATAAAAGGTATTAGTGGCAGAAACAGAGCAGCCATACACGCCCACCTCTCTTGCTTTCTGAAATGGATTAAGAATAACTGCCTAATATATCCTTCTTTCCTTTATATATCAGTTGCCTTGTTCACTTGGTTTCCCCTTTCATTTTGATATTCATTGAGGACTCATGGCCTTTAGAGACTCAACTTGTCCCCTCTAACCATTATTAATTGTATTCTCTTTTTGATGTTCAAATTGTGACACTTGGCCCATGGCTCCTATACCTAATCACTTCCACCCCGGACCTTTTGGAGTGGTCTTAGCTTTCTCAAAACCTGGTGTTGCAGACCCATCTTGTTTTTTCCCTGGCCCAAGACGTGGAATCAGCAGCTCTCCAAGGAGCCCTGTTAAGGCCTGACCCAAAGCTGGGCACCAGAGTGTCGATGTGCTGCTGATGGGTTGGAGGGGAGTCCTTGTAGGGCCACTTTTGTGACAGAGCTGGAAATAGTATTTTTTTTTAATATCATAAAGTCACATTGATATTTTTAATTTAACTCTTACTTTGCTGATCATTTTTTATTTTGTTCTTAAAAAACTTCTCAGTTTGTTTTCTCTGAGATGCTAACTTGAGTTTTGATCTTAATTGTTGTTCTTCTTCTCCCTCCTCCTCTTCCTCCCTCCTCCTCCTTTCTTCTTCAAATTTCATTTGCAAATAATCCTTGGATATTTTCTCAATCACTTATTGAGAAGTGGAAAAGGCTTAGGATGTGGACCATTCTGGTTTATATCCAGATGCTCTTGTATTTGCTGTGTGAACCCGAGCAAGTGATTCAAACCATTGAGCCCCTTTTCCATGTCTGCACAGAGGGAGCATCATTAGGTTGCAGGGACTTGAGGATGAAGTGGGATGTAAAGTACTGAATGCCTGGTGTGCAGCAGACATCCTAAATGGTGTGGTTGAAGATGCACGTGACTGAGAGGAGGCTGACCAGGTGGCAGTGAGGCTTATCTGAGGCTGCTCCTGGTACCTGTCCCTATTCCTCTCCTGCTTTCTCAGGTGGGCAGTGATGGGAGAGCGTGGGATTGGTTAGGAGGAAGTTGCTTCTTCAGTTGCAATAAGCCTGGGCCGAGGGGGTGCTGGAACTACTAATGTGAAGGAAAGTGGATTTGAAGCCACATAGACCTGGATTTTGATCTTGGAACTATCTTTGCAGAGCTATGGACATATTAGTTCATCCTTCTGAGCCCATGCAATAGTTTTCAAGTCGAAGTTCACTTGGACAGTGCTCGAGGCTCATAAAATTAATCCATAATGATGATGTTTTCTTTGTGCTTATTTATACACTGTTTTGTTTCTTTCCCATTTTCTTCAGAAGTGAATTGGATATGTGCAGTCATTGGACTTGATGTATGTTGTGCTCAGTGATGCATAATCACTGTTTAGAAAGGTCCCTTCCCCCTTCCCCCGTCCTGCCTGTCACTCCTGCTCATTACTGTGAACCTAGTGCCTTTGAATTAATTACACTGGGAAAAACTTATAAATGGCGTTTCTACCTCATTTCTCTAATTATAGCTTGTACTGTCTTTTTAATTGCTCATTTCCTGGCTTATTTCATTTTTCAAAGAATTAGAGTGATGAAGACGCTCACAACTAACATTTGTTGCAAACTCACTTTGTCCCAGGCACCGTGCTAGGTGCTCAGCCATGCATTAATTAATGAAAGCTTTATCCTGTCTCTGGGGCATGTATTGCAGTCACCCCCATTTAGCAAATGAGACTGATGTGTCTAACAAGGTCACCAAGATGGCAAACAAGGGGCCTGAACCAAACCTCAGACCATCTGATTCCAAAAGCCTATGCTCTCTGCTATGAAATTACATTGCCGTCCATCCATCCATCTGCCTGTCTGTCCATCCATTATTTTTCATTTGTTCTTATGGGTGACGGGGCATGAATAAAATATTAAACAAATGCATAGCGCTGCAGGGTAAATGTGCCAAGCCTTTGTTTAAGAGGTTTCTGTCCTCATCTGACTTTCATATCGTGCTTTGAGGCGTTTGCATTTCCTGTTCCTTTTTTAAATCTTCATTTTGCACATTCATATTGGACGTCCTCCCCAGACATATTGGATTGAACCTGTTGAATGTTGCTGATTTCTGAGGAGTCTGTTAACTGTGATTTGTGTATTTATGAGGTTTATCATTATCTTTTTAGAAATACCTTAAGGAACTTTAACAAAAACAAAACTTCAGAAAACCTGGGGATGCCAGCTCTGCTCCCCTGTTTTGAGGAATGATGTCTGAGAGGGCTGTTTGGTGGTTTGCTTGGGGCTGTGGTCAGAGAAAGGGATGATAAAGGACCAGAGGGAAAGATGAGATGTGTCAGATAACAGGGGCAGTTACAGGAGGAATTAGAATCATCGGCAACTTTAAATACTCACATGTCCTAGAAAATTTACAGTGTGCATTCAGGTTGGGGTTGGGAAGAGGGATTAAAGTAAGTGAGGGAGGCCCAGGGATATGATCTCTACTTTGACCAGGAAGAATTTGGAGTCAGGTTGGAGATGCCTTGGAGGAAAAGGAGATGACAGAGGGGCACCTGTCCTCCAGAGTACAGTTGACAGCCAGCAGACAACATGGCCAGGGATGGTGTCATTCCTTTGTCCTCTTCATTTTCTGAACTTCTCTGAAAACCTGTTAATAACTTTAGCCAAGATTCCTCACCAATGTCTGTGGTTCCTCTGCCCCATGCAGGGATGGTTTCCCTGCCTGCTTGTGGTTGGGTCCCCTGCCTTTAACTTCTCTTTTCCCTTCTGGGATTTGAGGCTCTGCTATTTGATGGCGCTAAAGGGTGGAGACCGCACAGCCCACAAGGGAACAGGCTGGGCCAAATGGGCTCAGCAAGCCACCTGGCAGGTGAGAAGGTCCCGTAGGCTTGGTCCTGCAGTGAGGAGAGGGTGCCCCCAAGCAGGGAGAGGCTTCTGGAACAGAGGCAGGGGACAAGAAGCCAGCTTTGAGGACCTCACAACACAGCAATACAGGCTCTTCAGCTCCCAATCATTTAGGAATTGAGATAAATTTGTATTAATACAAAGTATAGATTCTGCCCAAGATTCTGTATATAAGATATGTGTGTATGTATATATAGTTTTCCTCTTAATTTTCTGTTACACACACACACAGGCAGGCACGCATACACATATATAGATATACACATACACAATCATATATATATATGCTGCTGTTAACACCAGCAAATACCTATAGTACCTGACCAGTGGGCCAGTGAACTAAGCAGTTTTAGTTTAGAGCAGGGTTCTCAACCAGGTGACTTTATGTCCCGGGCACATTTGGTAATGTATGGAGACATATTGTCACATCTGGGGAGTAGAGGGTGGCGCTACTGGCATTTAGTGGGCGGGGGCCAGGATTGGTGCTAAACATCCTCCAATGCCCAGGACAGACTTTCACAACAAAGAATTATCTAACCCCAAATGTCAGTAGTGCTGAGGTTGACAAACCCTGTTTTAGGGGATGAACTTTAACCTATACTACGTCTAAAATCTGTCTAATTCTCTACTACCTTATTTTTATTGTGGAGTATGTCAAACATGTCAAATTCTTAGGACTAATAAATGTTAACTCTCTATTTTTTGAAGGAAATAAAACATTACAGGTGCATTTATAAGGACAGTTTTAAAGCCCCATTCTCTCTCTCCCTCCCCAGAGGGAGGCAAGCACCTTCCTGCAGGTGGGCTGTGTCCTTCTGGTGTGTTTTTTGTACTCTGATTGCACGTGTGAGCATTCATGAAACGGTATGTCGTGCTGCCTGATCCCTTTGTGACGGTGCTGTCCTCTGTTTGTCTCCTCTGTTTGTGTGTGGCAGGCTGCTTTCGCAGAAGTTTGAGAAAAGGCATAAGCAGAGAATGGTACTGTATCTAAATGAAAATGTTTCCATTTTATAAGTAATTTACATTTCCTTTAGGTGTGGTCAAAAATTTTAAACGATGTTTAATGTTTTAAATCAGGTTGGGGAAAGAAAACCAGAAGTAATGGTTTGCAGATTTTAAAAGATGGTGTTTTCCAAATTTAGAATCCTTCTGTGGTGACCCAGAATAGAGCAAATAAGCTTGTCCTCACATTTGTCAGAGGTGATGGCGCCAAGCCGTCCCCCACCCGCCTGCACCCTCCTTGTGTGGCATCTCCCAGCCTCTGCTCCCAACATCCTTGGAAGACATTTCCTCCATCTCTGCATCATTTTTTAGAGCCGGCCAGTTTCTATGGCAACAGTTAGATTGAAAGATGAGCAGCGAGCAGGAGACGTGGCTCGAGTGAGACGGCCGGTGGTGGTGTGTGTCCCTGACGTCACCCTCCGGGCGTCTGGATAGGACGATCCTGGCTACTCCCATTCAGGGCTGCCGTCCAGTGCCGCTTTATTAGCAGGGCTGCCAGGGTCTTCGATAGCTCTGCAAATTGCCTCCCTCTCTGCTCCTCCTACTCTCCCTCTCCCCCGTAGGATTTTTCTTTTCACGGCCCCTTTTCCTGTTCTGGCTCCAGACTGTCATTAAGAATGCACAGCCTAATTCTGGTGTGTTTCGGGATGCTCTTCTGCCCAGTGTCCTGGAAGGGCGGGGAGGCATGGCAGCGTTTTACTTGACGTTGATGGTGCTGTGAAGTCCGTTCTTTTCCTCTGCAAGAATACTGACTATGCAGAAATTTATCGAAGCGGATTATTATGAACTAGACTGGTATTATGAAGAATGCTCGGATGGTAATTATGGCCCCTGCAAAACAGAGTGGGAATATATAGGGACATTGTCTGCCACTGGGGGGGTGTCCTGAAACCTTCTCGGGAGACGGGCGGGGGGGGCACTAGAACTAGCACCCATCGGCAGACATGCATGACTCTGACAATTCCAAAGGCATGGTGGAGGAGATGGCAGGTGGGCAGGGCTCTTTACGTGGAGACTCCTCTGCGGTATGTACGGTCATTTGCTCAGAAGGGGGAGATGGGTTTTGGTGTGCTAGGCTTGCAGGCATTATACTTCTGTTGGATTGAATTCTCTTTGGTGTGAGACGTGAGTGTGGTGTTGATGCTTGTATGTGTGCAGGTGGAAATGTGTTCACTGTGCTCTTGCTGTCCGAGGGGTTAGGAACCTGGAGGCTGGAATAGTGTATTCAGGAGGTGGCTTCTTAGACTGTCAGCAGCAGGCCTGGAGGTTTCTGCCCTTTCCTGAGCCCAGATCCGGAGGCCCTGGGGAGGCTGGAGAAAAGGCAGGAGCAGCTTCCCACTAAGCGGGTGATTCAAATAAATTTTGCTCGTTGGATCCAGCAGAAATGGGTGTGGGGAGGTGTTGGGAGGGGCAGGGAGAGAATGTATCCTTCTGTCACTATCCTGGTTTATGCAGGGAGGGTGTGGCACATTCCAGAGGAAGACTGGGTGGAGGCCAGTCTGTGGCAGGACAGGTCTCCGGAGGTTTCAGGCACACGGAAAGTAGTGCTCTGGTGTGTTCTCAGAGATCACACTGGAAGGAGGGCTCTCAGGTTCCTATGTCATTGGACATCAAAATTGTATATTATACAATTAATCTGTCTTTTTAAATTTCTTCTTGAAAATGGCCCATAAATCACATGCCTTTACAAACAAAAAAAAGGACATAGTTAATATATATACTTTGAGGGTCTGTTCCCCAGCGATATGTTCCCAGCCCCATATGAGCCATTAATAGGTAAGGTAGCTGCTTTTTAATTGAATCGGGAGTTTCAGATTGCTCTAACAGTGACTACGTTTGATTAGCCTGTATGATGTAACAGGCTGGGACCTGGCCTAGTTAGTAAGCTGAAGAACTACATAATTGTCTCTTACCTGCTGATTTTTGCCATGACTATGGGCTACAGAAGAGGGGCCAAGGGGCTTTCTCAGGGGGTGGTATTTAAATGTGCTGGAAAACTTTGTCCCCTAGCATTAGGTGAAGACCTTGTCATGTTGGGTCTGTGTGCGTCTTTAAGTATCTTGAGTAACAAGGATTGAAGGCAGCTCCCAGGGTCATGAGGAAAAGGATGAGTGAATTCTTTATTCCTTTGGATATGCTCATTCTTGAAACTAGCTCCCCTCCATTAACTAACTCCAAGAGTCAATTAAAGAGATACTTCTTTTTGGAAACAGTCATTGACCTCTTCTCATTTCCTTGGTGATTTGTGACTCCATAACTTAAGTAATTGATTAAGTACCATTGGATTAGGGAGCGTTGGTCACAGCAGAGTGCCTGTCACAAGGCCTGTGGAAGAGTCAGGTGTGGCCATGTCCCCAGTGGATGGCATCCTGGAAGTGGGGGAGGGAGATTTCTTAATGTCTTGACCCAGTTGCTACACCGTCCAGTTCTCTTTACACCCTGAAATACAGCCAGTCAGTGGCTGTGGTCAATCTGGAGGGTGCGAGGAGGCCTGGTCTTATCTGGGTGTCCATCAGAAGGATTTTCTTACCTGGCAGTTCCTCAGTTGAGTCTTTTGGCCCTGAGATACCCTGATCTCTCTTCCTCCAAGAGCAAAGGAAAATGGAAGAGGAGACTGCTCATCTGTCCAAGGGTAAATAAATATTGACCGCTGTTACTGTCCGAATGTATGTTGAGCAGAAATACTTGCCTTTTAACCTCTTGTGCCATTATGAAGGGAAGAAGGTTGTTGGGACAGAATTTACTGGGACAACTGGCATTTTTGTAATCCCATCTAAAGAGGCAGCAAAAAAGGGAATAAAAGGAACTGAAGCCCCAAAATGGTCTGGTTTAGGAAACCTACAAAAAGGGGCTTTCAGGTATGTGCTGATTGTGTGGTGACTCGTTTACACGTTTCTAAGTAGTTGGGTTTGTTCCTGTGTCAGGCTGTTCAGTCTGGAAATGAAATCTTCCCCTGATTACATGCATCTTTCTGATTGCAAATCAGCAGACACACAGCATGGCTTTGTCTCTCTTATCATTTGGCACCTGAATCATTAATGAAGGAAACTTCCAGGGAACTTCTGATACCAATAAAAGGTGAGTCAAATGTTTTGAAAAAGATGCAAAATCATCATTTATGTCAGAGTTACTGACTCACACTTAAATTGCAGTGTTAGCACTGAAAAATTAATATATATGGATTGGAATATAGATTGCAGGTCAACTGGGACCCCTCTTTAGCAGTTAGAATTAGATGAGTCTGTTCCCTCATCTTTGAGGTTTAGGAGAGCTTTATTCAGTGTTGAATAACTGCATCTGTCCCCTTTATCAATTTTAGTTGTTGTGGTCCTAAATCCATCTTATCTCTGCCTCCCTCTCTTCCCCATACAGTAAGAGGCATGGGGCAGGGGCTTGTAATAATAAGAAATTGGTGGGGCGAGGGTTGTTTGCCCAATACCTTAAGTTTTAGAGATTTGAAATAGCCAGTGATCAACATAATATAGCAGTAAATTGTATAATTTGCATATGTGTACTCAGTGTTTACAGTTTAAACTCTGGTGTCAAGCAGAGTCTTAGTTACCTCAATTGGATAGGTCTGATCGCTGGTACAGAACTTCTAAAACGTGGGAAATCATTGAAAATTACATGCTTATTAAGAAAGCAGATTCTCAGACTCACTTCGGACTAAGGGAAGCCCTGAGAAATCTGAATTTTTAGTGCATGTTTTGGGGGATTCTTTATATCAGGTGTATTTGGGAAACTGTGCTAATGTCAGTGGAGAGCGAGCAGCCTCAGGAATGGGGGTCTGAAAAATAATTCCTTAGGTCAGTCTCGGAATCTTAGATTGTTTCTTGGCTACACTGGCACTTTTTAAAAAGCGTGCTTATAAAAGGCCGAGTTCATTATATATCCTTAAGTTAAAGAAACCGTGCCTTTTTGTAGTTATTCTAAAAATAGGTAGAATGGCAGAAAGAGTGCTGGCCTGGAGTCTGTGCTTGAAGCCTGTTTTGCACTTTGCATATGGACACGCCCCGGGGACTTCCGAGAGCCTCTGCAAACCCGGATTCCCCATCTGGAAAGTGAGAGTAACCACAGTGGTTGGAGCTGTGTGAAGAGTGTAAATAAAGGAATAGTTCTTTGTAAGTGGTGAAGAGCCAGGTCAGAGCTTTATTTTATTGTCTCAGAAACAGTACTAGTTATTAAGTTCTTTGAAAATATATCTCTTTGAAAAGGCTAATGGTATTTTGAACAAGGTGCAGTGTTGTGACCACCTGTTTCCTGCAGCAGAGTCTCTTGTGATCAGACTTGCTCTCCATCCCACCCCCGCCTTTGACGGTGTTACAGATCTGAGTGTCCAGTTCATACTGATTTGCAAATGAGGAAACTCAGACGGATTGCTGCAGAAGTTGTTTTTATGACTTCCATAACGAAAATCCCTGGCAATACACAAGGACGATCACGTGTGTTCTGTTATTCACTTGATTTCAGTGACCTCCAAAATGTCACCCCAGGATGGGGGTGGCTGGCCGCTGAGTAAAGTTCTCTTAGGGTTATTTTAAGCATTAATTGAAGAGCTAGGTTTCTGAGATGATTTTTCTAATTTTCCTGCACTTTGTTTCCCTAAGCGTCAGTGCAGACAGACCCCCATTTCTTTGTCTTGTGTTTATTGTGTGATGCTTCCTTGAAGGTAGAGGTTGACTTTTCTCTTTCCAGGCACAGTACTCTCCTAAAAGGTCATTGAGGTGATTAAAAAAAAAAAAAAAAGGAATGAAATGTAAATAGTTTTACAATATTTATTGGCATAAGCAAGGTCCTTGGAGTCATGACCTTAATGTCGGGCTAGCCCTGCTCTCTGGGGCAGAGGAGTGAAATACAAGGGCGGCACATAGAACATGGGTGGGACAGGTAAGAAGAGACTACGATGCCTGTGCCCCCTGAAGGAAAGGGGAGTCGTGCTGAACCAGACTTTGGAAGATGGGAAGATTTAGGCCTAGAGAGGTGGGGAATGTTGCAGGTGTAGGGGAGGAAAAGCTTTATCTCTCTACCCCACTAGGTTCAGTGGCCAGGACCCTGCAAATTAAACTGATAAAAGACAGATTAACAAGAGAAAAAACAGATGTAATTATATACATAAACAGGGACAATCACAGAGAGGCAATTAGAATTTGGAGGTATACATACCATCCCAAGGGATGACAAAGTGTGGAAAAGAGGTGAGACAAAGGAAAAGGGGTTTGGGGCTCTTGTTGGAGAGTTGGTTAAGGGGGGGCAGTGACTAGGAAGTGTGTGATAAGCAAAGATGGTTTAGTAAGGTGTGCACAGATTCAAGTGGGTGCCTTATCCATTGATGAGAGATGGTACAGGAGAGGGAAACACCTTTACAAATGTAAATTTCCTATTTTTAGAGCTTTTCTTGCGTCTGCTTTTCGATTGCCTTCTGCTCAAAATAATCCTTATGCCAAGGTGGCATATTTTGGGGTGGCAGTCTGGTCCCTTTCACAGGTGAGCTAAGGCAAGAGCATTATGTGGGCAGAAGTTAGCTGCTCATTTTGTATGAATGAGGTATGGTGGGAGGTCAGGCTGGAAGCAGAGGCTCCAGGGGAGATGGAGGGTGTGGGGCCAAGAAAGTCTAAAGCTCACATCTTGAAAATAAGGGGCACCCTTTAGATCAGTGCTGTCCAGTGAAACCTTTTGTGATGGTGCAAATGTTCTCTTCTGTGCTGTCACATATGCTAGCCACTGGCCACATGTGGCTGTGGAGCACTAGAAATGTGGCTAGTGTGATTGCATTTTGAATTTTATTTTAAGGCATTTAAATGTAAATGTAAATAGCACCAATGGCTTGTGGCCACCCTTTGGACTTCTGGGTAGCTCTTTGGGAAGATGACTTCTATGGTGGTATATTGGTAGATGTGGAGCAGGGGACACTTACAGAAAGATGTCCCTCTGCCCTGCAGGAGGTGGTTGACACCCTCCTCCTCTGGCCTTCCTGTCCAGCGTTCCCAGAGATGGGTCAGGAACCCCTCACTGCCTCCCTGCTCTAGGTCCCAGTGTCTGGTCTATGCCTCTAGTACAGCACACGCACCTCTGCTACCTGTCTCTCACACCTCCAGCTCCAGGCTCCACGTGCAGCCTGGTCTAGCTCTCTCCATCCCTCACTGGGCACAGGGATTCCCAGGCTTTATTGCTGCCCTCCGGGGGTCATGTTTTGCTTTGACTTTTGGAGAAACTGCTCTGTATCAGAGAAGATGCTCTTTGGTGCATCTTTGCCTTTAACCTTGAAGTGAATGCTGATGTGTGTGAGTTCTGAGAATTCCCTCACATCCTGCATAGTGGGAGGAAAGAAGAGATTGGCTGAGGGGTTATCCTGAAGAGTGTTTAAACCCTGAGAAATGGGGCAACATGAAGAGTCCAGGGCGGTCCTGTGTTCAAAATGTCACGTCCTACACGGCCTGAAGGGGTTTCAACTGGCCTAATATGGGACCGTTTGAAGATCCAAATAAATAGTAATGGTAAAGGATTATAGCTTATGGAATAAAGTAAGACTGCACAAGTCTATATGGAAACAAATAAATAAATGACTAAATGGGAGAGAAGAAAAAGTTATTACTAAAGTAGAAAGTTAACTATGAGTGCAGGAATGATGGAATTAGAAATTCACCATTTTTCATCTATCCTAATAACTGATTAAGGCAAGAATCATCAAAACTAGTGGTCTCAAAGTATATCACTTTTGAACAACAGAGGGGACAGTAGTAACTTTATAGTGGAGAAACCTGGCAGGTATCACCTGAGCCAGATGAACAAAGTCAGCATGGGCAGTAGTGACCCACAGCAGGGCCTCCCGATTAAGTGCACTGAGAAGGCAGTGCCACTTCTGTGGTGTTCTTGCCTAAAGCTCATAAACCGAATCTAATCATAAGAAAACATTGGCATGCCCAAAGTAAGGGACAGCCTACAAAATAATTGGCCTGTGTTGTCCAAAAATATCAATGTCTTGAAATACAAAAGCTCAGAAACTGTTGCAGATTAAAGGAGACTAAAGAGACCTGTCAGTTGAATGTAGCACACGATCTTGGATTTCTTTGCCATAAAGGCTATGATTGGAACAACTGAGGAAAATCTCAGTAAGGTCTGTGGATTAGATAATAGTATTGTCTCAATGTGGAAAGAGAAAATAAATGTAGTAAAATGTTAACATTTAAGGAATCTGGATGAAAGATATCCAGGAATTTTTTTGTACTATTCTTGTAACTTTTCTGTAGCTTTCAACGATGTCCCTCCTAAAATGCAAAATATTCATCGATCAGATCTGGTGGAGGCATACAGGTGTTCACTGTAGCATTATTATTATTATTTTGAGACAGGGTCTCACTATGTTGCCCAGGTTGGCCTTGAACTCCTGGGCTCAGCCTCCACCTCCCAAGTAGTTAGTACTACAGGCACGCACTATCACACCCCACTGTAGTATTCTTTAAACTATTCAGTATATTTTAATATTTTCATAATTAAAAGTTGGGGAACAATTAATAAAAAATATCATGTTCTAAATGTTTATTTAATATATAGAGACTTGGATATCATTTGTTAAGGGTAGCCTAGATTGAGTTAAAAGATGAGTATAAATGACTTGGTTATGAGTGAAATCACTTGAGAGTGTTTTCAAATCTGTGAAATTAGCTTGTGTTTTCATTTATGTACAGTATGGCCCAGCACAGTCTCCTGCCCTTATAGTCATTCTGATACTTGCTGAATGAATCATGCACAAGGTGGAAGTTCTGCTTTCCTTCCTCCCTCCTTCCCAGGGGCTCAGAATACCTGTCTCATTAAGAAGATCTTAAAGATGTGCCCAGTGTCATCTGAATTGAATTAACAAATCCAATCTGATGTTTATTGAGATTAAAGAAAGATTTTTTTCTGAGCATGTTTATGTAATATTTAAAGCTTTTGCAGTTTTCAAAATGCAATTTTGAACTCCCTGCCTCTGAATTTCTGTACCCCCTTTTTACAAAGAACACATCTTTGGCATGGTAGAAGGTGGCACTCATTTTCACGTTCTAAAAAATTAACCAAAGAATACATATGTTCCTAGGTTTTATAATAATTTTTTAATAAAGTCTTATTATATTCTGCATTTATATTCAGAGGCACTTGCATATGGTCTTACATTAGTCTTTATGGAGGTAGCAGTTAAGTTTAGCAGACATTTTTAGCTACCTAAGCAGAATCCTCAGCGCTGAGGATTCAAAGATGAATGAGATGTAGTCTCTGAACTTGTGCAGAGTATTCTTTTATGATGATCTTGTCTCTGCTAAAATCTTTTCCCTTGGTTTCTTGGGGGAGGCAACTCGCCGGAGAGGTTGAATAGGTCCCCTGGTGTAGCTTTTAGGAGCAGGGAGATCTGCCACGGAGTATCTGGGAGATGGCTGAAGCACCGAGATTGCAGAGATTTGCTGCGATTCTCTGAGATGCCAGCACCGGAGGCCACTGTTCACTGGGTTGATGGAGCAACCTGCCATTCCCACTTTACAGGCAAAATCAAACGGTACAGAGGACTTGGTGTCAAGATGTGCAGTTACACTGTGGATTCTTTTTTTCAGGCAGCACTGCAAGCTATTAGGCTTTAAATTTTTTCTTGCCTTGTTCTAGCAAGTGGAAGAGATCTTTATAAATTTGGCTGTGAAAACACAGATTTAGAGTAACAGTGGGATTTATAAAATGCAGATTCATGAAGAGAAAGGGCCATGTATTATTACCAAAGAAGGACTGGGATGAATTAAGCTTAACACAGTATTGGTTACTGCATTTTTTTCCTTTTGCTAGAATTCAGAATGATCACTCCCTTCCCCTGCTTATCACTGTCGTCAGGCTGATGTCACAGTCAGATTTGTCTCTGCTTCTCAAGCACGCCACAGGAAATCTGTCATCTGAAGGCGTTGGGCATTGCTTCACCAGGGCACCTCCTCTGCCAGCACCCTACCTTTAGACAGGTATACCTGCCTAAGGCTTGGTTGGTATGGCCCTGTGCAGTTGCTATGAAACTTCCAGGAAGCTACCATTCCTCATTGCTCCTGGGGGGAGAAGAAGTGGAGAGAATCTGGAGGTGCGAGCTTGCCGAGGTCCTGTACCTGCCTGCCGGGCACCCCTCCAAATCGACTGCACCTGTCAGGCATTCCTGCTCCGCCAGGTGCTTCTCCCCGCCCCATCCCTCCTCCAGGCTCGTGGGAGCCGCCCCCTTCCCGGTCCTCCCTGTGTGATGCTGGGCTGTGGCTCTACACACACCTCTCCACTACAGCTGAGCCAGGGCATGCCTGTGGCCCAGGCCAGGGCCCAGCGTGTGCCCCGTGGGCCCAGGCCCCCATGGCTCCTCTGGGCATGCAGCCCAGAGCTCCCTCAAGGATGGCCCCTTAGGGTGGTGTTTCAGTTTGGGGCTGACTTCAGCAATGTCCCTGAGAGACGTGGAAGAGGAAGAAGAATGTTTTGAGTATGACTGCCAGGATGAAGAGAGGAAACCCACCCAGGAGCAGTATGACACCTTGGACCTCTGGGAGGAGGGTAAATTCTGTACTTTGCTCAGATTTTATCCTTTTGTCGTTAGCGTTTAAATAGGCTTAACTGTTTTACTGATTTTATAGCATTCTTGTTTTTTTTTATTGAGGTACAATTTAAAATACACAGATCTCATGTGAATGGCCTAAAGCTGCCCTTGTAAGATGCCCAGCCAGAAAAGCAGCATTTCCAGCTCCACTGGAAGTCCCTTTCTAGTTTACCTACCTCCCCAGAAGCCATTGTTCTGACTTCTGTCACCTTAGATTTGTTTTGTCATTTCTTGATCTTTGTGAGCAGAATCCAACAGTGTGTACTATTTTGTGTCTGGCTTCTGTTGCTTAAATAAGGTCTTTGAAATTCATCCATGTTGCTGCAAATGTCAGTAATTGTTGTTTTGTCTTTTTCCTTTGTGGCACTCCAGCACTCTGTTTTAAGAGTTTCAACTGTTTTCTTGAAACTGAATGGGTTTTGGTAAGTTAATGGACAAGAGACTGAGTCATTATTAAATAAAGCATGTTTTTGTGCTGGCAGTGTTTATTTTTTAAAAAATGACTAATCACTGATCTGAAATAAGGATTTTTTTAAACTTAGAAATATTTCAATGAGAGAAGCCCAAGGGCCGACCTTGAAATCACCTGGGAGCCCCCTGTTGGGCTCTCGCAGAGGGACCCCCCTCTGTGCAGGGAAGGAGGGTGTTAAGTAAAGATAGGCCCAGCTGCCGGTGTGAGTTCCTAGAGGGGCTTCTGGGGCCTTCACCCACAGCCCAGAGAAGGGGGCTTTTGGGGGTGATCAGGATGTTTAAACAGTGACCTACATGGACATTCCTTAGTAAATGTCCTTGAGTAAAAACAATCAGAATACGTTTTCCAGATTCTGCTTCAGGATGGTCTATTTTCATGTCTCAGGATAACTTTTATTTTCAAAATTATTTATAATCTGTTATATATTGAAAGTGCTTTTCTTTTGAAGTTACTGTCCTGAAAATATTAATACTTCACCTCCAGGACAGCTAAAAATATTTTAATGGAGAAAGGGAAGAAACAGTGGGACAAGCCAGAGAGCAAGGGGCCCAGTGCTGAGGCCTGGAGCCTGGCTGGTGCCGTCCCGGCCCTCTCAGGGAGGAGACGGGAGGGGAGAGGAATGACAAGAGAAAGGCATCCATCTGCTCTTGTGGAACTAGGGCCAGCCCAGATTTCGCTGGGTTAGCTTCCTGTCCCTTGAAGCCGAGCTGCTGCAAGTGCAGCCGGTGCCCGCATCACCTGGGAGCTTGCTAGAAGTGCAGACTCTCAGGCCCCGGTCCAGACCCACCGAGTCAGATCTGCATTTTGACCAGATCTCCAGATGGTGTGCGTGCATGTTAAAGTACGAGATGAGCTGCTGCCTTTAAAGCATAACACGATGATTTAAAAAACCAATCATTGAAACTTATGATTCTAAATTAAAGGCTATACAATATTCTGGAGCAATATCATATATCCTAATCAAAAGAAGAAAACATTGTGCACTGTTCATATATGAAATATATATATATGAAGAGATGTGTGCATGTATACACCCACACACAGATATATATATGTATATACACACTCTCCATATATTTTGTTGGCCAAATGACATAACAGGCACTAGAACTTAGAGCAATCAAGTTTAGATTTACTCTGAGCCAAGTTTGAGGACTTAAGCCTGGGGGGGACACAGACTCAGTACAGACTGAGAGTATGTCCTGGTACGGTTACATGAGGCACAGTATACACACATTTTCTAACAGGGTATGCGTATGGCACAGAAGGTGGGGGAAGCAGGTAATGAGGCAACAGTTACATTCTCGTGGTTCTGATTGGTGCTCGGCAGGGCTGTGCATAAGATAAGGTAAATATGCAGTTGAGGGAGAAAGTTTTGGTGTCTTAGGTTCTGGTGGAGGGCGACTGATTCCATCTGTCTTTGTTTTGCATCTGATACACAGGTTTATGATGAGTACTTGTCAGTGAAATATTTAACAAACTCCAGTTACACAGGCAAGAGGTCAGCTTTAGGGCCCAGGTTTCATTCCCTGTGTGCCCCACAGTGGCCATCATGGGCTACTGTTAAAATTTTCTTGTGAATTTTCATTTTTCTGATTATATATACATATATATATATGAACTTTTTAAAAAACTGAGAGCCAGATGATGGTAGCAAATGTTTATTGTGCACCAACTATGTGCCAGGCACCATTTTATTATTATAACAAGTACTTTATGTGGATTCATGCCTTGAATCCTTAAAACGCTCATGAGGTTAAGTACTGTTGTAGTTTCCATTTTATAGGGTTATAGGAGGAAACTTAAGTAACTCATTTAAAGTCACACAGCTAGTAAGTGGTCCCAACTATTTGGAATGGCTATAGAGTGCTCTGCTCTCGCTAGCAGTTCTCACAGTGGAGTCCCTGACCAGCAGTGCCAGCGTCACCTAGAAGCTTGTTAGAAATGCACATTCTTGGGCCCCACCCCAGACCTGCTGAATCACAAACTCTGGGTTTGAACATGCCTCTGGGTGATTCCAGTGCACATTGTCCTGTGCTGATCATATCGCTTAGATAGCAGTGTCTCTCTCTGCCTGTGGTAGCACTCAAGGGAGGGGACCCTGCCCTGTAGTTGCCATCTTATGATAGACAATTACTGCATATTCTCTTCTTTCCCTCCTTTCTCCAGTAAAATATGTTTGCTGGTCTTGTCGGTGAAGTATTAATAATATTTTCATGACAGTAACCTCAAAACACTTTATTATCAACATGCTTCATTTTCTTTGTAAAATAAAACCAACTCACTTTTAAGGTTTGCTTCTGGCCTGAACGAAGTCCATGGTGCAGATCAGGAAGATAACAACTTGGAAGGTTTGGTTTTGTGGCCAGTTTTGCTGGAAATGTGTATCCCAGAGCAAGCCGGCAGGAATCCATGTGTCACTGTCAAGGTCACACCACCTTGTCTTGAGTTCACAGGATGCAGGTTCCACATGTGGAAGACAAGTGTTCTTTGAGTAGTGGAAATACGTGCACGGATTTGGGTCTAACTGTGTTACGTGGATTCTGAGGTGGTTTTCTACGTGGTGTAAAAGAGGCGCTTTTGGTTAAAAACTGCAGGACACAGATATTATAGTATTTGAGTTGCTTTGATAGTTATGGATATAGGATACATTTGTTGTCCTCTCCTGGTCACCTTGTGGGGTGCTGGGCACTTTCTGATGTTACCCATTTAATCTTCAAAACAGGCTTTGGGATGAACATTATGCCCATGGTGCCATCAAAGCACCTGAGGCTCTGCTGAGTTGGCCTTGTGCAGGGTCCCCCGGCTGGAAGCAAAGGGCATGCATGGGATCTGCCTTCCACCACGCCCCAGGCTCAAAGCTGAGACAGTTCTAGGCCCTTCCCTGGTATCACCTCGTTTAATTCTTTTAACCCATGAGGTGGGTGCTCCTGGGAGACCAGGCACCAGGAGAGGCAGCTTTGCTCTCACTGTCTTTCCAGAGAGAGGAAACATTTGGGCTGTGTGTTTTCTGGCCACTGAAAACTTGCACAGTGCAGAAAACAAAATCGATCTCAGGTGCTGAGTGGAGTTGTTGGAGGAGGAGCTCTGTTTACTTTCCTTTCTCCAAGCCTCTCTCTCTCCTCATGATAAGGTCAAGTAATGGGTCATTGTCCCTCTCTGTGCCTGAGCAGATGCCCTGGCATGAGGAAAACACTGGTGAAAAGGGAAGTTTCTGGTCATCAGTTCCTTGTGGTTTGTTGCATGACAGATGCCCATTGTTTTCGCAAGGAAATGCTTTAAGAAGCCTGACTTCCTAATTTCTTCTCACCTGGGCATTTCCAAGGCTATTACCCATTTGCAAGATGAGTCATTAAATTTCTGGCAAGTGTCACTCAGGATTGCTCAGGAGGTGGCAGGATTTGGAAAGAGCATGTGGAATGGTCTGGAGTCTGAATGTGTTCATTAGCAGGTGTAGGTTCCCCGAGGCCACAGGCTTAGAGAAAAGTGTGCATCCCGCCCTCTGTAGGGCTGACTTTAAGAGTATGTGAGCAGGCAGCATCAGTCTTTTGCACAAAGGCAGTTTTCAGCTGTTGAGCTCTGACCGGAAATTATAATCTGGCAAAACAGATGAAAAAAATGCCAGTTGGTGGTAGGAACCCAGAGCCTCCCATGTTTCTGTCCAGTGGCTGCACCTGGTGGCCACCCAAGTTCTCCACTTGGTTCCCAGGCAATCTGGAGAAGCAGCACAAATAGAGTACATCCCTCCGGCTTGAGAGGGCATCCCTGGGCTGCAGGGGGCAGGCTGGGCCCGGTGGGAAATGAATGGGCCTGGGGTGCTGAGTCCCCATTTGACTGATGAGCAGTAAAATGAAGCCAGAGCTGTCACGCTTCAGGCCTCTGCAGGCTGCGGAGTGGGAACGTCAGCCCCAGAGAAGGGGCCTGGGTCCTGGTGTCTGTGTTAATACAGTGTGACCAGCAGCACTCAAGGGCACTGTGCATGACTGTCCCGCTGGGTCATGGATGAGGGAGGAGCTGGCGCAGCTTATCAGTACCCACTGCAGTGCAGTTACAAAGGTCTCTTTGCTCATGGCTTTCCTTGTCCTGGTCTCCACTTAGGGTTCAGTTCTAGGTGTCTGTGGCTGTCCCACGTAGACCTCCTGTAATGTCAGTCGTTCCTGTAATGTCACTTGCTCCTGTAATGTCACTCGCATTAGGGTGGCTCTCCTAATGGAGTTGGAGTACCAGCATCACTCCAAGGCTGGCCATGGGCAAAGCTCCCTCACAATGTGTATCTTGGGGTCCTTTTGCTGCTCTCCCCACATCTGGAATCCCCAGCCTTCTTGTGTCTGAACTTGCCAGCAGCATCTCTCACCTGGCACTTCCTGCTTGCTCCTCTGTATTATGCTAATTTATGCATGTGTCTTACCTTCTCAACTAGGTCAAGAATTCCTTGAGGGTAGGATTCATTTATTTACCCAACAGAAATTAAGAATCCAACTTGGGGGTCAAACAGTTGAGGCCCTCCCCTATTAGCTCTGTGATCTTGGGCAGTTTCTTCCTAATATGGGGCAATAGTCATACTTTCCTCATGGATGTAAACATTAAAAGAGTTGATGTACACACAGCACTTAGAGTGCCAGGCACCTGGTGAGTGCTCAAGAGCGAGCCATTTGGTTATCACCTCATTAAACATCTTGATGATAAAAAATCATTGTGGATAAACATTGGGTGTTCCATTTTGGGGTGGGGTGAACGATTATAGCATGCAGCAAACTTGGTTCAAGTCCATGGTTATGTCTCACCTGACCTTGGCCTGGCCACTTGACCTCTCTCTCTGTCTGGTTTGTTAAATGGGGATCATATTTGTGTTGTGGGGTTGTCCTGGGTTTTAAGTGAAATAATATTTGTAAAATGCCAGGGGAGAGGTTGGCATTTCTGCCTCTTAAATAACTCACTTTGGTGCCCTGCTCTCAGCCTACTGAGACAAGGGAAGGTGAGCCAGTAAGGTAGTCACACTACAGCTGCAGTTAATAATGGCGCTGATGAGCAGTGAAGTGAAGCCGCAGCTATACTGTATAGGTCTCTGCCCTTGGCAAGTGACACCTTACTCCTGCCTCCCAGGGCAGAGATGGGCACCACACAGACATGGGTAACGGCCATACGGACTGCTGATCGTAGTGGGCCTGCTCTGGGATGGCCTCTGCCCCTGCCACTGCCCCAGAGCCCTTCACCTGAAAGCTGGGGTACCCAGTGCCTGTCCGGTGGGGGGAGGGGTAGCAGGCTGCCCATTTGCTTCCGGCCTGGGACCACAGCCTCTTAGTTGATGCCTTCTTGTTAATGCATCTGTCTTAGCAGCTTCCCACCTCTTCTCTTAGTGTCCTGTGAGGGCTTTTTTGCAGAGCCTTGTGGCCAGAGACAGGACTCATGAGATATACACCAGGGCTTTTATGTTTTTCACCCCTCTCTGGGGTGTTGGTTAGAAATGAGCTGTTCTTTGCAAATAAAACAGATTTTTCCATTTTTTAAAGTATCAACTGCATGTCTGGCCCCAAATGAGTAAGACTCAGCTGCCTTCATGTGACTTAAACAGGCCTGGCGGGAAGAGAGATTTGTAAGCATTTGTTAGGTTTGTTCTGGCTGCCCTGCTGCAGCCATTTTTGACATGAAGACATTTGGTTCAGAATAAAATGAAACTGTGCTGACTTTTTTTTGTTTTGTTTTAATTGTAGAGAAGTGAGCATTATTTTTTATTACCAAGTACTGTGGGCCCTCACCCTGTCCCAGCGTCCACGTCCAGGTCTGCATCAACATAGTTACGTTTTGTTTTGTTTTTAAAACCAAGTATTGTGTGTCTTACCGGACTTAGTAGTTAATTCATTAGGACTAGTCAGTGAAGGCCAAGTTATTCTGAAGGTAAATATTGAGGCACAGCAGCAAAGTGAGAGACTTGTCTGTGCCTCCAAGGAGGTGGCTGTAACTTGGGAGCACAGAAGAGGTTTGTGCCTGGGGAGAGAGTGCAAAGTCGAGCTCTTGTTAAAAATTGGGCGGAGATGGCTCTCAGGTATGGATGTATCATGAAGTGCTGTCTCCCATCTGACTAAATTTTAATGACAATTCTCTAATTAAAAACAGTCTACATGGGACAGATCTGCTCTTCATCAGTGCTGGTTTCTTAGTGGGCGATTTGCCATTCCTAAACAATCTTGCTGGCTGACTACACCCATTGTAGCCCAAGGAGGGCTCAGTCAGGGGTAGAGATAATAAAAGAATGGCTGGAATATGGTGTGCTTCAGGGATGCTTGTTTGCATGTTATTTGGTAACATAAAATATTGACATAAAATTTACATACTGTAAAATTCACCCATTTGACTGGACAACTCAGTGATGTTTGGTAAATTCACTGAGTTGTGCAACCATCACCATAAAAGAGTTTTAGAACTTTACACACCCTCCAGGGAGATCCCTCATGCCTGTGTACAATTAAGCCCTATTTACACTTCCACTCCTAGGCAACCACTAATCTTTTTATCTCCATAGTTTGCCTTCTGTGATACTTTATAGGAATAAAAACAGAAAATATGTGATATTTTTGTGTCTGGTTTTTACTGAGCATAAGGAATTTGGGGCCTATCTCTGCTGTAGCATGTATTAATATTCATAAGTACTTCATTTTTATGGCTGAATAACATTCCACTGTATGAATATACTACATTTTTTTTTTTTTTTTTTTGATACAGAGTCTCGCTTTGTTGCCCGGGCTAGTGTGCTGTGGCGTCAGCCTAGCTCACAGCAACCTCAAACTCCTGGGCTTAAGCAATCCTACTGCCTCAGCCTCCCGAGTAGCTGGGACTACAGTCATGCGCCACCATGCCCAGCTAATTTTTTCTATATATATATTTTTTAGTTGGCCAGATCATTTCTTTCTATTTTTAGTAGAGACGGGGTCTCGCTCTTGTTCAGTCTGGTCTCGAACTCCTGAGCTCAAACAATCCACCCGCCTCGGCCTCCCAAGTGCTAAGATTACAGGCGTGAGCCACCGCGCCCGGCCAATATACTACATTTTGTTTATTCATTCACCAATCGACGGGCATTTGTTTCCACTTTTTGGCTGTAATGAATAATGCTGTGAACACGTATGTAAAAGTTTATGTGTGGACATATGTTTTCATTTCTCTTGAGTAGAGACTTGGGAGACTTTAAAAAGTCTTTGTGACCTTAGGCAATTCATCCAACTTCTCCAAGTCTCGGTTTCCCTGTCCTAAATCGTGGGGATAAATGTGCCTAACTCACCAGCGCTGTGTCTGGCAGAGAGGGGTGGGTGTTGCTGCTGTAAGCTGAGTCACAGCAGCCACGTAAAGTTGTCCCCCCATCAGGAGCACTTTGCCACATTGGCCTGGTCTGGGTGTCTGGGCAGACTGTAAAAACTAGAGATTTTACAGAAATGGGCAGAAGAGGCGAGACTTGTATAGGGTGTCAGCCACATGGTCGTACCTCCACCTTGCTGGGCTGTGGGAAGGGCAGGAAATTCCCAGATGGAGAAGTGGGAGAAAGTCCCTACAGAAGGAAATAGCAGGCACACAGTGCCAGGCCTGACATCTGAGAGTGGCGTCACTGGGTGTGGATGAGCTATGGTGCAGAGCGGGCTTGGGTGGTAGGCGAGGAGGCGGGAGGGGTGTGCTGGGGCCAGGCAGGGATGGTCCCCGTATGTCCCATGTGTGGAGGCTGCTGCTTGTAGGAAGTGGCAGAGCTGGGCAAGATTGTTAAGCAGAGCAGGGGCTGATTAATTCAAAAGTACGTAGACAAAGCTTTAAGGGACTTCTGTTTTGTAATAGCTGGAAACTTAGCGTGGGCAGTGACTCGTTTAGAATTTTATGGGAAGCTTTTCAGCTGTGGCTCCCAGGTTGTGAACCTCCGCTCCCTGCCCCTGTGAACAGGGCAGACAGTAAGTATTTGTTAAGTTCACTTCCTGGAGGATCAGGGGCAGATGTAGTGATGCTTTTTCTTCCCGGCAACTGCTGCTGCTGGTCAGAAGTGGGAGAGGGGCAGTCCACTGGTTTGTGGACCATTCTCTTCTCTGACACCCAAGTACCAGCTCTGCTCAACTGGGAGTATCAGAATTTCTAGGGGTATATGTCTATTTTGGAAGTTTATTCAGTTTGCTTCTAGATTTTATAATAAAAATTATAGAAAGTAAAATTTGACTTCTTAAAAACTGGTGCCAAGATACAGAAAATAGGAGGAAAAATTATTGGGGGGAGATGGAGCTCAGGTTCTTAAAAAGAAAAGTTGAAAAACACTGTTAAATGACCTATAGATAAGGCAGAAAGCAAATAGCCCAAAATGCAAATATAATAGGAAGTCCTGAATATCTTCTCTCTATTCGGGGATGTTGGCTACTTGTCTTCGAGTGATAAAGAAACGGTGTCTTCTTGAGGATTTGGGAGATTTTTAGTTTTATATACACATACACACATGTATATGTAAAATATTTATTCACTCTAGAGATATGTAAAGATGACATTAATGGGAGAAATGTAATCAGAATTAGATCAAGAAGTGATGAGAGCTGTTTGTTCTAACAACCTTGTGGGAATCTTTCCACCAAAATACATAAATGAGAAGTGAGGTCTTGCAACTGTAGTTCCTTAAAGAAGGATAAGGCCAGAATGTCAAGGAAGCTCATCAGGCCTGTTAATGTGACACATAGCAGGGACATACAGGGTTCCTTGGGGAGGGCAAGTTGCCGTGGTGGAACTGTGGAGGTCCCCGCCACCCACCCCACCAGCCAGGCCCCTGGGTCCCACCTTCTGGGCCGGTCTCAGACCTTACCTGCTCGAGCCCCTCCTCAGCCTGAACTTTGCTCCTACCCTCCTCTCTCACCCTTGCCAGAGGGCTCATTCGGAAGGAAGCCCATGTCCAACCTGTCAGGATCAAAACCCCAGCGCCCCACGACTGTTGTGTCTTCCTCTGTGGGGTTTCTCTCAGGGACCTCGCAGTTACAGTCATTCCCGAGCCTCCCACTGGCCGCATCTCCTTGGCATCTCATATTTATGAACAGGAGCTGGAAAATGTGTGCCAACGTTTATGTATTTATTTATTTTTGAGACAGAGTCTCACTCTGTTGCCCGGGCTAGAGTGAGTGCCATGGCATCAATCAGCCTAGCTCACAGCAACCTCAGACTCCTGGGCTCAAGCAATCCTCCTGCCTCAGCCTCCCGAGTAGCTGGGACTACAGGCATGCGCCACCATGCCCAGCTAATTTTTCTATATATATTTTTAGCTGTCCATATAATTTCTTTCTATTTTTAGTAGAGACGGGGTCTCGCTCTTGCTCAAGCTGGTCTTGAACTCCTGAGCTCAAACAATCCACCCGCCTCGGCCTCCCAGAGTGCTAGGATTACAGGCATGAGCCACCGCGCCGGCCTATTTTATTTATCTACTTATTTTTGGCTTGTCAACAACAGACATTTATTTCTTATACTTCTGGAGGCCAGAAGTCCAAGATCAAGGCGCCTGCATGGTTAGGTTCTGGTGAGGGCCGTCTTCTGAGTTACAGGTGGCTGACTTCTTGTATCCTCACATAGTGGAAAGAGCAATGTTTATTCTTAAAATTGTTTTGGACATGGCTTAATTTACATAAGAGTTACATTACTGATTTCCAGATGAGGGCACCCTACCTCTGTTACCCCAGTGAGCTGTGACAGCCCAGTCACGTGTCTCCCTCTCTCTAGTCAGCCAGCCCAGGGCTGCTCATTCGAATTTGACTTCATGATTCCTTACTTTACTGACCATCCCAAGAGGAAGAACTTGATTCTCCTCTCAAAGTGGATTCTCCCAAACCAGAATTTCACACCTGCTGCTCCTGGGAGGGTGTTTCCGTCAGGTGGGCCTCCTGCCACCTCGGGTTGTAGGCAGCCTCTGCCTGCCACATTATTCCACAGTGACATCAGTGACTGTCCCGATGCCAGAGGTCTCACTGGGCAGCCCCATCTCGCTCCTGACCTGCCACCTCACATGCCAATCTTGAAGGGGGACATCGCTCTTGTCCCCATTGTCCCAGTGAGAAGCCCAGATCCTATACTTTTTGATTTACCTCTCAGTCAGTCTTGTCTCTTAAATCTCAAGAAAAGTGCCCCCTTCTTGCCATCCTGCTGCCACTCAGGATCTCCTTGGATTACTCCAACATCGTCGATGCTGGACACTCCAAGTTGCCTTGCGCCCCCTCCCCTGTTGCTCTACACGGGAGCCAAGATGTTTTCTGGAGTACAGGGCTCATGTGGACACTCCCCCCTTGAAAGCCTCCAGTGGCTTTCCAGGCCTCAACCCCCCTGGCTACACCCCCCAGCTGCCCTGCTTTCTGTGTGCCCCGAGAGAGCAGGTGTCCTGTTTTGTTCAGTACAGAGCCCGGTGCAGGATAATGGTGGTTTAGGGTTAGTTTGATAGTGCCAGAGGTACAGTGTGTGTACTATATCACTTTGCCATAGTAGGAAGACAGGTTACATTTAACTTCTTTTTCTAGGAGTTGGACCATAATTTTCTCACATTAAGTTATTGTAGAGGTTTATGGCTGCTCCTTTACTTTGTATTTCCTGACACATTTTTGGGTGGAAGTGGATTTATTTGGTAGTGCTCTCTGGGTTGGAAATGGAACTTCTATTTGAAATACTGTTCCTGTGGGAGAGAAACTTGACCACAGTTTATTGTAGATTTAGTGTCTAGAAAGTTGGTAATACTTGAAAAGCACAGCCTGCCCGTATCTTACTGTTCAAAGGCATGGTTTGTTACTTTCCTACCCTCACTGGTCGCACCCCTGCGCCTTATTTTTTGGAAGAGGAAAGCCGAGAGGCTGCGGTTGATTGACAGCTGTGCAGGGCCTCTTGGCCTGATAGAGTTGCCTTTGAAAAGCTGGGCCTCAGAGCCTGGGGTCAGGGTTCATTGTCTCCCCACACCACCAGTGCTTCTCGCTCTGTTCACACGCTTCCTAATCTCTAACGTTGATGGTTTGTGCCAGCCCTCCCCTTGGCCTCGTGTCCTTTGTGGCTATTTTAGTCCAGGAGCCAGACTGGCCTAGGTGCAGCCCCTGCAGTGCAGCCTCATTCTCTGAGACCTTAGCTGGGTCCTTAATGTCAGAATCTTAACATCTCGGAGCCTCAGTTTTCCCATCTGTGGAGTAGTCATTGTAAGAGCGCCTGCCCTGCAGCGTTCTGCGATTAAATGAGAAAGCCGATCCAACCTCTTGACAAGTAGGGGCACCATAGATGCTGGCTGCTGCCTCTGCTGGGAGTCTTCTTATTTTGAAATTTGCTACTTGCTAACTTTGTGATGTTGGGTGAGTTATTTAGCCTTTTTGGGCCCTGATGTCTAAAATGGATGTTAATGTAAGTTTCTACCCCCATAGTAGCACTCTGAGGATGACATGAAATAATCCATGCAGAGGGCTATGATCGGTGCCTGTGCCTGGCCATAGTAAACGTGCCCAGTAAAGGCCTGCTGCTGTCAGTTTCTTTTAAAGTAAGCCCTGGGAGACTCCCAGGGCCCTATTTTATAGTCAACTGCAGATTTTCTGAAAAATATTTTAAGTAATTTTTTTCCCCCATCAGTGCATGGTCATTATAGAATTTTTTTTTTTTTTTTACAGAAGCACAAAAAGTTAAAATTTGTGATCCAATCCAATGTCAATACTTTTGTGGCTATCCTAGTTTTTTTCTATGTACTATAAATCTATACATTTCTTTCCCCTGCCCTCAAATTGGAATTATGTGTATTTTTAAAAACATAACTGGAATAATCACTTGCATAGCTTGGGGTAGACAGTAGTTTTTCATTTATGCCTCCGGCTTGTGTAGTTAGGCTTAGTCAAAGGCCCTGGGACTTATGGGAGGTTCCTGCACCCCTTTGTACCCGGAGCTGCAGCTGTCCTGTCTTGGGGACATGAAAGGGCACACCAGACCTCCTGCCACTACGTGCATGGTAACGATGTCACCATGCTGGAAAGACCATTGGTCCAGGTGTGCATTTTATTAGGTTCAATTGTTGAAGTATTTTAAAGCTTTTAAAATTAGATTTACAAAAGGGCAACACAAGGGATCTTTGTGATGGTGGATTCATGAACTTACATAGGTGATAAAATTGACTGGTCGTTTGAGAAGAGCAGAGAAATGTTAGCAGGCTTTCAAGTCACAACACAAGTTTAAACACAGAGGCCATTTAACTGGTGGTCTGTTTTCTGGCATTTACAGGGGGTGTAGATGCTTTGTAGCCATGTATTAGCTAGAGGGCTTCAAGGCCTTTACACTCTTGCAGAATACACTCTTGCAGAATATCAGCTGTACTGGGGGCGGGGGGTACTAACTCCTGTCAGTGGCACAGGAATCTTCACTTAAAGACTTCTCATGACCTTGAGCTGATGAATGAACTAAGAGCAATTTGAGCAGGACTTCATCTACATCAAATTAGATTCCGGTTTAAACCCACCCTTATAAATCTCCCTTGCCTTCCCCTCCCTGGCAGTTCTGTCTGAGGCAGCACGCTTCTCTACCTCTTATCGGATCCTGCAAGAAAGGCTGGGTGGAGAGTCTGTCTCCTGGCTCTGATGGCGCCGTGTTGCTAGGCTTTCAGATTTAGAGCCAGATTTCAGGTCTCCTGCTTAAGCTAGAAAATCATTCCAGTAGATCCAGTTTCTCTGAGCTCACTCACTAGGATGATCTCTACTTGCATTTAATAAAATATTTAAAGACCTATTGAATTCCAATGCTGTTTGCTGTTAGTAATGCTACTGAGTTTGACTTAGTAATATACTTCAATTCCCAAATGCCTTGCATGGGCTCATCCTGAATGTGGGTTGAAAGCTTCTACTCTTTTTTTTTTTTTTTTTTGAGACAGAGTCTCACTCTGTTGCCCGGGCTAGAGTGAGTGCCGTGGCGTCCTCCTAGCTCACAGCAACCTCAAACTCCTGGGCTCAAGCGATCCTCCTGCCTCAGCCTCCTGAGTAGCTGGGACTGCAGGCATGTGCCACCATGCCCGGCTAATTTTTTTCTATATATTTTTAGTTGGCCAGATAATTTCTTTCTATTTTTAGTAGAGACGGGGTCTCGCTCTTGCTCAGCCTGGTCTCGAACTCCTGAGCTCAAACTATCCGCCCGCCTTGGCCTCCCAAGTGCTAGGATTACAGGCGTGAGCCACCTCGCCCGGCCAGAAAGCTTCTACTTTTAACGGAATTATTCTATAGAGTCTTAGTTACAAAGAAGTTATAATTTAGCCCCAAAGAGACAGGTTTCAAACAATTTTATACTTTGGCCCTAAATCCATTTATATTCAGTCCTTTCCCCTTAGAATAAAACTCATGGTACCTTCTTGGTGTTTATTGAACTGCAAATCAGTTCCTTGCCATTGATTTAAAATAAAACAACCCTGAGGTTTCTGTTTTTTTTTTTTTTTTTTTTTTTTGAAGCAGATTAAAGCCTTTTGTTGCACACTCCTTTTCTCCAATGGAAGGAAAACAAAAATCTACAGTCCTAAAGTGGCTTGCATGCAGCCTCTTAGGACCACAGTGAATTGTACATGTAATGAAACACCACTCTGTGTGTGTGTGTGTGTGTGTGTGTGTGTAGCAGCATTAGTAGTCTTTTGGTGTAGATTAAAAAAATGTCACCCTAGTTTTCACGGTGTGGAAACTGGTTGCATAGCCTTAGAATTTAGGCCATTTGGAGAGGGAGGGGGCTTTGCCAGTATGACATTATCAGCTTAACACTGTTGTTTAATAATTATACCAAAGTCTGCTTTCTGAAGGACCCCACTCAGTCCATGTGGTTGAGTGTGCGTGGTCAGTGGGGTCCGGATCCCACAGGCCTGTCTAAGGATTCACACACGGGCGGCTGTGCTGCTGACCTCACTCCATCGCCTCACCCTCAGCACTACCATTAAACACGCATGTTCGCGCACATGCAGACACTCAATGTCAAGACTTCTCAGGGATTAGAAGTCACTCTCCTGCCCTGGAAACTCATCTTCTGGTCACAGGGACTGGGAAATGAAATCTGGTCGTGTTGAGTGGAACCCCACAAAACCAGTGAGCCCGTGTGCCTAATGTGCAGCCACAACTTTAGGGCCACTTTTTTAGATGGGTCATTTGTTTGGCAAGTTTGTGGCATCAGTGGTCTCATTGTCCGTTTTATTTCTTACAGTTTTATGTGCTGAAAGAGTTGGCCAGATGACTAAGACATATAATGACATAGATGCTGTCACTCGGCTTCTTGAGGAGGTAAGTGTTTCGGGGGAAGGCAAAAGAGTCGTTCATAATCGATTTTAATTTATTTCGATCAAAGCATGCCTTATTGTCTGTTTCAGTGAGGAATCTCAGAACTTGGGCCCTCTCAGGGTATAATTCAATGGTTTTATTTTTTTGACTACTAGCTATGTAGGCCTTTGTAGTTGTAATTTTGTGCTTGCAGATATTTTAGGTTTTTAAGGGAATGTATTAATGACACAAAATATAGTGGTGTTTAAATACTTGTTAGAATACCTAGTTTAAGATTTTAAAAACACTAAAATACATTTTAACAATATATTTTAAATGTGTCTAAAAAATGTCAGAAAAGTGTATCATCCATGTCTTTCTTCCTAATGTATTTTAAGTTTTTGCTGACATCAGGTTGGTGGAATATTATGCAGTGCCAGCATGGAAATAGGCAAACTAAGCAAGGCAAGAAAAATTTAGGAAATTTGCTTAGGATTAGGTGAGCTGCTTGTATTTTAGAGACTATGGTTTTCTCAGTTTCTCAGCATTCTCTTGGGAGTTGAGAATTAAGGTGCTCTGAAGGCTTCTAGATACAGATGCATATGATGTGTGTATCTGCAGGCCTACAGCAGGCCAGAGCGTGGCAGGTTCTTAGTTTGTTGAATAAGTGCCCATCCTTATACACCACCCTCACCACCAAACTGCGCTTTAAATAGACAGGTGCCGACTTTTAGACCCATGTTTCTTTTGCTCTAGAGTTTAGATGAGATTGGGTCATGTGACTGCTCATTACCATCTTCCCCAGGAAGAAGGTAGAACAATATGGGAGATGCAGAAATCGTTTTTGCTACCATTTTCAGCCAGTGGAAGGACAAGGTTGAAACACAGGACCTAGGCAGGAACAATGGGACCCACGGTTTTGGGGGGGGGGGGCATTTTTTCACCATATTTATGTCTCCCCCTTCCTGTGCTTCTCCTTCCGCACACCCCGCATTCTCACACCTGCCTTGCAGCCCACTCCTGTCCGATCCCCAGAAGGGGAAGTCAGGGTTTTTGGGTGTGTGACAAGGTGTCAGGGAGGCATTTGGGAGCACAGGCCTTCTGTCTTCGGGTGGTGCTGCAGGTGCAGCCGTGTTGGTGGCGTCAGCCACGTGGCAGGCTCACTCGGCTGGCACCACTAACCTTTGAAAATGGTTTATTGATGACTCCTTCCTGCTGTGTCCCCTTCCCTCAACATTGCCACTGCTCTGCAGATCTTACAGAATGTTTCTGGCATCTGCTTCTCACCCCATGTCCTCATCAAGTCTTCTGAGAGAGGTCCTACATCCATACCTTTTGTATTCCGAGGCCACCACTCAAACTCCTGGAGCCTCAGCAGTGGGATTTTAGCTTCTCTCTGCTCTAATCTTCTTTGCAGCTGCCACCATCCCCAGCCCCCTGTGATCACTGTGCCCTCTTCCTGACGCACAGCTCTTCAGTGTGGCATTTGAGGCCACCCCTTGTACATGGCCCTGAATCCTCCTCCTACTCCCCACTGTCACCAGGACCTGCCTCCTGCCCTCCCACCCTTGGCCTTCTGTGCTGTTTGATCACCTCGGTCCTTTCCTGCTTCTCAGTCTCGTGCTGCAGGGTCCACCCAGGTAGGACCTTTGAAGCTGCCCCCGGCCCGGCCGCAGGTAGTCTGTACCCCAACTGGGTGCAGGAGTCATCCTGCAATCCTGTTTGTTTTGTTCATCCTGCTGGATTGGCTAGAAGCTGTTCCAAAGCAGGGACCTTGTTGCCTGTTTTTTTTTTTTTTTTTTTGGAGTCAGGGTCTCACTCTGTTGCTAGGGCTGGAGTGCAGTGGCGGCATCATAGCTCACTGCAGCCTCCAACTCCTAGGCTCAAGGAATCCTCCTGCCTCAGCCTCCCTAGTAGCTAGGACTATAGGCATGTGCCACCATGCCAAGCTAATTTTTTAAATTTTTGTACAGATAGGATCTTGCTAGGTTGCTCAGGCTGGTCTTGAAATTCTGGTCTCAAGCCATCCTCCTGCCTCAGCTTCCCAAAGTGCGGGAGTTGTAGGCATGAGCCACTATACCCTGCTGCTGTTGGATGATTTCTTTCTCTTTTTTAACCTTGGAAATAATAGGCCTTTGATAAAATGTCTGCCTTTGTCGTCATGCTTATGATTAGGGGTAAAATTTTACTGAGAGCCGAGTGTTGTCCACGAGTCATCTCATTAATTCTACAGTAGCTCTCAGAAGTAGATACCACTGTTTCCCCTGTTTTACAGTGAAGGACGAAAGATGCCCAAGATTACCCGGCAGCTTTCCAACCCAGGTCCTTAAACACGACTCTGTTGCATTTGGCTGTTGTGTTTACTACTCTGGTTAGTCTTTGTTAATGTGGTTAGTCGCTTGTCAGTGGGACATTTTTACCTTGAAAACATGAACTAGGTAATGTTTTCCATGGGAAGCTGCCTCTGTGAGTGTGCACTGCCTGCAGTTCCTGGCTGTGGCTGTGGCTGGGTGTGGGGCAATACCCCATAGGCCAAGACCCTTCTCTCTGCTTGTAGGTGCAAGGACCACTTCCAAAGGAGCTGAGGACTCAGCCCTTTATGCAAATACAGGGTATCAAGAATTTACTTTTCCCCACAGTTAATTTCCTAAATGAGTGTTACTGTGTAAAGAGTATGGTCTCATCTTTTAAAAAAATTGAGTTGCTGGAAAAAAATATCAGTGGGGTGGATTCTTCGTGTTCTTTGTTGTGCCTTATTTGTTTTATTTTATTTATTTTTTTACTATGTTTGTTTTATTTTTAAAGGGTCATCATGGCAATGGTGTGTTTACATCTCGGTGTCTCTGTGTATAGGTTGCCATTCGGTTCCTTGTCCTGATAAGATTCATGCCTGAGTTACTGCCTTTCTTCGGAACTAGGCGGGCTTCCTGGTTGAAGTCTAACTGCCCCAGTCATGTGACAGTCGCACCGTGCCGTGCTTTTTGCTGGCTTTGGCTCTGTTTCTTCTGTTCATTCCCTTTGGTGAGCGTGCCTGCCACACACAGGCAGGCGGGGTGCTGGGAGATTTGCATGTCCCAAAGCACAGCCTTGGCCAGCGTGGAGAGTTTGCGTCTGGTTTTAAGTGGATGAGGATGCTTTGGCTTGCCCTGGCTTGCTGCTGTTCAGAATGCACCTTTGGGCAAAGCTTGCCTCCTCCCCAGTCACAGAGAGAGTTATTCCACCGGCCCCTTAGTCATGCTTTTCATCCCAAAATTGGTGAATGAGATGAGTCAGCTGCGAAGTGTAGGAAGTAGGCTGCTCTGAATCTCCAGTAGGTGTGTCAGCCTGTGTTCATTGGTGCAGTCTTTTTAAGCAAAGCGTAGCCAGCCAGAAGACGGAGCGAGCAATTAGAATGAGCTCCACCTTGCCTCAGTTCCTGGGGAATAAAAGAACTAGTTCTTTTAATAGCTTATTTCCAAGGGCCTAAATTATTTCTTTATAGTCTCTTATTCTCATTGTAGTTTAATCCAATCGTCATTGCCTAGCTGTTTTCTTGTTTTTAGAAGCAAATATTTATCCTATGTTGGCCAGTTGTGAGAAATAGGAGATTTTTTTTTCATTCTTGTAATTCTCAGAGAAACCCAACCAGCCTGTTGCCTTAGTAAAATTAGAAAAAAACTAGAGACACTACAAGAACTTTTTTGTTTAATTTTTTAATTGCATCCATAAATATTCTTACTGTAACTTCTTGCTTTTTTTTTTTTTTTTTCCTGGCAGAGTGTTCTTTATATTTACTGTAAAGATTAGACTTCCTGTGTAGACCAGGGGAAGGTGGCCCCCAGTGTGGGGCAGGGAGAGGTGGGGAGGCCCTCGGTCTGGGGTTTGAGGTGTGCTAGGTAGGGCACAAGGCGTCTTCTTGAGCTCACTGCCCCACTTGTTTCTCTTCCCCTGCCTGTTTCCCGTCCCTCTGGGGGTTTTGGCCCTCCGTGTGCTGGAAGCCTTTCCATCCTCCAGGTGCGCTGGCAGTGCCTGCCTGACCGACCCATCTTCATTCTACTCTGTGCTTGATTTGTTCACACTGGAACGTGCGTACAGAATGTGGCTGAGGCATACAAAATGTGCTTGTTGGAACTTAGCAGCTTGGAAGCACGAAGGCTACGCAGAACAGGTAGTCAGTGTTAGCTAAAAAAAATCAACAAGGTTTATACTTTGGAAAAAGGAGAGCTTTATTTCTCATAAAGGGTAGCAGACTATTGGGCAGCCATTCCAACAGATTGGGAAGCAGAGCCCCGGCCAGAGGCCAGGCACTCTTGCTTCAAAGGACAGACAAAAGGAACAAGATTTTATGCTGAGTGGGGTGGTCAAATATACACATTCCACAAGCTATAGGAGGAACCATGAATATTTGTGAAGGGAAGTCGTGCCCATGTGTGACTGTGCTTTCTCTCTCCCATCCTGTCATGGCTGGGAACTCAGTTTTAAACTGTTTCTGGGGTTCCCTTGGCCCAGAGGGGTCCATTCATTTAGCACAGGGCCTAGGATTTTAATTTTAATTCACATCAGGTAGTGAGCTGATGAGCATTAATTAAGCACCTGCTGGGTATTCAGTCTGAGAACTTGTTCCAGTAGAGAAATTGAATAGACTTGGTGTGAGATTTGTGGAGGCCATACTTGCAGAGTGAAGTGGACATTGGTATTGCAGTTTTAACCAAGAATGAGCCCCTGAAACTGCCTGGACTAGGTGTTCATTGTGAGTTGGGCCCTGGAGACTCAAGTTCTGTGCAGGTGCTCTCACGCAATTCTTTGAGTCCTTTCCTATAGGTACCAAATAAACACAACTGTTGAGTTTGGGGAGTGGCCCACGAGTAAACATGTCTTGGTAGACTGTGTGGCCAGTGGATAAATGCACAGAGATGAGCATCTGGGTTGACTGGGCAGAGTCACTGCGTCCCCTTTGCATTGAAGGACCTCTCCACACCTACCGTGTTTCTTGGAGGGGAGTGTGATGGGGAGAAACGCATTGTGGGAATGAGTTGGGGGTTTTTAAAGCCCACTTGCTGTGATACCAGGCTGGCTTCTGGGATGGAAGACCCAGGGGACGAGAATACTCATTGTCCTGCGGGAGGGAAGTAAATTGCTGTGGAGTCCAGACTCTTCTCAAAGTGTACTTGGACCTCAAGTGCTGTGCTTGTAATTCAGTGAAATGCCTGCATTTAGCAAAGGGAGGTGTGCTATTGCAGGGTAAAATTTGGTGGATAGTTAAGAAGTTAGAAATAAAAGCTGCTTATTCTTTTTATCATACAACTCAGTGAATAATAAAGCTACAAGATTTTCTCAAGGATGTCTCAACTAGCCTGCCCCTCCACCCCCATTTAATGGATGAGGGAACTGGGCCCAGGGATGTTCAAACAGAACCTAAACTCTCCCAGTTTATAGTAGGATGGTTCACCCAGAGCAGTTAAACTTGTGACCAATACTTGCTGTGAGAACCGTACCTTAGGTTGTGACCCAGTAGTCACATAGGTAAATAGGTGACAATACAAAAGTTTAAACATTCCCATATTATGTAGAATGCACTTTGGTGTTTTCAGTTCTGTGCTGTCATATTTAATTAAAACAAAGTGCCAGTTGCCATTACTAAAATGGTTTCTGAACCCACCAGTGGCTTGAAAAAACTAATTCTGTAGTGTACCAAATTCTTTTGAGGCTGAAGCCATTCACCTAGGGCCACATGGGTAGTCAATGGCCAGTGTCAGAGCAGAACCTAGGATTCCTCCCCAGCTTTTTTCCTACCCCAAAATATATGTTTCCATTCTGCTTTTAAACTAGGTGAACAGAGTAATGAGCACAGACTTCTAAAATGATTTAGTTTTTCAGACTTTTCCTCCCCTTGCCAGCTCCTTCCCCCAAAGGTGAGCAAGTTGAGTCTACCCACAGTTGCAGAATCATCAGTCTGCATTTGGTGTTGGCATCTTTCCACTGTCAGGGGACATCTTTCTTCCCACAAAGGCAGCCGTGCCTTTATATGCCACTAAGGATTTTCCTCCGGGTAATGTTCTGTCTTAATTGATGTTATCAGCTGAACTAATAGAACGTTCTGTGCCCTTAACATTATCTTTGCCTCTGAAGTATGGCACTTTTATGCATTCTTTCTCCATCTTGAAAGCTTCTTAAAAAAATAAAGCCTAAGTAGCCTTTTCTAGGTAAGAAACAAAACAACAAAGCATGTAATTGTTTTTCAGAGTAACTTTAAACATTTTTGTTTCATATGAGGCGAAAATAAGGAACTTAGTAAATTCCAGCCTAATGTATGCTAAAGAGCCTGCCTCCCTGTGTCAGCGCTTAGCTTTATTGTAAGAGCATTTTAGAATTTCTGTATTCATGATTCATTCAACAAATAGCTACTGAGTGTTTGCATCTGCTGGGCCCTGGCAAGACAACAGCCCAGCTCTCAGCAGAGACAAGTTAGCAAATGATTACACAAATACCAACAGCAGTTGCAAATAAATGTTTTTGGAAGCATTTTTTCCCCCTATAGGAACAAAGGTGTATTTTCATTAAATTTTAAGGCTTCCCTTTCACTGCTTGATGTCTGCGTAGCTCTTGCACATTACGTGGGCAGAGGTCACTCTTCTAACAGGCATCAAATGCCGATGTGGGTGGTGAATTATTAATTCCTTTGTCATTTCTAGATGCCCTTGTTTTCCTCATTCGACACTGAGCACTGTGGGCTCCCTCAGGAAGCATGGGTCTTTTGAATCTGTATTCTCCCTCTTGCCTTTATAGAAAGAGCGGGATTTAGAATTGGCTGCTCGGATCGGCCAGTCATTGTTGAAGAAGAACAAGACGCTAACGGAGAGGAACGAGCTGCTGGAGGAGCAAGTGGAACACATCAGGGAGGAGGTAAGGAGCTGGTGGCCAAGACTTCTGGAAGGCCCTGCCCTGGGCTTGGGAGCCACAGGCCTGGCTGAAGGAGATGATGTAATGGGGTCCCAGTTATAATGGAAAGGCCCTCCTGAGGGAACACCCAAGGCCTGAGCCCAGAGCTACCTGTTCTGAAGTGGCCACCTGGAGACCAAGAGCCTGTCCGGGGTCGGACCTGTAGGCACAGTCTTCACTTAGTCGGTAGGCTCACGGTACCCTGTCACGTGGGCAGGCCGGAGTGTGTGGGGCCAGCCTCGGTCCTTGTCCTCCGAGAGCAAGACTCTAAGCATGCGGGCTGATCGAGACGCTCCACACTTGGCAAAAGCACACACAGGCTAACACAGTGACGAGCTGGGGCTCCTGGATCAGGCTGGGCGTGGGCAGCTGCAGAAGGAGCCCTGTTAGGCTCACACGCAGGGGAAAGTGGCAATTCACATTTGTCACTACAATATAATTTTCTGCATGTAAAACCACCAAAAAAATAGCCTGTTATTTTCATGACAGAAACCCTGTTATTTTCATGATACAAATTTTGAGGAAGGGTATGAAACTGTTAGATTTATCTTCAGGAGGCCTAGGTTCAGGAGGAATGGAATGATCTTCTGGGGGGGGTGTGGTGTGGACAGGGAGGGAGGCTGTGGAGTCAGACAGAGTCGCTAGAACAAGGATTAGAAGCTTAGAGCCAGGCCCTACTTACTGGCTTCTTTCCTGTCACCTGTTCTTTTACCACTGAATTTTAACTGAGGACTCTACCTGTTTCTTCTTCCTTGTTTTCTATTAGAAACTTTCTTAGTGGGAGGGGATGCTTTTGTTCATGTCCCTAAGATGTAGTCAAAGTTTTTCCTTGATAAAGTTATTCCCAGTACATTGTTAATCTGGGTTTAATGATAATTTTAATATGATGAAGTATAGTTGCCACTATGTAAGAAAAGTTTTAATCCTAGGCCTTCTATAAAAGATGATCAGGCAGAACACTGTTGTGTTCTAGGAGAAATAAAGTGATTCCTGCATTCCCTGCCCCCAGCATCAGGACCTGAATTCCCCTTCTTCAGGGGACTGGTAAGAAAGCGTGCCGGGTCAGCCCGGCCCCCTCTCAGCCCCTTTGGAGCAGAGGGACCTGCCACCTAGGAACCAGCAAATGGTCACCTTTCGGCTTCTTCACATTACTGTCCTTGCTTGGGACAAGCTTCATCTTGCACAAAGAGCCGCCTATTCTCTAGGAGTGTAAATACCTCTTTTTTCCCTGGGAAAGCTTTGAATTTGAAAACTATAGTATGTTCCCCTTTGGCATATCATTAAATTGTCAGTCTAAGTATTGAAGGTAAAACTTTTATGCACATAAAATTGGCTTCTCCATGGAAGACATGATACATTCATTGTGTTGTGTAGGAAAGTTGCAATAAACCGTAGTCCCCAAGTCAAATTAGAAACAAGAAGGAATTAAAATGGAATTGTGATTCTCATTTGCAGTCCTGGTTCTATATTCATCTATGCTGAATGGTGAAGGGGCAAATGAAAATTTTTACAGCACAGTTTGTTTATTTTAAAACCTTAAATATTAATATAAATCAGTGCGATTTGCAAAACCATGTTAGCAGGAGTCAATCTGGCCGGTCCCGGATGGTTGCCTCTTTTCTCCCTGTATCTGAAATTCTTATCTGGTGATCGCTGAGTACAGAACAAGGTCTGGCCAGGCTTCGCCAGTAGCCCTTCGAGGGGGCATCACAGAGTGGGGCTGTGTGGTTGTCCAAGTGTGAGAGCGAGGGCTGATGACCTACTCGTGGTGGCCCACCCAGAGCTGGCATCTCCGGGATTCTATTTGGACGGAGGTGGGATTTGGTTCCGGCAGAATCTAGGGCCCTCTTCTTTCACATGGTAACATGATCCATTGCTCTGGCCATTTTCCCAGCTGATCCTCTGGCTCCTTCCAAAGCCCATGAGTGGTTTCATTCCCCCAACCATCACTCTAGAGCCTTCTAGTCCCGTCTCTGCTCTTCTCCCTACCAAATTCTCCCCACCTAATTCCTAAAATTAGGAATTTAGACAGGGAGGATGCTGCCAAAAAGTAATTGATTGCATTTTTCTTAAATGGGATCAAACTCAACCCTTTGAAACCCCATTTCTTTGAATAGCATGAAATCAGTTAAATGCCTTCACTTTTAGTGGGAAATTTTAAAAATATTGTCACTAAGCAGTAAGTATTTGAGCGTGAGTACAGATGTTGTCACCTTTGGGAAGCAAATGACGGCCCCGGCTCTGTCTGTGCAGGTGTCTCAGCTCCGGCATGAGCTGTCCATGAAGGATGAGCTGCTTCAGTTCTACACCAGCGCCGCAGAGGAGAGTGAGCCTGAGTCTGTTTGCTCAACCCCGTAAGTCACCAGAGGGCTGTGTGTCTGGAGGCCAGAGCACAGGCTGGCTGGCCACCGTTGCTGTCCCTGGAGTTGCCTGGGCAGGGTCACCTTCACCAGCAATGCAGGTTGGCTGCTCTCAGCCATCCCCAGACCATGATTCTGGGTTCAGATCTTGACTCTGCAACTTACTAGCTGTATGCTGTTGGCCAAGTAAAATAGAGATACCAGAAGCACTTAGGTCATAGGGTTATGAGCATTCACTGAGTGAATACACGCAGAGTACTTAAAACAGTGCTTGGCACACAGGAGTGCATTATGAGTATTTAAGTAAACTTCCAGGCATCCCAGAATTGTGCAGGCTTTAAATAGAGTTGACTCCCCTGAATTCTGAGGCGATGTGACAACTGCAAATTGTGGATAAAGGGTTGGGGTGTGGGTCCTGAGTGGTGGTGAGCCCGTGTGTCGAGGGCTGCTGTTTGCCTGGGGTTGGGAGAGCAGTCTGACGGGTCACTGTCACACCTGCAGGTCTCATGAACTTTCTTTGAAGTAGCCCTTCCTTGTATCTCCATGTGGTTTCCAGGTGGTAGGAGGAAATGTCCCTCTCCCTAGATTGTGCGTGTACTTTCTCCCCAGGTTGAAGAGGAATGAGTCATCCTCCTCAGTCCAGAATTACTTTCATTTGGATTCTCTTCAAAAGAAGCTGAAAGACCTTGAAGAGGAGAATGTGGTGCTTCGATCCGAGGTGAGGTATACTCCTGCCCTTGGCCCTGCTGGAAGGGTGGTGGCCCCATTTGCCTCCTCTGGCTAGAATGGCCACGGTCACAGGGCTGTGCTCAAAGGTGACGCTGTGTGGAAGAGCTGCACGGTGTGCCCGAGCACTGCTGCTGGCACTGAACATGCCTCCCAGGCTGGGGCAGACGAGCCTGGTGAATCATGCAGTGCGTAGACTGGGCACAAGCTCCTGAGGTGAGGTCTTCCCGTGCTCCGACTCCGGCCACAGCACCTGAGGGGAAACCCAGCCTCGAATTCATGTCACTGCAGATCAGATATGCTCTTAGGAAATAGTACACAGGAACTTGGGGCCATATTTCTTAAATAATTAACTTGAAAAGGTTGAGCTGAGGCAACTTGGGGACTCGCCCTTCTGAGTGTCTTACTGTCTAAGCATTGTGCCAGGTGCTTTGCCCACATTATCTTTTTTAGTTTTCACAACAAGGCTTGAAAGCTGGTTACTCTGATTCTTATTCACAGTGAGAAAAATGGGCCCCAGGCTGGTAGGTGTATCCATATTCCCAAGGTCATGTGGGTTAATAAATGACAAAGCCAGTATTTATAAGTCTGACTCTTAAGTGCCGCATTTCTCCCCTTTACCCACTGCCCCTCCCTAGAAACACTGATGCATGCAGGATTAGTACTGTTTTAATCAGTGGTGTGTTAACGTTCTCCAGCCAGAGGTGTGGTGTGGCGTGGCGTAGCACAGTATGGCCCTGTTTATTGGGTATGAGCTATGGGCCACCTAAGCGGGCCCTGAGATCCCCAAAGCCCCTCCAGTAGGCCAGACTGTCACCTTGAACTTGTCCACACGTTGGAAAGATCTTTACATCCGGACTGAACAAGATGCTCTCTTGTGTGTCTTATTCTCTTAGAACTCACCTATTCCAGCCACTTGTTTACTGATGGGAAACACAAACCCAGATTGACCAAGAACGTTGCCAGCCAGTGGCTGAGCAAGACCATAGCCCAGTGCTCCCCATTCTGAGTTCGGGACTGCCCCTTCTGGCATCTGCCCCAGGTAGATCCTCCAGTCCTGGGCACCCAGCAGCATGGGCCTCTGTCAGAATCTTCACCCAAAGCCAGCTGAGGGTATCCGATCCCAGCTGCAGATTCCTGCAACCTCACCTGTATTCACGGGCCAGGGACCAGGACCCAAGGGCTCCAGACATCTTCTCTCCAACTGGCGCATTTTCTTTGAGCCTTGAGATCTCTGTTGTCTCACCTTTTTAGTGGGGTGCAAGCTGTCCAGAGTCCTGAGATTTTTTGCATGCTTTCGTGTTGGACCTTGCTGTTACTAAGCTGAACACAACAGGTTTAATTCTAACTCAGAACCTCATAGTTCAGTGTCTGGCAAATAGGTGCATGGTAAACACTAGCCGTTCTTGTGTGGTTATCCTTAGGATGCCGCCGTAGGCAGAGCGGTGTCCTAGGCACTGTGATGGTCACAGAACATCCATATGTATGAGCTGGGACAGACACAAATGAATAGACTGACTCAATGGCTGTGCTTACGGTGTTTTCAATCAAGCAAGATGTGTAGCTCTCCTGCCCATTGCTGTGTTTGGTGCCCTCTAGTGGTACGCATTGTCAGCTTTTCTGCTTTGAGGGTACATACCCATCAACTAAGCCAGGAATTCGGATTTACTTTCTGTAATTGGGGGTGCAGTGGGTAGCAGGTGGGGAGATGTGGAGGGCGGCTTCCCAGACCCAGTTAGTGCTGCTCCAGGCCTCAGCCCTTGCCTGCCCCACCAGTCCAGGTGTGACATGGGGCCGCTGACCTGGGTCTTGCCCGCAGGCCTGCCAGCTGAAGACGGAGACCATCACCTATGAGGAGAAGGAGCAGCAGCTGGTCAACGACTGCGTGAAGGAGCTGCGTATGTCCCTCGCCCGCCCTGCCCGCCTCCCACTCCTCCTTTTTACTTGCTCGAGTATTCTGTCATCATGATTGGACCGTCTCCCTGCCAGCCTGTGGCTCAGTAGCATTTTTCTTAAAACCTGAGGCCTCCCTGACCTTGTGTGGCACCTCTTTCCCCATTTATGAATTGGGTGCTAGGTTGTCAGCCATACATTATCTCAATTTTTCACTGAGATGGATATTCTAATTTTGGCTTTCTACTGGAATGTTGCCCGGGTACGGAAACCTGTGTTGAAGATGTGGAAAAACTGCTTACCGCTAGTATTAATAATTTGATTTGTGGAAGTTGAGGTCAGGGTTCTCAGCTTTGCAAATACTTACCCCTACCCTCTTCATCATAAGTTTACAGGTTAAGCCAAATGGGCAAAATACTAAGTAAATGAAACACACCCCATGTTCAAATCTAGTTAAATGAGTTGTGCCTCTGAACATGGGTTGGAAACCCCAAGGGAATGGAATTGCACTGTGCACCATCAGTACCTTTCTAGAACAGGGTGCAGCAGAGGTTTCTGTCAGTGACGTGGATTTGTTCATGGGTGGAATGTGGGGATTTTACTAAACACACCTGTGTTCGGTGTGGCACCTCCTGGCTGACCCCTGGAGCCTGCCTGATTTGCTTTAGGGAGACAGTGGGGTTGGGCTTGGGGTTGGGCTCCCACATCGAGCCCAGGAGCAGACAACAGCTAGGGGGCCCAGGTTCCTTCTCATGACTGGTTGAGCCCTGAAGAAGCCGCTTGGCTTCCCCATGTAGGAAATGATTACTGTGAGTTCCTTCCTCCTGTACCCTCTCCCCTGCTCTCCCCATCTTATAATAAAGATGGTTTTTGCTGTACAAACCATGAAGAAAACTGCTCTCTCTGGGTCTGCGTGTGTGGTTTTCTGACTTAACTCCTGTGATTATTGTATTTTTGTCAAAGGAGATGCCAACGTCCAAATTGCTAGTATCTCAGAGGAATTGGCCAAGAAGACTGAAGATGCTGCCCGACAGCAAGAGGAGATCACGCACCTGCTGTCACAAATCGTTGATTTGCAGAAAAAGGCAAAAGCTGTAAGGCATTTCTCTGGCTGATACAATAATGGCCATGCTGAGATGGGGAAGGGACGTTTACTCCAGAAGACAGTGCTCTTTAGTTTCATATCTTAGGATTTGTGCTGCCCCTTTGGAGAAGAAGCTTAGTAGATTCAATGGTATAAAACTGGTTGCCCTGAATTGGTGAGGGGTCTTATTTGTGACCACTTAACTCCTAAGAATAATATGCACATTAATAGAATTCATTAAAAGGATGCTGTAAATATGGAGTTTTATAATTTAACTCATGGATCATCTAGTCCAGTATTTGTTTTTATACAGTGTGCCCAGTGTGTTCTGCAGCAAAACAATATCCCCTTTAGATTTAAGATGAAGTAGCAGAGTCAATTTAGTTTCTCGTATTAGGCCTTTGCTATTCGTGTGGGGTGAAATGCTTACGGAGAGCTTTGGAGCCTAGGGGTGGGTGGCCCACGGAGAACGAATATGGATGTCGGAAAGACTCTGCCTTCAAAGTTGCATAAAAGACAAAGTTCTACTTCAGTGTAAGATAAACATCTCATTGTAGAAAATGATGAGATCACAGTAGATCAGGAAATAGAGGGGAAAAGTAGGACTTACCTCAGTGTCTTAGAAGATGATTTATCTCTGCCACATTTTAGTGCGCTGTGGAAAACGAAGAACTCGTCCAGCACCTGGGGGCTGCTAAGGATGCCCAGCGGCAGCTCACGGCCGAAGTGAGTGTCTCTCCCTCATTTCTTCAGGGCCTCTGATTGCAGTGCAGGTAGATCAGCCTCCCTTGACAGCTTTGGTCATGTCCATCTTAACCGTTTTTACATCGAATTTAATTTTGTCTTTACTCGTGAAGTCGTTCTCAGTTGCACCTGATTCTGTGCCCACCGGCACCGTTACTGGTTGTGAGCACCTGGGAGGCTGGGCTCTGCACCAGCTGAGCCTGCCACGTGCAGGTGCCGGTAAACGTTCAAATAAGTGAAACAGCCAACATGGAGCCCCGTTCACAGATGTGGCTTGATACGAGAGTGGGACGATTTGCCTTTTCTTTTGATTATAGTTGATTTTATCTCAGCTGCCCGTTGTTTTTTAAAAGATTGTATTTTAAAAGATTTCTGCGTCTGTAAGCTTGCCCCAAGTCAAAGAAAAAGCAAGGCTTGAGGACTCTGTCATTTGGCCACAGGCCCCCAGGGCAGCCGATTGCAGGGGGTGCTGGGGACTCTGGCTCTCAGGTAGGCGGGTGTGCACACAGCTGGGTGCTCACCCTCCTACTCTTTCCCGGTCTCCCGCAGCTACGTGAGCTGGAGGACAAATACGCAGAGTGCATGGAGATGCTTCACGAGGCGCAGGAGGAGCTGAAGAACCTCCGGAACAAAACCATGCCCAACACCACCTCCCGGCGCTACCATTCGCTGGGCCTGTTTCCCATGGTGAGCTGGTGATTTCTTCCCAACTGGAGGGCGGCAGGGGCCCTGGCACTAGGAAGGCAGCGTCTGACAGTCACTCCAACCGCTGGAGTTGGGTCTTTACAGTTAGCTTCTCACTCTGCAGCTCGGATGTGGATCTGTGTCAAGGATGCTTGAGCCCAGCTGATGGCTTCTTAACTGCATGAGATGAAATTGATTCTTTATTTTCCATCCCTCTAAATCTGTTGTCTTTCTCCTCTTGCCATCAAGAGATAAATTTAGTGAGAACCTCAGATATTTGGAAGATGTGACAGGTTGAACATCTCCAGTCTGAAATCTGAAATGCTCCAAAATCCAAAACTTTTGAGCATCAACATGATCCTCAAAGGAATCAGTCATTGGAGCATTTTGAATTTCAGACTTTTGGATTAGGGATGCTCAACTGGAATGTATTCTGGAAAAATTCCAAAATCCGAAAAATTCCATAATCCAAAACACTACTGGTCCCAGGCATTTTAGATAAGGGATGCTTAAACTATACCTGATTTTTTCTAATCTTATTAGAGTATGTGCTATTTTGGCCTCAGAAGTGCATTCTGGAATTCCTAAAGTGCCCATACAGTTTTGCTGATTCTTTGTATGCTTAGTAATCATTTTGTTGGTGGCTTTAAGTATCTGTGATCTAAAAAAAAAAAAAATTCTCTTCATGCTTGGGCTGGTAATGTTATATTTTTCATATTATTTCCCCACAATCTAATTTTTTAGCCCTGGTCTGATTTGTTTCATGTTTGGGCTTTGCGGGGGAACATTGGTGAGAAGGGGATTTTCCAGGAGGTTAATCTCCTTGTAGAAATTGGGCAACACAGGCTGAATCAAATGTTACAGGGGTATGAGCTCACTCACCTTATCTTCTGTGAGACTAAAGCCCCTTGAAGGTGGGGACCAGGTCTTATTTGTAACATTTTCCTTCTTTTAATACTCTGTACCTCGCACAGCACTTGGTATGTTGTAGAATTGTAGACACTTAATAGATACCACATTTAGATGGATGGATGGATGGATGGACGGACAGACCGATAGATGGCTTGAAGAGCGAATTCCCAAGAACTCTTTTATATTCAGGTTTTAATTCCATGGTTTGATGAAACAGCAAATTCTCTCTGAAGAGAAGAGATTTTGAGAGAAACTCCCCTAAATGAGATAGGAGCGGATGGCTGTATAAATGTGTGTGACATTTGGTCCCTTCTGAATTTGGCCTTTCCTTGGAGCTCTCCTTCCCTTCAGCCTCCCATTGCCACCCCCAGCAGATCCTGCCCCCACCCTACTTGTCTGGCGCACTCTCCCAAAATCAGGATCTCTTTTCTTTGCTTTTACGTGTCAAAATCAGGCTAAAACTTTCTCTTTCTCTCTTAACTTCATTGAAATGTAAGAGAAACCAAAAAGAAAGACACAGTCAGCTTTTCAAAGGGCAGATGGGTGATCCAGTGATTCCAGGAATCCCAGTAAAAGCAGCAAAGAACATTCTGACCCCCACGTTCCCTGATCTAGCACTAACTGCACTCAGCTCACACGCTGGCCTGTGTAGCTCTGCGGGCTCCTTGCCTGGGTTCTCCTCCTTCCTGGCGCCTCATCTTGGTGCAGCGAGTTCCTGGGCACCCAGGTTCACTCCACTGCCTTACCCACTCTCAAGGACAAACCTTGTCTTTGAAAACTAAACCATTGCATGAGAACAGCTGAATTGAAAATTTGCATTTCAGTTTCTTCTGGAGGGATTTTCAGCTTTCATATTTGCTGAGGTAAAGCTTTTGTTTGCCTTTTTCTGTTGCTGTTGGCATAGCCCAGTTTTTAAAGATGGCTATTTTAAAAGTGCATTATGCATTAAAGGTATTTAAAGCCGTCTAAAGATGGTACCATGCAGAATACCCAGATCTGCCTCTTTTGTTCCCAGCCATTCTAATTGCTGAGTAAAACAGTGAGTAGCAGTTTTTGCTCAACCATGTTCAAGGCTCTTGCCTTATCGCAGGAGTTCTTAATCTGGAGTCCAGGCTGAATTCAGGGGCCTGGGAACTTTGGGGGAAAAGATATCTCTTATTTTCATTACTCTTTAACTGTATTCGGTACTTCCTTACTATGGGAAGGTTGGCACCAAGCCACAGTGATATTAGCACCACCCATGACTCTGTCACCAGTAGAAATCACAGATATTTTCATCTCAAAATACTGCTGATGCTAATCTCCACTTCAGAATGATAGTACTTACCAGTCCTGAAGCCATATATATGTATGTATATATAGCACAAATGTTATCATATTGATATAATTGCCTTCCTTTGTAATCCTAATAATTCTTTTAAAAATATTATTCTGAGAAGGGGTCCACGGGCTTCCCCAGACTGCCAGAGGGGGAGGGTCATGGCCCAGAAAAGTCCCAGAGCCTCCTTGTGACTTTATCCCAGCATTGCTTTGAAATTACCTTGGTATACAGGGGGATTAGTTCCAGGACTCCCTACAGATACCCAGATCCTCAGATGCCCAAGTCCCTGACATAAAATGGCTTAGTACTTGCATGTAATCTATGCACAACCTCCCATATATTTAATACTTTAAACCGTCTCTAGATTCCTTACAATACCCTAATATTAATACAGTGTAAATGTTATGTAAACAGTTGTTATTCTGTATTTTCTTCATTTGTATTTTTTTTTTTTTTTTTTCCCATCTGAGGTAGGTTGAATCCAAGGATATGGAACCCATGGATTGGGAGGGCCGACTATAGAAATTTGATATCTTGTTTTTCTTAAGGGGTATGAAGGTCCCTTCATCTCTATTTTGCAGGACTCCAAATGTAAATTATATGGTGAATAACAGTATTAAGGAAAATAAGCTGACTTAAAAAGATGTCAGACTCACCTAGGGAAGCCCTTGACCAGACTGATGTTTAATGGCAATCTGTGGGTAATAATTACTAAATAAAACTGCATATTTGTGAATAACAATTGAAAACAAGCCCAGCAGCCCTCACTCGATTGGGCTTCCCGCTGGCTCCTGTGGAGTCTCCCCGCTTGGTTCCAGCCTCCAGACTGGAGCGTCCCTGTGGACTGTGGGGCTGGGAGGTGGATGCCCTGGGGTCCCCATGTGCTGTCTGCTGGGAGCCACTGGACACGTAGCTATGTAAATTTAGATCAATTAAAATGAAATACAACTAAGAATTCAGTTCGTCAGTCACACTGGCCACATTTCAAGTGCTTGCTAGCTGCCTGTGATAGTAGCTCTCATATACACGTGTCCCAGTGAAGACAGAGAACATTTCCATCATTGTAGGAAGTTCTGTTGGTTAACACGGATTTAGCTCTTCCCTTTAGGTTGTTCTGAGCTCTTCTGGGGCTCAGCAGGTGCTTTTGTGTACACGCTTGGTCCTCTGGGCATCCACCTGCATTGTGTAAGCGATTGTTCAGAAAAGTAGCAAAGACTTAAATGTGTTTGGTGTCTGCTTGGGAGGAAATGTAAGATTCCTGGTAGAAAAAGGAATCTTACATTTCCTGAGCAGTTCGTTAAAAGGTGACAGGCCATGGATAGTTGGGGAGAGGAACTTTCCTTATGGGAGGCCAGGGAGGACGAGAGCAGAGGCCTAGAGATGACAGTGCCCATGACTCAGGTCATGCATGTAGAGACCTTCTTTTCAGCACAGAGCCAGAGTGCCCTTTGGAGGCGGGGAGTGCCTGCTTGGGAGCCAAAGTTGGAGGGCCATCTGGGGGTGGGGAACCTGCGGCCATAAGGCCACATGTGGCCTTCTAGGTCCTGAAGTGTGGCCTTTTGACTGAATCCAAATTTTATAGAACAAATCCTTTTATTAAAAGGGGTGCAGCAGAGAAAGATGAAGCTTTTCTTGCCTGCTTTGGCATTTAAAAAAGAACAATCTTGAAATCAGAAGGCCGCAGGTTCCCCGCCCCTGCACGGTCTGTGTTAGAATCCTGGGTGAGCTGAGGGATGCGGCAGACCCTGTAGACAATAGCTTAGCCTGGTGTGTGGGCGGTGATACCATGCATATTACTGTTTGCAAGCTTGGAGGTATCTGGAAATTCACCTGTCCCCATCATTCTGCACATACCCTTTCCCCCATAAGTTCTCCGTCCCTCCTTGTAGCCGCAGTTGCAGCTCCATTATTTGGCCAAGTGAACGCAGGGTTTGCTTTCCGACACTTAGTGTGAGTTAGGGGCTTTACACTCAGTGCCTGATGGTACAGCTACATTCAGAATCTGCCTTGGCGATTGCTCAGCCAGGATCTCTAACAATGCAGGAATTTGTTACCCTTGTGTTGTGGGATGTCTGTGGGCTTCTGGTGGCTCAATTTACTGTGCGTGGATCACCTGGCTGCATACCTCTTCTAGAGACAGCTTTTGAATTGCTGCTCACTTGGGTGTGTCTTCTGGCTTTTCCCAGGACTCCTTGGCAGCAGAGATCGAGGGAACCATGCGCAAGGAGCTGCAGCTGGAAGAGCCTGAGTCTCCAGACATCACGTACGGCCAGATGGTTTTTATTGTTCTGAGCTCCTCAGAGACAACTTGTGACCTATGCTGTTTAAAAACCAGCAATGTTTGGGCCTCCGACACCAACAGTGATGACTGTGGTCCTTCCTGGTCCAGATCAAAGGAAATAATAGGATACAGCTGACAACATCCCTTAGCTCCTCTTATTAGGTTTTAAAGACAAATTATGAACTTCCAGAAAGTTCTAGAAAAGGAGAGATGTATTTCCCATCTCTCTTAACACAAGCTCCATCTTGACATAGCTGCAAATTTTTATCTTTCCTTTCAGTGGAGAACATTATTTTAAAAAATGTTTTAATGTCTGTTAGGAAAAGAAATATAATGATGTGGTATGAAATACAGAGGGCTCCTCTAGGGGTGGGAGCAAGGCTTCCATTTCCTTTATGAATATACCCAGGGACGTCGGCTTCTACTGTCCCTCTTCCTAACTTCAGATCTTGTGGTTTATAAGGAACCTGTGGACCAGGTTTCATTATGATTTCTCTGTACCCAAATTCCATAGACAGAACGTCCATGAGATCCTGAGAGTGACAAGTGTCCACGTGAGCTTCAGTGTGTGTGTGACGCCCTCTGCGGCCCCTAAGGAAGCAGCTGTTATAGAAACGTGCCTACCCATTTCTCTTTAAAACAGAACCAATTAGCATCAAAGTGCGGTTCTGCTCTTAGAAATAGCAGTTTCTAAAAATAGACAAATCTGGGATTTTTCATCTCATTGTAGACGTTTAAGACTGATTTTAGGTCTTTTTTTTAATGTGAATGGTCAAAAAATATCCATTTACAAATATCTATTGAGCCCTACCTACCACATGCTACACTGCCTTCCTGGAACTTGCACTGTAGTGCATATCATGAAAGAAGAAAACTAGCTGGGAGACAGAAGTAATACGTAAGTATTTTTATTTGTAGGTCAAGCTTCAGGGATGTGAAAAGCAGTATCACTCGTGCTAGCACACAACTGTGCATTAGCGTCCTGGATTCAGTGGGTGTTGAGTCTCTCAAATTTCACATGGTGGAGGAGGCAGCCAAACACCCTGAGAAACACGAGGCAGGCACAGGATAGCAGGCTGCGTGGGGGCTCGTCGTGGGCCAGGTGCCTTTTTGGCTTCTCAATGGATAATTTTTGGAGGGTTTAACTCCAGGGTCATTCCTGCATTTGCTTATTCTCGGGTGTTGTGTATTCTCCCCAGTCACCAGAAGCGTGTCTTTGAGACAGTGAGAAACATCAACCAGGTGGTCAAGCAGAGGTCTCTGACCCCTTCCCCCATGAACATCCCCGGCTCCAACCAGTCCTCGGCCATGAACTCCCTCCTGTCCAGCTGCGTCAGCACCCCCCGGTCCAGCTTCTATGGCAGTGATGTCGGCAACGTTGTCCTTGACAACAAGACCAACAGCATCATCCTGGAAACAGATGGAGCAGACCTGGGGTGAGTGAGCTGTGAGTCTTATTTTTCTGTTTTGGGGAGAGGCTAGGTAGTATGTTTGAATGCAGTTCAGTAATCATAAGAGGGAGGTTGATAAGAATTGCCTGAAAGATAGACATTACAGTTCCCCAAATCTGTCCTAGCAACCCACTGAGCTTACGCATATCCTTGATACTGATATTTTAACCAGTTTAAAGAGGTATAACAGGATGATACCAGATAGTCTGCTTTTCTGTAAACTTCTAGAAGGGGAGGATTAACAAATATTTCTTCTGTTAATCTTCACTGTTACACTACAAAATAGACATTGTTTTGTGACCCCTTTGTACCTTGGATGTTGGAAAGGCTGGAGAGGACTCAGGTTCTCTGTCTCCTGACCAGAATCTGGTTTGCTTCAGAAGGTGGGGTGCAGAGAGTCAGGTGTCTGTCACGCTGTGCATCTGTAGAGTGGGCCTTCCTCAGCAGTGGTCAGCTCCTCTTTGTCCTGAGGCCTTGCAGAACTTCCCGCCTCCACCAACATTGTCCACTTCGTGCACCCTTTTTCTTAATAAAATTGATTCTTCTGGACTAATTGGATCAGATGGGAAACTCCTTGATCAGAGCTGGGGTGTTTTGTTTTGTTTTTTGAGACAGAGTCTTGCTGTGTCACCCCGGCTAGAGTGTAGTGGTGTGATCATAGCTCACTGCAACCTCAAACTCCTGGGCTCAAGCAATCCTCCTGCCTCAGCCTCCCAAGTAGCTGGGACTACGGGCGTGTGCCACCATGCCTGGCTAATTTTTTCTATTTTTAGTAGAGACGGGGGTCTTACTCTCGCTCAGGCTGGTCTCAAACTCTTGACCTCAAGCGATCCTCCTGCCTCGGCCTCCCAGAGTGCTGGGATTACAGGCGTGAGCCACCTCGCCCGGCCCCCAGGGCTGGTTTTGTTCACAGTTTTCAGCTCCTTTGCTTCAAGAGGAAAGAGAAGCGTCCCTTGAAGCAGTTGCCCTTCTGGTAGGCAGGAACTGCAACCTGCGGGTTTCTTCCTAAATCTTCCTGAGGGAGATGTTGAGAGCGACTGGATTTTACTTAGTATGTGCAAATTTTTATTCCACCTTAGTCCTCGGCACCTCCCGCCCCCCACCCCCCACCCCCCCCCACCCCCTAGTGAGGGGAGCAGTTGTTCAGGGCCGGCATTTGTCTCTGGTTGTCGCCTGCACGTGAGCAGCCCGTCCCGCTCCCCGAGACGTCCCGCCGCGCGTCCTCAGCGCCCCCTGCCGGCGGCCCGCTCTCACGCCCGTTTCTCCTTCCAGAAACGACGAGCGGAGTAAGAAGCCGGGGACGCCGGGCACCCCGGGCTCCCACGACCTGGAGACGGCGCTGCGCCGGTTGTCCCTCCGCCGGGAGAACTACCTCTCGGAGAGGAGGTTCTTCGAGGAGGAGCAGGAGCGGAAGCTGCGGGAGCTGGCGGAGAAGGGCGACCTGCGCAGCGGCTCCCTCACGCCCACCGAGAGCATCATGTCCCTGGGCACGCACTCCCGCTTCTCCGAGTTCACCGGCTTCTCCGGCATGTCCTTCAGCAGCCGCTCCTACCTGCCCGAGAAACTGCAGATCGTGAAGCCGCTGGAAGGTGACCGCAGCGGGCCCCGGCCCTTCTCCGCCCTGGTCGGCGACTCCCTGTGGGCCCTGCTGCACCTGCGGCAGGCGGGTCCCCTCTGTAACGCCTACTCCTTCTTCTTCCGCGACAGCCACCCGCGCTGCTGGTTCGAGTTCCTGTAGCCAGCGCAGGTGGACGGTGCAGGAGAGGACGGGCGCGCCGGGCCCGTCTGGTTCTCGCCTGTGCCTTTAGAACCTTAGGAATAAAAGCCTTCCATGGCGGTATGGGCGCGGCTAACTCAAGACTTGACCCTTGACTGGGTCAAGCCTGGGGGGGTCTCAGAAGTACAGAGAAGTAAGGCTTTGGCTTGTCAGAAATTTTGATGTCAGGGAGAACTGCCAAGCAAACACTGTTTTTGTTTTGGTTTTTCCCCCCCCAATAACCACGTGAAAGTGATTTGTGGGCTCACATGTTCTGATTTGATCGTATATAAAGAGACTGTAGAGTCTGAAGTTGGGCCAGGAAGGGCGTGGCTGTGGAGGGAAGTGAGTTCTGGACCTCCAGCTGCCCTTTGCCAGGGGCAGTTCACGGTTTTAGTATCAGGGGCTCCTCAGATGATTACATTCATGGAAAAACTGCCTTTCTTCTTTCTTTTTTCTTTTCTGTTGCTTTAGGCATTATAAAATGTTTTTCCTTTACCTACTAGGACCCTACCAAAAGCTACCAAGTGTTTTTATTTTCCGTTTTGTATTCCTTTAGTTTGGAAACCCATATAAATTTGAGACGGTGTTTTAGAATTCTCTTAACATTTCTAATGCAAAGCCAAATCAGAATTTCTATAAGCAAATATTTCTCAACTTTATAAAAATTATTGCCCCCTTTAAGGAGCCTTTTTAGACATTTTTTCCTAATCTTATCCCTCTGATGAACTTTTAATAACACAGATATATTGTTGTACTATACGTGTATCTGTGCTCTGTGCCTAAAAAGAATACGATTATTTTCATCTCAAAATGACCTGTGTTTGTCCCCTTGGGGGCAGTATTGCCCCTGTTTAAATTGCATGCTGTAAGGTGAGGTTGTGCTTGTTCAAGACCCAAGACATGACTGGGTCCCATATTCTCCTAAGGAAGAGTGGGCTTTTCAGTTTTTATGATTATTTTTAAATTGTATAATTGAGGTCCTTCCTAGAGTTCAGAAAAGGTATGGCTCATTCTTTTTAAATTGTTTATTCTGTTGTAAGCTTGGTGATTGTTTGCTGATCCACATTATATCTGTTTTTCTTTCAATAAAATCTTTCATTTCTGCAATTTTACTTTCTGCCTTACTTTTCTTTTTTTCCTCCTTTGTCTCTCAAAGATCATCAGAATTTATCATCTCTGTCTTGTCTGCTTTCTATATTTGATTCTGTGTTTCATTAGATCATCCAAGAATATGTTTTTGGATTAATTTTCAAAGCACATCGCAAGAAGAGATTTTTAAAAATTTGTTTTGACCAAGTCATCTTTTTTTATTTATTTCTTTTAATCTTGTGACTTAGTGGTATTTTCTGTGATCAGTTAGTAAAAATAAGAGGAAATCCCATTAGATTTGCAAGATGAATTTTATCTATAGTACTCTGCTCCCCTGGAGGCTAAGTCACTACCATTAAAAAGTCTCGACTTATCATTCTGGCCTGTAACATATGATACAGGTCCATTTGGCTCCATTTTGTAGTTCTGTCTTCTTAGCTGTTTAAAATAATCCAGTATTTTCTTTCTTCCCTCCCTTCCCCGGTTATTTTTTGTGTTACTATGTTAAATTTGATAAGGTGGGGTGCTGACATAGAAGTCTGCCTGACTGCAGGTTCAGCACAGTTCTGTGATGTTGGATAAGTTACCCCATCTTTCAAGCCCTGTTTCCCTTAGTGTGAAATAGCCTCATAGCTATCAAACAAGATTGCAGTGAGGAGTAAATGTGATGTTTTTTGTTTTGTGCCTGGCACCTAATAGGTGCTTATTAAACTTGAGCTCCTCAAACTTGTCCCTATTCCGGCAGCTGAAGTCTACAGGGCCAAGTTACTGGTGTTGAGACCTGGACCAGCATCCTGCTAGGGTCATGTTCTTACCTTATCCTTTTCCATTGGCGTGCTGAGAAGCTGATAGGATTGCCATGATCTCCAGCAGCCCAGGTAAAAGTACCCTGGAGAATGTTGGCTGGGATCACAGTAGATGGCCAATCTGTGTCTCCCATCTATGTCTCCCTTACCTGTATAATTAATCTTGCCATCTGCTTATTGTGTCAGCCAAAGGAGCTGAGCTAGGTGTTTAAGAATGCTAGCAATCTTGTCTCTTCATCTTACCTGATAAGTTTTCAGCCAGTGAAGAACAAACAAAACATTCAAACTAGAGAGAGAGATCTGTGTTAAAAAGACTGAGGCAGGCAGTATTTCTTCTCCTGAATTTTGCTCTTCCCTTCTGATGAATTATAACCATGGTAGTATTTCCAAATAAATAGCGTGTAATTAAGAGAAAGCATATACTTCTAAGCTGTGCATTATCCCCCAGGTTTTGTTCTTTTAAGTTCTGGCTGCTCCTTTGACATAAATGGATTTGGTTTTCTTCTCCTTTGATGATGTGGAAACTTTTTAGCGGAAACACTGGGATGTAGACGGAAAGGCGCAGTGACCATCGTTAGGTTTCCCTGCTGTCTACACCCTTGTTCCATAGAACTTTATCTTGGTGGCAACCACGAACACAAAGGTTCCTCTCTTTCCTTGTCCTGTTTCCTAATCCCTGCCTCATTTTAATGTGGGTGGGGAGTGGGCCAGTGTTATGTTGAGTTGGTAATGGGAGCTAATACAGTGATTCTTCAGCTTTGTGTTTGACAAGTAAAGGAAGCCAGGCTGAATAATGAGCTGGGGAAATGGATAGAAAAGAGGCAACCTGGGCTCTGAAGGAGATGCAGTGCATATTTACTTTTTAATTTGTATGCCCTCTTGTGTGAAAGGAGGGACTCAGGCAGCCAGGAAGATGGGTAGAATTCCTTCCTGGTGGCTCAGACAGCAGGAGCAGCAGGGAGGTGAAGTATGAGATGTTCTGCCCAGGTGTTGGGCTTGGCAAACCTTTCAGGGGCCTTGGGACCAGCCAGGAGTGGAGATAGTCCATGAGCACCACAGCATTACATAACTGAAATAGCACAGATTTGAGAAAACACCTGCATGGGGGTTAGAAAAGCCATTCAAGGGTGTTACTGATTACATTTCTGAGATTTGCATATGTGAGGCCTCTTCACTGCTGAGAGGCAGTGCATAGGGGTGAAGAGAGTGGATACTGGAGCCAGCCTCGGTTTCGGTCCTGGATTGGCCACTTGCCAGCTGTGCAGCCTCTGGCAAGTTACTTTACCACCCTGTACTCAGTTTCTTCATCTGTAAAATAGAGACAGCAGGGTTATTGTGAAGAATTAACAAATTATAAGTGTAGACCTCTCAGAAGGGTGCCCAGCACCTAGTAAGTGCCCAGTAAAGGTTGGCTGTTCTTATGTAAGTAAGGGATGTCCAAAGCATGGCGTAAAAATCATGTATGATGCACGTTTCCACATCTTTTAGTTGTAATCTAAGTCTCCTTGGCTATGCAGTTTCAGGTAATGCATTTCTGTAGCCTCTTTCACGCCACACAGCAGACCCTCTGTAGCCTCCTTTCTCTCTGGAGCCCATCGGTGGGAGGTGGAGAGGTGAGGCAGCCTGTTGAACAGATGGAGGAGCGAGGCCTGTGGGACTCCTCTTGGGGCCCCGACTTCCAGCCTCCTTGAGTTCCTTCCCTGTGGACCGTGGACATCTCAAGCCCCTTTCAGAAGGACAAGGAAATTAGGCCTTTCCTTGCCATGATCCTTCACTTTCCAGTGTCTGTTGGCTTTCCCTTTCTTCCCCTTCCAACAGTTGAGATGATGTGGCCACGTTGTACCTGGGGATTTCTTATCATCCTTCCCAGACCCCAGTGTGCAGAGCTGAACATGACAATGGCTTGTTTAAGACTTCTCCCTGGTGCTGTTTTGTTGTCAGGAATGTCCCTGTGCAACCAGTGAGCACATGGACAGGGGCCCATTAGGTAGTGTGCATGGGGGTCCCTAGGGGTGGCAGAGAATTCCCATCAGCGGGAGAGCGTATGTCCTGCCAGGCCCTGGACACCTACCGGGAAGTTTTGCTGCTGACTGTTTATGCAGCTAGAGGCCAGGGCTTCTGGATGGAACACGGATGTCCTTGTTGTTTTCAGACCTGTGGATTTGGGGGAGTGGGCAGTGTGAGATTCCCGAAAGAACCTGGCCTTTAGCTCTGAAGCCTGGCCATGCCACTGCTAATTAAGTGACTTTGTAAATTTATCTAACTTTAGGCAGCCTCTGCTCCCCCATCTTTCAAGTATATAATATTACTTAGTTCATAGGGTCATTCTGAGGAGTGAGCTGATGTAATACATGTAAACAAACTGCCATACAGGCATGCTTCAATACATGGTAGCTTAATTAAAAAAAAAAAAAAAAGCTGTGGCACCTGGGACTCAGAATCCCAGGAGCTGGTCTCAGCAGGTCTGTGAAAGTCCTGGCAGTGTTTGACAGTGTTGCTGGCATGCGAGCTCCCTTTCTCTGGGGAACGTGTCCTCCCCCAAGGGAGCTCTCCTGCTTCCTTCAGATTCTCAGAATATCTGAGAGTTAAGAACCACAGCTCTAGAGCAAGTTTTCTTAATATTGGCGCTGTTGACATTGGGGGCCGGATCACTCTTTGTTGTGGGGCCTGTCCTGGGCATTGTAGGATGTTTGGCAGCATCCCTGACCTCTTCCCACCAGATGCCATTAGTATCCCCCTTGTCCTCCACAGTTGTGACAACCAAAATGTCTCCAGACATTGCCAGATGTCCCCTGGGGGTAAAATCATCCCTAGTTGAAAACCACTGCTCTAGATATATATTGCCACCTAGTGAGAGAACAGGTATGTGATGCCCTCTTTCATTATATTCACTCTTAACTGCCTTTTTTATTTTTTGCATTTGGAGTATTTTTACTTACATTCAATAGATCCAGATTAAGTAGATTGCTGTTACACATGTACACACATGAAACTGGGATAGACCTTGGAGTGGTTGTCTAGGAACTCTTTAAACATGTATTAGCAGTGTGTATGGTTTTTTTCTTTTAAGTGAATTTGAAATTGCCCACTTACAAAATTTTTTCAACCTTCCTGGCTGAGATTGTTCCTGCCTGAGAAATTATGTCCCAGTGGTATTTGGGCACACGAGAGGGTCCTTCCTCATCCCACCACCTGCTGGTGTTTCCCTTCTTCTATCTTGGCTTCTGAGCTGCTGGTTCCTGGCACCCCTGCTTCCTTTTCTTCGCTTGCCAGGGCAGCCTGGTAGCCTAGGGGGATTCTCGCCTACCCAATAAGTACCCCCTTGGTAAATCCATGGCGAGTATCTGGGCGTCCATTTGTGTGGGCATCCATTGTGCTCCTGCCTTCTGTTGCCTGAGAACCTTTTCAAAAGTGTCTTTTGAGTGTAGAGCATTTGTTTGTGTGACTGTGTACACTTGGTTGACTTCATCTGTAGAATGGGGCTAGAACTCAGCTTCATAGTCCGTCCGCCAGTATGACCAGCATTATGTGAGGTGTTACTAAGTATTCCAAGGGGAAAAAAGGATTGCTTTGTCAAATGGGTTGGGCAGAAACCCAGGGCATTATAGCACACTAAAGGTTCTGAGATGCCCCTTTGTAAATACACTTCTTAATCCAGGTTTCCTAGGCACACTTGGCCTTGGAATGCTTCTCTTTGGAGAGCACCTGTGACACCTTGAGGTCCTTAGGGACACACTCTGGTGTTATTACAGACCTTTCCCGATGTCATCTGAGTCCCAGGGTCTGGTGTCACTGAGGAGATGGGCTCCTCTGCTTTAGACCTCTGCGTGAACTTCACCATGTTCTTAAATCACACCTCTTTAACCTGACTCCTCTCCCTAAGCCTGCAGCCTCTTGAGGTTGCTGGCAGAATACAGAGAACCTAAGTAAAGGAGGTGATGGTCACACCTATCACTTATCTCTGTGTGCTGCTGTAATTTCTTTTTGCTTTTCTCTTGTGAATCCTGGGGTTGGTTTGACATTATCTTATTCTGCCTGAGCTGTGTCCTCCCTGTTAACCAGCAATCTGTATTTGGCATCAAATTGGTACCCATGGCACTTCCCTTTTATGTTTATCTTGCCATTTTTTCCTCTTCTATTTGTAAAATGATAATATATTGAATTTGGGGGTTGACATCAGTTGATTAAAATAAAGACTTTGTCACCAAATCCTCTTGACACGGAGTATGGCTTTAATTTTACTTTTTTAAAAAACTGCTGATTCCTTAAATTGGTTCTCCTTCTGGACATGGTGGATCTTAGCTACCATTGCATAGCAGAAGGGGCCAAGGCAGCTCACCGAAGTTCCCACCGTAGTGCACCTGTAAAGACTCAGGTCTCGCTGGGGTCACACTAAGCACTTTGAGTTTGGGAAACAGCCGTCATCTTAGTCTTTCATCCTAACCCTCTCTTCTCCCTGCTCTCCCTTCTTCTCTTCCCTTTCTCCTGCAAGGTTCTGCCACCCTTCACCACTGGCAGCAGTTGGCCCAGCCTCACCTTGGGGGCATCCTGGACCCCCGGCCTGGGGTGGTCACCAAGGGCTTCCGGACGCTGGACGTTGACCTGGACGAAGTATACTGCCTTAACGACTTTGAAGAAGATGACACAGGTGACCACATTTCTCTCCCGGGCCTAGCTACCTCCACGCCAGTTCAGCACCCAGAGACCTCAGGTGAGAGGTCCCGAGCACACGTGACTGTCTCAGGCAGCAGAAGTTACCGAAGCCGGCCTCAGGCTTCCCCAGAGGAGATGCAGGAGCCGCCAGCGGCCACGGAGGAGGAGGAGGAGGAGGAGGAGGGGTCTGGTGAGGGCACCACGATAAGTCCTGTAAACTTGGCACCTTTCCCGGAGGCAGAGTTCTGGGCCATTCTCACCTCTGTTCCGGGCACCATCCGTAGTGGCTCTCTGTCTGTAGCTTCCGCTCGTCTGTGTGGGTGATGATTGAAGCATTCCCATCGCGCGGTTCTGTTTTTAAATACAGAGTCTGATGCCTCCTATTTGTAACAAATGGGTGTAGCTCCCTGCCCATCTTGGAGGTGCATGGCCCAGCAGGGCTCTTAAAGTGGGAGCAGGAAAGGCTGCTAAAAAGAAGCGGATTATTGGGTCCCCTGAGAACATCAGCACCCTTCTTCCTGTTACGGGCGTCTCCCTGTGTCTAAGGAGCAGATTCTCAAGTCCCCTGGTGATTTCCAAGCTGAGCTGGGCAGTTTTAGGGAAATTATGACTGCTGGGTTGTTCAGAAGGTGACAGAAAGCAGCTGTTTACCTGTATGCTGTATTAAAATAGAAAGAAGCCCAGGAAATAATCAGGATTTCAGACCAACGTTGATAGATCAGCCTTTTACTTTCCTAACTTCAGTGAAGGTACATATGTTGTTTTCTTTCTAGCTTATACTTGTGTTCAAAGTGGATTTTGAAAAAGTGTTTGAGCAATACTCCTTAACTAAATAAGCCCCAAGAGACTACCATTAAGCTCTTCTAGAGAGAAGACACTAGATGAATCCAGAAAAGACCTCTGCCTGACCTCCCCCTGCCCCCAGCATTAAAGGTGTGGCCCTGAGTTTGCAAAATTGCCAACTGGGACAAAGCTTTGTATTCAGGGCCCCTGGAACTCATGGGGTCACATGGTTACTCTTTACCCCCAACAGTATGCTTTGGCCTGACTTCGGGACCTCTCAGTTCCTTGTGCCTGGGAGACAGAGCTCTTGTGGGATAAGGGGAGAGACCCAGAAGAAGATGAATTAACCCAATGTTATCATCCTCATAACGTTCATTAGTCACCAAGTTTGAAGAAAGGACACATATCCTTGTGATTCATGATTTTCATTTGTCAAGGCCACCACACTCCCCGTGAAATACAAGGCAGGAAAGAGCTGAGGCTCTTGGTGGTGTCTCGCATCCTCTGACTAGTTTCAGACAGCTGTGGTCAAGGGACTTTATTTGGGACCAACTTTTCTCTTTATCTTTGACATAAACTTTAGAGGAGTCATCAAGTAAAACGGATTTGTTTAGCACATGGGTTTGTTTATGGTTTGGTTGGGGGTTTTTGTTTTTTTTAGCAGTGATCAGATTAAGCATGTGAGGGAATGAAAATGTTTCTTATTTCATATCTACACACTCAAGAAAGGGAAGAAAGGGAAACCAGCTGTGGCATCGTACCTCCTTGGTTACCAGCACGGGTGCCCATCTGGAAGGCAGGCAGTGGTGCAGAAACACAACGTCTGGCTGAGTTCTGTGGCTGAAGGGGGTAGGCAGCGTGTTAAGTGGGATGTGCTCGCTGCAGTCTGATAGGCAGAATAGAAGATGAGTCCTAGAAGTCAAAGAAGCACCATTAGGTGCATCTTTGAGAAGTTGTACAGAAGGAATAAAGCTTATCAAGTCAAAAAAGAACTTTTCTCAGAGGACAGAGGGAGAGAGAGGACTGATTATGAGGACTAAAGAGTCCTGACCACTTTCCTCACCATAAACAGAGACATATTTTGTGCTTGTTCCCTCCTGACTCAAACCTGCGGCTCAGTCATCTTTATTTGAAGAGAAGCACGAACATTTATAATTGAAATTGTAGAAGAAGGGTAAGGTTGGAGGTGTGCGATCAAAAAAGAATTATCTCGGTTGCTGAAGGTAACTTAGGAAGGATCTGATCGTTTAGAGCAGAGTTCTTTTGGGCTTCTTTTCTGGGTAAGACTCATCTTTAAAAGCTGGATTCAGAGGGAAACCGTAAACAATGATTTACCTCTTTTTCCTCTGTTTAGAATGACAGGATCATTTTGATTCTTAGAATGTGAGATGTACATCAGTCTCTAAATAAATCATCCCGGAGGCTCCGAGTGGCTCTATGCCACAACCATGGAGTCACAGACAGGTGGGCTTCAGGAGGAGGCCTGGGGCATCCTCTGTCTTAGGCTTTGTATCCAGGGTGGTCTGGTGCCTGCCTTGGTCCGTCCTCAATGCTTGGGCTTTTCTGTTGCCAAACGGCACTATCCCAGGAGCTGCCATCTGCCTGGGAGGACTCAGTAGGGAGAAAACTGTTACGATGGGAGGAAATTTAGAAGACTTGTCTATTAGGCACTTTTGTCTAGGGCCTGCTGTCCCCTGGAGAAAAAGTTTTGAGCACTGAAAAAAAATTATTAATATATTTTAATGTATTACTTGAAGCATCATTTCCTGATTTTTCTAATCCCGTGTCTTAAAAAGGATGATTCCATGTTGTTATATTGTAAATAATTTAGATGATTAAAATGAACTATTTAAAACAATTTTTAGATTATAGTTTTACTTTATTTCAGTGACATGTTTTATGTTTTAAGTCATATAGAAAGTACACTTTATCAGAAATAATCCTTATCCTGTCCTGTGAGTCTTCAATTTTAGGTATTTATGTGTGGGGAAGAGCCTGCATGTGGTACAGGATTAAGAGTTCAAGTCGCACAGTTAAATCAGTAGTTGGCTAGTGGGATGGACGGTTCAGTTGAATTGTCTTGACCATTAAAAGTGAGAAAGAGGTGGGATTAAAGCCAAGCCACACTGACAGAGAGATCAAAGTTCAGTTAATTTTAATGCTCATATACACAGAGATTATTTCACGTGGGGGAAATATTCTCAGACAAGCTCATGGTGTCCTCTCTGGTAGTGGCCCTGCAGTGGAGCTGTGTCATAACTGGGGCTGAGATCCTAAAGTCAGTGCGGAAGGCAAAAATCATACTTGGTCAAAACTGCCCTTGAAATATCCTCTAAATCTCCCGCAGCTGGGCCGCCAGAGGCAAAAGCCAAGAATTAGCCTCTTTTGTCTCTTCCTCGTTGGATACCTGGGTCCACGTTCTGCTCATGAGCAGCGACTGAGTGGGGGAAGGGAAGAGAACAGCTGGTGTGGAAAGGAGCCAGGTGTTAAGGCCAAAGCTGAGAGTTCCTGCAACTTTGCCTGGTGGCAGGGCCAGTTAGAGCAAAGCGAAGCCAGCCGTGTCCTGTCTCGCCTTAGTTCCACCACAGGCCACAGAAGCGGGGTCCAGATGGGCCTGTGAGGACAGGTTGGCCTGGGGGCTCCATGGATCTGAAAGGAAACATCTGGTACGCTCAGTTCACAGACCCTTGGGTGCAGGGAATTTTCTTTCCATGGTCTCCACTGAGAGAGTAACGGTGAATTCCCACTCTGATGGGAACACCTCTCCATCCAGCCCTGGTTCTGTGGCAGTTCCAGGGGAGTTCGGTCGTTATGGACAGGGTGGATGGTCTGCTCACACCCACCTCTATTAGGAGATGTGGAGGAAGCCCTTGTGCTCTTGCACAGAATGTGTGCTAAACCAGAGCAAAACAGGCCAACTACAACCCAGAAGTGGAAAAATGAACAAAGAATGAGAGCATTGACTCCTCCAAAACAAATGGCATGGAGTCAACCCTGCTTAAAGTTTCCAGAACAAAGCCCACTTGTTGAAAGCGGTTTCTACGTGGCAACCTCACCTCTGAAAACCATGGAGAGCCCTCCAGCGCTCCTAGAGGCACCTGCGTGGGTTTCAGAGCAGTAGGCGTCTGCACCTGCCACTTTTCTGACGTGGTCAGGGAACACCCGGTGTCCAGGTCTGGATGAATTGTACTGCTGCTCTGCCTAGAAAAGCTCGGGAGAAGTGCTCTTGAACCGGCTTTGAAATCACCAGTAAGGAAAGTTCTCAGTGCACCTCAGCCACGCCAGCTCTCTGTGCCCGTTGGTGTCTGCCAGAGGAGGGACAGAGGGCATGGGGTCCAGCCTTGTCGTCCTGGAAAGGATCCAAAGAGATTTTTGCATTTGCCCTTTTGACATTTTAACAGCCTTCAAAAAAATCCCCTTTTCTCTAGAGGATACCCCAGGGGCACCCTAGAGAAATTCTGGCCCCCTTTGTGCGATGCTGTGAAATTGTTTATGTCATAAATCACATACTTCTTAGATGAAACAGAAAGTAGACAGCTTGGTCTAGTGGGAAGAGTTGACTTTTAATTTTGCAGAAACCAAAAATAAGTTGTATAGAAACCAGAGAAAGATCTTGTGGTTCAAAGTCTGTGATAAAAGCCTCCTGCAGGCCAGACGTCTGATGGCCAGGGTGGGGTCACAGGTCTCTACAGAGCTGCAGGACCAGACTAGGGCTCTGTTGAAAGATACGTAAGCAGAGAAAAACAGTAAACAAGCCAGTGTTAAGCCTGGAAATAAGGGCTTAATATCATCCTGTACAAATACTGTATAGTTTAAGATCACTTTTATCCTATTACAAAGAAAGCTGCACTGATACATCTGAAACTGCTCTTGTTTCCCCAATCCCTTCCTCTGGAGGAAAATACTCGTTAAAGCTGCATTAATCCCTAACACAGTATTTACATTAATGATGAATCGTAGGGCGAGCAAAAGTGTTATGGCGCTTTTCCCACACAAACTCATCATAGAACTTTTTTTCCCCTCAGAAAATGTCATGGGTAGAGTTATATAATGAAGTGACAGAAAAAAGTCTTTAAAGTATTTTCTATGCCTTGATATTTTAGTCTTTTAGAAGGAATTCTGCAGCATTGCTTCTTGCCTATTTGTTTAATGAAAAGGGAGCTATTTCTTACATAGCTGGGAGGCAAAGAAACATCTTCCTTCCCTCTCCACCCCTCAAGCAAAAGGCAACAAAGTCTTTAGAAGCGGGGCATTAAAAAAAATACTGATATTCTTAATACTGATATTCTTAGTTCAAGCCACGCCTTTAAGCTGGGTGGACAGCGGCTTTTATTTTCAATAGACTTGATTTTGCTTAGATAGAAAGGGCTGGCCTGTGGGCACCACTGCTGGGTGGGGGGTGTTGGTTAATGAGTTTGTAGAACTTGCAAGGCAGATCCAGATCGTGTGACGGCAGCATCACACACTACAGGTTCAAGTTAGGAAAAGGAAAGAAAGGTCGGGGCATTTGGTTTATTTTACACAAGTGGTCACTTCCCATGAGGAGTTAGGGAAAAGAATATGGAAGGCTGTCAGTGCATCGCAAAGATGGGGTTCCAAGATTTCGAGGTGCATTTGTAATTTCTTTTTACATTTTTAAATGTTATTTATATGAAAATTTAAAAATATAGCTTGGGTGTGTGGCATGGCCAGTGTTTCTCCATCCTTAAAGTTCTCCTTTGAAGCAGCTACGTGTGGGTGCGTGTTGTGCTGCCCCACAGAAGCACACCAGGTGCAGCTGTGCTCTCTGATGTCCCTGCGGGCTCAAGGACGTCCCTGTGGGCTTAAGGACTAGGTTCTGTGATTGCCTTCAGAGAGAAGAAAGCTGCTTTTATCCCCAGCACATTACCAGTCTGCCCTTCCCCACGGATGGGGGAAGAAGAGCACCACTAGGACTGAATGACATGCAGGAGCTGGTGTGTACAGAGCTTCTGTGGCAGAGTTCCAGTCATCCCCCAAGTCCCTGTGGCACCCCTGGGCCCTGCCAGTGTCGCACCTTGTCTGTGCTCTTTTCTTCTCATGATGAAAGCACTGGGCTTTCCTGCCCCTGGGAGGCCTGAGCGTTCCACACAGCAGCAGCCACCTGGTCTATACAGCGCAGTCTGCAGGGACATCCAGGGAGGAGGCCCCAACTCTGTTGGAGACTGGGGGCCATGTCAGGGCCCCTTCATCACTGGCTGCAGCAGCAGGATCCCAACCACCGGGTTTTCTAGTCAGTCCCAGGCATCACAGGCCCCAAAGGAGCAGGGGGAGTCAGTGCCACTTACTACATGCACCTGCTCCGGCCAGAAAGCACGCCGGAGTCCACCTGAGGGCAGGTGAGCAGGAGCACTCTCGCCCTGTGAAGTCCTCTGATGCACCCACCTGCGGATAGCGGAAGGCTGTGTGCTTGCATGTGGTATGTTTTCAGGAAAAAAAATGTACATGCTGATCCACCAACGTAGAAGATGTTGAATAATCAAGGATTAATCAAATTTTGTACCAGTGTCAGAACCTGGGGGAAAAACAATTAAAAATAATAAAAGACTAGGGTTTATTATTGGCATATGCAAATTGATTCCTAAATAGTGAAAGTACTTGTCACTGCTAATACTCTAACCTGTTTAATGTCTGCCCATTTCCTCACAACACTCTGAAGCCAGGTTGAGAGAGAGAATAAGTAGGAAGTTAAAGCATTAAATCTAAAAAACCTGTCCTTTGAACTCCCAAACTGAGCAGCACGAGATGAACACATAATACCTGCAAAGACCTTCTGGTTTAGATAAAGCTTCAGTGTGTGCCGTGGTCCTGGTGACTTCAGTGGTGAACCCTCACCACGAGTCCCCTGTGCCCTGCCAAGAAGAATGTTTTATGTGCGTCTTGTTTTCTTTTTTAGAACTTGCTCTCTCCCTGCATCCAGGGCTTTGGGAATCAGCCTGTTGCTTCTCTGTGGCAAGCACGAGGAGCCTCTGGCGAGCCCAGCCTCGGGCAACTCACTGTGTCTATGTTGTGTCCCAAGGAAGGGTGGTGCAGCAGCGGCCCGGCAGTCAGTGGTGACATGCGGACAGCTCGCGGGTCCAGGCGTCCCTGTGGTATTTTGGAAGGGCTGAACCTCTGGCTTTGGCACTTTTGATACTTGTTGATCTTCCTTGGTCTTCTAAAGCTATTCATTGCTTCTGGGGAGTGGTGACTTGTGAATTTTTAGCAGCCTTTTCCTATCCCCAAAACCCATTTGTATAAGATGGGTTTTGCTTCTGCTGATCCAACTACGTCTCTAAAATGTCCATCTTACACTACCTGTTGTGACTGAAGATCTAATACATGAGGTTGGGGGAGGAGGACGTGAACATTTGGGGCCTTTTGATTTGATATTCTGGCCATGTGTTTAAATGGGGTGTACTTGTGATTTTAAATCCAGCCTTATTTGATTTTTTTTTAATGTTATCTCTCTTTCAACTATTTTGTCTTAATTATTTCTATTTCCTGCTTTTTCCTCCCTTCCTTCCCAAATAACCCCTCATGCCTATTATTTGGGATGCTTTTCTCAGGCATTTTGTTGCTCTTGTTTCTAGACCTGATTGCAGTAAGAGAATCGTGATTGTTTGGTTGCCTTTTCTTCATAGCTTATTCCATTTTTGTTTTGCTTGCAGCAATTTCTTAGTTATCGGAGTTCCGAAACCATGACGTTTATTGGTTGAGAGACAAAGATTCATAAAGGCTATTTTTATGTGTTTTTTCCCCTCTCTCCCGCTTTGCCTGGAGCTCCCTATGGAGAGCTTGCTCTCGTGGTCCTGTGCTGGCTGTCCCGCCAGGTGCCACGGGGGCCTCCTTTGACACAGAGCTGGGTCAGACCACAAGGGGGCAAACCAGCCTGGCCTTGCTCCTCCAGTCACTGTCACTATTTTTGTGCTCTGGTTTGTCCTGCCTGCTTCAACTTGTTTGTCTCCAGCATTTTTTTGTTGTTGTTGTTCCTTGTTTTCTTTTGAGACACAGTTAACTGTGTGTGGATCTGTAGGTTTGGGACACCAACTTATTCTGTTTTGTTTCCCTTTCCCTTTTTGTCAAATCCAAGAGAAAACTTACCATAAGGAGCTAGAAGATTCTAGTTCACAGCCTTTTGAATCTTCATGGCCTCTGAATCCTCATGGCCTCTGATACCCTAATCCATTTTCTCCCAGGAGGTCTCTGGGGGCTGAGCTGCTACAGGGGCAGAGGGGAGGGAGGGAAAGGGTGGGGTGGGAGAATCATCCCAGTACTTCATTGTGCATGCTATTTGGTGCAGCATCTTTTTTTTTTTTCTTTTTTTTCCCCTGATGCCTGAGTTATGAATGAGGTTGACCTCTACAATCATGATGTCTCCCATAGCCTCTATTACTCATTCCTTTGCCAGCTTTCTGATGCATGGTCCTAACACTTCTGTGATTTACTCTGCTCCTGAACATAGTCCTCAGCCGCCTCAGCAACAGCTTGTTAGAGTATTAAAAGGAAGTAAATTGAGGACAACGTGTTGCCCTCTCATTTTCATTAGAAGTGAAACATCACAGAGATGACAAGAAAGCAGCAGGGGCGAGGAGGGGGGACCCATGCTGCTTGCACCACCCTGTCAGACCAGACTTGATCCTGGAGCTTAGCACCTCAGAGAGCCCCAATCTCTGGAGCTATTGCCCCATTGTCGCTGAGGCAGCTGAGGTCCCCATCTCCCACCATGACGATCACAAATAGGCAGTAGTGGAGCCAGCTTCCCTAAGCCCCTTTTTGTGTGAACAGAAAAGGGAGCCATGAGCCTTGCCCTGTTTGCAGGTGCCAAGTGCCTTTCCCTGCCTGCACCTCTCCCCTTGCTCCAAGCAGTTTTGGCACCTGTTTACCAATGAAAACAAATACAAAGCAACAAAAGAAGATAGCAGATTCTGACGTGAGGAAGGAAACCAAATTTACCCACAAAGGCCCTTTAATGCCCTCCCCCTCATTCCAACTGGATCCACTACTGGCCCAAGAATACTGATGAGGAACCTTGTCTGGATTGGGTCGGAAGCTGGAATTCTATGCTCTGCAGACCACTGCTCAAAATTGTAGTTATTTTTTGAGGAACCACCTTCAGTCCAGAACATGTGTTTCACCTTCCCCGCCCAGATCCAGTCAACAAGGTAGCTCATCATTTCTTGCATCTGTTGAGGGTCATGCTGGATTTTTATTTTTAATGTTGTTATACTTAGATGCAAGGAGTATGTTTTGTTCCCCCCAATTTAGCGCACCACCCTGGGAAGTGCATGTCACAGACCAACTCCACCTTCACCTTCACCACCTGCCGCATCCTGCATCCTTCCGATGAGCTCACTCGGGTCACACCAAGGTAAGGGGCCCCAGCCCCAGGGTGGGCTGAGGTTGGGGCACCCCCTTCCCTGCAAGGTTTAATGTTGAGGAAAGCCAAGTGGAGAGGGTCATTTAAAAACCAACCGTAGCCAGCTTAAACATCTCATCAGCGTTTGCAATCGTCTATCCTGGGTCCTGTCTTTCCTTTTGAATCGAAGATCTTACTGATTCAGATCCAGCTCAGATAAAGAGACCTGGACCCACCTTTAGTTGCCCTTTTAGTTGGCCGCGGAATGGATTCTTAGGCCCCTCCGTAACAGCTGAAGCTGACACTACCACAGGCCCTACAGCCAAGCCTCTTGGACGTTTGGCCAAAGTTTCGTCAATAGAGCGTTACTGAGCCCCGTGGGAGGCCCTGTGCCTCTGGAATAGATGCCAGGAGCCACACACCGTAGCCAGACTATAGTGACCAAAATGCCAAAACTCCAAGACTGAGCCGTGTGCCCAGCTCTCTGGTGCACCGCCTGTCGAGAGGACTTGTGTGGGGTGGGTTGGTCTGTTTGGCTTGATTTCAGGCCTTCCACAGCTTCCAGTGAAAGGGAAAATGGTCTCCCCCGACACAGAAGAGACCCCCCCAGCCGTCCTCTGTGACGCAGTCAAGCAAGGTGCTGGGGTGACGGAAAGCGCAGCAGGAAGGGAGGGCGGTAAGGAGGGCTAGCTCGCAGGCAGCAGCCACCCAAGGAGCACCTTAAACTATGAATGATTCTCCACAGGTCATGTGAGGAGGACGACGAAGCAGCCCTATGCCCTGTTGAGCTGAGAGGAGATGTAGGGCAGAGAGTCTGAGCCCACAGGCGAGGCGGGGGGTGAGCACACCGCCATCAGTGCCTGCCCTGGCAGGGTCACGTGGAAGGAGCTGTGTGTGCACGCGTGGCCGCCACTAACCCGGGGACTTAGCCGTGGGTGTGTCTCTCTGGTTGTACCTGGCTAACGCGGCCTTTGACAGTCGATACCCCTAACCTGTCTAAACAGCCCCAGTCGAGCCAAGTGCCAGCACTAATAAAGGCCTAACCCGAAGTTCTCACCAGATGGGGATTTGTAAATTCTACCTTTGTCTTCCCCATCACCCTCCCTGCCCCTGGAGAGCCTGGCTTCCTCGTCCTGTGGCTTTATGTTTGGAAGAGACTGTTTCTAAAAACCATGGGACAAAGCTTCCCCCACGGGAGGCTGGTGCCCTGGGTCACTAGATGTCACTCTTCTGACTGTAGCCATAGGACTCAACCACACACGTGTCTTCATATAGCCATGTCGGGGGCTACAAGTCAGTAGCAAGAGAGGGCTCTTTTGCCTGAGTTTGAAAGAAAGGCCACTTGGAACAAAGTTGAAAATCTCCCTAGGAATGGCCATATAAACAAGATTTTAAGCCTAGAACTTTTTTGCCCTCTGTTGACTGTGTATCAACATTTGTAAAATTGCACCTTTGCCTTTTGAAAAATCCACATTTTTAACCTTAGGAATCTGCTTTGGTTTCTAATATCATGTTTCTCTGAGTGCTCCCAACCTGCCAGCATCCCCACTCCTGAGCTTGTGTGAGATGGGCCTGTTCTGTGGTCCCCACCCGGTGCTGCCCGGCCCGTGGTGAGGTCACCTGAGTGTGGAGTCAAATGGTGCCTCTAGCTGTACTTGATTTTGAACTGTCTTGCCCAGAGGAGGGGGCCCTGCTCCAGGATGGGCCCTCTGCCTTCCCGTTCCCCTGCTTGGTGCTTTATCCAAAGCATCTGGACCTCCCGCTGCCGGTCTGGGGAGAGGGGTCTCGGTCCAGCTCCTGGGGACCACCCAGCTGACCTCCGAGGGGTGCTGGCAGCTCCAGCCAAGTCCTCAAGCCAGCTCCAGGGAGGTCCCATGAGACTGTTAGGAGGGATGTTCGTCTTTGCCCCTTGGGTGCTCGTTTAGAATCAGTGCAGGGCTTCCCCTGACCCCAGTAGCAGCTGCTAAAGGAGAACCTTTCCTGTTTTTTAAGCAGACAGCAGTACCTTTCCCTCTCCTGCCTTCTGGTAAATTTTTCTGTCCTGATGGGCTTCCTGGCTGGATCCCAGCTGCTGGAACCTAGTGGGTCCGCAGTCAGCATGACACAGTGAATGAACAAATCTTTCTGCTTTCCTTTGGGAACTCAGGTTTCGCAGGATTTAGCGGGCCTCTGTTCAGGTAGTGCTGTAGATGCAGATCTACTCACATGTGACGTGGCCTCCCGTGACCCCATAGTTCCACTGGGCAAAATGGATCTGGACAAGCAGGTGAAGAGGATTCAGGGCAGCACAGTACGGAGGAAAGAGCACCATGCCAGGGAGTCGGGAGCACACTGACAATGCGTACTGCCTGGCCCACCCACTGTGGCCATTTTTGCTATTCCTAAAATAAGGAATATCTCATAACCCCTAGACCTGGGTCATGTCTTGCCTTGGGGAGAAGTAGGTATTAGGAATGTGAGTAAATTTCGTAAGGAAGGAAAGCTTCTTTGCCAAAGGGCTTCCTTCCTTCTTCTCTGATAGCCTTGGGGTCACTGAGACATGCATTTGAATTTGGAGTTGTCCACTTAATAACCAAGTGTGATAACTGAGGAAACCACCTAAGCTTTGAGTCTGTTTCTTCATCTGCAAGGGCATAGTTATACCCACCCGCCAGGGATGTGCAAAGGGGATCATGTGTAGCTTCCTGCCCCCTTTTAAGGGAATCCAAGGCCTCCCTGGGTGAGACGGAGGAGCAGACGTGGACAGAGGCATCTGGAGGTCCTCAGCTGGGGGAGTCCCCTCATCGTGTCCCAGGCCTGCCCTGTACCCCCTGCAGGAGACTGGCCACTGACCCTTTCTGTGGTGCATGTGGGCATTTGTGATGAATAACCTGTCGTGTCTTCCTTTCAGCCTTAACTCAGCCCCAACTCCAGCTTGTGGCAGCACCAGCCACTTGAAGTCCACGCCGGTGGCCACACCATGCACTCCACGGAGACTGAGCCTGGCTGAATCCTTCACTAACGTCCGTGAGTCCACGACCACCATGAGCACGTCCCTGGGGCTTGTGTGGCTGCTGAAGGAGCGGGGCATTTCCGCGGCTGTCTATGACCCGCAGAGCTGGGACAGGGCCGGCCGGGGCTCCCTCCTGCACTCCTACACTCCCAGGATGGCCGTGATCCCCTCCACGCCGCCGAACTCGCCTATGCAGACGCCCACGTCCTCCCCGCCCTCCTTTGAGTTCAAGTGCACAAGCCCTCCCTATGACAACTTCCTGGCTTCCAAGCCGGCCAGCTCCATCCTAAGGGAGGTGAGGGAAAAGAAGAACGTGCGCAGCAGCGAGAGCCAGACAGACGTGTCTGTCTCCAACCTCAACCTCGTGGACAAAGTCAGGAGGTTTGGGGTGGCCAAAGTGGTGAACTCAGGGCGAGCCCACGTCCCCACCTTGACTGAGGAGCCAGGACCTCTCCTCTGTGGGCCCCCAGGGCCTGCACAAGCCCTCGTCCCTGGAGGCCTGGTACCCGAGGGCCTGCCTCTCGGATGCCCCACAGTCACCAGTGCCATCGGCGGGCTGCAGCTCAGCGGGGGCATCCGACGGAATCGTAGCTTCCCGACCATGGTGGGATCCAGCATGCAGATGAAAGCCCCCGTGACTCTCACCTCGGGCATCTTGATGGGTGCTAAGCTCCCCAAACAAACTAGCTTGCGGTGAGGCTGGGAGGGGCCCCGTTGCCCTAGAGGAGACCAACACTCTCCCATCTTGTGCCCCACCTCCCTGTCTTCCCGCCGCCATGCACTCTCTTCCTTCCTCTGCCCATCCCCTCCTGAACTACACAAATCAACCTCGTGCCTAATGGAGGAGGAGTGGGAACTCTGTAAAATGTGTACATAGGACTTGGAGACCTCATATCTGCCCTGCTCTTTCTTCAGATGCCACAGGGTGTGCCCCTGTGCTGTCACCACTCTCACGAGGACTTCACCCCTGCTAACCTGGGGAAGGTGGTGTCCTTTTCTTCTTTCCTTTCGAGAAGCACTGAAACTCCCAAGTGTGTTCTTATCCCATGGATAGGAAACCAGTGATTCTGTGGCTGACCACCTGTGTTGCACACTCTGAGCTGTCACGGCTCGGGTCCTAACGCCTCTGGGTGTCGTTGGACACCTGGCCCCGCCCACCCTGTGAGAGCGTGAGGAGCCTCCGTCCTCAGCCACGTGCAGCTGGTGTAGCGTTCACAGTCGGAGAGCTTTTCTTTCTTATATGGGTGGCCCAGCTTCTTCAAGACCTTCCCTACTCTGCCTCAGTGGACAGGCGTTTCTTTTTCGAGGTGTGACCTTTTCTTTCCATGCCTTCAACTTGAAGTCATCCTGTGTTTTGTAATCAGCTGTCAGGCCAGACATCTGGCCCTAAAGAGAATGTATTTACACCCCTGCTGCGTTGTTTGGCAGCCCCTCCGTGTTCTGTGTGATGCGTTTTATTTTTCCAGTTTTTTATATGCAGGGAAGTAATGGTACTGGTAGTGTATGTTCTCTGTGTGGTTCTATGACACCGAAATACAAATTTCAAACACACCAAGCTGCTAAGGAGATAGCAGCTTACTTCTGGGACCCAGGGTCACAACCAAATTGACGCAAGACCAGACCCAAGACAACTTTGACAATAGGATTGAAAGGAAAGAGGGTAGGGAGAAAGCTTATTAAAGACCTGTGTCGGCAGTAAACGTAAAGGGGAAGAACCACAGCCAAATGCAATACCAGACTGGTTCAAGGGAGAAACGAGACCTTGGCATCCTCCGGGCCGCAGGCCTTACTCTGGCACTCGAGGGCGGCCAGTGTGCTCTCACCACACAGTCTTGTGGCTGCCGGTCAAGGCCCACATGTTTTTCCCTCTTGTTTCAGAACAGTGAATGGTCACGACAAAATATTTTCTCCCCTCAAAGCCTTTTGTCTCCTTGTGCCACTTTTTATCCTTAGGAAAAGATAGAGGTGCTTGTGAAAAGAACCACGAACAAACAAGGGAGCCTGGTCCTGTTGCTGTCGCCGGTTACGTTTCAAACTTTTATTTATTGTTTGTGTGTGCCGTATTTTAAACAAACATCCTCTCCTCCCAGCTCCAGTCCCAGTGTGTCTGTGGCATTCCAATCCCAGCAGTTTATTTATTTATTCTAATCTGAGGACTGCACTTTACCTCCCGGTGTTCCATGACCGCTTGTTCCAGACATTTATAGAAGGAAAACATCCCGTGTAAATGAAATTGTCATTCTGTGTCCTCCCCCCAGCAGATGTGTCCTTCAGTCAAGTGAGGGTAACCTTATGTCCACTGAGGATACTTTGAGAAAGTCCCCAAGGAGCAAGCTTTGGTCCCACGATTTCAGACTATTTATTCTCTGAACACAAGAGTGTTGGTTGATTATGATCTCAGTTCTTGCTGTTGTATGTGTGCACTCACTGCAAGTAACTTATATCTTTTTATTTGAATGTATTTTAAAGCAGTAGGTAGAGTAACAAAGGAATAGGAAAACTATGGACTGAATGGACCACTTTATGTATTCAGAGAGAGGAGCCACCCATCATCACCAGAAATACCGTGTAAAAAATTGGCAATTCGGAGGTTGCAGTATTTAGTATAGTAAATAAACGATCAACATTGTGCAACCACTACCAAAAGTGTGTTGTAATGCATCAAAAATCAACAGTAAAATTTTATTCGCTAATGAGTATCAATAAAATAAGTTCAAATGATGGAAACCACACTGGTATTCTGATTTTTATTTTCTTTTTATATGTTCATCAAGAAGATCTCTTTATGTAAGATTTGAAGATGTTTAGCTCTTTGGGGAAATTAAATGAAAAGCATATACTTGATGTACAATTATATGCCTCTTTCTTTCAATGTAATACCATGTCTTAGACACCTTTCCAACCAGAACCTGAATCTCTCCCTCACTTTTCAGGGCTATGTACTATTCCACCGTGCCCACATACCCACTGTAAATACATACCTCTATGAACCAATCTCCTACAGTTGGTCATTGAATTAATTCTAATCTTTTGCTATCACAGCTCTGTAATGAAAAAACCTTTGCATGTGATTTTCCACATGTATGAGCAAATCTGTGGGATAAATTCCTAGATGTTGCCAGCCAGATTGCCTTCCATAGAGTTGTGTTAAGAGACTTAGGAACCAAGGACAGTGGAGACCCACTAGATGGGGAATTGTGAGAATAAAAGGATAAAATAAAACTTATTCAGCCACCTTAATATTTGAAAGCAGTGAAATCATGCAAATAACACACTAGTAGAATATGACATCATGGATTTTAAAGCAGTTGCTACCATTTGGTAGTGGTGTGACCTTGGGCAAGCCACTTACCCTCTTTGGGTCTTCCATTTTTTTAACCTGTAAAATGGAAACAGTAATACACTTCAGCATTTATTGGTTGAGTAAATATATTTTAGCACCTACCATGTGCCAGGCATTGTTGTAGGTACTGTGGAGACAGCGATGAACAAGTGAGCCAATTTTTGCTCTCATAGAAAGGACATTCTATTGAGAGAAGAGTGACACCAAGCATAGAATAATAAGGGCTGTGCAGAGAATTAAAATCGGGTGGTGTGAAGGAGTGGGTGGGTGTTTCGGTTTGAGCAGAGAAAGCCTCTCCTGGGAGGGAACAGTTGAGTCACCATGTGAGGTCGGGCACAAGAGCACTTGGGCAGAGAGCAGCTAGTGCAAAGGTCTAGAGGGTAAAAAAGCGCTTTGGTGGTTTGAGGAGCACAGAGGCCCATGTGGCTGTGGGCTGGTGGGATCAGGGGAGTGCAGTGGTGGCAGAGAAGCCATGGTGCTTACAAATGGTCCGTCTGATCTCCGTGTTTCCCAGCCACTGCCTATGGGCAGGTCATATGATTAATTCTGGCCAGGGGGCTGAGAGCAGAGAAAAATCCATGCATGATTCTCCATGCTCCCCTCTTCCTGTGTTACACCTGGAAGCCTCATATTGAAATGGAGTCTCATCATCCTGGGTCTCCGAGTGTGTGGACCAGAGCTCCCTGCCAACCTGTATTTGATGTAATCTTAAGCAGAAACAAGCATTTGCTGTTAAGCCAGTGAGATTTTTGGGACTAGTGCATTAGAGTCCGTGCGGGTAGGATTCAGGCATCTGTGTTTTAACAAGCCCTCCAGGTGATTGTGGTGGGCATTTCAGTTTGAGAACCACTGCACGAGATCAGGTGGAGGTTGGGTGGGAGTTCTGCCATGGAAGGGGTGGGTTCCCCCTCCCCAGCCACTCCTTGTGTCAGGAGCTCTGAGAAGGCCAGACACTGCAGCCCACCTTGCTTGAAGGGAAGGAAGAAAAAATGGGCAGGTTTATCTGCCCAGCTGGGGCAGGGGAGGCTTTGAGGCAAGGTGACCCTGGATCTGGGCTTCAAGGAAGAGCAGGATTTGCCACGTGGGGAAGGATTCCAAGCAGAGGGTAAAGGTGTGGAGGAGGGGTGGAAAAGGGTCCTATACATTCCTTTAAGCTCTTTCTTATAATAATAGTAGAATGATGAGTGATAAATATAGAAGGGACAATAGAATTAGGAAAAAAAACACCATTTTGCAACCATAACACTAATAATAACTAATTCAGACCACAAGGGTAGGACTTTGTCAGGTAGCAGAATATTTACACACATTGTATCTTCCCACAGAATACATATTAATTTACAAAGGGAAAGGGGGAGGTATCTCTGAGGTAGACAACCCTGTGGCACACCACTTAAAACAAGTCATGAAATTTACCCAAAATGGGACAAAGTGATAGCAGCCACCACATATGTGATGTACTAGGGAGGACACACATGTCCTGTGCTGTTCCTACCACAAATGCAAAGCCTGAATCAGGAGGTTGACACATTGAGGGACTTTTATAAAACAATGTAGCTAACCCTTTAAAAAAAAGTCAACATCATGAAAGACTGAGGAGCTGTTTTAGATTAAAGGAGGATAAAGAGACAATTAATGCAATGCATGATTTGAATTGGATACTAGAGTAGAAAAGGTGCTATAAAGTATTGGAACAATTAGAGAAATTTGAATATAGAGCATATGTTTTTAAGATTGTATCAATATGAAATTTTCTGAATTCAATAGTTGTACTATAGATATGTAAGAGCACAGCCTATTATTACAGCCTTACCAGTTTCATTGCCTGCTGTTCAAGAGGAAGCCAGTACACTGAGACAGCAGGGGCTACAGCAGAGAAAGAGTTTAAATATCACAGGCATCATGGGAGGAGGTGCAGAGAAGTTCTCAAATCTGTCTTCTTGAGAACTTGGGAGAAAGGATTTTTCAAGATAGTTTGGTGGGCAAAGGGCTAGGCAATTGGGTGTGCAGATTGGCTGGGTTTGGGGTGGAAACATTGGGGTATAGAAATTGTCTTTTTGTGCTGAGTCAGTTGAGGGTGGTGGTGGTCGCTGGACCAATTGTGTCAGTTTCTTGGTATGGGCCACTAGTCTGGGTGGGTCAGCTGGTCCCCTGGAATGCAGGGCTGAGAAGACATCTCAAAACTACCCTTAGGTTTCTGAAGGGTGATGATATTTATGGGAGCAATGATGAAAGCTAAGAATCTTCATGACCATCAGCTAAGTGACTCCTGAGCAGTGAGCAACTATAGGAAAGCAAGCTCAGGAACAATGGCTGGTTGTACATATATTTCCCTACCACAGTTCCCACCTTGTGGCCATTTATTAACTTTATAAAGGGTGGTTTCACTATTTCCTAGGAGGTACATGCTAAAGGATTAAGAGAAAGGGGATTGATGTCTGCAAGTTACTTTCAAAGTTTTCAGAAAAAGCAAAGAATAAGACTTTTTTTTAAAAAAGTGCAAAAAAAAGTTATTCTCAAAAGATAGGAAGCACTGCAATGATACACATTTTGTAAACTATTGTTAATAATATAAAATGCATTCTTCTGTCTTGTGAGTGTGGCAGGAGGAAGTTCAAGGTTGTTGGGTGCTTCTTCCCTGTTCTCTGTTGAATTTCTCCATGCCTATCCCGAGCCCTGCCCCTAGCCCAGGGAGTTCAACCAGAGGACGCCATGGCCTAAGGGGGAAGTTGTCAAAGGGGCAGTTGATGGGACCAGAAAACAAAGATGTCAAATTCTTGGTTTTCAGTTGTGAGGAAAGAAAAAGTTGAGCATAGGTTTTTTGGCATAAGACCAAAAGATTTGGAATGAAAACCTGCCGAGCCAGTTTTTCTTGTTACTACTCACTGTCCCTTTGCTACTTCTACTTGCCAGACACACAGGACAAGGACCAGACAAAGGTTCCCCACGCAGAGGGAGTTGGAGAGGGATTCCAGCATGCAACCAGTGTGGGAGCCCTTCACCTTTCCCTGTCCGTGGGCCAAGTCAAAGTTATGGGAGAGGCCCCGGATGAGCCTGGGGATCCAAGGACGGATGAGCTCACTTTGCTGGGGGGCCTGGGGAAGCAGGGATGTCCCGGAGCTCCTCCGCAGCAACTCACCCCCATCACGGGGCAGCAACAGCGAGGGGCAGTGAGGAAGTAGAAATGGCAGCATGTGGGTCTCAGCGGAGACGTCTCAGGGAGATCCTGAAGTACCTGGCCCCAGACAGGTGACGGAATCACTTCCACACATCGCCTGGGAGCAGGGAGGCAGGTATGCCCTGGAGCAGGGGGTTGCCAATAGGACAAAGGAGATGGATACGTGTTTCCCCTGCAGCCCCGGCCAGTGTGGGCACCCAGAACCTAGATGCCACCTGGGGAGAAGCTGGTGGAGGGGGAAAGTCATTCTGAATTATCTGAATTGTTTGGGCGCTCATAACAGGGATTAAGTTGAGATTTAGGGGAAAAAAACCAAAATTAATTTTTTGTACATCTGAATACATGGGAACATCACATCCTAGGAAGATTTGTTTTTCTGTAGCCAGTAGAGGGCACTCGGTGACAGCAAAAGACCTGAAGGACCCAGCCCTGGTGATGCAGTCACAGAGCAGGTGGGTTTGCTTTTCCCAGGAATGCAATTCCGGGCAGGCAACTGTGCCTCCCAGAGCACACACGACAGCGTCGCTGTAAATAGAGTTGTCCAGGGTGCAAGTTGGGAGAAAATGCCCAGGAGGAAGGCCTGGCCCTTCACATTCCAGAGCCCCTCCTCAGGACCAGGAGTCTGGCGTCCTTTCTGGAACTTCAGTGGGTTTGGGGGCTGCGGTGGCTTGGGGGTAGTGGTGCAATGCCAGACCCCCAAGGATTCCTTAGGCTGAGCGGTCTCCTCGCCTGAGTTCTTCCTCTCACTCTTCCTTTCAAGATGTCAGGACCCAGTTCCATGCTGTTCTGGGGATCCAGAGAGGACCCAGACACAGCCCCAGCCCCTGGGGGCCTCAGTCTGTGGGGGCAGCAGAAGTGGCCATGGTTATGGTGGAGGCAGTCCCTCTGCCGGGGGTTGGGAGCCACTGGAGGAGTCACAGGCATGCTCTACCATCTCCAGGTGAGCTGGAAGGAGGTGTCCAGGAGGGAGGGCAGCAGGCCCACAGGCTTGGGGTGACAGTGAAGAGATTCAGCACAGAATGGGGAGGAAACCACTTTGCATATCCTCCTGCCACACCCAGGAAACAGGAAAGCATTAAAAAATAGTTTACAAAGCATATTCTGCATTATTAGGGTACTTCCCACCTTTTGAAACCAACCCACTTCTTGTAAATGCATCTTTCTTTTAAAAATATTCTTGTTTGCTTTTTTCTGGAAACGTTTGAAAGTGAGTTGCAGACATTATGCCCCTTTTCTCCTTAGTACTTAGGCCTGTATCTTCTAAACCCTACAAAGCCCCAGCACAACGATTGAATCCGGGGTTAAAGGAAGTGTTTGCTCGGCAGTACTGGTGCGTTCCCTGTGCTCAGTGCCCAAGGTTCAGGTTGATCCTGCACTGAGGTCCCACAAACAGAACTTAAAACCAGGGAGGGAAATCCTCTCCTTCAGTGTAGACCAGCATCCTCAGGAAGCAGCAGCATAGAGGCTCAGCAATGCTTGGAAGTAGATGTGACAGATCCAGGGAAAGGAAGCGAGAGAGGAACCTGGGGCCCACCACGGGCAGGGCAGGGCAGAATTCAGCAGTTTCCAAGCTCCAGGCAGCTGGTAGCACTGGGGACCATTGGGAGAGGCAATTCCCAAGTGGCAGGCAGAGGTTTTTGCACATCTTTTCAGAAAAGACAGAGTAGAACAATGCTGTGTCCTCCCACACTCCCCCGTACATAGACCATAGTCCTTCCTGAGGGCCTCTCTTAGTCACCTGTGACACTGAGGCCCAGAGAAGCAGCGGCAGCATTCAACTCAACTCTCCTGGTTGCCTGACTTCCAGCCAATCGTGGTCTTTGCCACCTTTGGGCCGCCAGCTTGTGACTAGAAAAGCAATTGTATTGTGTGCTCAGCTGTCCTGGAGTTCTGTGGAAACTGTGGAACTGACCCATCGCAGAAAATGAAGTTGCCTGACTCAGAAACTAGGTGTGTGGGTACCTCCACCCCATCAGCCATAGTCCAGGCTCTGGTCCCTCTGTGGCTGTCCTCTCAAGACTGGAGTCCTGACTCGGCATGACTGTGCACAGGGATGAAAAGGGACAGCTTTGCCAGGTGGCAATGGCCAGCAAAGCCTCTGGGACTTTTCAGACACAGAACATTACTCCTCAACCCTTAGTGGTGAAGGATTGTTGTTTTTTTTTTAACTTTTATCTACCATGGGCCAATATTTTTGTAAAATATAATAATAAAGAACTACAGGAAAAATAAAATACAAAACAAGGAAATGCAAAATACAAGCCCACTTTTTAAAATATGAGATTCAGCAGACATTAAATTACCTTTCAAAAACATAAGCACAAACATAGGAAAAAATAAAAAAATTATGAAGACAGTACCATTATTCACTGAAAGTGTGCATGGAGCATTCAATACAGAGACTCACTGTGATACTCAACTGCTGTCATTCTGCAGTTGTAACTAAACCAAAGTTACAAGTGAAGTAGTAATTTTCCATATCAAACACATACCCTCACTTTGAATGAACACTGTGTATATCAGTATTAACGTTTTTAATGTGATAAATGAGGACTGTATTCTTTCAATTTATCTCAGCTAGTTCAGGTTGACAATAGTGCTATCTGCAGGGGATAGTGTCTAAGCTTGTTTTCATTTAATAACACGATAGAGAAACCAGCCTCAGAAAGAGATGCCGATGAGAAAGAAAGATGGTAAATCTAATTTCTTGACAAAAAATTTGCAGTGGAGCTTGTTTTGATTTTTACAATCTGTAAATTCTGGCTAATAAATAAATAATACAAATTTTACATCCCCACCTTAGATAATAACGTTGAACTATAAGTTTTTTAAAAACTTGATTAGAATTAACTTGATGGTAAAAGTAACTAGTTAGAAAAATAAATACATGCTTACATTTGCTCAGATTTTTATATGCTATTGGCTTATGGCTGACCGATTGACCTTAGAGTCTCACACGTGGTAATGTGGCCCCACTACCTGCATCTGTTAGCAAACAGTCGCAGGCCACCTGCAACTTGGTGGGAGAGTGCAATGACCTTGAACTGGTCCACACTATCGGGCACACGCTCGGACGGTGTGGCATCTAACCAGTTTCCAGGGGCAGGGTCTGGGGAAGGGGTGGCAGCACCATGTCCAGCCTCGAAGGTGGCAAGAAAGAGCCCCTGAAACAGCCCAAGAAGCAGGCCCAGGGGATGGATGAGAAAGATAAGGCTCTCAAGCAGAAACAAAAAGAGGAGCAGAAGAAAATGGAGGAACTAAAAGTGAAGGCCGCGGGGAAGGGCTCCCCGGCCACAGGTGGGATTAAGAAATCTGGCAAAAAGTAAGCTGTTCCTTGTGCCTGAGGCGATGGTGACCCTTGATTCCTGTTTAAACATCTGTATTCCCTGCCATAACATCTTTTGCCATCTTTTAGTCAAAATGAAGTGTTGTCTTAGAGCCTATTGTACATTTAAGAATAAACTTTTGTTTAAAAAAAAAAGCATCTAACAATTCACTCTCACTTTCTAGGTGTTTTTTGTTGTTTGTTTGTTTTTTTAAGACAGGATCTCACTCTGTCACCCAGGCTTGAGTGAAGTGGTGTCATCACAGCTCACCAGCTCGCTGCAACCTCAAGCTCCTGGGCTCAAGCAATCCTCTTGCCTCAGCCTCCCAAGTAGCTGGGGCTGCAGGTGCGCACCACCACGCCGCACTAATTTTTCTATTTTTGTAGAGATGGGGTCTTGCTCTTGCTCAGGCTGGTCTTGAACCGCTGAGCTTAAGCAATCCTCCCACCTTGGCCTCCCAGAGTGTTAGGATCACAGGCACAAGCCACTGCGCCTGGCCTTCACTTTCCGTTCTTATTCCATGGCAGACAGTTTGCAGCCTGGCATGGGCTCACAGAGCACCCTGTGAGCGGTGCTGGTGTGGAGGACTCCTAAGGTAAAAGGCACCTTTTCACTAACCCTAAAACTCTCTGGTTGTTAAGTGAGGAAGATTTATAAAAATAATTTGTTATTGTTGCTTTTAGCAAATCACCCTCATGGCGCAGAGGGGTGGGAAGAAGGCGATGCCTTGGAATGAAACCTGTGGGCTCCCCTCTTCCTCAGAACGTTGCCCCCACAGCCGTGTCCTCCTGGAAGCCCAGTTCCAGGTAGAGAGACTCTCACGTCTCTGACCCCCACCATCAGGAATCCTCTGCCTCACACCTGACCAAACCTGCCTGGTGCCTAAGAACCCCACCTCCCCCGCAGCCTCTCTGTGGAGTCTCTCCCCACGTCCCTGAGGACCCTGGTCCTCTTTGCTCTCTGTCGCCATCTTTGGATCGTTCCTCTTCCATGATCCTCTTTTCAAAACCACGGCTCTACTGAAGTCCTCCTGGGCAGAGTTCCAATCACCCTCCAAGTCCCTGTGGAACCCCTAGACCCTGCCAGTGTCCCACCTTGTCCTGCTCTTTTCTTCTCGCAATGGAAGCAATGGGCTTCCCTGCCTGTCTCCCCTGGGAGGCCTGAGCGCCCCACATGGCAGCAGCCAGCCTGGTCTGCGGGGGCATCCCGGGAGGAGGCATGCTTCCCCGACTCTGCCACCCTCAACCTCCCTGCCCTGGTGCCTGTCTTTGCTAAATTGGAGGTTCCCCTAATTCCTTGACAATGTCAATAGAGGTCTTAGTTCTTTTCTCCATCTTAAGTCTCACTGTCAGCCTGGGTGACTTAGCCACCCCTAAAGACCACCCTTTTGACTCTGAGCTCTCAACTCCTCCACCTCCTCATCTCTACCGGCCTGCACCATGCTCATTTCTGCCGAGCTCCCCAAAGCCACATTCTTCATCTCATCAGCTGAAATTGCTCACCTGCAATTCAATCACCCCACCCTTGGATGACAAGCTCATGGCACATGGCTGTCTTAGTCAGCTGCCCACTTTCCATGTGTTCTCAGACCTCACAGAAACATCTAGTCCCCTGCCTCCTCTGCTTCTTTATTTGCCATCCACCCCCCGTCTTCTTACTTTTTCCCTTTCCAGCCTGGACTGTGTCTTATCATTTCAACACCTCCAGTCCCTAAGTGTTGGGGTCCACCTGTTGCACCCGTCTGTCAAAACCCCAATCCTGGATCATTCACCATTTATCTTTTTTTTTCACGACCCAATCGGGACTGCTGACTTCTAGTGAAGAAGACAAACTATGAGTATGGGTGACAAATGTATTGTACCCCACCTCAGCTGGGCCGTCAATAGGCCAGGTGAGCCTATGTTTCTCTCCCCAGCAGTCTCTCTCCATCTTTATATTATTATTACTAGGTATTCTTTCAAACCTACCTCATTCCTTATTTTCTGCTCCATCTCTCCTCACTCTCAACAAAAGACCTGGGCCTTCTCTCACAGAGAAAACAGAAGCAATGCACAAACTCTTCCAACCTTCTGTGGCCAAGCTTGTGAGCTTGCTGCAAGCTCACTCATTATTGTCTCTGTCCTGTCTGTTACAAAGGAGGATGGGTTCTTCATCCAGTTCTGGCCCATTTCTCCAACAATGCCATGGATCTCAGCCCCTCCCTCCTCTCCTGGGGCCTTACTTTGTCCATTATGCCCTCACTCACCTGCATTTTAAAAACATTCTTTATGAAGAATGTAAAACAAATGGAATATTCTTACCATCTGCATCCATTAAGCTGCTTCATTACAAACAAGAGAAATCTGCTCTTGTTTAAGGAGAAAAAGAGTTTGTAAAGGGATAATGATTAGATAACAGAATCTCCCTAAAGACAGGGAACAAGACCCGGAGGCCAGGGCGGTAGGAACATGCCCAAATCATACCACAGCCCACTATAGGAGAGCTACTGCCACTGCAGCCCACACCGAGGCCTGATCGGGGGAGCAGCTTCCCACGCCTGTGCACCAGCTGCAAGAGAGGCTCAGGAAAAAAGTTTCCGATTCCTCCTTTGGGCATGTAGAGGATTCTCAAACAAAGGAAGGGTGTTTAAAGATACTGAACAGACAGAAAGAATGTCCAATGTCCACTACAGTCCACCCCTTGGCTGTTTAACAGTGAATTACACTCTTCTTCCTTACTTAAGTTCAAAACCTAAACATCATCAACAACAGCAAACACTTTCATTTAGCACAATGCAGCTATCCCTCACACAAACAAAAATGAATGCGTGATCTTCTCCAAAGGGAAGCTCAAGATCAAGAGAAGATGTTCAGACCCCATTTTGTTCCATCATGACCCTGTCTTGGTGTACTGGAACCTGTGCACGCATTGTAATGCTAACCATAATAACACATCCTATGTTTAAAAAGTAGGAGAAAATTAATTGTGCTAATTATTAAGCTACTGTCTCTCAGCTCCAGATGAGATTGGGTGCGTTCAGGGTGGGATGGCTGTAGACTGTCTCTCGGCTCCAAATTCACCACTTTACACCCTGCTGGGGCTGGGACTCTGCAACCCACTTCCATGTCAGGTGCTGCCGGTAGTGTTACCACTGGGGCTGAAGGAGGGAGGGGAGCCTTTTTTCTTCCTGTCTGGGTGCTGTTCCCATCGGTGTCATCCAAGCAACTTCTTCACCCTGGCAACTGCATTTGGTTCCAGTCTGTAGTTTTCCCCTCACTTGCAGAATGTGCCTCATCACCCTCCTCCCCAGTCCTGCTCAGTGACAACAGCCGGGTAACACAATGTCCTCAGTGCTTTAGTTCGCACCTGCTCAGTACCACTCCTCCAAGCTTCTCGATTTTATTAATCTCAACCTATTCCCTTTGTTCCCCCAGACCTAGAGAAGTGGGGACTCTGATTCCTGCCATTACGAGCACTATGTTATCTCAATATTCCCTTTTGCTTTCTCAGTCTTCCAACACCTGTTTAAATAATTCTCTATGTCCACCATGTTGGAAAAAGCCAGTGTGGTAGTTCTTGCTACTGGTTGGTCACTGTGACTTCATTCCCCCACCACCTGTTTCATGTTCCCTTTGTCCTCAGCTGGTTGGAATTTTTTACTTAGTGCAAGGAATACAATTTTTCATTTCAGAAAGATTGGAACCATAGGTGGCCATGTATATGTGGGCTTGCCGGGAACACAGACTACATGGAGAAGTCATGATTGCCAACTATAGCCTCATGACTTGTTCTGAAACAAGGACTCCAGTGCGTTGCTGTGGTCAGGTATATAAGCTACGGTAGAAGCGGCAGACCAGTTAGGGACTGTTACAACAAGCCAGGGGAAGGACAGTGGTGGCCCAGACCACGGTGGTGACAATGTCAGTGGTGAAAAGTGAGTGTATTCTAAATACATTTTGAAGTTAAGCCAAGAACTGATGGACTAGATGAAAGGTGTGAAGGAAAGACAGGATTTGAAGATCATGCCAAGATTTTGGCCTGAGCCACTGGAAGGATGGAATGCCATCACCTGAGCTGGGGAAGGCATTAGGGGGAGAAAGTTCAAAGGGAAAGTTATGGATTCAAGTTTGGATATATTGAGTTTGAGATGTCTATTAGGCATCCAAGTGAAAATGATCCCTAAACTTTGCCTTCGGACCAGATTTGTCACCCCCCTCTAGAGTGAGAAAGCCCTGAACTAAGGAAGGGATATCAGTCCCTTCGGCTCTCATTTAGCATCTTTGGTGCTCAGCACAGTGCCTGGACCACAATCATTTCAGTAAATGGCTTTTGAATGAATGAATGAATGAAAAGTTAACAAACAACTTTAGGGGGTTCCCATGTAGGCCAAAGTTTGTCTTACCCAGTTTCCAACCCCACAATTCTTTTCCCAACAGAGGAAGAGAATAACCATTTTATTCTGTGTACTGTGGCTAGTGTTCATTGGAAACCCATCTTGTTAGATCACTAACTGTAGGGGAAATCTTTCTCCCTTGCAGGGGAGATATCCCCCAAGGAGACAAGGGCCTTCCCCTCCTCCAGTTGCAAGCATGTCCCAGCCCAGATTCAGCTGGGGACTCATTCAGATAGAAGACAGGGCCTTGACAAGGGTCTCAGCTCCGGGAGAGAGCGAGGAAACTGAGATGTATGCAGTAGATGCTGCTTCCTCTCTGTTCTGTGTGTGGCTGTGTTTTTCGTGTTGTGGCTCCTTCTCACAGGAATCCTAAGGTGGACCCCAGAACAATTCCTCTTGGACCTTCCCTCTCTGCCCAAGCTCAAATCCCAGAAATGATTAGGTACTTCTGATGGGGACCATAGCCAGGTGCATCTGCTCCCCAATGTCCAGCACAGAATAGGAGGAGTTTGTTTGGGTAGCTTACACTTTCACCGTAATTCAGCCACAGTTAGGACTTCGGTGTTGGCCCGACTCTGCAGTGAGCTGCCTGTCCTCCTGCGTGCTGACCTCCGGTGTCACCTCCATCCAGGAGACACCGGATGTTAAGACAAAACTTAACTCCCAGTTTTGGTTTGCGAGTCCTTGCTAGGCAGGGAGAGACACAGAAGGGGAAGGGGAAGGTGGGGAGAGTTGATCTGCTATTGACAAACTTCTGTATCTTGTTTTTATGTTCATTATATGCACTCGATGGAACTTAACATTTTTACTTATTTGGAATTGTTTTCCCTTTCAGTTTTTCTTCACTCAAATCTGGAAGGCATAAGGCACTCACTAATTAGAGGTAACCATAGTTACCAAGTTGCCTTCAAAATACCTCTGAGGTTTTTTTTTTTTTCTTCTCAGTTTTAAATCTACAAAAAACATTTCACTTGTCAGTCTTCCTTATTCTCTCTTCAGTTTCGTGGGGTGATTTTCCAAGTCCAGGAGCCTTTTGGTAGCCATACTAAAAGTTCAAAAGTACAATAATAAAATAAACCACCCATTCTTAGAAAATAGCCCCATGCCCTGAATTATGGGGTTTTAGAATTTCCGCTGACTGGGTGGAAAGGAGAAATGGGCCCGACTCTTGCAGACTTTAGTGTGTGGACAGCAGTCCCCCCGATCTGCCATTTTGCTTTCTGTGTTTTCAGCGACCCACAGTCAACCAACCAGTTTGAAGATATTAAGTAGAAAATTCCAGAAATAAACAATCCGTAAGTTTTAAATTGAGCAATGTTTTGAGCAGCGTGATGAAATCTTGTGCCCTCCCACTTCATCCTGTCGCGATGTGAATCACCCGTTTGTTCAGCGTAGCCATACTGTAGACGCTCTCCCCCCACTAGTCACCTAGCAGCCGGCTTCGTTATCGGATGGAAAAAACATGTACTAGTATACATAGGGTTCGCTACTATCCACGGTCTCAGGTATGCACGGAGGGGGGGTCTTGGACACGGCCCCCTCCCATGGATAAGGGGGGCTACTGTACAGCCAGAGCCTTCGACAGAGAGAAGCTGGCACCTTGAGGAGTGTTTTTAAAAATATTTCCACTAGAGGGTGCTGTTGTCTTCCGTAGTGGGTGGAACAGACTGCATTTCTCCAGTTAGGGAGTATGAAAAATTTCTCTGACTCCTGGGTTCCTATTTGCTGCGGTGCTGTCCGAGGTTCCTTAGAGACTGGTACCCCCAGGCCGCTGCCCAGCTGATCGCCCATGTCAGCTCTGCTGTTCTGCTTTCTTCCTGCCTCTGCATGCTATCTGTCATAGTTCTTATCACATTGTCCTATGATTGACTTTTCTGAATCCCCCACGTGGCTGGGTCTCTGTACCTGCTACATCAACACAGTACCTGGCATATGTGTACATTTCAGTGCATTTTGTTAAGCCAGTGAAGGCTTGGAATAGTCCACACAAGTTGATGCAGGAGAGCTGTTGACTCTCTTCTGGAATGGGACTTGGAGGAAGATGGAGCGTGTTGAAGTCATTGTGGCTGCAGTCCAGAGGCATTAGGGCAGGTAAGGCTCGAATGACTACCCACTGTGCCTGATTCTATTTGCCCAGGCTGGCATGCGAGCCTTGGGAAGGAAAAGACAGAAAATATGCTAGTGCTGGAGCTTGATTAAATATAACTCATCCCACTTGTCAGAGACTCTTCTTCCCTCTGGAGATTTGCCACATCATAAGCCTCTTGGGAGTCATTAAAGGATTGCAAATTAAGATAATAAAATTAACCTCCCATTCTTAGAGAAGAGCCTGATACCATGAATTACTGGGTTTTAAACATTCAGCACAGGTTGAGATAATATTTTATCAGGTTTAGAGTTCCAGCAGAAACTACCAGGCCCTGGCAGGCTGAGAGAAGGCAGGGGCAGGCCCTGAAGGCTGTGGCTGGTGCCCTTCTCGAGGGTAGGTGGCAGGCAGACAGCCACAGGGCAAGTCCAGGGGGGTGCAGCTGGGCCCAATGGCTCAGAGTTGGGCTGAGGTCCTGGGGGAACAGCAGGAGGGAGAGAAGCCAACATGAAAGGAAGAGCAGGGGGATTGAGGGAAGATGAAGGTGGGACCCTAAGAGGAGGCTTCGGCCAGGCCTTCAACAGGTGAACTTGGGCCAGAGGCTGGGAAGAGAGGAAAGAGCTGGCAACAGAAGATGCAGTGAGCCGAGAGGCAGCTGCGTAGCTGCATCTGAGTGGTGCCCACACGGCCCTACCTTTGCGGAGTAGGTGGTTTCAATCTCCCTTAAAGCCAGTGTTGTAAATGTAACACAAATGTGTGAGGTTGGTCTGCACACCTGTCTCAAGTGACAGCCAAGCCATGGCCCCCACATTGTCACCATGCAGAAATGCAGACTCATCATTGCCAGATTCTCAGAGAAAGTTGGGATGTTAATGGGAAATTTCTTTTTTTTAATGAATTTTTTTATTTCAGCATATTACGGGGTTACAGATGTTTATGTTACATATATTGCCTTTGCCCCACCCGAGTCCGGGCTTCAAGCGTGTCCATCCCCGAGACGGTGTGCACCGCACCCATTAGGTATGAATATACCCATCCGCTCCTCCCTGCTCCCTTCTGCCCCACACCTGATGAATGGAAATTTCTGCATTTAAAAACTCTGATGCTCTGATTCCAGGTAAGATGTAGTAAGTGCATGTCCCCCATCCTTTCCACTGATGATAACTCATGGAGAGAATGTATAAAGCAGCTATTTGAGGACAATGAAAAGAAAACAGCAGCAGGCAGATTGGGGGAGAACACAGAATTTGAAGTACATCAGACAGTAGTGAGCTTACCATTCCCCCATCCACCTTGCACCACCTGGCCTGAACTTAACAGAGCGGGAAACTGGAAGAGGGCTCTGGGGGACACAGCTCCAGGGAAGTCCTTTAGCTCTGGCTCAAGGGGTGAAAAAGGGAACTCCTTGTGCCCAGAGGGAGCATGACGATTCTCCGGGTTTTTATTTATTCTCTTTCTTGTATGTCTGCAGTGGCCGCAGTTGGTGCGCAATGGGTAGGAGCTGAAACTCTGAGGAAGGCAACCCCGCTCTTTGTTCAGGGGAGTGGTGATCCGAGGGTGGGCCATCCTCCACTGATTTTTTTCCTCTCTCAGTTCTCTTGCCACTTGGACCTGAACATAGGTCCCAACATGGATGTGTATAGCATCAGAGTAACCAGAACCCCAAGTTTCTGGGTGAAGGACCAAAAAGGGGAGCCCCAGGGTACCCAAAGTACTGTGTCTATTACAGAGAGGGAGGAGCTCAGGAAAATGACTACATGCAGTTTATGAATTCTGGGGCTCACCCCAAGCCACACATGGTCCTAATTAGCATGCCAGAGGCTTTTGAGAACTCAGGTAATGGATAGACCAACATGGAGTCCCCAGTCTGGCCACTGGGTGGCGCACACCTGAAATGGAAGCAACGAGCCGCATAAATCTTTGAAAACTGAGCGGACATTGGACCCACAGCCCACAGAAGATAGGTGGGAACTTGCAGACTGAACCTAACCAGGTCTATCCTCTGGTTAAAAAAAAAAAAAAGTCAACCTTTTTTCATAAGATTTAAACAAGATACAGAGTATCATCATGTAATATTTAAATTGTCCAGGATAAAATCCAAAATTACTGAGCATATGAAGAACCAGGAAAATTTCAATTTTCTTTGGAAAAGACAATCAACAGGCACCCATGATGAGATTTCACAGACGTTGGACTTAGTATAAAGTCCAACATCTTTATAAAGCAGCTATTATAAAAGTGCTCAAATGAACAATTGCAAACATTCTTGAAAACAAATGTTAAAATAGACAATCTTAGCAAAGAAATGGATATAAATAGAGATTTTGGAACTTAGAAATACACAAACCAAACTAAGAAACACTGGTTGGACTCATTAGCAGAATAGAAATGAGAAAGGAAAGAGTCAGTGAACTTGAAGATATGTAAACAGAAATTATCCAATGTAAACTACACAGACAAAAAGAATGAAAATAAAATTAACAGAGCCTCACTGACATGTGGGACAACAACAAAAGGTCTAACATTTGTGTCATCAGGATCCCAGAAAGAGAGAAGAAAAAGTGTGATGCTGAAAAAATATTTGAAGAAATAAAGGTTGAAAACTTCCCAATCTTGGTGAAAAATATAAACTTACACATTCAAGACATGAACAAACTCTGAACAGGGTAAACTCAAAGAAATCCACACCCAGACAGAACATAATCAAACTACTGAAAGCTACAGATGAAGCTAATCTTGAAAGCAGTCAGGGAAAAACGGACTCATTATCTGTGGGGGAACAATGGCTTGGATGACTGCAGATTTCTCACCAGAAACCACGGAGACCGTAGGAAGTGACACGGTGTTTTTAAAATGCTAAAAGAAAAGAACTGTTACCCTAGAATTCTAAATCCAGCAAAAATATCCTTCAAGAATGTAGGTGAAATAAAGGCATTCTCAGAAGAAGGAAAGCTAAGAGCATTCGTAGGAGCAAACCTGCTGTAAAAGAAGTGATGAAATTCCCCAGACAGAGGCTATGCCCTGCTTCCATCCGAGCAGCGGGACTAGTGGCACCTCAGCACCATCTCTTCCTTGCTGAGCCCAAGGGTAGCCACCAGGTATAAAGAATGGATTACGCATGTGATTCAACTATCATTTTCAATTTACAAAGTAAATGCAGAAATTTCAGACGTACAAAAGTGGCCTTCAGAGGCCAATGGTGTTTCTGGAATAGGATAAAGCCAGGTAAAGGACTTGCACACTGAGGGGTTGCAGTACAGTCACCTGGCTGGGGCAGCTGGTGTCTTTGACAGTAACTGCTTATGACAGAGGTTCCCATGGCATCCAGGCCCTGCAGAATGCTGTTGAGACCCAGAGAGAATAAAATGCCAGCAGTGTGGCCCAGGCTCCCATGCTAAGGATGGGAGGTGTCAGAAGACTCTAGACGCTGGGCCAGAGCCTACGGGTGGGTGTGTCAGATGAAACACTCTCACTTCTGCCAGCAGAGGTGATATCCTCCGGGGGCTCCGTGGCCTTAGTGAGAGGGAGCTGAGGAGGGGAAAAGGGTGGACATGTGGGTGGCCACGCAGATGACAAAACACAGCGATTGGCTAAATCATCTGCAAAGAATTGGGATGTTTCCTTGGTAAAGGCGATGGGTAAAAAACTAGTTTTGTGGCTGTTCTTATGACTCTATGTTTCTCCGTAGACTGGCACAGCCTGAGAGCTGAGCCTTATAACAGTTGATGTAAGGAGCATCTACCAATATTGGAAGTAGTTTGGAGAAGAGAAAGAAAAATACCTGTGATCCTGTGACCCTAGCATGACGACCATCATTTTCACGTGATCCCATTAATTGGCCAATAAACTTAAAGTGATCAGAAGACCTTTTCACTTTACGTGGATCACAAGCATTTTCCAATTTCTACATCAGCTTCATACTCATTATTTAAATAATTGCTTAATTAACTGGATGCACATTGACTAACTGGAGGTACATTAATTTGGGTAGTTTGCACTTCTTTAACATTCTGAGTAAATATAATGAAAATTGTCAGTGGTCTTCTTTTTCCTTCTCGGATATTGCCAACCCTTTCTGGATTTTAACTGCAGCAAGAGAAATAGGGCAGGACATGTGTGTGTGTGTGTGTGTGTGTGTGTGTTTGGGGTGGGGTATACTTTAGAGGACACTGTTACTCTCCATGGATGCTGTGCATGCTGTCAGCCATCTTTTTGTGCAGGTGGTCTGCTCTGCAACTTATGCCTATCTTGGAAGGACCTGGCCCTGTCACTGAGCCTGCTTTACCTCTCTAATTTTTAAAACAAATTATCTGATGAAAATGCTTCTAAAACCAATCTGTGACCCGAGTAGCAGGGATCCAGAGAGATTTTTCCCTTACCGATTAATTATGCAGATAAACAAATATTTGTTGAATATGTACTATGTACCTAGCCTGTAGTAGGTGTTGGGAATATAGCAATGCACAAGAGACAAAAATCCCTGCCCTAAAAGAGCGGATGGAACATTGGTGTTCTGTATTCACTGGTGAGGCAGAACCAATGAATAAATACATATACAATGTAATTCCAAGTGATAATAAGCATGAAAAGAAAAGGGAAGGAGATAGAGAACTGGGAGAGGATTTTTAAATTTTTTTAAATTAAAAAAAATTTTTTAGAGGTGGGGTCCAGATGCCCAGGCTGGACTCGAACTCTTAGGCTCAAGTGATCCTCCTTCCTTGGCCTCCTGAGTAGCTGGGACTACAGGCATGTGCCATCACACCTGGCTTGGAGGAGCTTTTTTAGAGAGAATAGTCAGGACAGCCTCTTTGACCAGGAAATGTTAGAGCTGAATGAGCTGAGAGGTCCAGCCATGCTTTTGGGAGGGAGAGTGAACTAGGCAGAGGGAACAGCAGGTGCTAAGGCCCTGAGGTAGGAGGATTTCAGTGTTTTCAAGGAACGGCAAGGGTGGCAGTGAGGCTGGAGTGGAATGAGTGAGGGAGGATGGTGATAAGAGACGAGGTCAGAGAGGTGGGAGTGTCGATGAGGCTGTCTGGGGGGAGGTCTGTCCAGCGTGGGCCTTGGGATGTGGGGAGTCAGGGCAGGCGCTTTCTCATCTGGGACACCCCCATCCTGGTTCTGTGGGAGGATATAGCTCAGAGCAGGAGACAGAAACAAACAAATCATTTTAATATCTGGTGGTAGATGTTTTCAGAACCCAGAACCCAGGGGAAATTAGCGAGGCAACGATTTTCTCTCTTTTTGCTTGACTTCTGTTTAATTTATCTTTGGGACTAGCATTAATTTGAAGATGCGGGGAAAAAAATTCAAAGTACCTGGAAATCTAGCTAGGTGGTCAGGATTCTTTGGCTCTTCAAACCAGAGGCGAGAAAAAAGGGTGGTGTTTCTTGTTGTTTGTTAAAAGAATGAACTAGACTATCCTTTCTCCCACTCTTCCCTTTCTTTTACCTGGGATTGGCTGGGCCTGAGAGTGAAGATGCCATTTGAGTTCCACAGATTAAGGGCATATGTTCCCTTTGTTTACGGGAGAGATGTTTCAGCCAGGTTTCGGTAAAGTAAATCTTGGGTGAGTGAATCCTGCCCACCCTCTGGCTGCTGGCCATGGTGTGACTTGCATAGCCACAGGTCAGGGCAGGCCAGGTCTCTGAAGCCAAAAATCCAGAAGTATCAGCAAATGCAGGGACCACCAGGCAATCCTTTATGTCTCAGCCTGGCAAGGAGTTCATTCCAGAGAGACGCCATCACTAATTCATTGTGTGATTTGGGGCAACTTTGTGATCTGTAAAATGGGAGTGGGGGTAGGGTAGGATGTGTGCTGGGCTGCAATGATAGCCGTTGCCATTTTCAGCTTTTAAATTCCAATGGATAAACATAAGGGAGCCTTTTACGCAGGCTTAATTGGCAGAGATGAAGGTGGAAACAGCAGGAACAGCTGTAGGGGGACATGGCCCAGATGGAGTTCCTACAAGCTGAAGGGATTCCAGAAGGACAGACAGCTAGCGAGAAAGAAGATGGAAGGTGGGGAGGAGGGGTGGGGTGTGGAGCCAGTGGAAGCCAGGAGGTGGTGGAGGGATGGGGGCGCAGGGCAGAGGGCGTGGCTTTCTGATTGGACGTGAGCTCTGCGGGACTCTTTACAGTGGGGCTTGAGGAGCAGCTGGCTTGTCTGTGAGAGTCAGTCAGCTTAGCTGCGGGAGCCTGGCGCGACCCCCTGAGGAAGGAAGGGCTGGGTTGTATGTCCTTGTTCCTGGGCCCCTGCGACAGCATGTGGCATAGAGATGAGAGCAGGGGCCTTGCAGTTAGAAGGTGTCAGCCTGAATCCAGCGGTGGTGCTGGAAGCATTAACGGACAGGTCTTTGGGCTCTCCCGGTCCTGCCCGGTGAGCTCCATCACGTCCCCTCAGAGACCCCACACACCATCACACACGCTAATTCTGCATCCTCATTGTGTAGGTGCAGCTTCCAGACAAGTCTCCAGGATCCTGCCCTGCCAGATGGTGGCTCTAAGTCTTCTCACATAGAAGTTCCAGAACCAGCTGCTTAAATCCTGGCACTACCATTTGTGGGCAGTGTGTGCACCTACAAGTCACTTAGCTTCTCTGAGCTCTGGTTTCCTCTTGGAGGACCGGAATCATGGTTACCTTGCAGGATTGGGACAGTTTCCTGAGGTCATGCTCACGAGGCTCTTTGTCCAGTGCCCTGCACCCAAGAGGAGGCCAGGAAACGTTCTTTCCTTTCCCTTTCCCACATTAGGAAAAGTTGTGAAAGACTTGGATTATTGGGTGTCCTTTCTATGGAACCTTTCTGAGCATTTATCTGATGCTGTTGGGGTCTGTGTCTTTGACTGGGCTACTTACACTATTCCAAACACGGCACTTTATTGACCTGTAGATATGAACCAGTTTTCTGTCTGTTAGCAAATTCATTTCAGCATTCCTGGCTGTCCAATTGTGTCTGTCTTATAGGTTCTCCTTTGAAATGATTGTAACATCTTACTGGTTTCTTTATTAATTGATGAATTAAATGACATCTTTGACATGTGTTCATTTTGTATTTGTATAAGTCATGACTTTACCTTTGAAATGATATTTTCAGGAACACCCACTTCCCTGATGATTCATAAATCATTAATTCAGATCAGATTTTCATCATCCAGTCTGAACTACTGATTTTACATTAAATTCCAAGTCCCTCATTCATCCCCCAACCCCAGTACACACACACACACACACACACACACACACACGCACGCACGCACACACGGGTGCACATTGTCATTCCCTTTCACAGCCGATGTTTCCTACACACCCATAAATATAGTGTTTTTTGCAAGGAGGGGGTTCTAAAAAAACAGGCATCTGGATATTTTGGACTGAATGGGGATTGGATACCTATGATATGAGGCAGTCTTGGAGACCAAATTGTAGGGAGTGGGTGAGGTAGGACTCTCAGGAGGGAATAATATTGTGTGTTATCTATTTGGAGTCTAAGTTTTACACTGAATCCCAACTTCAGCTCAAATGAAGGAATTGCACTGACCCAGTCTTCCTGGGGCTCCCTCCGAGGACTTTCATAGTGTCCTGTCTCCACCACTAAGGGAGATGGCACTGCATGCCAGCCGTGAGAGATGGCAGGCTGGGTAGAGCCCCTCTGTGACCACCTATAGATTTGCCAGTATTGTTTTCAATGTCTTTCCCTTTGGGGATGTCATGTTCTGCTGCACTGGGCCACCTAGGGCCTCTGCTGGACGAGGATCTGAGGTTCCTGGAGGCCTCAGCAGGAGGCATGGGAAGGCTGCACTGTGGGTGGTGGGTACTGGGTCATCTCTGGGTGTCCCCTCTGCCTAGTTCCCTTACTGATCCCTGCGGAGGACCAACGGATGGATTGGCTTCTGCCCTGGATAACTACCAGAGTCCTCCCAACACTCCCACTGATTTTAAAATATGGCAGGGCTCCAGGAAAAGCAGTCACAGGCTCTTCTCTCCACCACCAACTGCAGTCTAGGACCAGCAGCATGGACGTCACCTGGGAGCTTGCTCAGGCCCCAGCCCAGACTTGCTGCATCAGAAAGTGCCATTTAACAAGATTCCCAGGGTGATTCCCATGCACTCTGGAGTTTAAGAAGTGCTAGAATGATGAAGGTCCCACTAACCTAGCCGTGTTAAGCCCTCAAGTCTGTGAATGTCGTTAGCTGGGGCACATGGCCAGTCACCATCACCCCTCAGAGCCTGTGAAGGAAGGACAATAACCTCTGGGCCACAGGGCCCCGGAGCAATCAAATGCATGCAAAAGCACTGCCCAGTATTGGCCTATAACTTGTTTAAAGACCAACAGAACCTCAAGGAAACCTTGGTGTGGGGTGGGGTTGGCTGATGAGAGCAGGTGTCAGGGTGGCCAGGGCTGGGCCCTGGAGCTGGCCACAGAAGGCCCTTTCTCTGGCTGCCTCACCTGCAGCAAGGAAGTGAGCTCCATGCCCTACCTTCAATTCCCAATCCCTTTCTGGGACATCTCCTACAGGGGTTCACCCTGGGGTGCCGTGTATCAGCCTTCCCTCCTCGCACGTTCTCAGGACTAAATGGAGCCCTTTGCCCTCAGTAGACACGGGGAGTGAGGGGCAGAATGAAATCACTTTAATAGGATAGCAACATTTTAGGACCAGGATTCACAGATGAAGGAAACATTTTGCCTTCCATTTGCACAATTCTGCTGAGGTGTATGGTTGCACTGGATAATCTTACAGACAGATTTTTCACATTAAGAACTTAATAAATAGATACTTAAAATGTCAAACTCCAGAGACAACGAGTTATGAGTGTGATTGTTTTCTTATTCTGTCTCCTCTGGGTCAGGAGGTGGCTTCCTGCCAGGCTGAGGGAGGCCAGGTCCCCTAGGAGGGGTACTCGTACTCCTCGGCACTGCGCCGGCCAAAATCCATCCAGCCCATGTAGTCCCGGTCAGTTATCCTGTGGCTGGGGTCCAGGCTCTGCAGGTTCTTAACGACGGACATTCGGCCAGAAGGAGCTGCAAAGAACAGGGAGGAAGAAAACAGGGGCATCATATCTGAGGGCTTCACTAGTTCAGTTAGTGAAGGAGAACAATGGAAAAATCCAGACAAAAGATAACGTAGACCTTCTCAAAGGTATCAAGGACCTACCAAAGCAGTGGAATTGTTGGACCAAAACCTAAGCGAGGAGAAAGACCCACGTCTGTGTCACTGGAGAGAAGGCAATATTTACTAGTTATCGGAGTGTTTTGTGTTCTACGAGTATTTAGGTGGATTCATTTCCTCCTGCCTTGCACAGACTGGGCCCTTGCATAGGTTCTCCTATAGTCTCCCTGCCCCTAAGAGTGTCTTGCTTGTGTAGATAAACCAAGGAATTCTCCAGTACTTGCCCATTTCCAAATTTCACCCCTTGACATCCCTGAGCATATGTGACATGTTTGGAGAGCCCTTGTCATTAAGGTAGTGCAATGACAGTATCTTGATGTTGGAATGATTTTTTAAAAAATGGAATCAAGTCCCATTGCTATATAAATAATGTTTAAAAATTATTAATTTGAAAGTTACCTTCTTTTAAAAAGATTATATTCAGACAAAGACACGTTGTCAGATTAAAGTCTTGGCACCTCAGTAACACTCAAAGAAGGGTGGTCGAGAGGTGATAATAGAGGTGACTTAAATTAGCCATTTGACCAAAATGTAATAACTGAACCTAAAATGGTCCTTTGGGATGGACGTCAAGTCTTCAGGAACAGGGTGATCCTCCTGTATAATTCACACTAAGGGAGCAGGGACATGAAGAGATTGTTTCTTGGGAGGCATGTGACACATAGTCTTAGCCCACAGGACAGACAGTGGCCTCAGGGTTATGAAATCAGTATAACGCCTTCTGTGCAAACTAAGGGTTAAGAAAGGAGGCCCTTCAGGGCCTTCATGGGCAAAGCCCAGGCCTATTCTGGAGTAGAGGAGTGGAGCTCACTCAATGGTTCCCATTGTGTTGGGGCTCACCATGTCCCCGCCTCTGCTGATGCTGGCTATAGCCCTTCTGCATGAGGCTGCCCTTGCCAGCTCCTGCCCATAGGCGGACTATAGTCAGACCGTGGCTTATTTACTGATGAATGACACTGCAGAGGCAGTTATCCTGTCTTACTGGGTAATGCAATTAAGTAAGCTAAGTTATAAACAGAAAGAACACCCCCACCTTTCTCTCCCCACCCCTATCTACTCTCAGTCTTGGAACTAAGAACCAACGCAGCACATGCCAGCCCTTTCTGCAGATATCCCAGCCTATGCAGAAGAATAACAGCCTCTGCTGTTTAATTGTTCAACACCTTTCACCAGCAAAACCTGCATACCCAATTACCTGTATATAGTCACACGGAAATATGACCCATCCTCCTGCCTGCTCTGATGAAGAATGCCCACTCTAAGGACTGGGCACAACCTGAATACCCACATAGTGGAAGCAAAGTGACAGCTTCAATGTGAACAGCAGCCTCGATTGTTGGTGGGGGCACCGTGTTCAGCCATGGAAGTGGCATTTATTACACACCTCAATTTCCCCATTCCACACCCAGCTCTGTCCTCATGTCATCTGTTTTCACCAGAGTCCTCACTCATTTCCCCGCGCTGACATAGACTAGGAGCTCACAACTGATCTATGGAATTGAATTGAAGGGGCTGGCTTCTTTACACTTTAAAATGCAGAATGGACAGTACAGCTGGAAAGCCGAACGGCTTCCAGATCCTCTGGGGAGACAGGACTTGGAAGAAGTCTCAGCCGTACTGCTGCCTAGATGTACAAGCACATATAGATTATTCATGCTTCTAGAGCCCCAGCTTCCACCCTGACAAAATAGGTATAATAATACTTACTGTTCAGGACTGTTGTGAGGACCGAGAGAGGCAATACAGATACAGCATCAGGGCTTTCCTGGCCGTGGGGCAGGTGTAGATGCCTCAGCCCCTCGGCCCTCCAATAGAATTGCTTTCTCACAGATCACTGAAGGCTGTACAGATAATTACTAATGATAAACTCTTTTTTATTTGTTTAAATTTTTTATTTTAAATTATTATGGTTATATAATAGTTGTCCTGATGATAACCTCTTAAGCACTGCTCAAAGAGTACATTGTCATGTTTAGAACCTCTAAGCATAATATATACTATAGATGAGTAAAATAAGAAGATACGATCTAGAAATATGCAAAATAGTCGAAGAAACCGTGCAGGATTTACATGTGTAAGAATTTATTCCTAGTGCCCATTTGTCAAATAGAAGAACAGAATTGTTTTCTGGCTAGCATTGATCCTGGGTTTTGGTAGCTAAATTTCCAAATGACTGCTCTTCCCATCCGGTTTTGTTTGGCACAATAGGCTGAAGGCAGAGGGAGAGGGGAGTTGAGAAGAAGGCCTAGGAAGAACTTTCCAGCTGAGATTTGTATTATAAGAGCCATTGTCAAGTGTTGGTTCTAAGAAATAATTTGGTAACTAGCTTTTTTGCTAGAACAGTTTCTCTTGGATGTTCTCTAAAGTTGGGGAAGGGGGTTCCAGATTTATGGCTCAATGAATAGCCTAGGATATATATTTCAGACTGGTTTAGCTGAAATTCAACCCACAGCTGAGGACAGATACTGAATGACTTTCAGACAGAGAATCAGCAGGAAGCCAAAATCTTTCAGATTTCTCTGTCATCTGACTAGTATTTCCATCTCTTTCAAGTTAACTAGCAGGAAAGCAAAACAGAAGGTGGTAGTTGGGGCAATTTCCCAAAGAGAGGAAGAAATATAACAAATTACCTTGTTTCTTCCTTCTGAATCCCCTGGTCAAGGAATTCTAGTCTCACCTTTATATAAAACCACAGGAGACTCTGGAGAACAGAGCCCTCCATTTTCTCCCTCTCCAGTCAAGCCATGGTTAGGGTTCAAATTCAGGCCCTGGCATACCAGTTGGGTAAGAGAGTTTCATGGCAAAGGGGACCCACCTCCCACATCCCCTCTACTGTGTTTGCTGAATGGTGTGTTTGTCCACTTTAGCACACTGCCCCACAGCCAGTGTTCATCATCAGTGTCACCATGGATAAAGTTGGTAGAAAAAACTGCCTCCAGTCCAGACCATGATTGCCATCTGTGTGGCTCCTAGGTCCTGTGCATTTTCGGTAGAGGGTATTTATTATATCTGGGAACCCTTTTCTAGGGGTCAGTAATTATCTTTTAATGTCTTCATAAAATGGTGTTGAACTTAAACAGCATCACTGCTAAACATTTGTTCAAAGAAAGCTCTTTAAGAAGGTTCCCCTTACTAATAAATTAAGTCCTCCACACTATCTGTTTGCTACAAAGGACGTCCAGAAAACTGCACAGTTCGGTGCAGTGTAACTCAGGAAAGGAAAGTGAAAAACTTATCAGTTTAACCTGTCGCCTATGTTTCCCACCTTGGGGTTACTTCCAACAGGCAGGCGCTAGAGAAGAGGGTCAGGATTGGGAGCCCAGGGCAGGGGAAGAAGTGAGGGATGGGGAGGCAGCATCCTCACCTTTCCGAACCTGCTGGATGTATCTGGCCAGCAGCGCACCCAGGTGCGCTCGGGACTCGCCGTCCGTCCTCTGCACTGACCTCAGCTGCCTCCGGGGCGCCTCCTCTGCCCGTGGCACCCCGGAGCCCGCGGGATCTGCCAGGGACACGGGCTGCGTCAGAGCGCCCGCCGCCAGGACGGCCATCAGCACGCACAGGCACACGCCCCTGTTCATCGCTGTGGAGAGCAAAGGAGGAGGGGGGGTTCACGGAAAGGCTGGGCATCCGAGGCCTCCTGCGGGGGGTCGGGCACCCAGAGGCAGGCTCAGACCAAACTCGGGCGCTCCAGACCTGTCAGGCAGGCGCAAGCACCAGGAATTGCCCAGTGCAGACCCCAGCCCAGGGTCACGGTGCGCGTCCAGGTGCACCTGGCTTGTCTTTCGGGTAATTCACTCCCAGTGCCCAGGGGCGGAGAGAAACCCTGTTTTCTGCCGTGTTTAGCAGAAGGAATGTCTGCTTCCCTAAAGTTTGAGGAAGCTGTTGTAGAGTGCCTCTCTTCTAACTGGAATAGCATGGGATTAAAGATAGCGTGGAAAATACCCAAAAGAGAAGACACTGTGGAAGGAAAGAAAGCACCTTTCCAGATACCTAAGAAACTTTCAATATGCAAATACAGTAAATGGTGAAAAAGAGAAGCACATTTTAAAATGTAGGAGGAATAAAAGCCATATTTATAAAGTTTTCTCAAGGTGCACACGGGAAATGGCAATAAACCACTTCGCAAAACACAGGCAGGGTTTTAAAAATGAGAAATATGTGCCCAGCCCTGAGTCGCTGCCAAAGCCCCACTGCATTTTGGATCCGGCAGCAGATAAAACGCCCGCACGTTTCTCTCCCTCCCCAAAGCTTTGCAATTTTCTACAGTATTTAGAAAACGAATTTAAGCCTTCAAACCTCTTGGTATTTTATTTGAAAATCCTGATTTGCATGCGAATCCTAGCAAATGGGTATTTTAGCGTTGTATGCAAAAGAGAAGAACGATGCGGGCGTGGGAAAGTCTCTAAAGCGGCTCTACCCACCCGGCCCTCCTTTTTAGAGCCACAGCCGTTATTTCTGACTTTAAGAAATGTCTTTACAGCTGTCGGAGGGAAGACACAGAGGAAAAAAAGAAAAAGGGAAAGGGGTACAAAGCTGAAGACAGCATTCTTCAAAGACGCAAGACAGCTGAATCCCTCGCGGGCGAGCGGAGGGACCTACCTTTGGATTAGACGCCGCTGGCTTAGCGTTTCCACCGGATCAGCCCCGCCGCCGAGCCGAGTTCAGGATCGCCGGGCGGGCGGCTGCCTCTTAAATAGCCCCGCCCGGCGCCGCCGGCCAGTCATCTGTTTACCCAGCGCTGACGCAGACCCGCGGCAACACGTGCTCAGAGGGCGGACACTGGGGCGACAACCGTTTGAAGTGGCTCCTGGGGGCAGAAAGGAAACAGCCCGGTGGAGTGGGTTGGCGGGACGCCCTGGGTCCTGTCCCCCTCCCTGTCCAAGGAGCTTCCGCCCCCGACCCTGTCCCGCAGCCTCCCCGCCCGCCGCGCAGTCCCAGAGGTGCTCTCCAGGGTGGGAACGTAGGTTTCTGGAGTATGCTCCTGGATGGATGGAGAAATCGCCCGGGTTTAGTCCGCTTTGAGGCCACAAAGGAAACTGAGGGGACACTAGGCAGGGCTGAGAGTCAGCAAGGCGTAATTCTGACAGGCAGGGGGCGGCGGCCCCTCTCAGAGCCCCGGAGGCTCCGGTCTTTGGACCTGTGGGGGCTCCCTCGAGGGAGGGAGGAGGAGTCAGGGTCTTCACTTTCTTCTCAGCCCTTTTAATAGTCCTCCTCGAAGTCCCCCAAGATTCCGAGGGCAACAGTTCCCGGACCAGTGAAAGGGCTCCGGTCACAGTTGGCCTCTTCTTAAGCAGCTGTAAAATGGGGGTGACACCGTCTGGCCTTGCTCAGAGGCATCTGGTTTGGGAAAGGGCTGAGTTTTCTTCCCTGGCTGGGTTACCCCCCTCCCGCGGTGCCCGCTGCTCCTCGTCCGCGCCAGCGAGTGTCTTAGGGAGCTGGCTCCCCACCGCCCCCAAGCTCGGGTCGGCAGCGGCATCTGCCCCTCGCACCCTCCCGGAGTACTCAGGTCCCCGGCTCAGTCCCCGCCAGAACCCGGGCTGCTCGGCCTGGAGACCAGGGCCTCGCCCCTGCCACTCACCGCCCGGAGGAGAGAAGGAAGGCACCGAGGCTGCCGGGCGCCCTTCCCTGCGCTGTTGCTCCCCTGGCTGCGCAGCGGGGCCACCCGGAGTCGTGGTCGTCTACACCCTGAAGCCCTTAGGGTTGGAGTTTGCTGGCTGTTGCTTGAGCTCACGCGTCCCTGCAAAGGCACGGCCAACCCCATTTCACAGACGATCAAACCGAGGGGCGAGGAAGAACAGCGCCTAGCCAAGGCCCTCTGGGTCTCTGCTGGGGTCTCCCAGCCTGGGACCTGCAGACACCACGGGCCATCCCCGAACCCCAGGGCCTCAACTCCTCCCCTCTTCCTTCCCTCATCCCTCTCGGATGCAAGGAGGAAGAGTTGGAAGTGTTTCTTTTAAAATTGGAATCTGTACTCAGCTCTGGAACTCCCAGCTTGGAGGGACGGTGGGTTCGCTTGTGTGGGGGTCGGGTGGGGGCCGGCGGGCGCGGGGGCGGGAGATGCCTCTGGTTGCTGCCGCCCTTTCTAATCCTGAGAGGCAGCTGCGTTTCTGCAACCTACAGGCAACATTTTTGAAACAGCAGATGATTAAATGCTTTCCAGTGATTTCCCCACAAGGCTGCTAAGGTTTGTGTAGTTGGGGAAACTAGTTTTATCTGTGACAGTGGCAAGACATGTCTGGAACCGAGCAGAATCACCTAAAGGGCTTGTTCAAACACATGCAGAGCTTCTGATGGAGCCCGAGAATCTGCATTGCCAACAAATTCCCTGGCCATGATGAAGCCGCTGGTCTGACCACACTTTGAGAATTCCGAGAACACACTTCTATAGAACTTCCCTACTTTATGCCAGTTATTTAACTCCCTTCCCTCTGTCCATTTAATTACTATTTATTGAACACTACTTTGCACCAGGCCCTGGGGATGCTGTGTGAACAGGAGCTGACAATGTAATGTGGGAGCTGGAGGAACAAGTAAACAAACACCTCCCCGTGCTAGCGATGTATATGGTAACATCTTGGAGAAATGTTTTGATGAGAGGACCTAGGGAATGAGGTTAGGGTTTTAGAAAGATGAATCAGGTGGTGATGCAGGAGGCGTTCCAAGGCAGAGAGACTGGAAGGGCTGGGCGGGAGGGCTTGGGGATAGAGGGCCACAAGGGATCAAGGGAGATTTATATTTAGGATAATAAACCACTATGAAACCTATTAATTATTCAGAAACACAATGAACATTATGCAAGTCATAAGTGTTCAGAGAACATCAGAAAATAAATAAAATTACAGAAAAGAACAAAGATTCTAGCCACCCAGGGAACAATTGCTTGTGGTTCAAGAAACCTGTGGGAACAACCGGACCTGGTGACTGAGGCTGACCTTAAGTTTCCAAGTTGGGCGACAAAGTCGGGTGGCAAAGTGTTACTGGAGATAGGGAATTCAGGAAGAAAAGCAGGTTTGTGTGGATGTAGGGTGGGCCATGAGTCCCATATGGGATTGAGCTTACCATTTGTGCATGGACAGTCCAAGAGGAGGTTAGGAACTTGTGTCCTGAGCTTAGGACAGAGGGGCACTGGAGATGTGGGCCCAGAGTTTGACATGAGGGTGGTGGCTGCCAGCCTGGGAGTTGTAGCAAGTCGAGAAAGGCAGGTGGCGTGGCGGGGGGTGCCTCTAGACAGACCCCTGAGGAGTGACAGCATGCAGGAGCAGGTAAAGGAAAGAGCTGGCTCAGAACCAGAGGAGTGGCCAAGAGGCCGAGTGCAGATGCCACAGGCAGAAGCCAGAGGGGAAAAGGTCTATCAGGAGCTGGGAGAGGGGCTGTGTGGGGGGCGTTTTCATTTACAATAATGCTGTAGCCACTCTGTCCCCCACCCCCTAGAAATGGGAATTCTGAGCAGGAGTGTGTTATAGAAGATCTGTTAGGAAAATAAAACATCAAAAGGGGTCTGAACTTCTTGGCCATAGTAACAATTTTTCCTTCTTAATGGGTCAGAGGAAACTAGTAATTCTGACCATTGTTCCTAAGCCATTGGGCCTGGAGTCTGCACTTTTCCTGCAATGCATATGCATATCTGCATTAAAGAGAATCCATTTGGTCACTAGAAAGATATCTGCCTGATGCCTCCTGAAGCAGATGCTTTGGGTGCTCTGCACCAGCTCTGGCTCCTGCTGGGCAGGGCAGTTTTCAGCTCTCAGACAGCATTGCCACCTCACACTTCCAAACCACCCCCCTCTACTTCTTTCCCTCGGAGCTCAGCCCCGGCAGAGGTTCAGTCTGGAAGTAAGGGTGTTAACTCCCCAGAGGGCAATCTTCAGCCAATGGGGGATAGGAACCCCAGTCTCTCATCTGTATGGACTGTTCTGGAAGCTTCTGGAAACTTCTCAAAGGTCCTTTGCCAGCAGCAGTGCCCTTGATAACATTTCCTTAATTGGATTTTCCTCCTTCCTTGTCTTATATGTCTCATTTCTTTCTCATCTCCCAAATAAACCACCTGCCCCAAGTCTCTCTAACTTCAGTATAATCCGACCAAAGACAGCAACTCTCTATCAGGTAGAGTTGGGATACGACAGTGAGCAAAACAGGCACAATCCCTGTGCTCATGGTGCTTCCATTCCAGTGGGGGAGACAATAATAAACAAGAAAAATACATCTCATGCATGGCAGGTCAAGGATGGACACACATCCTTATGAGAGAAGTAGAGCAGGGTGAGGGTCTGGGGAGGGCTGGGCAGGGAATCTGCATGGGCACATGCAAACCCCTGCCTGAGGACGCTCTGCTAGGCTCTTTGCTGTGTCCTCGCTATGTACCTTACAAAGAATGGTTTTGCTGAATGGTTTGGACTGAATGGTTTCAGTCCAAATAAAGAAAAGGGAAGTTGTGATGAGAGTTCACCTCATTGGAGAGTTCACCCTTGCTTGGAGGTGGTTTTGTATTTCATCAAATGTGAGATGATAATTACATGGTATCCTAAGCCCGTCCTCTTGTCTCAGGAAAAGAATAAAAAAGGCAGTGGCCTCTCTGTTCTTCCCGCCCCCAACTGCTTCCTAATACCTGAGTAAGATTTACCATCTGGGGCCCGGACGGAGCTCCTCATGATGTGGATGTGGGAGGTTATAAAAGACCAAAAGCACAGAGATCATGTCCACGTGCCCCATTTGAAAGGGAGTAGTGGTGAGAGGAAACCTGTGACTGCTTACTGGCTTTGGAGTCTAGAAGTTTCCATCTGATTGTGTTGAAAAGAATTTAAATGAGGTCTGGTTCAGAGTTGGGGAGGCATCCCCGAAAAGCAGTCCCTGAAATAGATGTGATGTTTTCAATGTAGGATGTTTTAGTCACGGGAAGTATCTCCAAGTCATGTCCATTTTGTGTTTGTAGAAAACTTGGAATTTCCAGGGACATGCTAGAGCCTCCTAATTTATTATTCATAGAATTTAAGGTTGTTACAAGTTATCCCCATTTAACAGAGGTCAGAAGACTGTTTGCTGTGATCAGAAATGCAATGGTTTGAAGGCTTCTGTTTTGGGTCTTGAGTTTTTTCTCCTAAACATATATTAATATTAGAAATACATTATTTGTCTTGGAACATTTCAAAGCCCACATAGCCATTGTCATCTGTGCATATCTAGAATGATTTGACTGAAAAGGGGAAGTAGCTGTCAACAGAAAAGAACCCAAACTCTGTAAAATAATTTGAAGAGGTCTATTCTGAGCCGAATATGTGCGACTGTGGCCTGGAGAGCCACACCCAAGAAGCCTTGAGCAAGTGGTCTCACTGTGGCTGGGTTGCAGTTTGGTTTTATACATTTTAGGGAGACAGGAATTACACAGAAAGTCATAAATAAATACATGGAAGGAGTACATTGGTTTGGCCCTAAAAGGCAGGACATCTTTTTTTTTTTTTTTTTTTTTTGAGACAGAGTCTCGCTCTGTTGCTCGGGCTAGAGTCCCAGCCACCAGCAGAGACGTCTCCCACCTTACCAACCTGCCTGCTGCCCGAATGGCAGCCATTCCCTCTCCTTTAAGGCTTGGGGACACAGCTGTTCCCGGACAACTGTATGGGGGAAGGCTCATAGTTTTAAAAATTAAAGTAAAAGAAAATGGTTTGAATAGGTATTAAATGCACATAATTCAAAATGTAAAAGGTACAAAAGGGTATATAGTGAAAACTAATTCTTCCCCTCATCCCTGTCTCTCTACCACACAGAGTCGAGAAGCTCTTCCAGTTTTTAGTAAATTCTTCCAGAGTCCATGTACATATAAGCAAATCAAATTAAGTCTCAAACACACACACACACACACACACACACACACATACACACACACACACAGTCTTCAAAGGAAGCATATAATACATAATTTCTCTAGTTTGCTTTTTTCACTTAAAATATGAGTTTGAGGTCACTTTATATTGTTAAAAAATTCTACCTCAATGTCTATAGACTATGCCAAGGTATGTACCTTAGTTTATGTAGCCAGTGCCTTATTCATAGAAATTTAAATAGTTTCCAACATTTTCCAATTATTCCAATATTTGGAATAATTCCAATTCCAATTATTTCCAATACCAGTGCTCCTTAAATATACATTTTTCTACACATCCCCAAGTTTACTTAGCAGTGGAACTGCTGAATTAAAGTGCAGCTAGTACTGCCTTCTAAGTGACTTTTTGGGTGGGCACAGTCATGAGAGTAGCTACCGGCATTTGGTGGGAGGGGGCCAGGCAACCCTCTGGATAGATGAGCACATGATATCGAATGACCCACTGGACATTCACATAGGTGAAAAGTCTGTCTATAACTATCCAAGCCTCAAATCTAGCTTCATGTAACCTATAAAAACTGAAGTATTTTTGCACAGTTTTACTTGTCTTAAATCCAGACTTATTCATTCCTAAGTGGGTGCATGTCGGACAATTTCCTGTGTCTTCTAGTTAGTTGTGCCTGAACATTTACATGTTGAGATACATATCATTGCATTATAAATTGCTTTCTTTTTAGTATATAATGTATTTTCTATTCATATTATATTTGGGGCATTATATAGATTTTTAAAAATATCCTGGGTGTAATATAAAAGATAAACAAAGCTGGACACTAAAGTGATAAGGACAGACTTTAATCAGTAATATGCTATTAAGCGTCCAGTGTGAACCAAGCTTAACTTCGATTTGTACAGAGGTGACCAGATGTTTTAAAGGGGGAATGAGGACCAGGGAGGTGGATGAGCGGAGGCTCAGTGGAGTCGGGGAAGTGAACAATTACAAAAAGAGGGAAGCAGGTGGGGGTGTGCATTGGTCCATGTGAAACCCATCTGGGTTTGTTAATTGGCGCTTTTCAGAGTTAGGCTCCTTCCCTCCTGCAGAGGCTGGAAGTCAGGGGCCCTATCTTCTTCAGGTGTTGGCTGGAACAAGCAGCGAATTCTCGTGGTAACCTTGAGTTTTCTCAGGCAAACACTTTAAAGGGGCTAGAGTCATCTTAAGGATGTGGCCTTGGGCTGTTAGAAACTCTGTTAGTGTTTGTTCAAGTCTTTATAGGGCAAGGTTGAGAAAATGCTCAGAAGAAACTGGCTAGATTTTGGTCAAGGAGAGAACCTTTGTCAGTAGATATGTTGTAATAGCTATAAATGTTATTTCAGGATACGAAAGGGAGAATGCGAAAAAGGGGATGTTGAGTCAGATGGGGTTGGGGATCCAGACCTTAAGAGTGTGGACATCTAAGGCCTAATCATGCTCAACCTCTTTCTTTGTACCCTAATTCAACCTGGGGAAAGCAGGAGAGCAAATGTTGGGAGCAGGGGTGGAAAGCAGGGGCTCCAGCAAAATGCGATGGAGTGTGTGTGTGTGTGTCAGGGCCAGGATGTGGTCATCAAAAGAGAGAAGTGGTACAAAAAGATCACCAAACACACACTTCTTCTTCCTCCTTCCCCTGCTAATTACTGACCATTGGGTCTGACCACATCACCCCGTCTGTGCCCAACTTCTCCTGGACAAACCTGAGATCCAAAAGTGGAAAGAAAGGTCCCAGATTTCAGCAGTGGGTGGACAGTGCCAGCCTTAATATTTCTCTGGAGGTCCAGGGTTTTAGGAAAAGCAACTTTGAGGCTACTTTGCATAGGGAGAATGCTGAGCAGTGTCCAGAGGGCATGTTGGTGGGGAAGGCAGCCAAAAGAAAAAGAGAAAAACATCTCATCCTAAAAAACAGTGGTATTTGGACAGCAGGAATTTTACAATGAACATAAAAGTTCTATTTAGATTTGCACAACGTCCTTTCCTTAAGGAATAGCATGAACCTCCATCCGGTGCAACAAAATGCGGAAAATTGGCAGCCTGGAAATGAGGGGTCTGTGCATATATTTTCCTAGCACCCAGGATGATGAGTGAAGGAAGGAGTTTGTTTACCAGCTTCCTTGACTTCCCCAGAGATGGCGTCTCCAGATGGGCCTCCAGATGAGCGGGAGTTTCTGGGTGCTGTGCCCAGGGGCTACTGAGGACTTGAAGAGGAACGAGAATACGATTTTATCTGCCAGATTGCGTTTCTTATGTAAGTTGCTGGAGCTTGGAGTTGGGAGGAAGAATAGACTAGGTCCTCAAACAAGCATCTTGGTTTATATTTTGGAACCTGTCTTGGTTTGTTTGGAACCTGACCCCCAAATAGACTCTGAGACAAAGACCTGGATGTGTGGTGTAGTAGGGAGGGCATCCCAGAGAGCTGAACGGTCTGGGTGGGGAAGTGAGACAGGGAAGAGCGAAAAGTCCGTAGAGTGTGGATTAAGTCACTGCTGGGGACAACTGGGGCTCAGTCTTGCTGGGGGCCCTCTGAGAAGCTGTATGAAAACACCTTAGAATTGTCCCCTTGGAGCATTTATCCGCCACTCCTATCTCCTACTGTTTGGGGGTTACTGTGGAAGGCAGGGTAGGGGCAAGTAACACTAAGATAGGCAGAGGAGAAAGATGCAGGTGCTCAATGTGGGAAGGCAGCAGCCTGCACCAGAACTGTCCCCTGCAGCTGCAGGTGCACTCGGAAGGGCTGAGGGGTGAAGCATCAACAATGTCTCCTGCAGCCCCTAAGTGCAAACCTCAGGAAAGACGCCGTAACATATTCGAACTGCAAAAACACACAAGTCTCCTTTTGTTCTTGGTTGTTGGGGAACATGCGCACCAAGAGGAGAAATGTTCAAGACATGTGTCCTCTTCCTCATGCCGGACACCATTCTCTTTCCTCTCTGACCCCGGGGTTTCATAGTGAAAATGATATTAGACTTGAGTCCTAAGTCTCCCACCCTCTGTAACCCAGAGCAAGCCGCCATGGTCTCGTGACCCTGCATTTGCACAATTCTCAAACGAGGTTGGTCAGAATCACTTCCTAGAACATTGTGAGGTCTCAAGGGGATAAACCACAGTGGTATGAGGTGAGGCCTTGGGAACAAGAAAACTTGCATTTTTAGTTTTTTTCTACATTCAGCTCTTCTGAGAACAAAAAGGCTGGTCTCAGAATGAGGAACCATGCAGGAAACAGCCTATGGGAGGACGGAGTAGAGGTGAGAGGCATCTTGGGGTTGTCTCAGTTATACAAATCCATTCCAAGCCTCCTGGGTTCTTCACTCACTTTCTTTTTTGGGAACAGTGGCTTCATTGAGATAAAAGTAGAGGACAAATGACACTAAAAGCTCAAGTCCACTAAAACTGTCAAGTTGCAGGAGGTTTATTCTGGGCTCCCTGTGGACGACCCCTTGTATAACAAGATGCTAATTTTAAAGAGGAATTATGGATGCAGAGAGCAGGAGAGAAAGTGCAGCTATTTCTTGGCAACCCTAATTGCTGCAAGACGTGCCAGGCTGCTAAAGGCATACGCAAGTACTGTGCACACAGCCGAGAAAATCAGACGCCAGGAGCTGGGTTTGTTAGCAGCCAAAGCCCTGGAACTTACAAAGCAATCTGCTTTCCTTGGGCAGACACAGATGGGCCTAAAGGATTCATTTAGAGAAGGTGCTGCTGGTTTCATGGATGTGTTGTGTTTCTTTTTCTTCCACTCATAACTATTTGCTTTCTTGCTTGAAAAAGGATCCTACAATAGGCAGTGTGACGGAGTGTGACTGGGAGAGCTTGCCTTCGCAGGGCAAGCCGGCAGCTATTAATGTAAATGCTTTCTTAGACCTTGTGGGTGCCCTGCCCACGTCTTTTCTCTGCAAGTTGGCCTGACTTTCAGCTCCCTGCCCTGTGACTTTTTGCTCAAGTGTTCTTTCTATTGAGGGAACCAGGGTTCAAGTCCTGGGGAATGAATGGCCCCTGGGAGCAGCCCTCCACCAGTGACTGATGGCAAGTGGTGGACAAATGCCCCAACGCTTCCTTTCTGTGGGTGGGCTCGCTCTGAGGCCACGCTCCACGCTGGCTCCTGGAGTTGCCCAGCAGGACTCAGCCCCAGTGGCCCTTGGTGGTAACATGCTCAGAAATGCACCCTGTACTGGCCTTCCCTGCTCAGTCTCACTTCCTTATTTCTCTACCTGTATTTCCTGGGGTCACCTCCTAAACAAACCATTTGCCCTTAAAGCCTTTGCTCAGGGTCTACTTCCTAGGAAACCCACACTATGATGGTTGAATTCCCAGCTTCCATCAACTTGAGTCATGTTCCAGAGTTAAAAATATGCCTCATGCATATCACCCCCGTGCACAGGCAATAAACTCCCTGCTGGTCAGGTGGCTAAGAGATCTGCACAGTCCTTGATCCTGTGATAAGCGAAGTAGTGAAGTTTGGCTTTGAAGAGTTTACTTCTTCCAGGGGCCAGGGGCCAGGGGCTGACGTGTGGATATGAACACTAGGACTTACCTTGGCAGGTTGAGGAGGTTCCTTTTATACAAGTTGACAAGGCATTTGCTTGTCAAGCTTGAATGGTCCACAGCCCTCCATGTTCCCATAGGCGCAGCCTCACCCCAGCATCCAGACCCTCATCCTTTTTTAGGACCATCAAACCACACAATAACCCCTAAGTGTACATTTCCTCGAGTCTGAGTCACTAATTTCGCACCAATCATTCTCAACATGGAGTCCACCAATCCCCTACTTCAGAATCATCAAGACTGCTTGTTACAAAGGCAAAGTCGGGGCCTCATCTCGGACCTACTGCATTGGAACCTCTGTAGATAGGCCGGGGGGTTCTTTCTCACAGGCTGCTGGGATGTCTTAGGCTGGGCTCCCGGAAGCCTACCTGAGTGATGCATCAGGAAGCATTCCCAGGCGGGACTGGTGGGGGGAGCAGGACAGGGACAGGTGTTGCCAAGGAAGGGTGTGGTCTCACACAAAGTCCCACAGAGGGTGGCCTCAGCCTGAGCCTGCAGGGGAGCTCTGCGGGAGCTTGTGGCAAGGTGCTGGGCTCTCATCCTCCCACACCTGCCAGTCATTGGCAGAGGGCTGCCCTGGGGCAGGTAAACTCACTGGCACTTGTGGTTCTCCGTAGGTGCAGGCAGAGAGACTATCACAGCCTGAACACAGCCCGCCAGACAGGTCCCAAGTGGAAACCACTAGAAGCTGGAGGGGTATGAGGGGAGGATAGAACCCACACAAGGGACCCAAGGGCATCTGGGCAGAACACAATGTCCACTACAGCAGACGATTAGACTTCAGGCTACTGGACCCCCATCCCCCATCCCCACCATGGAGTGGGGATGTGGGAGGGGGCTTCATTTAGGCAATTCCAGATGGGCTTGGACCCAAGCCAGCTCCTGTTGAGATCTCCCCACCACTGAGATGTGCAAATATGCCTTCTCATTCTTTCTAGTTGTCTGGTGGGTTAGCATGTGTGCACATGCGCACACGCACATGCATGCACACACACACATGCATGGCATTAGAGTGAGCATGATTGGGTGAAACCGTCAAAGCCTCCCTGTGCTGGAAGGGAAGGAGGAGCCCCGGGGCTTATCGCCAAGTTCCTCCCCTCCCCACAGGTGCGACAAAGGACATCCCAGTCCCCACAGGCTTCCGAATGGAGAGGCCCGGTTGTAATTATTTGAATGCTGAGAGAGAGAGAGAGACACTTCACAGGCTGTTCTTTCTAAGCAGCTGTCTTGGTGTCAAGCACTAGGACTGTTCTGGGAAAACCAGGCTTATTGTTATTTCTTTTTGGTGGGAGAGAGATTTTGTCCACATAAAATAAATGAGTTGCTGAATCATCGGGAAAAGGAAAAAAGAACGGACGCATTTAGGAAAGGGAAGGAGGGATGCCAGGTGCCACGGGGATGTGACACATCCATCCCCTCACTCACATGTTCACCTGTATCCGCCGGGCAGCCACCCTCCAACACGCTCCTTTGGAGGACTTGCTGGGGAGGGGCAACGACGTCTCTGGTGGCTGGCACCTGCTCACCCCTGTCAGCCAAAACATGCTTTTCCTCTCAGGGCAAAGTTACAAATAGGCCCTTTTCTGGGGCAGCTACCAAAATGTCTGATGGTTTATTGTTCAGTTTTGAAGCCTTCGACAGTGGGAATTCTGGTTGCAGGATTATTTGCACCTCCATCAGGGCTTGGAGGCTCTGAGCTTTCCCAGTCAAATCAAAGGTGAATTTGTTTTTTTCTGTCAATTTCTATAGCTTAGATCCTCATTGGCTCTTACCGGGGTTCTTATCACAGCCTCCTGAATCCAACCCTTATTCCCCTCCTTTCTTCCCTCCCTCCTTCCCTCCCTTCCTTCCTTTCTTTCTTCTTTTATTTAAATACCTATTGCTGCATAACTAATCACTCCAACACTAGCCTCTGCAGGAGCTCTTTCTGCTAGTGACCTCCACATTCCCTGACTCCACAGTTTCCCCACCTGCATTTGCCCGCTCTCTGGGCTGGAGATCTGGGGCCAAGCCAGAGTGAGGACATCTAAGGAAGAATGTTTCTGTGCCCAGGTGCCCTCCAGTTCAACCCTGGAGCCTCTCCCTCCCCTACTCACAGTTAGCTGAGTTTTCCAAATTCGCCTTTCATGCTTGTCCAGATATGGCCAAGAACACCTGAGAACAGATTCTCAAACCCCTCTTAAGGCAAACATTGGTTTAAGGGATCGAGTGGGTACTGGGAAGCTGGGAACCCATGGACTTTGTGTGATGTTGGTGAATCAAGTAAAGACCATGCCTGCTGTGCTTGGAAAATGGGGTGCTCACTGGGCTTCTCCCCACTCTTCTGGGATAGGACACTTGTAGCCAACTGTGAGCTCACCCTGCACTTTGAGGTATGAGCTTAGCATTTATTTCTCGCCTTCTCAGACACTCCCTTGGGTGAAAAACTATTCTTTTTTTTTTTTTTTTTTTTTTTTAGACAGAGTCTCACTGTGTTGCCCAGGCTAGAGTGAGTGCCGTGGCGTCAGCCTAGCTCACAGCAACCTCAAACTCCTGGGCTCAAGCGATCCTTCTGTCTCAGCCTCCCGGATAGCTGGGACTACAGGCATACACCACCATGCCCGGCTAATTTTTTTTTTTTATATATATATATATATTTTTAGTTGGCCAGATAATTTGTTTCTATTTTTTAGTAGAGACGGGGGTCTCGCTCTTGCTCAGGCTGGTCTCGAACTCTTGACCTTGAGTGATCCACCCGCCTCGGCCTCCCAGAGTGCTAGGATTACAGGCATGAGCCACCACGCCCGGCCTGGAAAACTATTCTTAATTGAAATGGCAGGTTATACTTGAGGGGGGTTTGGATGAGGAAGCATGGGTGTTAGGCGAGAACATTCGTTTAGTCATAAAAGCATGGACTTTGGCATCAGATAAGCTCAACTTTAAATACCTGCTCCGTCCCTCCTGGCTGTGTGTCCCTGCCTATGTTACTGTGTCTCTCTGATCCTCAGTTTTTCATCTGCAAAATTGTTACCAAAAGTTTGGTACTTGTCCCCAAGGCCAAACAAAGAATAAGGACAAGTGGTTTGAGGAAAAGGAAAGAGAAGTTAATTCATTTGCCAGCAAATGAGGAGGATAGCAGATGCTTGTCAAAGAATCATCATCCCCCCTTGAAGCAGAATAAAAGGGTTTTTAAAGGGGGTTTTCAGCTTCGGGTGATTGCTGTTTAACAATAGCATCTCCAGTGAAGATGATCTTGTGACCTTGTCCAGATAATTCTGTTCAGCCATCTCCTGTGGTTTAAGATACTAGAAAACAGAGAACAAAGAACACTCCTCTGCCTCTCTGATTACTGGCCTTGGGCAGGAATTCAGGTTTTAATTCCTCAAAAAGGGTGAGGGGTTTTAAAGAGAAAACTTGTAAAACATTTTGCCCTTTTTCAAACCTTTCCTTCTGTTACAGAGTATGTTAATGGCACCTACTTCTCTTGGTAGCTGTCAGGGTTAGATCATGCATGTGAGATCCTAACACATAACCACACATCATATATGCCAACTATTACTCTCCTCATTGAAAACTGAGGTGTGCTTTTTGCTCATTGGAATTTCCTAATAATTTCCTAGACACTTGGAAAGTCAAAAACCAACAACAAAAGATGTTGTACTTTTAGGGTTGGCTTAAGGAAATAAATTCTCATCTTGCCTAAATATCATAGTTTCCAACTTTAGGAAAGTTAGATATATGGAAAGCCAGTTGTAAGGAGCCTGGATCATTCCTGTATGTTTCCAGGTTGAGGGTTGGGAGGAAGGTGTGACATTGTGATCACCTGCGGCATCTCTCCCCCAGGGCTCAGCCTAGAGCTGGGAACTGCCTTGGTTCTGCTTTTAAGAAAGGCTGCAAGTCCTAGAGCAGCATCTTTCCCCCTCATCCTCGGGGCAGAGACATTTACAGTAATCACTGAGTTTGAGAAAGCAACCCTTAGCTAAAATCAGTCCCCACAGGAAAGGACTTATGTTTCAGATGATTTACACTTACCCAGCTGGGTGTGTGTGGTGAGTGCAAGGAATGTCCTTCACAATACCCACATTGTAATTATTTTCATTTTGTGAGAAGTGTGCTTAAATTGTAGTCCAGTTTGCAAAATTAGGCCAACTAACAGGTCAATAGTGATCTAACTTTGAAGTGTGCTTGAAGTTGTCGAAGTGGGAACTGCAATTAGAAGACCTTTTGTAAGCAAATTACTTCCTTTAGATATGATTCTATGTCATATCATAAGTGTGTGTGTTGTGTATATAAAAATTTGTGTTTACCATATTTTGTCAATTCTAAGTTTTAGATATTTTTTTCACATTTAACATTTCTGAAATAAGGACATATGTCATAATCAACGGCATCTTACAATTGCTGGAGACTAGATGGCCTGTGGTTGTCAGGGCCTGCAGATGCACAAACTTGGCCTTGATTGTTCATACTGATATTACTCCAAAAATGTGCATTAATTGATATTATGTGTGTTAATTTTAAATGCTATTTAAAATGCCTCGGAAAGTTACACTACAACTTAGCATTGAAATGAAGCGTTGTTGCATGCATAGAAAGGGACAGAAACAGAGAAAGGCAGTAAAACCTGGAGATGTTAGTGAAGTAAATATTCATTATCAGAGAAGTGATTGCAACTCTGTATTTTCTCAGAAAACAATAACCAAGTACTTTATATAGGTCATTAAGGTCACCCGCAAGCAGATGAAGCTGTGCTGTGTTTTGCATTGAGATACTTGCAAAAGGATTGCCTAGTATGAGCTAAGCCATGTACCTGAAGGCAGGAGAAATTGCCAAATTCCTTAGATTAAATAAATGTCAAAGCAACAAGTGGTAGTTGTGACTGATTGATGCATCATGTAGGATGATTATCAAAGAATTATGTTTAGTGTGGATCCAAATTCTTCTCTTTTTCCCAGCTTTCAGGGAAGCGGATATCTTTTTTGTCTGGGTGGATGTTTCGATTTTTACTGACTTCCTTATTTTATAATCCCATGTGACCAGCATGTTCCTTGAAATTAAAGTTGCTCACATTGTTTATGCAATTCATTATTTGAAGATGCTATCTGAGACTCTATTCTGGCTGTGGGGGTTAATAAAGTGATGTTAGGCTGCTTTATCAAACCCTTAATAAAGTTACTGATGATTGAGCTGGGCAGGAATATTAGTTTAATGAAAAAATAACTGTGATACAGTATTTTTCAGTTGAGGCAGAAATTTTCCAACGAGAATAAATGAAATAAACCATGCAGGTAGGTGTAAAGGTGCCATTCATTTTCTTAAAACCTCGGTTTAACTTTCATTGACTCAGTGCAGCCTTCTTAACCACCCTAGACTGTCACGCATCTATCCTAGTTTCATTTTAATGTATTGTATTCATTTTTTGATCTAGATGCCCTCTGTCTAACTCCCGAGAGCAGGGACCATGTTTTATATCCCTTTCTCTCAGTGCCTACAATATATGACAGTGCCAGGCATACAAATGTTTGGTGCTGTTGATGCATTTTAAAATATATTTATTAATAGTATCATTATTAATTGCAATTAGTGTCATTTATTCAAGTTATTAATGTGATAGGTCATAACCTGCAAAAGATATGTATTGTGGCAATTTAGATTCCCAATTGACTGATAGCCTGACTATTAAATTCATTTAAAATATATTAAACTATCTAAATGAGTGGTTTTTAACTTATTACGAAGTTGAGATCATCTCTGTTTAGGTGGCCACAGAAGAACAACCAAACGCTCCTAACGAAAAAACATTGCAATGATAGGGATGGAGCATCCACTTTGGAGTCAGATTGGAAGCCGAGATCTGCCTATGGTTTTTGCTGTGTAAGCTTGGGGGAGTTTGTTTCCTCCTTTCTTGTGTAAGGTTTTGCTTTAAGGGCTTCCTTCCTCTCCAAAGAGTGATAGATAAAATGTAAAAAGTTCAAATTAGAAAGATATAGCTACAATTAAAACCAAAGTCTACAGATCCATGGATTAGAAACATATCGTAGTAACCTGAGGCTAAAGGTACAGGCATGGGGCCTCCAGGTGCAGAGACAAGCAACAGCAGAGGTTCACCTTATTCAAGGGAGTGGAGGCCAAAAGTGCTCCAGACAAGGCAAGGCACAAATCCGGGGTTGTCAATAGAAGCCACAGGTGGGGCTGGAATTCCCTTGCCCAAGAAAAGAGGTGAGGAAAAAAGTCATATTCCACCACTTCCAGGAGTTATGGCTTCCTTAATCTACCTCCCCAGGGTGGACAAAGTAAGCAGACAGAGCTTCACAGCCAGAGCCTGGCCCGAGCCTAGGTAAATGGACCCATGAAATCTCGAATGCCATTATAGGGCTGGACGTCCTGCAAGGCTGAGTGGAGGCAGCAGCAAACAAAACAGTTAGTAGGCAATCGTGAACTTGAGGGGTGGAGAGAGAGAGGGAAAAAAGAGAGAGGAGACAGATCAATTCAAGATAGGCTGAAAATAAATTTGAAAACACATGAGGAAAAAACTAACTCTAAGAAAGAAAGTCAATGAAATCAATAATCAAGAGATAAATTTACGCCAGACAAAATAAAAATATAGTTGACCCTTGAACAACATGGGGGTTGGGGGGGCTGAACCCCCATGCAGTCAAGAATCCATGTGTAACTCTTGACTACCCCCAAACTCAACTACTAATAGCCTACTGTCAACTGGAAGCCTTATCAATCACACAGTCAATGAACACATATTTTATATCTATTATATACTGTATTATTAAAGTAAGCTAGAGAAAAGAAAATGTTATTAAGAAAATAATAAGGAAGAGAAAATATATTTACTATTCATTAAGTGGAAGCGGGTCATCATAAACGTTTTTATGCTCATCTTCATGTTGAGGATGAGGAAGAGGAAGAGACGGAGGAAAGGTTGATTTTGCTGTCTCAGGGGTGGCAGAGGTGGAAGAAAATCCATGTATAAGAGAACATGTGCAGTTCAAACCTGTGTTGTTCAAGAGTCAACTGTAATAGAGCAATTTGAAAACTACAGTAAGTTGGCTAAGAATTCTCAAGAGATGAGTGAGTAGCCATAGAATGAGAAATACTGAACAAACACAAACAGAAATGAAATGAGACCAGGTAAATATGCTAAGAACCAACTAGAAATATTAGAAATGGAAATATATGGTCATCGAAATAAAAGCTCAATAGGTCAGACCAACTCTAATATTAAGCAATTGGAAGTTAGTCCTGAAGGGTGAGCCCAGAAGGTAGCATAGAAAGAGCACTTTTGTGAGGATAACACTCACAAAAAGGAGGTTAGTTTGAGAGTCTTTAGCAAACGTCTAAAAGGAGCCCCAGAAATAAATTAGAAAAAGGTAGAAAGTAATATTCTAAGAAAATGCTCAGAATTTTCTAGAATTAAAGAAAGGCATAAGTTCTTGGATTCACAGAACGCACTAAAGTCAAGCAAGAGAAATAAAAATCAATTCATACATTTGAGGAAAACCGCAGAACATTAGGGATAAGGAGGGAATTTTTTGTAAATTACCAAAGAAGAAAAATAAAAATCACATCCAAAGTAACTATAATTAGATTGACAATTTCTCAATAGTAAAAATATTAATAAATTCCAGGGAACAATAGATTAATATCACCAAAGTACTAAGGAAAAATTAATGCCAGTCTAGAATTCTATCCCTAACTGGGCCCCTGATCCTTATGAAGTTCTCCAAAGAAACACCAAGCCAGCATTCCTCCCCAAGCCTGCACCAAGCTAACTGTCCAGAGATTCAGCTAGTGATCTGGGAATCCAATCATTTAAAATCAAGAAAAGGATGAGAAGAAACCTCCCTCTGCCTAAACCCAGGGCAGTGGAGCCAGCTTACCCACCCTTGTCTGGCAACCAAGGGGAAGAAATTATTATGACTCTAGGACCAAACAGACTGGAGGGGAAGAGAGGGCTTCTCAAACTTAGCTATCACCTGAACTCAATTACCCAAAGCTTGGGATCCACCAGTAAAATCGGATTATGGCAATCTTTCTAGAACTTTCTCCACTCCAAGTTACTCTCACATAAATTTTCTTCAAATTTCAGCCCCTGCTCTGCCTGATCCATAGGACTAATAATAGGACAAGGGGACACTTAACTTTCCTTAGTTAAACCCTTTGAGATTACCATCTGTTTCCTGGGACCCGGCAGATGCTCCCCCAAACCAAGTGTTCCTTGGGAGTGTTCGTTGGCTATAGGAATGATTGGAACCAGGACTCTGAATACTACCAGCAGTTTGTTCTGCCCCTGCCTCTTACATCTCACTGTAGCCCTGTTTCTGCCACTGGGCAGGAGACACAGGGACATGAACAGTGCACAGCAGAGCATTTTAAAACTGGGGTTCCCTGCCTGCCTGACTTCAGCACTGCCATGGAGGACAGTTCCCTGCTGTGACTTGGGAACCTCGGGCTCTCACCTCAGAGGTGGAAGGTCACTTAGCCAGTGCAGGCAGAGCCCAGAAGTACGCCTCCCCATCCTCAACCAATAGGAGTTGATGCAATCATGTCCCTGGTCCTCTCTGGGGGAAAATTGAAGGCACATTCTACATAGTTCTCACAGGGCGTCCACCAGGATTGAGCCCCAGTTGCCCACAAGCTCACTGACGCCATTTGTCATAGTCCATTTTATGCTGCTATAACAGAATATGTGAAACTGGGTAATTTATAAAGAACAGAAATTTATCTCTCCCACTTCTGGAGGCTGGGAAGTCCAAGACCAAGGCACCAGCATCTGGTGAGGGCCTTCTTTCTGTGTTCTCAGACAGTGGAAGGCAGAGGGCAAGCAGGGAAGATCTCCCTCTGCCCAGCCCCTTTATTAAGGGCACCTGGTCCCATTAATGAGGGAAGAGCCCTCAGGGGCTACTCACCTCTTAAAGACCCCAGCTTTTAACACTACCACACTGGCAACAGCTGAACTGTGGAGGGGGCACATTCAAACCATAGCACCATTTACCTACTGGCTTGTCTCTCTTACTTGTCTCACTTTCCACCCTTCCTCACATCTGCCTCCTGGGACCACATCACAAACAAACCTCCTCACATCACAAATCCCTCCTCACTCAGGGTCTGCTTTTGGTGAAACCTATTAATCAAAGAAGGTTTCATCTTTGCAGTACAGTAAGTGGTGTGTTCATCTTTTGAGAGGAAGGGGAAAAGAGTTGGGTTTAGGTCTGAAATAGCAGTAGAGTGATTCAAGGGAGGTGGGAAGCACCAGCGGGGTCATTATGGAGGGGTCATTTGAGATTGGAATTCATCCTCTCCAGGGGAGTCCACCTGTTGCAGTCCTGTGACTGTCCATAAGGCTCAGACTAGGAGAGAGTGGCTGAGGATGGAAGATATGCAACAGGAGCTTCAGGCTGCGGGTTGAGCTCAATTTTCTCCATGTGTCACTTATTTCTGGACCCAGGCTGACTGAGAAGTAGCTTCCTGGGACATGCACTTCTCATGGCAGATGGCAGGAACCCAAGAGGGCAAGACATTCAGTGCCTCTGGTTGAATGGGCATATGCTGCCTCTACTCAAAGTTAAAAGGCCAAACCCAAAACCAGTGGAGCAAGGACATATACATGGCATCTAGTCAAGCCCTGGCATGGACAGCAAGGGATGATAATGAACAAGTAACACCATCTACCCTCCCAGCCTACAGAGGCATGCAGCTGGCTTCTCCCTTTATGGCTCCATCAGGGCACAGGGACATCAAGGGGTGCCTTCTGGTGACTATACCAGCCACTTCCCAGCCCCAAGAAAGCCACTTAACACTCTGTTAACTGCTCAAAAATGAATTCCGGAAGCGCTCCTCAGATCTGTGTTCTCATGTCCTGCTCTAACCAAACCTAAGCTATTTTTTCTCTCTATCTGGCAATAAGAACAGGGCAGAGGGAAAAAGACCAGAGTGCAGGGTTCCCATCTATTCTTCTCTTCTATGAGTGGAATAAGTTTGCAGGAGGGCATGTGCCCCCCGTAGATATGAGGTTAGGGCTGGTTGAATGTGCGCTCACACCATGGAGTCACCAGGCTCCCACACAGGGTCCTTTTGGGCGTGGAGTCCAGATGGGAGACCTTCCAGAATATTTCCTTTATGGGCAGGAATGCACAGGTCAAATAGTCACGGTATCTCCCTCACTAGATTAGTGTGTGCGTGCACATGTCGGGAGACACACACACATACACATGCACACACAATTCTCCCATTATTGCCCCAGTGGTGTTGATGGAGACATGGGCTGGCCACACATCAGAGTCAGGAGAAATGGAATGCAATTGTGAAAGCATTTGAGAAAAACATTTGATAACAACACAGATCTTAGCATATCCCAGAGAGATATAGAATGTGTATAAATTAACATTTTAGGAGGTTTGGAAATTAACTTTCATTGGAATGTAGCACACATTTCATAATAATAATGCATTTTGTTAAAAATAAGTTTCCAAAAACTGCCTCAGGTTTTGGGAAAGAAAGAAATTTTTGAAACTTTTTCTGGTGTGTCTTTCTACAAGAATAGGTCTGATTGTTTCCACTTGCCCTTGAGAGAGAACAGACTTGGAGAGATTAAAACACTTGCCCAAGGCCACACAGTCAATAAATGGCTGGCCGGGGACCAGGGCAGTGTGAGGGTCCGTGATAAAAGGACAGGCTCGGCATGAGCTAGACCTGCTTTTGAGTCCCAGGGAGACTAGCTAAAGTGTCCTTTCTCTCAGGTAGAATGGTGCTGAGCAAGGGAGGAGAAAGAATCTCAAGTCGTAGACTTTCTGAGAGCACACACCTCAGGCATATAATAGAAGGTGATTATAGGTGCCCCTCTCTGCTGTGAATGTTGCCATTATATTTCTAATTCTCACGGGTCAAGGCAGGAGTGATGATATTTCGTTCATCAGTACTGTCTCCACCCTCAGAGTTATTTTCCTCCTGTTAAGGTCGAGTTTCTCTCTGCCCTGAATACATTAAAAGCTGGCACTGTGATTTTCCTGTGAATGGGGAGGGCGGCCCATGGCCTTGTGTCCTGCTGCAGAAGCAAGATAGCATAGGCAGAGGCAGGACGTTGACCTTCCCACCAGAGTTGCAGAGTCTCCTTTTCCCCCAGATGAATGAGAACCACGGAGGTTCCCGAGAGAGAAGACAAGCTCTGTGACCCTCCAGGTGGCAGCAAGTAGAGACGGTTTTTTCCTTCAGACAGTAGCCTTTTTGGTTAGGGGTAGCAGCTCTTTCTGTTCATCTTTTTAGAGGACTGTGACACTGTCCCAGCATGCTATTCTGTTCCTGTTCTGCTAACAGAACTCCTTTTAACTCTGGGAAAACCAGTCCATGTGGTTTGGGTGGACCTATAATTCCCCTCCTCACCCACCCCTTTAGTCCTAGCCACAGGGGTGGGCAGGGATCTAGGTGTGGCCAATCAGAGCACCCATTCCCCTGGTTGCAGTGATTGGATCACAAATGAGCATTTAATCCAAGTAGAGTCAATCAGAGTTCCTCACTAGGTTTTATATGTTAACATTGAGGGAGCCACCTCTGTCTTTATTTTGGACAAAGTAGCATGGTAGAGGCCTTTGTAGTCATCATTCCTCTAAAAAGCAAGAGTCTGTCTTGAGAATGCAGCCAGCACAGGAGACTGAGAGAGAGGTGGGAGAGAGGGAGACAGAGGCCGAACAGTATCCTTTAACACCTGGATCCACCTGTGCCTGAATGAAGATCCACTGCTGGATTTCCTATTTATAGTAGTCAATAAATTCCAATTTTGTGTAAGCTTGTCCGGGCCAGGTTTATGTTGCATTCAATTACATTTGAACCCTGACTTCTATAAAGTCTATCCCGCCGTGTTTATCCAGGTGAATGGAGGAAGAAATACTTTTTCTTGTACTAAGGATATTTGTGATTAGAATCAAAGATCCACACTCCTCCTTGGAGAAGCTGGTTCAGATGTGGATATGTGTGTTGATCATCATCCTCTCCAGCTTTCTTCTGCCTTGCCTTGGAGCTATACGCAATTTGAGCCCTTGCTCTGGAAGGCTCTGGAGTTGTAAGATGCTCAGTGTTCTTCCAATCTCTGTTCACTGCTCCCTGCGAAGGGAATGGAGGAAAAGTGCTGGTGGAACTGATATGGGGGAGATTTAGATCTCTTCCCCTCTCATGCAGCTGGGATAGTCCTGGGAAGGAAATACTCAGTGAACCCCAATTCACCCCAGCAAACCTTTTGAATGAGTGAGACCTAGTCATAGCCTTGAGAAGGTCTTAGCGGGGGTGACAGTCTGTATGCACAAAGTTGAATGTCCTCTTCAGAATATTCATCTATGAATGTCCATTGTACTGAGCAAGGTCTGCCTCTCCAATGTCACAGGGTGGCCCACACACAGCTGAACTGCGAGTGTGGCGCTCTCTGGCAGGAACAAATTGTAATCTACTTAATTTCTCTAAGCGCCAGTGACAGTCAAGTGGTTACATGATTACAGGGAATGAAGGCTGATTTACAAAGCAGGGCTTGTGTGAGGATGTCACTGCTGTGGTTTCCAGCTCTGGGGACTGGAGAGAGACAAGCTATCGGCCCTGCAAATTAGTAAGCCAAGGCTTCTGAAATTAGGCCAGATCTAAAAGAAGTTGAACTAAAAGCTAGTAAGAATTTTTAAAACAACTTCATTGAGGTGTAATTAAAATACAATAAGCCACACATAGAGTGTATGATTTGATCAGCTTTGACATATGTGCACACCCATGAAGCCACCACCATAATCAAGATAACAAACATGTCCATCTCCCCCAAAAGTTTCCTGGCACTCCTTCCCTCCCTCAGTTCACCTTGACCCAGGCAACCACTAATCTCTTTTCTGTCACTGCAGATTAGTTTCCATTTTTCTAGAACTTCTAGTGATAATGTTAAAGTAAGTTAAAAAACGGTGTCTCAATAGGACGGAGCTGCCCCCTCTGAACAGGTGGGGAGGCCCTCTCTGCCCAACTCAACTTCCTAGAAGTTTTTCTGTCACCATCCTTTGAGAAATAAGCCATATGCTAGCCTGGGCGGTGGCATGTGATTTGGGAACTTTGCAACAGGAGCTAGCCAAGAAGAGCCAAGCGTGTTAGGGGATGGTGAGAAATGAGGGTGGAGAGGTGCACAGGGACTGATCCTGGGTGCTTTGTCTTTGCCAAGCTTAGAACCAAAGAAACTAAGTTTAAACTGAAGCACAAGGAATGTAGGAGGATTGCCTTTAAATGCCAATGTCTCTAAACAATGAAGCAAATTAATTGCAGAAATAGTGAAGTTGCTCCTTGTGGCATTCCATTTTTTAAAAAAGATACATTCTTATCTTTATGAATTGAAGTAGCCATGGGCCAGTCTAAAGAAGAGGAATGGACTAAAGGCATCCTAAAATCTCATCCAGGTCTGACTCTCCTAAAGGAAGGTTTAAAGTGTTTTATATAAACATACTTTAAGAGTAGCTCATTGGGTGAACATTTAAAAGTGCTGAGCATAACTTGACAAGGTCCATTTTGAGACTATGGGCAGTTAGTCTTTGATTTGCCCCACCATTGCCACCAAGTAAACTACCTCTGGGACCTAATTTTAGGCTTGGAGACAGTAAGAAGGCGCCATTAAAACTGATATTATTTACATGTACAAATAAATCATGTTCAAATTTCCCCCATACATTCTCTCTCAGGCAATAAAAAATTGATGACTACAATTCTATTGTTGAACAAATATCATCTCTCATATCTTGGGTCTTTTCAGTATTTTAGGGCTACAGGTGGCCAATATTTGCTACCTGAAAAAATCATTTTTTTTATCTCTTATAAAGCCACATTGCAATTACATTAGAAATTAATGTCAAATGAATTGGTAATCAATTCCTGAGTGCCTCCTCATCTGGGGAGATGGTAGGGCACTGGGGGAAGTACATTGAAATCATTAAAGATGGAAATTCTTCCACCAGCCACCTCATCTCAGTTAATGGCAACTCCATCTTTTAGGTTGCTCATGCCAAACACCTTAGAGTAACCGTTGACCAATTTCTTTTCCTAACATATGACATCCAATCCATCAGCAAGTTCTTTTTCTTGTACTTTAGTTATATAACCACTTCCCAGTACTCCCTGGTTCAAGACACAGGTGTGTCTCAATTGGATTATTCAAGAGCATCCAGAGTAATCCTTTAAAAACTGAAGTTATCAAGCAAATGAGAAGACAAGTTACAGGCTGGGAAAAAATATTTGCAAAATACATGTCTAATAAAGGACTGTTATCTAAAATATACAAAGAACACTTAAAACTCAACAATAAGAAAATAAACAATTGAACTTGAAAGTGGGGGAAGACCTGAACAGATACCTCACCTGAGAAGATATACAAATGGCAAATAAACATATGAAAAGATGCTGCACATCATATGTCTTCAAGAAAATGCAAATTAAAACAACAATGAGACGACACTATACAACGATTAGTTGGTGAAAATCCAAAACACTGACAACACCAAATGCTGGCAAGGATGTAGAGCAACAGAAATTGCATCATTGCTGGTGGGAATGCAGAATGGTACAGCCACTTTGGAAGGCAGTTTGGAAGTTTCTTACAAAACTAAAATATTCTCACTATATAATTCAGCAGTTGTGCTCCTTGGTATTTACCCAAAAGAGTTGAAAACTTATATCCACACAAAAACTTCACATGGAGGTTGATAGGAGCTGTATTTTTAATTGCAGAAACTTAGAAGCAGCCAAGAGGTCCTTCAATGGGTGAGTGAATAAACAAACCGTGCTACATCCAGACAATGAAAATTATTCAGCACCAAAAAAAAAAAAAAAGAGCTATCAAGCCATGAAAAGACATAGAGTAACCTTAAATTCATATGGCCAAATGAAAGAAGCCAATCTGAAAAGGCTACAAACTATATGATTCCAACCATGTAACATTCTGGAAAAGGCAAAACTATGGAGACAGTGAAAAGATGAGCGGTTGTCAGGGGTTGGGGAGAGGAGAGGGATGAATAGGCAAAGCACAGAGAACTGTTAGGGCAGTAAAACTACTGTGTATGGTACTATAATGGTGGATACATGTCATTACACATTTGTCCAAAACCACAGAATGTTCAACATTGAGAGTGAACCCTAACATAAACTATGAACTTTGGGTGATAATGATGTGTCAATGTGGGTTCATCAATTGTAACAAATGTACCACTCTGATGTGGATTATTGGTAGTGGGGGATGCTGAGCATGCGTGGGGGCACAGGGCATATGGGAGCTTCACATGAATGTTTATATGTATTTTCTACTCAATTTTGCTGTGAACATAAAACTGCTCTAAGAAATAAAATTTATTTTAAAATCTTAAGTCAGATCATGCCATTCTCCTATTTTGTCAACCTGGCTAAAAATTCCCTTCTCTGCATAGTTGTGAGTTGGCATGGGCCACAAGAGACATTTGGAAGGCTGAAGTGAAGTGAAGGAACACCCATGTTCCTTTACACTGGGGAAGTTGATGACACAGGACATGAGGCACTGTGGTGGTTCACAGATATTGTCACAAATCTACAGTCTAGGTCAGCAAATTTTTCATTTTTTATCAGTGTATTTTTTTTTTGAGACAGTCTCGCTCTGTCATCCAGGCTATGGTGCAGTGGCCTCACTGCAACCTCAAACTCCTGGGCTCAAGTGATCCTCTTGCCTCAGCCTCCCGAGTAGCTAGGACTACAGGCGTGCACCACAATGCCTATCTAATTTTCCTATTTTTAGTAGAGGCTAATTTTTCTATTTTTAGTAGAGACAGGGTCTGACTCTTGCTCAGGCTGATCTTGAACTCCTAAGCTCAAGCAATCCTCCCGCCTCGGCCTCCAGAGTGCTAGGATTATGGGTGTGAGCCACTGCTCAGCCTGTATCAGGGTATTTTTTAGGAAGACTTAAAATTTCCTTTTAATTATAGCCAACTTGCCAACATACAAAAACTTCTTTCATAAATTCATCCTTCACAAACCTTTCATGACTTACACAGACTTTCCATGACATGCTTAGACTTTCCGCTTCATCCTATACTTCCTGTTTCTTAAATAACAAGTCAATTTACTTTAGGGCAAAAATTTGCCACACAAGATTCCTTCTCATACAAAATTATTCTTTTTTATTTTTAACTTTCCTTACCCTAAATATATCTTCATACTTATAACTTTCTTCACATCTCTCTCTCTTACTGGTTTCTTTCTATCTTGTTTATATTTCGTTCCTAAATCCATAGTTTGAAACAACATTTAATAACCTCTGCACTTAGACAAAATTCAAAATTATTACTTTTTTCCTCAATAAAGAACACATTTTATGCCTTTGTTATAATTTTTCTCATCTAAGATGCATTTCTGATACATTTTATACACAGGATTGATTATATATATTAGGATTTTTAACTCTTAGTAACCTTAATTTCTAGTGAAAATCAAGGAAGCAAGAAATTTTCAGTATTTCATAGACCAGAATCATTTTATAATTTCATAAACATGTTTCCCCATTAGATAATTTTTATGTGTATTAATAGAGACAAATATATTTAGTCTTTCTATAAAACATAAGAAGCCAAGAACAAACTTATATTTATGTTCAGCAATTTATTTTTCAGTATTTTATCTTATTTGGAAATGACCCAGACATTTAATGAGTATCTATCACTTAACATAACTTTAAGATTTTAAAATTACATGAAAAGTTGATTTATGAACATTTATCCCATTTACACCTAATTTATTTATTTTTTACCAATTATACCCAGATCACTTATGAAAACTGTAAGAACCTTAAAGTTAAATATATGGGTATTCTGCTGCTGATAACTCAGAAGATACCGCTGCTTTTATTAAACCAACAATGTTAAATTAGTCTTACTTATCGAGGAGTTATACCAACAAAGATCATTTTGTTTTCATGCCAAGTTTATAGTTTTACGATCTAAAAGTATTTAGCAGAGACAAATAGAATCTTGTTTGACCAGTAAACCCAGACAAAAATGTATGCTAACAATTCTGAAGACATTTTTATTTTTATCTTATCAACAAATTTTTTTTTTTTTTTTTTTTTTTGAGACAGAGTCTCGCTTTGTTGCCCAGGCTAGAGTGAGTGCCGTGGCATTAGCCTAGCTCACAGCAACCTCAAACTCCTGGGCTTAAGCAATCCTTCTGCCTCAGCCTCCCGAGTAGCTGGGACTACAGGCATGCGCCACCATGCCCGGCTAATTTTTTCTATATATTTTTAGTTGGCCAGATAATTTCTTTCTATTTTTAGTAGAGACGGGGTCTCGCTCTTGCTCAGGCTGGTCCCAAACTCCTGACCTTGAGTGATCCACCCGCCTCGGCCTCCCAGAGTGCTAGGATTACAGGCGTGAGCCACCTCGCCCGGCCTCTTATCAACAAATTTAAAACCAGCTTATTTATTAAAGATTTACTTAAGTCACATACACTAATAGGCATTTAGGTTAATTACTATATATTTTATATGAGAGCTCATTTTATTTAAGCCAATTTAAATAGAATTCCTTGAGGGATTTCTGGCTGATTATGCCAGATTTTACCATGTAGACACAACATACAACATGCATAAACATACAAACACATATACACACATATAAATAAAGAAGATCTTACAGATTTCATTTTAGAATTAGTCATGAGACAGTAAAATATAGTAATAGAAACTCACTGCTTTATAAAAAACAGTTGGATCCAAATTGTATTTTTTACAAAATGGGACCTGGTTCCCATGGCTAAATTTTATTTGCCCTGATAGGTAATCTAATGAAGACTGTCGACCAAAGTTTTGGGTAAAGCAGTTTGTTTGTTTGTTTATTTTAATCTTTTAATCTTTTTTCCCCTTTTTTCAGTTTCAAATGAGTTTAGGGTTAAATATTCATTTTTTTTTTTTTTTTTGCTAGAACTGGCTGAATTGTATAAGAAAATCTCCAAGTAGGCTTGAATTTTTTAGTAGCAAATCTATCTTTGTGTGTGTGTGTGTGTGTGTGTGTGTGTCTGGTGTTCTTGGCTAGTCAATATGGACAAGGAAGCATTTTAGTGGGGTGTGTGTTTGTTTGTTTGTTTGTTGGCTTTTCCTGGCTCCTGCATCGCAGGCAGAGCAATTTTTATGCGAGACAGAGATACCTCGCATTACTGCTCAGAGCTCAGGATTTTGACCTGCTTGATTTGAGAGCCTAACTTTTATAAACATTTATCTAGTTCTTTTCTTTTAGAATATCAGTCCTCTAATTAACTGTTCCACATCCTAAGCAATTGTTAGTCAGGTAAACCTGAACTGACATTTCTAAAAAAGTGTCTGGGCTGTTGGTTGCCATGGAGCTGTTGTAATTTGTAAAGCCATTAATTTGAAAGCTCTGTAAGACCATTTTTTTAAAATCCTGGGTGGAATTCTATAAGCAGCAAATTTTCCTCAACACTAGCAGAAAAGTCAGCAGATTCAAAGTAGGCAGAAAAAGACAGAGAGAGAGAGAGAGAGAACTCAGAAGGCTCTACATGTTAACTCTATAGTTGCAGTTTTTAATTCAGCTCTACGAAAAATAAGCTTGGGGAGTTTGAATGATCCTCAAAATGGTCATTGATTTAAAAACACGCATTAAAGGCCGGGCGCGGTGGCTCACGCCTGTAATCCTAGCACTCTGGGAGGCCGAGGCGGGTGGATCGCTCAAGGTCAGGAGTTCGAGACTAGCCTGAGCAAGAGCGAGACCCCGTCTCTACTAAAAATAGAAAGAAATTATCTGGCCAACTAAAATATATATAGAAAAAATTAGCCGGGCATGGTGGCGCATGCCTGTAGTCCCAGCTACTCGGGAGGCTGAGGCAGGAGGATTGCTTGAGCCCAGGAGTTTGAGGTTGCTGTGAGCTAGGCTGATGCCATGGCACTCTAGCCCGGGCAACAAAGCGAGACTCTGTCTCAAAAAAAACAAAACAAAACAAACAAACAAAAAAACACGCATTAAAAATAGCCATGTAACCAATGGGAGTCCCTGAAAATCTGGCAGGTCTTAATGTTTGAGTATCTCATTTTGTTTCTTATTAATCTTTTGAGAGCCAAGAAAATCTTACAATTCTTGTCAAAGAGTTTGGACCAATGTTTTAGATAGTGGTGACTGTCCTAGTGGCTTTTAATTGCCTATCTTGTGCCCACCCTTTAGAATGTTTATTTTTCCTCTCAGAAGATGTTCAGAAACAAGCAGGGGGGAAAAAAGAGCCAAATCATTTACAGATGCACATACCCAAACCAAAATGAAACCAAAAATAAAGAGTGTTCACAAAAGTTTTAAGCCAGGCATGCAGACCAAACAGAATATTATAACAGGCACGCAGAACCAGATGAAACGTAAATTCCATAGACATCAGAGTACTCAAGCCAGGAGGATATTGTTCTTATACCAGAAAGGGCTTGCCAGAAAAGACAAAAAGTCTTTTATCATCTCAGAAGAGATGCAAGGTACTTTATTAGTATGGCCTTATAACCAAATCAGATCCTACGTCAAGTAGAAAAGAATCCTCCAAAGGGAGGGAGTCCGAGAGTTCAAGAGGAGATTCACCAGGGCAGAAAAGGTGACTCACAGAAGTGGGGAGTGCAGAGGCTCAGTCAGCACTGATTCCAGGGGCCACCAGTCCACCCCAGGTGAGCTCACTTCAGCCCCACTTCGGAGACACCATTTTGCCAACCTAAATAACAGAGAGAAAGAGACTCTCTAAAAGAAAATGACGTTTATCCAAGAATAGGCACTGCAAGGGGAATACGTGTGCCGTAGTAACTATGTGTGTACTCAGGGAGGTGAAGAAACACGAAGGTTTTTAAAGGAAAAATGAAGAGGATTACATAATTGTTTTGAGATAATTATCCTTAGCTACAAAGATAACGAGGTGGTGCCAGTCCAAGGCTGGACAGGCAGTTGCAGGGCAGATGTCCTCACAGAGCATTTTTTGTGTAAGGCTGCAATGGGCTTTGTGCAAGGTTATTATTTTTGCATTTGTGATAGTTGTTATCAGGCATTTGTCCATGAGAACCCTCCCTTCACAGACTTCCCTGGCTCTATTTCTCAGGGTTTCTAACACAAGCAACTCTATTTTTATTCTGACAACTTTCACAGCCCTAATCCAGTATGACTGGTGTCCTTCTAAGTGGAGAAGCAGACAAAGGCACGCACAGTGGGAAGACGATGTGAAGATACGCAAGTAGAAGGCCACGTGATGACAGAGGCAGAGGCTGGAGTGATGCCTACAAGCCACGGAATGCCAGCAGTTGCCAACAACACCAGAAGCTAAGAGCAAAGGCGTGGAACAGATTCTCCCCTAGAGCCTTCAGAGACAGGAGGGCCCTGCCCACACCTTGATTTCAGACTTCCAGCTTCCTAACTGTGACAGAATAAATTTCTGGTGTTTTAAGTCCCCTAGTTTGTGGTACACCTTGTTATGACAGCCTTAGAAAACTAATATACACTGTATGAAAATAAAAACATTGGCTCTGCAAAAAAAAAAAAAAAGAAAATCATAAACTCAAATAAATATTAAATGGTTGAGTTTCAGTGATGATGGAGTGAAAAGGACCCCAAATCCTCTCTTCCAAAAACAACTAAAAACTGGGTGGAAATATTTTAAAAAATGATGATTTCAGGGCTTTGGAATAGACCAAAGGCAAACAATAAAATGAGGAACATTTGTTTTTCAAAATTGCTGAACTTTGGGTGAGAATGGTAGGAGTCTAGTTTTGCTTAAAACGGAGTTGTACGTGACAGTAAGGAAAAGAGGGGAGATGCCGTCTCACGCAGCTATTATCATGCTAGAAGTTCTCATTTATTCTCTAAAAAAAAGTCTAAACACAAAATGAAATGTGAATGTATTCTGATTGCAAAACAGTAAGACAGTACCAAGACAATAAAATACCACATTAATTATCTTATCCTCCTTTCTCATTTCTCTCCTTTGACTCTAATGCAGCTATGAAGATAATTTGACTTGCGTTTGTTCTGATATTAAATAAATAATGTCATAATGTACTATAGTACTGTTTTTTGATTTGCTTTTTTTCAGTTAACAGTGTTTTTGGAGAAATTCCTATATTGATAGACATACATTTTCTCCATCTTTATTTAATGGCTGAATGGAATTTCACTTATTGACGTATTATGTCCCTACTGATGAACAGTTACCCTCTTTATGCAGATGTCTGAGTAGTTCTCCCACATTTGGAACGACTGAGTCAAAGTGTACATGGGTGTGCAATCCTAAAGGTACAGTCCAATTGTCCTCCAAACAGCCTCTATCCCTGCACCCTTGCCAACATTACATATTGTTAATATTTAATATTTTTTGCCAACTGGCTGGAAAAATAAATAATTTCATGCAAAAACTTTTATTTATTTTACTTCCTATGAATCTATAATCATTTCAAAGTAAAAAGTTTAAAATTATAGACAAGGAAAAAAATCCTTTTCTTTTACAGTCTTTTGCCACTTCCGCAGCAGTGCTGGTATTTCTTGTTCATTATATAATGTTGTTTTCATCCTTAGAGAGGAGTATTTTAGGCCTTGGGCCTGTGGGTAAGAGGCTTCTTGCACCCACCTACTCATGCTTTTCCGGGCCCAGTGCTATTTTAGTGAGCAAGATGACCTAATTTCTGGGCAAGGAAGTTTGAGGGCTATCTGTTAATTTATAGATTGGAAAATAAAGAGAAGCCCAAGACAGTGATAAAAACATGTCCATGCTTTCATTATTTGTTGAATTTTCCACCAGATGACATACCTACGGTATGCTCCCCCCCGCCTCCCACCGTCTCTGGGACAATCTCCACCACTCACTCTCTGCTTGTGTCTTCCAGCCCCTCCTTTGCTCCAGCTCTTCCTCTGACTGCGTGTAAACTCCAGTCCCTCCCAGCCAGAAGCGCCCTTCCCAGATCTTGTCTTTCCTCTCTGTTGTATAATGTAGCAGAACAATCAGAGTCAGACAATCCTTGGTGCAAATTCACCCCTTACCGGTCTTGTGACCTTGGTCCTGCAAGTTCACGAGCCTGTTTCCTTTTCTCTGATGCCGGGATGGTCCCAGTCGCCCCGCACTGTGGAGCGAAGTCGGCGAGGACACACTGCGGGAAGTCCTTGCTGGGTGAACATGAGCTCTTTTCCTCTCCCCACCTCTCCCCTCCCTGCCAACACTCTGGAGGCCGGTGCTACTTGGCCGCCTGTTCTCCCCTCACCCACTGTGGTCTGGCTCGCGGGCCCACGGCCCTGCCGAGAGGAGTTTTCACGGGATTTACAGCTGGCGTCCTAACTGCCCGGCAGGACAGATGCTGTCTCAGTCTTCATTCTGCCTGGCCTCCTCACAGCATTTGTGCACCCTCTCCTCCTCTCCTTTGGCTTCCATGGCAGAACACCCCCCTGGTGCTCCCTCTCTCTCGAATTGTCCTCTCCCCCTGGCTTCCCTTCCTCTGCACCCTCTGTCTTCCTTGGACCCCAAGCTCTGACATGAACATTTCTCTGCTCCCTTCCTTAGACTGGCCACGTCTTGACCATGGCTTCCAGGCCTCTTGTGTCCTGACTATTCCCCAATCCACATCTCCAGCTCTGGTCTCTCTCCTGAGCTCCAGCTCTGAATTTCAACAGCTTTCTGGACAGATTCTCCATGTGAATGAATGTTCTGTAGACTCAAACTCTACCAACTTTCAATTCTCTTGCTTCTCCTAATATGATTTCCTCCCTTGTAGGGGACACTAAGCTTGTACACTTTGTTGGATTGCTTTGCTCCATCCCACCCCCGACTCCCACCTACCCCATCAGTCACCCTTGGAACATGAGATCAGACTTCCTGAATGGTTAACAAGGAGCCAGATGACACAGCATAGAAGGACTGGGAGTTGTCTCCTTGTGAGGTAAGATTTGACCAGGGAAAATGGGAGATAGGAGGGATCCTCTCTCTCCTGTGACCACTTCAAGGTGTAGTCCCTGCTTGTGAGCTGTCATGAGTGCTGGACAAACATCCTGTTGAAAGATTCTGCTTTGTTCTCCCTAAAGCAGAGCCAGAGACTAGGCTAGCACACAGATCATTAACTTGGGAAGTGATCCCTAGGAGTAGGAGTGGGAGACAGGGGGAGTGAAACAGAGGAGGGAAAGCCAATGTAAAGATCCGTGATTAAGTGGGCCCCACGATGGCTGGTGACTGGTGCTTGATGACGTGTGGTAATCTAAGAAGCCTTGTGAAATGCATTTCAGAACTGCCCTTCTGTGGTATGAAAGGGAAGCATTTATCCATCGTCACCTGCTGCCCCATGGATGTTAACTCCTGGGTACTTCCAGGTTGTGCATGCATGAGTACTGTACTGAGTGGGTTCCCCCAGCATCCCAAGCCATGGCATCAGAGTAACCCTGGGGCAGGAGGAGATGGCCAAGGAAAGGCTGCACCTGTGTAAAGGCTGCACCTCTCAGACTGCACCTGTGTAAAGCTGGTTGGGACCTGTGTAGAACTACTGCCGCAGAAGTGACTGGAGTAAGAAATAGGGCCAAGAAGATTTGAAGTGGTGCATAAACTTGTCAGCTGTAGGCCTACTGTGTCTCTTTGTGGCCTCATTGTGAAGCAGTGGTAAGTGCATTGCCTCACTCATTTTTTCTTGTTTACTTCTCTTTCCCCTCTCTCCTATTATTCTGGGTTTGCATCTCCCAAATAAAGTGTGAGCACTTTAATTCTTGCCTCAGACTCTGATTTCTGAAGGACTCATTATAAGGCAACATCCTCAGAGACTGGATAGTAGCTTTCCTTAATTGCTATGGAAATAATATTAATTAAAATGAATATGGAACAGTCTGGCTATTTATGACAGCACAAGAAACTTATGAAAAGGGAATGACTAGCTCAGGGCAGTCAATCTACTTTTTTTTCCTTTTCTTTCTTTCTTTTTTTTTCTTTTTTTGAGATGGGGTCTCACTCTATTACCCAGGCTGGAGTACAGTGGTGCAATCACAGCTCATTGCACACTCAAACTTCTGGGCTCAAGCAACCCTCCTTCGTCTCCAAGTTACCTGGGATTATAGGCATGAGCCACCATGCCCAGCTAATTTTTTTTTAACTTTTTGTAGAGATGGGGGTCTCACTATGTTGACCAGGTTAGTTTTGAACTTGTGGCCTCATGCACTCCTCCTGCCTTGACCTCCCAAAGTGCTTGGAGCCTAAGTCAACATACCTGTAAAGCCAGAGAGCTTCTATGGAAGCTTTTATTTGCATTATTTTAAACCTTTTTTTACAAGTAAAACCTTTATTGGAGTGTAACCTGTAGAAAAGCGCACATATCATAACTATAGACCTTGATGAATTTCCACAAAGTGAACACAGACATCTAACCAGTCCCCAGATTAACAAATATAAAATTACCAGCATCTAAAAAGCCCTTCTTATGTTCCCTTCCATGACCACCTCCCTCTTGCCAATGGTGACTACTACCCTGACTTCTAACACCTGTATGGAAGGTTTAAGGAGATCCTTATCTGCTGTAGTCACAGGTTAGATTGTGCTGAAAATCAGACCTAAAATCTGATTATGATGGCAGAGCTGCAGAAAAGACTATATGAGGTAGCTAACAGTGACAGAGTGAGACCTTGAGATCTGGGTTGGGAACATTTTGGTAGCTGAATCCAACATTCTTGAATCCCCACATTCCCTTGAACTCCCCTGGTTGGCCAAAGCAACCTCTTTCCTCTGTCGGAAGAGAATAGTTTCCCTTTGCCTGGAGACCATGTTGACCTCACTTGAATTGGTGCCTCATGAAGAGATACTAATTCTCTTCCAGACTTGGTCCCGCCATTTCTCATTGTCTCCAGGCCAACAGCTGAGTCAGACCCAAGTACAGCCTGGATGGGGAAGAAATAGCTTAAATGTCACAACAATTTATGGAACTTATTACTATGTGTCAGCAAGACCTAGAGGACATGTGTGGGAGCAGCTTGTGAGTGGAGCCTTCATGAATGGGACTAGTGCCCTTAAAAAGAGGTCCCAGAGAGCTGCCTTGCCCCTTCTACCATGTGAGGACACAGTGAGAAGTCAGCAGTCTACAACCCAGAAGACCCTCACAAGAACTTGACCATGCTGGTACTCTGATCTGGAACTTCCAGCCTCCAGAACTGTGAGAAATAAACTTCTATTGCTTATAAGCCACTCAGTCTATGGTAATTTGTTATAGTAGCCCAAACAGACTAAGACACTGCTATAACAAGTGACTACAAACTGAGTGGCTTAAAACAACATTAATTTATTATTTCACAGTTCTAAAAGCCAAAAGATTTTCAAAGTCCAAAATCAAGGTATCAGCAGGGTTGGCTCCTTCTGGAGGCTCTGAGGGAGACTCTAGTCCATGCCTCTCTCTTAGCTTTCTGTGGTTGCCAGCAATTCTTTGGTGGTTCAACTTGTAGATGCATCACTCTATTCTCTGCCTTCTTCACATTGCCTTCTCCTCTGTGTGTCTCTGTGTCTTCTCCTTTGCTGTCTCTTATAAGGACATTTGGTGACTGGGTTTAGGGCCCACTCTATAGCCAGGGTGATCTCATATCAAGATCTTTAACTTAATTTTATCTGCAAAGACACTATTTCCAAATAAGGTCACATTCACAGATATTGGGGATTAGGACCTATACATGTTTTGGAGGACCACTATTTAACCCACCATGTGAATCTTTAGAGTGTTAGACTAGGCTCAGGGCAGATTATAAAACTGGATGGAACAGAATTCTTTACATAGGTGCACATGTTTTCCTGATTCTTGAACCAACAAGTTGACTTGGCAGGAGCAGTTGTATTCACTGCTGATCTGGTCTGCCAGCTAACCCACAGACTTGCAGTAGGGACTAGAATCAACTACTGCCACCCTAGTGGATGCACTGACCTGCAGTTAGGAGCAGAGCCACCATAGCTACCCTGGCCACCACAGCCTGAAGTAGGCACTTAGCCAAGACTATCACAGATCGATAGAGCCCCTCTTGACCACAGATACATGATTGTTGTTTTAAACCCTTGAATTTTGAGGTGGTTTGTTTTGCAGAAATAGCTAATTGATGCAGAGATTAGCATATCTCTCAGAAATCAGTAGGCGTAACTTCCCGGCATTTTGGCTAAGATCAAGTGTAGAAATCAATAGGCAAAGCAAGACTTTACAGGATTTGAATACCAAGCTTGCTATAACAGCTACATAAAGAGCTCTATATCCTACATCAAAGAAGACACATTCTTTTTAAACAATTGTGGAACATTCATCAATAAAGTAAGCAGCATATTTTAGACCTAAAAGCAAATTTCAACCCTTTCTAAAAAGAAGTACTCTACAAACAAATTTAATAAACAACAAATGACAGCAAAAAACAAACAACCAAATAAACTAAATTTAAAATTCCCCCAAATGATTTACTTGACTGGAATAGGACACAGTCCTTCCAAAATACTTGGAATTACAGAGAAAAAAAGAAAACTGAACTTATAGGCTAATTAGAAATAAATGACAAGAGCCACTATATACAAAAATCTGTGGGATACAGCCAAAGTCATGCCAAAAAAAAACATGGTCTTAATATATTTATTAGAAAATATGGTATTTTTTAAGAATAAATGAACTGAGCCTTCAACTCAAGAAGCTAAGAATAACACATAAAAGTAACCTCCCAAAGTAAGTAAATAATAAATATAAAAACAGAAACCAATGAAATGGAGCAATAGAACCTGTAAGAGTGCTTTTTCTCTTTTTTTCCTTTAAAAAGATTTTTTTGGAGGAGAGGGGACACAAATAAAATAGACAAGTTGTGACAAGTTTAATCAAGATGAAATGAGAGGAGACAACAATAAGCAACATTATAAATGATAAAGGTTTTGTGACTGCAAATACAGTGGAGTTTTACAAAATCAAAGAGAATGTTATACAAAACTTTATAACAAATTAGAAAGTCAGAGAAAAAAACCCACATGATTTTGTAGGAATCAAATGATCAAATTGGCAAAAGAAATAGGAAATTTAAAAATATCAATAAACATAGAGGAAATTGGAAAGATTGTCTATACCAACACATTACCAAGTTCAATCAATTTTTCTGGCAAGTTTTACTAGAATTTTAAGGGACTAAAAATTCCCATATTACTTAAGTAAAATTTCTATTACTAATAATATTTTACTTAATCAAGTAAAAATATGGAAATCTTTTGAATATATTTTGCAAGGCTAGCATAATCATACCAAACTCAGAAGAAGGAAGGAAGCAAGGAAGTGAGGGAGAGAGGGAGGGAGGAAGGAAGGAAAGTTGTACACCTAGCTCACTTTATAAAAATGAGCATTTTGAGGAAAAAAAGGCAAATTAAATCAAGTACCATGTTAATAAGATTCATACCAGCTATGCAAACATGATTCAACTTTAGGAAATGTTTAATGTAAATCACTTTATTAACATATTAAAGAAGAAAATTATATGCACATTTTAATAGATGGTGGAGAAATTTAATAAAAACCAACTTATTCCAGAAAGAAAAATAAAAGCACTCAAATTAGGAATAGAAAGAACTTTCCTACAATAATAAAGGTATTGTTAGATATTGACCGCATCTGAAGCATCCCATGGTCTGCACTCTTCTCCAGCTCCCAGGCTGGGAGCAAAGGGATGTTAACCAGGTTCTGTTGGGCTGTGGGTCCCCCATGGTTTTCTCCCCAGAAGTGCTTCCTTCACTTGCGATGAATTGTGCATCAGTCAGCCCACCTCTGAATCTCATCTCATTTCACTGTATATTGAAAATATTCATAAATGTTTTTGGCATTCCATTCCAGCAGTATCTTCTCTCAGCTTTCTGTTATATTTGTTTGACCATCCTAATTGAAATTTGAAAAAGGATGAGGGATTTTAAAGAATAAGTTTAGAAGAGTGGTTCTCAAAATTTAGTACAAATTAGAATCATCTGGGAGTCTTTTAAAAATGCAGAGTTTTGGGTCCATCTCAAGTAATTTTTTATATAACTTCCCCCCAATTATATTAATGCATATTCTGTATAGAAATTTTGGGACAAAAAGTATAGAGAAACACTGTTGTGAAATAAGACCAGACTTGAAATATTTTAAAATACGACTTTTGAGGAGTTTCCACCAGCCAGAAGTAGATGACAATTCCATCTCATTTCTCTTTTTTTATATATGAGTATAACACAAGACTCCTTCCCTCTTCTCAGAAATTGTTTTGAGAGCTATAGAAGGAGGTCCTTGTACTAAAACAAACAAAAACAAAAGAAACCCACAAAACTTAGAGCATACATTTGAAAAGGATTCAAGTGTACATTATAATAGTAGGGAGAGTAGAGTAACAGTAAAAAAAATTAAAGTATAAATAAGAAAGGCAGATCAGATAGATACTTGTAAAAGAATTACAGGATTTTTCAGAGTTTTTAACTTTTAGGATATGTGACATAAAACTATTTTGCTTATGAAGAAGGTACTGATTTACCTCATCAATATACACACAAAAGTCTTACATAATTTCACAACTCATTGATCAACAAAATTTGTGGAATATTCTTCAGTATTTTTACTTTGTATAGTATATGAAACTGGTTTAAATTGAATATGATGTTTTGTAGCTGCTTTTAAATGTAACAATATTCTGTGAATATGTGCCCCTGTCATTAAATATACTAGATCCTCTTTATCAGTGGTTGCATCATCTATTTTTGTGTTAGTCAGGATAGGCTACGTTATGCTGCAGTAACAAACAATCCCCAAGTCTCACAGCTTATTTTTCACTCAGGTTACATGTGAGGACTCTGCTGCTCTCTGTCATTGTTAGCATTATTCCCAGACACAGTCTTAGGGAGCAACCATATCTAGAACATTGCTGGTCACTGTGGCAGATTGAGCAGAGGCCTCTGAAAGGTATAGCACTGGTCATTATACACTTGGATTGAACACATGTTACTTTTGTTTACAAATCATTGGCCAAAATAAGATACATGACCACATCCGGCCAGAGGGGGCCAGAAAATACAATCCTGTCATGTGCCCCAAATGTGGAGAACCAACCAGAAATATTCAGTGGGCAGTATTAATGACTACTACATATACATGTCTTGCAATTTATTGAACCAATTCCCCATATTTGGACATTTACAATATTTCTGATTTCTTTTTATGATAATTAGCATCCTTATAAATAAATCTTTGCTCAGGACTTGGTTTCTCTTCTTCTTGGTAGTGGAACTGCTAGATCAAAGTGTATATTTAATTTAAGACTGTTGTTTCACATTAACAAATCACACTCTAGGTTTTATCTGTTTATAGCCTCACAGTGTATTGGACGGGCTACCTCAGTCCCAAGAATCAAAGTCTAAGGTCTCTAGAAAAGCTCTGTGAGAGGGATTCTCTGACTCTTAGGGATGCCCCTGCCTACGCACATTTGGATGCTCTGGGTCTTTGCCCTATCATGGGTTCAAGCTTTCATGAAAATATCTCTGTTTCCTTTACTCATGAAAGACAAAATTGGTGGGTGCAGAGTTCTTAGCTCACAACACTTTCCTCCCAGACACTGCAGATGTTATTCTACTGCCTTCTGCAGTGGGGTACTCTTAAAGAGGAGGTTGGAAACTTTTGTCCCTTATGATTTGCTCTTGTTGCTTGAAGATTTAGCCTTATTTGGATAAAATGCCTATTGGCTTGCTAGCCATATGGTATGAAACTGACCCCCCAAAGTGACCCTCACTTATTTTGAGGGGGTGTCCCAAAGTTTATATTGTTCACAAACTGACATGTGGCATGTGCCTTTTTCTTCCTTTCTCTTGCTATTTGTCCCCATTGCTGCCTGCAAAGCTGCCTGGAGAGGCTCCCTGGTATTTGAACTTGCCTTCTGTTCTATCACAGAGTCTTCTGGGTATGCGCCACCCCTTCCTAAACACACACACAGAATTCAATTTTGGTGATGTTTGCCTATTTATATAAAACTTGCCCAATTTTGTTTTGAAGCTGACTAATCCTAAAATCTATTGGAAGCAGCACAATGAGCCAGAAGTCACTTTGGCTGGGGACAGCTTGACACATGTGCTATAGAGGCTTGTTCCCTTGCCCTGTGGGTACCTGTGAGGATCGTTTACAAAGGATTTCAAGTTGTTGGATAAGATCTCCATCCCTTGCCACTGTGAAAAATTTTCTCATTTTATAGGCAGGCAACCCAGGCAAATCTCCCTTGAGTTACAGGTGTAAGGAACACGCCTCCACACTAGCAAAACTGAGTATGGGTAATGCTTCCTATTTTTAAAATTTTCTTTTACAAAGCATGGATCTGCATATGATGAAAGTAATAAAGCCTTATTGTAGACATTTGGAAAATACAAAAAAAGCATCAAAAAAACCCCCCAAGAATCAGTCATAACCCACCATCTAAAGATGATTACTCTTAGTTTTTTGCATATTCTTTTACTTTTAGAAACAATTACATATCCTAAATGTCTTATAAAAGTGTGATTGTATTGATGTGAAGTTTTATATCTTGATTGTTTCATTTTACATACCTTGAGCACTTATCCTTCTAAAGCCTGATTTATTTTTCTCTGAAGTGAAAAATCTCTTCTCTTCCTATCCCTTTTTTTAGAAGTAACTACTGTAGCAGTTTGGCACATACTCATCCAGATATTTGTGGTGTTTCTACTGTTAAATTAAGTTCAGCCTAAAGCTGTCTCCTTACATATTTTAAGTTCAGCCTGAAGGTTTCTCTGCACATACTGAACTGTAACCTAACGGGATGTATAAACAGATTGTAACCTACTCTTGGACCAGTCACAGAGTTTTGGCCAATCACAGACGGCCACCTGTTCAAATCATGTTCAAAGAAGGCAAACGCTGAGCAGTAACCATCCCAGCTGTTTCTATACCTCTCTTCTGTTTTATGTCAGTAGCTTTCCTTTTTCTGTCCATAAATGCCAACCCTGTGGCAGCCCTAGAGTTTCTCTGAACCTGTTCTGATTCTGGGGAGCTGCCCAATTCCAGAATCATTCTTTGCTCAGTTAAATTCTGTTAAATTTAATCTGTCTAATGTTTTTCTTTTAATGTACAGATACGAAAAAAATATCTTTGAACACATATATCCCTTTTTAAATGGAATTATGTTCTAAGTATTGTTTATTTTTGTTTACTTAAAATTTTGTTCAGTTAAGTTTTATCCACTTATTCATTTAATATTTTTTTTTTCTTGGTGCTGTCTCTATGCCAGGTACTAAGAACCATGGATATCTTCTCAGGACACAGCAAGGAATTTCATTTCATTTTTAAAAAGAGATCCAGAGTATTCCATAAATAATTTATTAAACTTTTCACCTACACTTTTAGGTTGGTTCTAATATTCTTGCTTTGACCAACAATGTTCCTCTAATTTGTCTAACACTCTACTAACCCAGATGATGAGAAAAGTGGTAATTAATTCAGCAGATGGATTAATTACCCTGTCATATTAATCATCACCTCTCTTCTGGATACACCATTTAAAAATACTAATTGCTATTATATCTAATTAACAGTGCATTGCAATCTTGCACTGTTATTGTTTTAAAAATTCAAGTAGCTTTGTTGCCAGATGCAGGTTCAGCTGTCTGCCACCCTAGAACCAAACACGAGAGGCGATGACAGACTATTGTTTCAAAGACCATCTCATCTCCTCTGTTCACTGAGCAACTTATAAAGGGAAGGGGTGAAGGGGGTTGGTGGCAGAAAGCAAGCTTTGTGCAAGTCATCATGACTTGCCCGATAGAGGTCGGATCTTGTCATCAGCCGTCTGTGGGTGGCCTATTCTGGACTCTTGATCTGTTTTTTCTTAAGGTCATTTTCTGCTCTTGTACCCGGCAGCTGTGTAAGCAAGCAGCAGGTTAATTCTAAACCTTGAGACGGAGCAAGCCAAAAGCATATGGGAGGCAAAATGACTTCCCTTTAGCCTAGCAGTATGGTCTGAATGGCCCTTGGGTGCACTTACAGTTTCGTGTTTGTGATTAAGCTTTTAAGATGAAATGGGGATTTGATTTACAAGTTCCTGGGACCCATGTATGATATTGTGAAATATATATCTGGTCTTTGTCCCTATTTCCTGACATACAACTCCTAAGATCTTCAGAATCTCCAAAGCGATGTCTTTTTGTATGCCAATGAGCTGGCTGCTGGCTGGCAGCCCCTAGGTAGCTCCAGGATGGGAGGTGACCTCAGGAAAGACCTAGGCTGGATTAGGGGGTTGGGACTTTTCAGCCCCACCTCCAGCCTCTGGGTGGGGAAGAGGGGCTGAAGGTTAAGTTCACCAATGACCAATGATTTAATCATGCCTACAAATGAAGCCTCCAGAAAAGCCCTGAAGGACAGGGTTTTGAGAGCTTTGTACAAGTGGAGGCTTATTGGTCCCCATGCAGGGAGCAGGGAGAGTGGCGCACCCCAACTCCACAGGGACAGAGGCTCCTGTGCTGGGGACCCTTCCAGACCTCCTCCTATATATCTCTTCATCTAGCTGTTTATTTGTATCCTTTAAAATATCCTTTGTATCCTGGCAAATGTGTTTCCCTGAGTTCTGTGAGCTGTTCTAGCAAATTAATCCAACCCAAAGAGGGGGTTGCGGGAAGGCTTATTTATAGTCAGAAGCATGGGTAGGACACCCCGGGGCTTGCTTTTGTTTGCCATCAGAAGTGGGAGCAGCCTTCTGGGACTGAGCCCTCACCCTGTGGGTCTGACGCTATCTCAGGGTAGATAGTGCCCATTGAACTGGGCTGGAGGACACCCAGCTGGTGTCCACTGCAGAACTGCTTGCTGGCTTCACTTGTGACCCCACACTTTGGTGACAAACTAAAGTGTTGGTCTTCTGTGTTGGTTGTGGTGGTGTGAGAGCAAAGACTGTTTTTTCTACTCACATCTGAAGGCCTCTTCACCTGCTGCAGGCAAAGCCAGTGTTTGTCTCTTGATCTTTAGGGCGGGAGCTGACATATTGTTTCTATTTACAACTTCAAAAGGCACTTTTTTGATAAATTATGTTGGTAGGTCATATTATTTCATAGTAAGTCAAATTTTAAGACTTTGAAGTGCCTTCAGTTATGATTTTTAGTTGTTGAGTAATAAATACAGAAGACACTTGCCATGTCAGCCTAACTCTGCTCCATGTCGCCTCTTCTTCAGCAAACCCGTCCCTCTTGCCAGCTCTTCCTGCCCCTTGCTCTGATGTGCTTGCCGTGGGTAGACCCCTTGGCTTGTGCACAAGTCCCCTCCTGACTTGCTCTTGCTACTCCAGCCTCAGGTACCAGACCCCCTGCTGCCCTCCCTTCAGTTGTTGGACCAACTGCAGGTCCTGGAAGGAGCCCTGAGTCCTCTGCTTTAACACAGCCTGTTTCCTTTGCTGGGAGTAAACCTCCTTCTCCTCTCCTGGGCTCACCTCCTCTTAAGAATATTCAAATTCAGTACCATACCGAAACCACCCACCTGGCACACTGCAGGGAAAACAGTTCAGTTATCAAGAAACACACACAGGGGCGTCCAGTCTCAGGTTCCGAAGCCAGTTCATAACAGGGCAAAAATCCCCATTTAGTTAAAATATTAAATACTTAGGCTAAATACTGCATAGTCAAACAAAGTTATATCCCCTAGAGAATTATAGGATCATTAGGAGGCTTGTTGGAGAATACTCTTAGTATGACATTGATTGGCTATGTCATTTTTTTGCCTTATCTCCGGGGTTTGCATTATTTTCCTTTTTCCTTTTCTTTCCTTTTTCTTTCTTTCTTTTTTTTTTTTTTTTTTTTCTTTTTGAGACAGAGTCTCGCTCTGTTGCCTGGGCTACAGAGCAGTGGCATCAGCCTAGCTCACAGCAACCTCAGACTCCTGGGCTCAAGCGATCCTCCTACCTCAGCCTTTTGAGTAGCTGGGACTACGGGTGTGCACTAGGACACCCGGCTAATTTTTCTATTTTTAGTAGGGACGGAATCTTGCTCTTGCTAAGGCTGGTCTCAAACTCCTGACCTCAAGCAATCCTCCCGCCTCAGCCTCCCAGAGTGCTAGAATTACAGGCGTGAGCCACCGCGCCCGGCCACATTATCTTTCCCATACTGTAGTCCCCTCTTGCCCAGGGGGATATGTTCCAAGACCCCCAGTGGATGCCTGAAACCACAGATAGTACTGAACTTTATATATACTATATTTCCCCATATATACATACCTATGATAAACTTTATTTTTTTATTTTTTATTTTTGAGACAGAGTCTTGCTTTGTTACCCGGGCTAGAGTGAGTGCCGTGGCGTCAGCCTAGCTCACAGCAACCTCAAACTCCTGGGCTTAAGCGATCCTACTGCCTCAGCCTCCCAAGTAGCTGGGACTACAGGCATGTGCCACCATGCCCAGCTAATTTATATATATATATATATTTTGTTGTTGTTGTTGTTGTTGTTGTTGGCCAGATAATATCTTTCTATTTTTAGTAGAGACGGGGTCTCGCTCTTGCTCAGGCTGGTTTCGAATTCCTGACCTCCAGCGATCCACCCGCCTCGGCCTCCCAGAGTGCTAGGATTATAGGCGTTAGCCACCGCGCCTGGCCTACATACCTATGATAAACTTTAATTTATTAATTAGGCACAGTAAGACATTAACAACAACTAATAATAAAATAGAATGATTGTAACAGTATACTGTAATGAAAGTTAAGTGAATGTGTCTCCCTCTCTCAAAATATCTCACTGTACTGTTCTCGCTCGTTTTTGAACCACGGTTGACTGCAGGTATTTGAAACCATGGAAAGTGAAACTGTGGATAAGGGGGTACTGCTGTTCCTCTGTGTCTCAGTTTCCTCCTGCATAGAATGAGAACAATACTACTTCCTATCTCATGGATTGTTTTGAAGATACAATGAGTGTGCATAGCCAGTAATGCCTCAACTAATTGGCTCAACTAAGAATACTTTTTAAATTAATTGTTACCTTGTTACATAGTAGAAGATTGATAAATTGCACATGATTTCTGCCTAGTAGAAAGGATTGCCTCAAAGGTTAGAGTTTTAGTGCTGTTAGGACATTGAATAGTTTTGTGTCTGACTTTGCAATCTTACCCATAGTAAGGTATTAAATAAATGCTAGCTCTTGTTATTAATCAGCAGTGGTGACAATGATCTCGTTTGGTGATAATGATCTTGTTACAGTTCTAACTCATGAAAGTGCTCCTCCGATACGTTACAGTAGGAGGCAGAGGCACCATGCTCAGGAAGGGAAGCTGGTCGCACAGATGCTCAGTGAAGAGTGCTAGGGAAACCGTGCCCGGGTTGTGCTGTCTGGAGAAGGTCAAGTGGCCCCGCGGCAGTGTGAGCCAGGCTCTAACATTTGGTTTGGCTAAGTCCTCTCCACTTACAGCCCTTCCCAAACACCAAATTGGCAGAGAAAACGTTACTCTGGTAGCTGCAAATGTGTAACTTTCAGACGAAGCCCAGAAAACAAATTCCAGTTGGTTCCTCCTGGAGCAGCGTCCACGTGGGCATTGTTCCCTGAATTCCTCTTCCCGCTTTTGGCGACAGCACAACAGATCATGCTGCTCCTTGGGATCATTTCTTACGCTAGAAGAGACCCCATGTGCAGAAGGGCCGTGTTCTCACCTCTCTTCTCCCAGGTTCTTCAATACAGAGTGCAGCCACCAGGTCTTCAGCTTTTCATCTGTTTGTTTCAAATCTTCTATTCTTTTGGCTCAGCACACCTAGAATATCCAACATCAGTTCCAGCAACATCTGAAGTTGTTTTGTGGTCCTCCAAGGGAGGATCTGCACTGCCCCCGCCCCCTACAAATTTCAGTGAGTTATAATTGAAACATACTAAACTGCACACATTTAAAGTGTATGACTGGATCAGTTTGGCACATGTATGTGTCACCGCAATCAAGACAGCAAACGTGTCCATCACTGCCAGAAGTTTCCTTGTGCCCATCTGTAATCCTTCTTTCCCTCCACCCCTATTCCCAGGTAACCCTGATCTGCTCTCTGATGCTATAGATGAGGTTGCATTTTCTAGAGTACATGTAATTGTATATAAAGGATTAATTGTATATAAATAGAAGCATACAGCATGTATTTTTTAAATCTAGCTTCTCTCATTTAGCATCATGATTTTGTACTTCATCAATGCTGTTGCCTGTATCAACAATGTGCTCTTTTTTTTATTGCTGAGGAGTATTCTATTGTATGAATGTAGCACAAATTGTTTCTACCTGCTCATGGACATTTGAGTTGCTTCCAGGTTTTTTTTTTTTTTTTTTTGCTGTTACAAATAAAAACTTGTAAGAAGTATATAAGACTTTGTATGAGAATATATTAATTCATTTCTCTTGTGTAAATACCTAGTAGTAGAATATCTAGGTAACATGTCAGGCATATATTTAACATTTAAGAAACTATTATACTATTTTCCAAAGTGTTCATATCATTTTACATTTCTGCCAGCAGTGTATGAGAATTCTAGTTGCTCCACATCCTCACCAACACTTGGTATGGTCAGTCTTTTTAATTTTAGCCATTCTAGTAAGTGTATAGTGGGATCTTATTGTGGTTTTAATTTTTTTTCCCTAATGACTAATGATGTCAAACATCTTTTCAATGGTTCATTGGCCATTTATGTATCTTACTTTTTTCTTTTATAGTTCATGTTTTTTATGTTCTAAGAAACCTTTGCCAAATTTGTGAAGATTTTTCCACTTATGTTTTCTTCTAGAAGTTTATAGTTTTAGGTTTTACATTTACATCTGTGATCCATTTTGAGTTAATTTTTGTGTATTGTGTGAGTTAATTTTATGTATGTTCCTTTTTTCACACCTGGATATCCAGTAGATCCAGCATCATTTATCGGAAGGACAAGATGAGGTTTTGAGATGTAACCACCTTCCTGGTTAATTTTTTCTGGAGGCATTCTCATTGGACATTGGCTGGTCACTGCACTCCAGGAAAGATTTGATCTGGGCTCAGTGAGGGGTAGAAGAGGACTGTCATCTCCTTTGTTTCAGATGATGTACTTTTTCTAATGCAGCTATTATCAGATTACTCATTTTTGTTGTGGTTGTTATTTTTTTGTCAGCTACGTCATGCTGATGATTCCTATTAAGTTTAGAGACAACTAAAACTCCTATATGCTGCTCTTTTGTGACATCACCTCTATTGCAGCTGAATTTTGCAATTCAAGTCCATGATTTTATATATTTGAGCAGTAAATTTTGTCTGGTTTGCTTTGGCCCATGCTTCCAATCTATTGATTATAATTTTGTTGACCAGGGCAGTTTGGTGTCATCCACAATTTCCATAAGCAAGCCTTCCTTGGTCACCCAGGGTATGCCAGTCACCTGTGGCAGGTACAGAGAGTCCATGATATTCCAAAGAGTTACTCACTCAATCTCTACCTTTTAGGGGATTAGGGTGCACAGATGAACAAATACATGTCCTCAGCTCAGGAGCTTCCTGTCTAGAGAAGGTGGCAGGGATGAAGCCAGCCATTGCAGTAGAATATGGTCTATGGCAATAGAGGAAAGTGTTCTGGGGGCACAGAGGAGAAATATCCAATCATTATGGGATGGCAAAAGGTCACAGAATACTGCCAAGTATTTTCTGCTGCCCTAATTTTCTCCCCCTCCTTTATCTTAACACTCACTTTGGAGGACCACACCTCCCCCATTTCTATCCAAGCCTTTGGGTAAGGGAGTGATCTCATCCTTAGCTCCAGGGAGTGTTACACAATCAATAAATTAAAGCCCCAAGTTGCCAGCCTCAGTATGGAGCAGACAGCAAGGAAAGCAAGTAAAAACACCTCAAGAATGTATGTATTAAAAAAAAAAAAAAGAATGTATGTATTCTTTTTTCCCTCTGTTTCCCCCCTTACCCTCTCATTTAAGTCAGCTTGGTGCTCATTGCTTCAAGGAAGGCACGTGGCAAGTCAGAAAATATAACTGCCCTAAAGGTCTTGCTGGCTAGGGCTTTATACTTAGAAGAAGTGAATTGCCATGTTTATTCAGTCATAGTTGAAGAAACATGAAAGGAAAAGGATTTTCCCCAGACTAAAAATTGGTTGTTCCAGGCTTAGAAGAAAAGTACGAAGAGTGAGGCTGTGGTCCCAGGAGTTAGAGGGGGCATTATTCTGTTTCCTGGTAGCCCAGCTGGGGCAAGACCTAAGAGAAAGACACATTCCAGAAAGACTCCCAGTACAGGTACAGCCTAGAGCTACCTAGCCTTGAAGGAGTCAGGAGAGGATGACAGATGTCATATGACTTCCCATGGGCACTGATGACTAAGGACCAAATCGCTTTCTTCTACTCCAATGCCTTGGCAAGACCCCAGGATGCTGTAGGCTTCCCCAGAAGGACTGAGGTTGCTTTTCCTGTATCCCAGCAGAATGGAGACTTGAGTCAGAAAGTAAGTAGGGTCATGGACTATAAAGCAAGTTCTAGTTCTTGAACCCCTTAGTTCACGAGCTGAAATTTACACTCATCGAACACCCAAGGATATTTAAATTTACTTCTTCCCCTATTCTACTCCACCTCCTTTCTTTGCAAAAGGTTTCTATGACAGGGTGAACAAATCATCACCTCAGTGCTCCGTCTAACTCATACAGTGCCCAACTGCAAACTCTCTCTGTCCCATATAGCAGTGTTCTTAGTAAAGCAACATCAGACAAAGCTCAATGCCACGGTAGAGAGAGGCTGATCCTGCTCTCCCCACCCCAAACACCACTGGACACCCACCTAAACATGGGTTTGGGGGCAGACAACCTGAACAATATTCCAGGTCCATTTTTCTGAGTGTCAGATATCAAAAGAAAGTTATCTAGGTGACTCAAATAAAGATTAAAGATGTTATTCAACTGATGCACATCAGAGAGTACCTAAAGGACAGGTGACATCCAGCTTAAAGCAGGATCAAGATTTTTATAGGATAGGAGAAAGCTGAATTCATGAACTTGTGGTTTTGGCTTAGATAGCAGTTTTTGACTTTAATCAAAACTCGTAGTTGGAGGTCATTCCTGTTCTGGTGCCTCCTGCTCAAGATCATTGGTGCAATCCAATCTCATAAAAATAGTATTTTCTAAGAAGTGTTTTTGTAAGCCTCGTGGCTTATTGTCTAGTCAATTCACAATCTGGGAGAGATACATAGCAAAAAAGAAAGAAAAGGGGGCAAGTTTAGAAGTCAAGAGAGAAATATGCTCCTCTACCATGTGGGCTTCAGTCCTGTTATACAAGAATCACAGATTGCATCACAAATGAGAGCATGCAGGCAAAAAAATGTGGGGAACTGGCAGATGCCCCTCACATGCAGAGTCCTCCCGTCCCCATTCCTGAAAGTCATTACTGTTGATCCTTCTATAGGCCCTGACTTCTCCCGGCTCTGCTCAGGAAACATCCCTGTCCCTCTGCTCAGACAGAGTCATCCTTTGTGACCATCTCAATTGTGGCCAATGGACAATGCTCCCTTCTGTAAGCCCCAGAAACAGGTATAAATATCGTGAGAGTTTTTAGCCCTACCTAGCCCAGGCTTTCTCTGCCAGCCTCTTTTCATCGTTCCTGGCTTCCCTTCCTGGCATGTTAGGCCACTGCCCTGGCCTGCTGAGTGAGCTCCAGCAGCCTCTCCTCTGTTATCCAAGCCGCCTTCTCCTCCTGGGTCATTGCCTCAGGCTTGTTTGTGGTTCCCTCTGCTGGTCCTTCAAGCTCTCCAGTCCCTTGTCTTCCACCAGCCCCTCTTCCTTCCCACTCTTCCTGGGCATTCTCCATCAAGGGTATGGCATTTCCATTTGGAAAATCCTAGTGGCCCTCTGGCAGATGTCTACATTACCTTGGCTGGTTGTTTCCACTGATGTTGGAAATGGAGCCACGGGAATCCCAGGTGTGGAACTTGGAAATGCTCTTCTGCCTTAGGACACAGGCCTGCCATCTGCTGGAAGAGAGGACACTCCCTCTTTTTCCAAAACAGAGATCCGACAGCCCTCTCCTTGTCTCTAATTTGAGTAGCATGTCTTCTGGGAGAAGAGGACAATTTTTGGATTCCCCTAAGTTAAAACAGTCTGTTTGAGACCAGCCTGAGCAACAGCGACACCCCATCACTACAAAAAACAGAAAAATTAGCCAGGTGTGGTGGAACACACCTGTAGTCCCAGTTATTGAAGAGGCTGAGGCAGGAGTATCACTTGAGTCCAGGAGTTTGAGGTTGCAGTGAACTACGATGACGCCACTGCACTCTAGTCCTGTCTACAGAATCAGACCATTGCAAAAAAACAAAACAAAACAAACAAACAAACTTTCTGCCCTCGGTTATTTTACGGATGAGGAAACTTAACCCAACCTTCCCAAGCGAGGGGCGTGAAGATAACGACTGTGTAGTTTCCCTTCTGGGAAAGGTATGGGCAGGGTTCCAGTTGGTACCCAAGGCAAATTTTTAAAAGGCACCCTTTCTGAGCAGACATGTTGCTAAAAGCTCTTCTTTTGGACAGTGGAATTACAAAATGGAGCCCTCCGGGTGACAGCCTTAGGAGGTGGAATGCAGGCGGGATTTCCTCCCACTCACCCACTGGGAGGCCTTTTGTGCCCTGGTACAAACTGTAGAATCCCACGACCCTGTGGGAGACAGTGGCTGGAGTCCAGCTGGCTCCAAAAGCCCTTCATCCAGCTATTCATGACAATGCTCTGATTGGATATTAACACCTACTGACACAAATAATAGGCCACATAGAGTCCGGTATTGGCAATTTATTAACATTTCATCAGGATGAGGTCCACATTGATCAATTCAGATCATTCAAACCTCATGAGAAACACATTTTCAGCACATTTAACTTACTGGCAGGTTGGGGTTGCCCCATCCGCCTACCTTCCATCGCTTATCTTGAAGTCTTTCAATCTCTTAACAAATTCCCTCTTCTGACCTAGCACAGCCCTGGTGGCCATGGGAAGAACAGAGTAACCAACTGTGGCTCTTTGTCCCATTTCTGTCCTTCTCTTTCTCTCCTGGCCGCCCTCATACTGCAGTCAATGAACTTTCCTTCCCTTGGGCAGTTCTCAAAAACTCCATCACTTAAGTCTCCTTTGTCTAAGTTTTCTCAATGCAGTGGTTCCTTATGTTTGAGGTTCTAGTCTTGTTCCTTTTCTTTGCCCTTAATTTGGGGCACAGGACAGTCAATAATATCAACATTAATAACAATTATAATAGCTACCAATTATTAAATGATTACTCCCCACCAGGCATTGTGTTTGGTGGTTTGCCTGTAATATTTCATTAAATCCTCATGAAAATACTCTGAACTTGGTACTCTCTTTAGCCCCATTTGACAGGTGAGGGGATTAAAGAGTTAGAACTCACAGCTGGTGCATAGCAAAGTCAGGGCCAGAGCCGTGTCTGACTGACTCCAGAATCCAGGCTTTACCGCCCGCAGCCCAGTTCTGGTTCCTCGGGGAGCCCAGAAACACTGTAAGGCCTGAATCCAGCCAGGACTTGCTGGGCTAGAGGCTGGTGACATTTATACTCCTGGGAATGTCTCTTTAGGGGAGCACAAGAGTTCAAAGAAAGAAGCCGTTTGTTCTCATCTCCTTCCAACACAGCAGAAGAGGGCACGGCCTTGGTTTTGGTCATTGCTGTGTCTCCGGTGCCCACAGTGGTCTCTGAGTGAAGTGGGGGCCATCAAAGGATTTCAAGGGAGGAGGCGCACTATCTGACACACTTTTGAGAGGATCAATCTGGTGGCATGAGTAGAATCAGGGAGAGCTCATAGGCTCAGAAGCTATCCCAAAAATCCAGGCAAGATTTTTGATGCTGGCTTGGAGGAGCTATGAGGATGGGGAGAGAGGATCAGACATGCAGTGCGAGTGGATAGGATAGGTTTACTGACTGATTCAATGGGAGGGGGGTGACTTGTGAGGGTGACAGGCGCCTCTAAGGATTTTGGCCTCAGTGAGTGGAGGTTGAAGTTTCCATTTACTGCTGTGAGATGGGGAGAGCAGGGGTTTGGAGTAGGACGCTGACAGACATGCACAGGCAGGTGCCTGGCAGAAAGCTGGAGCTGAGGGTCTGGAGCTCAGAGGAGACATAAGTGCTGGGTGGAGATATACGTGCAGGCTCATCAGCAGACAGAGGGGTCTGAAGCCCTAACGGGGCCCACTGACATTGCCAAGGGAGTGAGGGTGAACAGAGAGGCCCAGGGCTGAGTCCAGTAACAATCAGGCCAAATTTTACTGTCTGCAAAGCAAAATGTGAACATCCAAAAGAATAATAATGGCAGGCATCACTGAAACAAACTGAATATACGATAGTCCGTGAGCTTCCAGTATCCCAAACTCACAAGCTCATTGTCGCAGTCCCCTCACCTCCTAGTTTTTAGGTGCTCCTCATCGTTCCTCATCCAGGGATAGCACCACTTCTTGTGGTCCAATGCTAGTATGGTTTTATTTATTTCTCTGTCATTTCTAGCATTTGGGCTGGTGAGAGAGGCTGAGCATGTGCTAAGTCCATCGTGTTCATCTAGAATTCTGAATGTTGCTAAATAAATAAAGAGATGAAGTTGGCTGTCATAGAAGAGGAGGATTTTTTTTTTAAAATCAGGGCTTTCTGGGATAGCACCAAAAATGTTTCCCTCCCTGACTCTCTCACTCGCTTATTTATTAGGTAGCAAAGACTTACTAGTTACCTACCATGTGCAGCAGTTATGCCAGGGATTATGCCAGGGGTAAAAATGTGAATGGACATGGATGTGCTCCTGGAATTCCATGAGAGCACATTCTAAAGGGAGAGGTGGATTCAGAATTACACCATTGCATGCGGGCAATTGGAGGGTGTAGGAGAACCATCAGAATCTCCCTGGGGACTCAGACAAGGCTTTTAGGAGCAGATGGCATTTCAGATGAATCTTAAAGCATATTTGGATGTGTCTAGATAGAGATAGGAAAGGAGAAGGGCATGGGCATTTAAGATGGAAAGACCAGCACATGCTAATGCAAGGAGGCATGAAACAGGTTGGCTGTTCTGATGCCTGACGGCCAATTTGATATTTCTAGAGCCAGGAACGCTTATGCAAAATGGCAGGAGGTGAGGTAGGGAAGTCTAAACCACAGATGAGTTTGGGGGTTAACTCAAAGAGATCCTGAGGAAACAGAGGTTCTTGAAGGGTTGTAGGCAGGAAGGTGACATAATGAGCTTTAGAAAAGTCACTCTAGATGCAAAAAGATGAGGAATAAGATGGAAGTCAAGGAGATTTGGGCTGGGGATGGTGGCTCATGCCTGTAATTCTAGCACTTTGGGAAGCTAAGATGGGAGGATCGCTCAAGGCCAGGCATTCAAGCCCAGCCTGAGCAAGAGTGAGACCCCCTCTCTACAAAAAATAGAAAATTGAGCTATGGGTGGTGGTGCATGCCTGTAGTCCCAGCTACAGCAATTACAGTTACCTAGCTATGAGGAAATGGGGACCTGAGCCAAGGCAGTGACGTTGGGGGTGGACAGGATGGGACTGATGGGAGGTAACTAGCCGGTAGAGTCTACAAAGCTCAGTGACTGTTTGGATGTACAGGGTGATTATAACTTAAGGGTCTAAAACATTTCTGGATTCCTAGAATGATGGGTTAAGGGGTGTCACTTATTGAGTGGAACACAAGAGGCAGAACAAGTTTGGGGCAGAAAATGGTTGCAGTGGGTTGAATAGTGTCCCCCTAAAATTCCTGTCTATCAGGAACCTCAGAATATAGCATTACTTGGAAACAGGGTCTTCGCAGATATAATTAATTATGGATATTGAGATGAAATCATCCTGGATTTAGGGTGAATCCCAAATCCAATGACTGATGCCTTCATAAAAAGAGGAGAGGACGCAGAGACACAGTGATGCGGGAAAGAAGTTCATGCGAAGACGGAGGCAAAGATTGGTTTGCCACAGGCTGGGAATGCTAGGAGCCGCTGGCAGCTGGGGGAGGTGAGGAAGGAATCTCCCCTGGAGCCTTCAGAGGGAGCATGGCACTATCAATGCCTTGATTTGGGATCCAACCTCCAGAACTCTGAGAGAATAAATTTCTGTGCTTTAAGGCACCAAGTTTGTGGTACTTTGTTACACTAGCCTAGAAAACAGATACAATGGTGAATTAAGCTTTGGACTTCTTGTTCTTGGGTGTATTACTTATCTATTGCTGCACAACCAATTATCCTGATACTCTCTGTCTTAAAGCAACAAGCATTTATTGTCTCATATTTTCTGTGGGTCAAGACTTTGGGAAATTCTTACTGAGTGATTCTATCTAGAGTCTCTCACGAGACTGCAGTCAAGATACTGGCCAGAGATGCAGGGTCTGAAGGCTTGGCTGGAGCTGGAGGAGCCACACTTCTCTTTCAAGTTGGTCCATTCACACGGCTGTTGGCCGAGGGACCCTGTTCCTTAGCTCGTGGGCCTCTCCACAGGGCAGCTCATAGCATGGTGGCTGGATTCCCCCAGAGCAAGTGGTGTGTGTGTGTGTGAGAGAGAGAGAGAGAGAAAATGCCTTTTTATGATCTAGTCTCAGAAGTCACACACTGTCTCTTCTGCTTTATTCTATTCATCGGAAGTGAGCTGCTAAGTCCAGACCACACTCAAGAAAAGAGTAGATTCTACCTTTTGAAGGTGTTTCAAAGAATTTGTGGACATATTTTTCAAACCATTATACTAAAGTGTCTGTGGGAGTTTCTTGTAGAGAAGCCCAGGGGAATTTTACCTCTATGGGCTTTAAGAGCAGCAAACCCATCTGGGCTGCAGACATGAATTTGTGATAGAGATAAGAAAGTGAGAGGTTTAGGGGACAGGAGGATGCAGCTATGGAATTTAAGGCTTTGGAGTTACTGCAGTTGCAGGTTATATGCCAAGTTCTAGGGTATGGCCATGGTACTATTTCTGAAGCATTAGGTTGAATCATATGAAATAACTGAATTTGTAGGTCAAAACAGTATAATATAAGGAGTTTTATATAGTTCAACCTAAATAAATATGAGTGAAAGTCATTAAGGTTGAGTTTCTGAACTTGGTTTCAAGACAAAGAACCTTGCTTATGTCTTCTCTGTCTTTCTAACAAAAGGACTATTAGATCATTAAGTATGAAATGTCTGATTTCTAATTAAAAGTTTAGTTTATTATATCTCAAACAAGAAGCAGTACAATTAATCAAAGTATGAACCTAAACTATCGACACAGTTTTGTCATCTTAACAGTGCTTGTTTATGTCAGCAGCGAAGAAGCCTGGAGAGCAACTGGCAATGAAATCGTGAAAAGCGTTTTCTACAACTTGTTGAGAATTGAATATTTTTCCTTGCAAGAAGTGGTCTAAAGCCTGGAAGAAGTGGTAGTCAGTTGGTGCAAGATCTGGTGAATACAGTGGATGACAGAGAGTTTCCAAGTCCAGCTTCTGTAGTATGAGCAGCATTGTTTTTTATGACGTGGTCTTGCAAGAGGATTGGCCTGTCTCTATCGACCAATCTCAGCTGCTTAATTGCCAGTATCCTCATCATTTCATCCAACTGGTTGCAGTAGACCTCCACTGTAATCGACTGACCAGGTTTCATGAAGCTGTAGTGGATAATACCAGCACTGGACCACCAAACAGACACCATTAGCTTTTCTGGATGAATATTCAGTTTTGGACTGTGTTTCAACACTTCATTTTTATGCAACCATTGTGCCAAATGCTTGCAATTGTCAAAAAGAATCCATTTTTCATCACATGTAACAATACGGTATAGAAATGGTTCACCTTTATGTCATGACAGCAAAGAAAGGCAAGCTTCAAAATGACTTCTCTTCTGATGCTGTTGTAATTTATGTGGTACCCATCTATCCAGCTTCTTTACCTTGCCCATTTGTTTCAAATATTGTTGGAATAGTAACGTCAAACCTTGCTCCTAATGCTTGCATAGGTTGAGATGTGTTCACTTCCACTAAAGCTTTCAGCTCATCATTATTCACCTTGGTCTCAGGTTGCCCACATGGCTTATTTTCAAGATTAAAATCACCAGAATGGAACTTCTGGAACCATTGACATACTATGCATTCATTAGCCACATCCTTCCCAAACACTTTGCTGATATTTTGAGCTGTCTGTGTAGCACTGGTTCCACGATGGAACTCATATTCAGAAATAACGTGGATTTTTGACTCATCCATGATTTCACAAAAATTGCTCTAAAAAAATTGAAAGATAATAACAAGCCAAAAACCATGAGTTTGAAAGAATGAGGATGTATCCTCATAATAAAAATAAAATAAGAAGTACCAAAGTGAAAATGTCAGAGACATCAATTGTCAATACTCACAAAAATCAGACATTTCATACTTAATGACCTAATAGCTTTCTCTCTTCACTTTTTCATGTTCACCCCATTTGATTGCTGCTCATTTGTTCTCAGAAATCTGGCTGACATATTAGAAAAAGTGGATCTTTTGAAAAACTTCTGTTCATGTCTTTTACCCACTTCTTAATAGGCTTGTTTGTTTGAGTTCTTTGTAGATTCTGGATATTAGCCCTTTATCTGATGTATAGTTTGTGAATATTTTATCCCATTCTGGAGGCTGTCTATTTACTCTGTAGATTATTTCCTTTGCTGTGCAGAAGTTTTCAATTTAATTAAGTCCCATTTATTTATTTTTGTTTTTGCTGTATTTGCCTTTGGGGTCTCAGTCATAAATTCTTTGCCTAAGCCAATGTCTAGAAGAGGGTTTCCCATGATTTCTTCTAGAATTTGCATGGTTCCATACCTTATATTTAAGTCTTTTATCCATTTTGAATTAATTTTTGCATATGGTGAGAGATATGGGTCCTGTTTCATTTTTCTGCATGTGGCTCTCCAGTTTCCCCAGAATCATTTATTGAATAGGACTTCCTCTCTCCAGTGTATGTTGTTGTCTGCTTTGTTGACAAATGGCCAACAAACATATGAAAAAATGCTCAACATCACTAATCATCAGAGAAATGCAAATTAAACTCGCAATGAGATACCAC
>CM052436.1:125626356-125691585 GCA_028533085.1 Varecia variegata
TTTTTTGGGACAGAAATTATTAATCTGATTCTAAAATTCATATGGAAATTCAAGGGACTTACAATAGGCAAAGCAATCTTGAAAAAGAAGTCAAAGTTAGGGGACGCATACTTCCTGATACCAAAACTTACTACAAAGCTACAGTAATCAAGATGGTGTGGTGCTAACATAAGGACAGATACACAAACTAATGGAATAGAATAGAGAGTCCAGAAACAAACCCTTACATTTATGGGCTATTGATTTTTGACGAATGCCAAGACAATTCAATGGGATAAAACAGTCTTTTCAATAAATGTCTTTGAGACAACTCAATATCTTTATGCAAAAGTTGGATCCCTATCCCACACCACATACAAAAATAACTCAAAATGTATTCAAGACCTATATGCACAAACTGAAACTATAAAACTCCTAGAAATAAACATACAGTCAAATCTTTGTGACCTTAGATGATGTAATAAGTTTTTAGATATGAAAGCAAAATCACAAAGAACAAAAAAAATAGATAAACTGGACTTTATCAAAATTAAACACATTTATGATTCAAAGGACACTATCAAGGAAGTTCAAAGACAGCACACAGAATGGAAAAATATTTGAAAAGTATATATCTGATAAGGGTTTAGTATCCAGAATATATACAGAGCTCTTACAACTCAACAATAAAAGCAACAAATTAATAATGGATTTGAATAGACTTTTCTCCAAAGATAGACAAATGGCCAATAAGCACATGAAAGGTGCTCAACATCATATGCCATCAGGGAAATGCAAATTAAATAACAATGAGGTACCACACCACTGGGATATCACACCACTGAGTTAGCTATAATCAAAATGATAGACAGTAACAAGTCTTGAATGAGGATGTAGAGAAATTAGTGCGGGGAGTTAGGCTCCCCGCAAATTAGAACTCTCAAACATTGCTGATGAGAATGTAAAATGGTTTGGCAGTTCTTTAAAAGGACGAATGTAAAGTTCTTCAAAACGTTAAACAGAGCTACCATATGATCCAAGAATTCTACTCTAAAAAAATGGAAAAAAGATGTTCAAACAAAAAATTGTACATGAATGTTTATAACAGCATTATCTGTAATAGCCAAAAATAAATAACCCGGCCGGGCACAGTGGCTCACGCCTGTAATCCTAGCACTCTGGGAGGCCGAGGCGGGTGGATCGCTCAAGGTCAGGAGTTCGAGACCAGCCTGAGCAAGAGCGAGACCCCCGTCTCTACTAAAAATAGAAAGAAATTATCTGGCCAACTAAAATATATATAGAAAAAAATTAGCTTGGCATGGTGGCTCATGCCTGTAATCCCAGCTACTTGGGAGGCTGAGGCAGTAGGATCGCTTAAACCCAGGAGTTTGAGGTTGCTGTGAGCTAGGCTGATGCCACGGCACTCACTCTAGCCTGGGCAACAAAGCGAGACTGTGTCTCAAAATAAATAAATAAATAAGTAAGTAAGTAAATAAATAACCCTAATGTCCATCAAGTGTTGAGTGAATAAATGTAGTGTATCCATACAATAGAATATTATACAGTCATAAAAAGGAACAAAGCATTTATACACACTACAGCACAGATGAACTTTGAAAACATTATACTAAGTGAAAGAAACCAGACACCACAGCCATATATTGTGTTATTCTCTTTATATGAAATGTCCAAAATAAGCAAATCCATATAGACAGAGAAAGTAGATTAATAGTTGCCAGAGGGCTAGGGATCGAGAGCAATGAGGAGTGACTACTAAGAGTGAGGATTCTTTTTGGGGTGATGAAAATGTTCTGGAAATTGATGTGATGATGGTTTCAAAACCTTATGGCTATACTAAAAACCACTGAATCGTACACTTTAGAAGGGTGAATTTTATGGTATGTGAATTATATCTCAATAAGAAAAAAGTCCCTGAGATAGTGTTTCTTCTCTCTCATATTGACAAACTCTCAAAAGTTCAACAATATACACTATTTCTGAGACTGTGGAGAAACATTGCTAGAGGAAATACAAAAAGACATGACCTCTGTGGAGGGGTCTTTGACAGTATGTGGCATTTGGCATTTTCCCTTTGACTCAGCAATCCCACTTCAAGATACATTTCCACAAAGGTAAAATAACACATTGCCTTAGTCCATTTAGGCTACTATTACAAAGTGCTTTAAACTGGGTGGCTTATAAATGACAGATATTTATTTCTCGTAGTTATAGAGGGTAGGAAGTTCAAGATCAAGGCACCAGCAGATTTAGTATCTGGTGAGGACTCACTTCCTGATTCATAAATGCCATCTTCTTGCTGTGTTCTCACATGATGATGGAGTGAGGGAGCTCTCTGGGGCCTCTTTTATAAGAGCACTAATTCCATCCATAAGGGTTCTGTCCTTGTGACCTAATCACCTCCAAAGGCCCCACTTCCTAATACCATGGCCTTGGAGGTTAGGTTTTCAAATATGAATTTTGGGGGTAAACAAACATTCAGACCATAGCATTCCACTCCTGATCCTCAAAAATTTATGTCCTTTTTGCATGCAAAATGAATTTGTTCCATCCCAATAGCTGCAAAAGTCTTAACTTGTTTCAGCATCACCTCCAAAGTCTGAAGTCCAAAGTCTAATCTAAATATCATTTAAATTAGTTATAGGTGACACTCAAGGTATAATTCATCCTGAGGCAAACTGCTCTCCAGCTGTAAACCTATGAAACCAGACATGCTATGTGCTTCCAAAATACAATGGTGGGGCAGGCATAGGATAGACATTCCCATTCCAAAGGGGAGAAATTAAAATGAAGAAAGAAGTAACAGGTCCTGAGCAAGCCCTAAACCCATGGGGCAAATACCATTTGACTTTAAGGCTCAAGAACAATCCTATTTGGCTCAATGCTCTGCCTTCAGAGGCCCACTGGGGAACAGGCTCTGCCTTCTGGACCCACTGGGGCTGAGGTCCCACCTTTTGAACCCACAGGGGCAGGGGTCCTGCCTTCTGGATACAATGGGGTGGAAGTCCTATCTTCTGGACACACTGGGGAAGTAGTCTTGCCCCCACAGCCACTCAGGTTACCTCATGGCTTTGGGGGCCCCAACTCCATGACAGCTCTGTGCCCAGGTCATGCAGCCACAGCCCCTTTGGGCTAGAATCATGCTTTTGGCTTTTTTTTCAATTTCAAAATATTAAAGGGGTACAAATGTTTTTGTTACATGGTTTGAGTCAGGGCTATAAATGTGCCCATCACCCAAATAGTGTTCATTGTACCTGTTAGATGGATTTTCACCCCCCTCCTCCCCCCTGCCTTCTGCTTTATTTCCAATGACTTTTACTTTCCTCTATGCATTTGTGTGCCCTTCAGTTAGTTCCAATTTATTAGAGAGTAAATGTGGTGTTTGTTTTTCCATTCTTGAGATACTCTGCTTAGGATGTGGTCTCTAATTCCTTCCAAATTGCTGTAAAAGGCATTAATTCATCCTTTTTATGGCTGAGTAGTACTCCATTATATATATATATATATATATATGTACATGTATATATATATGTGTGTGTGTGTGTGTGTGTATATATATATATATATATATATATATATATATATATATAGCACTTTTTTAAATCTACTCATGAATTGTTGGGCACTTGGGTTGATTCCAGATATTTGTAATTGTGAATTGTGCTGCAATAAACATTTGAGTGCAGCTGTCTTTTTGAGAAAATGACTTCTTTTCCTTTGGGCAAAATCCCAGTAGTGGGATTGCTGTATCAAATGGTTAGGTCTACTTTCAGTTCTTTGAGGAATCTCCATACTGTTTTCTATAGGGGTTGTACTAATTTGCAATCCCACCAACAGTGCAGAAGCATTTCTTTCTCTCTGCATCCACACCAGCATCTATTGTTTCTGCACTTTTTAATAAAAACCATTCTAACAAGAGTAAAGTGATATCTCATTGTGGTTTTAATTTGCATTTCCCTGATGAATAGGGATTTTGAGCATTTTTCATGTGTTTTTGGCCATTTATCTATATTCTTTTATAAAATTCTGTTCATGTCTTTTGCCCACATTTTAATGGGGTTGTTTGTTTTTTTCTTACTAATTTGTTTGAGTTCTTTGTAGATTCTGGATATTAGCCCTTTACTGGATGTGTAGATTGCGAATATTTTCTCCCATTCTGTAGACTGTATATTTGCTCTATTGATTATTTCCTTAGCTGTGCAGAAGCTTTTTAATTTAATCAAGTCCCGTTTGTTTATTTATTTTCACTGTTGCTTTAATCACCATTGGGGTCTTAGTCATAAATTCTTTGCCTAGACCAATGTCTAGAAGAGTTTTCCTGACATTTTATTCCAGAATTCTTATGGTTTCATGCCTTATATTTAAGTCTTTTATCCATCTTGAATTAATTTTTGTGAGTGGTGAGAGATAGGAGTCCTGTTTCCTTCTTCTGCATGTGGCTCTCCAATTTTCCCAACACCATTTATTGAATAGGGCTTCTTTTACCCAGTGTACATTGTTGTCTGCTTTGTTAAAGATCAGTTGTATACAGGTAGATGGTTTTATATCTTGGTTCTCTATTCTGTTCCATTGGTATGTGTCTCTGTTTTTGTACCAATACCTTACTATTTTGGTTACTATAGCCTTGTAGTATAGTTTGAAGTCTGGTAATGTGATGCCTCCAGCTTTGTTCTTTTTGCTTAGGATTGCTTTGGCTATTTGGGCTCTTCTGGTTCCAAATGAAGTGTAGAATTATTTTTTCTAGATCTGTGAAATATGCCATTGGTATTTTCATGAGGATTGCATTGAATCTGTTAATCACTTTGGGCAGTATGGACATTTTAATAATGTTGATTCTACTGATCCATGAACATGATGTTTTTTCCATTTATTTGTGTCATCTGCAATTTCTTTCCTCAGTGTTTCATAGTTCCCCTTTTAGAGATCTTTTACCTCCTTGGTTATGTATATTCCTAGGTATTTTCTTTTCTTTTGGCTATTGTGAATGGTATTGAGTCTTCAATTTGATTCTCAGCTTGACTGTTATTGGTATATAGAAATACTACTGATTTGTGTTCATTGATTGTATAACCTGAGACTTTGTTGAATTTATTTATCAATTCCAGGAGATTCTTGGTGGAATCTTTGGGATTTTCTAGGTACAAGATCATATCATCAGCAAAAAGTGATAGTTTGACCTCCTCTTTCCTGATTTGGATAGACTTCATTTCTTTCTCTTGCCTGATTGATCTGGCTAGGATTTCCAGTCCTATGTTGAATAGAAGTGGTGAAAGTTGGGCACCCTTGTCTTGTTCCAGTTCTTAGGCGGAATGCTTTCAACTTTTCCCCATTCAGTATGATGTTGTCTGTGGTTTTGTCATATATGGCTTTTATAATTTTTGGATATGTTTCTTCAATGCCTAGTTTGTTGAGAGTTTTTATCATGAAAGGGTGCTGCATTTCGTCCAATGCTTTTTCTGCAATTGTTGAGATGATCACATGGTCTTTGTTTTTCTTCTGTTTATGTGGTGAATCACATTTGTTGATTTAAGTATGCTGAACTATCCTTGCATCCCTGGGATGAAGCCCACTTGGACATGGTGGATTATTTTTTTGATGTGCTATTGAATTCAGTTTGCTAGTATTTTATTGAGGATTTTTGAATCTATATTCCTAAGGGATTTTGGTCTGTAGTTTTCTTTTTTTGTTGTGTCTTTTTCTGGCTTTGGTATCAAAGTTATACTGGCTTTGTAGAATGAGTTGGGAAGGATTCCCTCCTTCTCAATATTATGGAATAATTTCTGCAGTATGGGCACCAGAAATTTTTTTTGTAGGTCTGGGTAGAATTCAGTTGTGACTCCATCTTTTCTGGGGCTTTTTTTTATTGGAAGACTTTTTATTACTGCTTCAATTTTGTTGTATATGCTAATGATTCTAGCAGTCTGGAGAGTCATAGGAGTTATCCTGCTCCAATGGCTCCACTGGGCCTTGCCCTAATGGGGGCTCTCTTTGGTGGTCCCACACTTACTAGGGCTTTTGTACTTGACCTTTGATGGGAAGAGCAGCATTGGTAATTTCTGAATTGCCTTTGCAATCATTCTTTCATTGTTTTGGAAAATAGGTCCTGGTTTCTGTTTAATCTCCTTATCAGATGGCTATTTGGCCACACCCTTCATATTCTCTCCCAAACAGGCTCTTTCATTCTTTCCAATATGGGTAGGTTGAGAATGTTTGAAATCTTTAATTTCTGCCTCCCTTTTGATGCACAAGTCCATTTTAAAATCATTTCTCTCATCACATATTTTACTATAAGTAGTCAAGAGAAACGAGGCCACTCCTTCAATACTTTGCTTAAAAATTGCCTCAGTCAAATAACCAATTTCATTGTTCAGAAGTTTTACCGTCCACAAAACACTAGGACATGAGCCAGTCAAGTTCTTTGCCACTTTATCACAAGGATGCCTTTCCTCCAGGATCCAATAACATATTCCTCATGTCCATCTGAGACCTCATCAGAATGACCATTGCCATCAATACTCCTACCAAATTCTGTTCAGGATGACTTAGGTATTTTATAAGAAGATTGAAGCTTTATCTATTTCTCTCCTCTTTTCTTTCTGAACTCTCCCCAAAATTACCTTTAATGGTCCATTCACAGCAATTTAGGCTTTTTCTAGCACACATCACAAAACCCTTACAGTCTTTACTCACTACTCAGTTCCAAAACCACTTCCACATTTGTAGGTATTTGTTATAGCAATACCCCACTTCTTGGTATCAATTTCTGTCTTAATCTGCTCTTGTTGCCATAACAAAATACAGTATCATAAACTGGGTAGCTTATAAACAACAGAAATTTATTTCTCACAGTTCTGCAGGCTGGGATCCCTAAAGTCAAGGCACGGGTATAGTTGGCATAAGCTATGCCATGTAGCGTTTTTTTGCAGTAGCAAAATATTGGTAACAACCCAAATGTCTATCATTCTGAAACTTGTTGAATAAACTAAGATACATCCACAAAACATAGCACTTTGCAGCCATGAAAAAGAATGAAGTCAATCTCTATGTTCTAATATATGTGCCTACTAGAAAAAACTGTAAATGAAAAAGCATGTTCAGGCAGGAAATATATTATGCTAATCTTTACTGCAAGAAAGGGGGAAATGAGAGTACATGTAAATATTTGATTATGTTTCTTAAAAAAAAATACTGGAAGGAAAGGTCAGAGGCTAACAAAAAGTGTTATCTAGAGAGAAGTGGAGAAAGAGATTCAGGTGACAGAGATGGAAGGGAGAATTTTCTGAGCACTTTTTCATGTTGCTTTGACTTTTGAACTATATAAATGTTTTACATATTTTAAAAATTAAATTAGAAGGAAAAGCAAACCCTAAAGTAGAAACAACATTATAAGCACATAGAAAATAATTATCAAGTAACTTCTGAGCACAGTACTCTGCCTGTGTATTATAATGACAGACCACAAAGAAATCTTAAACTTCATTTAGTCATTTCATTGTTAGTAGTAAAATTAGTATTATTATTTTGAAACTATTTTCTGTATAGCATAGGGCCTAGAAGTCATGATGTCCCAGTGATACAATGATATCCCTAACTCTCAGATCTTGGTGTTTAATTATCATTTCCAACTAAAAGTAAATGGTACTGTCCGTACCCTTCATTTTTTACATTGTCACTTACTGGAGCTCATATTAGATGATCCACATTATCCTCCTTCTCACTTTTTCTTTCATAATTTACCTTTTGGTCTTTTCGTCCTATATTATGGTAGAATTCCTCTATTTGATCCCTCAGCTCTGTGTCTCTCTTTTTAAAATTTTTATAATTGGCTATTTTTTTTTTTTTTTTTTGGCTAGTCAAGTGAAGAAGTGGGAGTGGAGAAGGAACAAAGGAATGTATAACTGGTTGTGATCAATTAGTTGTAAATACCACTGCACTCGGACCAGCCTGTAATTGGCTTTTATTTCTTAGTAACTTATTCTTACTTGACTTAAAATTCTCTCATCCATCTGAAGATTTTTTTTTTTTTAGACAGTCTCACTTTGTTGCCCAGACTGGCATCACCATAGCTCCCTGCAACCTAAAACTCCTGGGCTCAAGTGATCCTCCTGCCTCAGCCTCCTCGAGTGCTAGGATTATAGGCATGCGCCACCACGCCTGGCCCCTCTGAAGTTTTATTTGCTTGATTAACTGTGCTTCCTCAGGTGTTCATTCTTCTGTTTGTTTCATTAGTGTTTCTCTTATGATCTTGATTTTCTTCAGGTGTTTTGTAAATTTTGATTGTGTGTTCCTTTCTGCATTTAAGTTTTCCTGAAAGCCTCTCTGTGCACATGGTATTGTTGACCTATCACCAGTGACACAGCTGCATGGGGAGTGTCCAGATGTCTGGATGTGAGGCCACTGGTCTCTTACTGGATCATCGGCCATGAAGGTACCGATGCCTCTTGACCTAAACATCCACATTCATTACTCCCACCTGAATAATGGCACTTCTGTCACCTTTTGTTTGGCATAAGAAGAGGAGCTGCTTCTTCTGCCATATCCCAATCAGAACCCCTTCAGCATCTAAGCCTGCCTCTTCAAACTTGGAGCTCCCCCTGGATGCCTCCGTCCTTTTTACGAGTCCTCTCCTTTGCATGTTTTGGGATTTGGTTTCCTCCTTCAATCCAATCGCATATGCCTTCTGACTTTCAGGCATCTTTCATAATTTGCACTAAAGTCACCCTCTCCTGCTTTCCAAAATAGTTATGAGTTTTTAAAAGATAAATTTTCTTAATTTTCTAGGGATCTGTATGGGGAGACTGCAGCAAATGCATATGGTTCTCTTGATCTAAGATATGTACTTTCCAAAACTATAATCAGGCAATTAGGCAACATTGACAAAGACGTTCTTGGGTTCCCAGAACAGAGATATGGAAACTGAGAAATTAGAATCTAGACTATTTCCCATTAACAATTCTAAGACTGAAAGGAAAAACTCTGGGGGTTCATGGTGTTCTTAAATCCCATTCCTGCCAAGGATTCATCTATTATCTGTTATAACAACAATGACTTGATCACCATTTGTTGATGCTGCTGTTGTCTGAAAACATTCAGATTCATAGTGCTCAGAAGCTAAATCAATCCTATTGATTGTAAGATGATAAATGATCCTGAGGCACAACCCATGTACCTGATAATTGCCACTTTATCAAAGGAAGACATCTTTAAACAAGCTTTAATAAGAATGTTAAATACTCTGCAGGTAAGAGCTTAAGAGTTACAAATGGGAAGTACTCACTATTGTGAAAAGAAGTTGAATTCATTTGCAAGCTGATAGGGAGCCAGCCATGTGATCTAGGAGAAATTGCACATCATAAGTAGCAGAGGTAACAAGAATACTCAAACTGCTCTGCTTTCCCCAGCTCCTTTGAGAAGGAACAATGGACAGTATCCCCAAGCACCTATAGTTCCTCCTGCCTAGTTCCTGACCCTACCAAAGGCAAGAATGGAAACCTTAGTACTAAGGAATTCTTGACTTAGTTTCTGGTGGTACTGGGGCCTCTGTGAGTCCCAGGGACCTACATGTCCCTAACCCCTGCCACTTTGGCTTCATTCCGAGCTTCTCATGCTGTGGGAGGTGGTGCTCCACAGTGGCCCAGGGTGGGTATGCAAAGTTGCCACATCAAGGTGCTGCTTTTACCTGGAACATCAATTTTGTTAGAAAACTTCAGGGGAAACCCCCCCACAATTTTATGTAAACAAACATAGATATATTATGAAGCAGAAGGCATTATCAATATTAATTTTTAAGATCAAATATAGCTATATCAAAGAAATGTTAGAATTGTGGAGAGTGGTTTTCAGCTGTCTCCACACTTTTCATAGTAGTTATCTGATTCTCCTCTTACCTTTCTTTCTTGAAAGTTTCACTGGAAGAGTTTGGGAAGCCATGTTTGTAGGAGCAGATACAGTATAAACAGACTCACTTTGTATCCACCACATCTTTCCTCCTTCATCTTGCCTTCCTGTCTTAGAGCCTCTGAAAAGCTAAAAACTACATTTCCCAGACTTCTTTGTAGCCAGGGTTCCTAAATCCTGCCAAGCTAATGTACCATTTGAGACTATCTGAAACCAAAACCGGACAGTGTGCCTGATCCTCCCTTTGTCTATGACATCTGGGCCAGTGCCATGGTGCCTATCTGCTTGGCTAGGGACCCTGAGCCCCCTGTAAAGGCAGTGGAAAGAGCATGGATGAAGACCCCATTCCCAGTCTGGCGCCTACAGCCCTTTATGGACTGGCCCCTGCCTACCTCCCTGGGATTATTCTCTTGCCATTCAAGGAAATACTTTAAATCCATTCACTTGGAACTATCCAGGCTGTGAGTCTGTTGTCAGGATCCAGGGAGAGATGATGAGGGTCTTAACCAGCAGTGGTCATCCGATTGAAGAGAGTGAATAGATCCCAGAGGTGTTTAGGAGACAGGGTCAACTGAACAAGGTGACAAAAAAGTGACAGGGCCTGGTCAATTCCCAAGTCAGTGATATAGGAAGAGGAACAAGTTTGGAGGAAAACAGCAAATTTAACACTGGAAATGCTGAGTTGAATTTTGTGAAGAAAATCCCAGAGTGGAGATGCCTAATAGACCAATGAAATACAGACCTAGAACTTGGAGGAGATATTTGGTCTTGGAAGCTGGATTTGAAAATCATAATCTCATGCAAATTGAAACTACAAGTCCTCTCATAGGTATGTAAATGACCTGGTGGGCTTTTTGCTGTACATCTCCCACATTCTTTATAAGTGAATGATATCACTTTGCATCTAAGCTGAGCTAACTGCTCAACTGTGTTTTGTTTTGCTAAGGAAAGAACACATAGTTGCAGAGTTAAGGCAGCATCTCAGTAGGGAGTTTTCTCCAAAAACCACTCTTTTAAAATTTAAGCTGCCAAAGAAGTATTAAGGCCAGAACCTAAAAAGAACAAAGAAATGGAAATGAGAAAAATTGTTTTATTTTATTATTCATTTAAATGATTTATTATGGAAAATTTGGAACATATGCAAATACAGGCGTTGCTCTATGTAACTTTGACATACCCAAGGGGTAAATAATGTGCATGGGCCAGGCGTGGTGGCTCACACCTCTAATCCAAGCACTTTGGGAGGCTGAGGCAGATCGCTTGAGCCCAGGAGTTCAAGACCAGTCTGGGCAACATAGTGAGACCTCAACCCTACAAAAAATTTAAAAATTACCCAGGCATGGTGATGTCTACCTGTAGTCCTAGCTGCTTGGGAAGCTGAGGCAAGAGAATTGCTTGAGCCCAGGAGTTCAAGGCTGTAGTGAACTATGATACTACGATAGTGCCATTGCACTCAGGCCTGGGCAGTAGAGGGAGACCCTGTCTCCAAAAAACAAAAAAGAAAAAACAAAAAAGAAAAATTGCATGTAGTCAGAGGGAGGGGATGAGCATTGATTTAGTGTGCATAGGCTTAGGTTATATGTGTGCTCTCAAGCAAGCTTCCCAATGACTTGGCTCTTTAGGGACCATGATCAGTTAGTCAGTCAATCAAATACTCATTGAACTTGGAGCCAAGCACTTGGCCATGCAGAGCAAGATCAGCCTAGACTGCAGGTAGACCACATTCCCCTAGAACTGGAGAAAAGGCAACTGTGGTGTGTCTGCTCCTCTTCCTCCAAGCCCTGAACCTTGCAGGAGCAGGTCAAATGCTCCAAGAGGTTTCTGACCTCAGAACTAGCCTGTCTTTGGGGGACTTTACAATCCCCTCCCTAGTAACTGCCACTGGTGCCTGTCAGGCCATTCTGAATAAACAATCATAGTAAAAAGAGTGCCCTTGTAAAGCAAAAACAGGTCACAAACCATTCCTCAGCTGCACCCCGCCCCCCACCAACCAACGGGATGCACCCCTCACCACGCCCAAGTCTGCTCACCTGAAATTCTGAAGCCACAACAATGAATGGTAGCAGTCGGCAAATTGAGATCATTTATGGTTATTTGATTGTTCATTTTAACTTTTTATTATGGAAAATTTCAAACATACACAAAAGTAGAAAAAATATAACAAATCCTCATTTATCCATCACCCACATCCAGTCCTCATTTTTAAGCAAATTCCAGAGCACTTAGCACTTCATCAGGAAATCGTTCAATATATATCTCTAAAATATAAGAATTCTTTTATTAGAAGCATAACCACAATACCATTATCACACCTAAAATTTCTCAGTAATGATCTAGTATCATCGCATATTATTTATATTTATTTTACCAGCTGGTGCTTTTCTACCAAAACATGTATTGCATTTCCATCAACTTTCTCTTCCCTCTCCTGGCACAGAGTCAGCCCCGTGTTGCTGAGGTAAACCACCTCCATGCCCAGCTGGGAATGGTGTCCTCCTTGCATCCTTCCCTGTGTGACTCTGGCCCAGGGTCGTCATTTATTTCCTTACTTGGGATAGTTCATTATGTTTAAGGAAAACTCCGAGTTGTTTTCTTAGCTCTCAAGCTGGACAGAAAATAATTATAACAGATTTGAAATCCCAGCCCTGACTCCAAGATCCCTCCAGGATATTCATTATTTTATTAATATTTTTGTTGTGGACTTTAGACTTTACTTAAAAGGCACCCTTGGGTTTTGTTTTTACTAACAACCCAAAATGCAATTCCAAATGCTGAAATACAAAACAACGCTATTCAGAACAGCTTTCTAGCCAAAGCCTCCTGCTGTCCTGTCCGGCTGGGGAGGTGATTGGAAAGAAAACTCTACCCAGTGGTCTCATTCACTCAATTGAAATGTTTATTGGGCATCAATGACAAGTGTACCTGGCATTGCATAAAGGCTGTGAGGCGCGTCCTTTTAGGGACCTTATACTCTAGTCAAGGGAAGACATTTGCACAAATCAGATGACTAACACTCACGGGCAATCAGGAGCTAAAGGAGTAGCTCAGAACAGTCAGTGTGTTCCTTCCAGCTGCGGGGCAGGTCCTGGAGGAGGCGTCAGGAACTGTGCCAGGAAGGCAGAAAGAGGAGGGGAAGAGAGCAAGTGCAAGGAGGACTCTGGAGGATGAGCAGGCCCTGCTGGCTGGAGCAGAGGCAGCAAGGGGGACCTGAGACAGTGAAGCTGGGAGAAGCACTGGGTCTCACTCAGGTCGTAGCTGTGGGGCGAGGTTGGGAGAAGGGCGAGCTGTCAGGCAGAGCAGTTGTTCTGGAGGGCAGATGCCAACTTCCGAATGCCGGCGCCAGGTCCAACGCCAGGGCATGCAGAGCCCAGCAAGGGGGAACGTGGGGGCCAGGTCTGAGGCCGGGTCAAGGTGGGGAGAGAGACCTCAGGAGAGCCAGATGGGGGTGAAGGCGGGAACTGCCCCCGCACTCTCCACTTGGCCAGCAACACAGGAGCCTGTCCAGTCCTTCCTGCTGCCCTTGAGCTCCGCCTGGTTCCACGGCCCTCTGGTCCTCTTGCTGACCTCTGCTGGCCCAGACCTCGCCCAGATCCCCAGTGTTTGCTCTTTAGTCTCCTACCCAGTGCTCCTCATTCCTGCTTTCTCTGAAGCCCTGGAAGCGAGACCTGATTGACCCCTCTTCTCCCACCCTTGACTGCCTGTGGACTCTCTTCTTGCTTTCTGGACCTCGGACACTTTCCCTTGTCCCTCCACTCCTGCCCTCCTCTCTGAGCTCGACTGCTGCCTGTCTGTCTGAAGTCCTACCCCTACCTCAGATCACTTCCTCACAAACCCAGACTGTGTAATTAGATTTAAAAATGCAACTTCAAATCTGCTCAGAGTGAATTTTAATAAGATGATGGTATGTGGCTTGGTAAGAAAATGGGGTTGTTGGATGGTCAGTGCATGGCCAGTCCATGGCATCTTGACAGCCAACCACAGGGCTCTGGCTTCCCCTGCCACCCTGGGCTTATTTGGAGTGAAATAAGGACCTAAAAGCACTACTTCAAGTGAAGAGGAAGGAAAGTTGTTTTTCTTAAATTAACTTGGTTTGTAAAATAGAAGCCTCTGAGCCAGATAGCATCTTAGATCTCTTCCAGCTTAAAAATGTATATTTGTTGTCTTGCTTTTGCTAAATTGGATAGCTTGAATAAATTTCAATTTTTCAGAAACTAACTGGGTTTTGTGTACCTTTTTATCCCCACATCAAATGATTCTTGGCTTTAATGAGTTCATTTATTCTATATTTTACATTTGATTGTCTACAGCATTTTCCAAGAAGTGGCAGAAATCAAAGCTGCCCCTGCTGCAAAATCAGCCTTGTGTTCCTGGTGACCATAGGCTCTGAGCCCCAGGACACTAGGCTTCTACCTCTGCTCAGCCTTGAGTGAGGAGTGAGCCCAGTGGAGACACTTCTTTGGGCCCAGCCTATCTGTGCACAGAGTTGGGTACCTTTTACCCACACCGGGGTTTATGTAGGTGAGAAAATTCTGGAAGTCATATTACAAAGTAAAGTGAGATTCAAAACCAAGGGAAATCCTACAAAACCAGGTTGCCAATATTGCTATACAAGTCAGGATATTTTCAATTGTAAGTGACAGAAACCAAATATAGAATTTTTAAAACAAAACAAAGGAATTCATTGGTTCACATAACCAATAAGTCCAGGGAGTGTATGGCTTCAGGCATGGCTGAATCAGGAGCTCATATAATATCTATAGGAAACTTTTCCCCCTTATCTTGTCTTTGCTTTCTTTTGTGTGGGCTTCATTCAGAGATAGGCAAATATGACCACTAGCAGTTTCAAGTTTTTATTGTGCCAGTTTAAAACCAGAGGAAAAGCTACTCTCTTTTTTTTAGTTGTCTCAGTGCCATTTTGTTGAAAAGTCTCTTCTTTCCCCAATTGAATTGCCTTGGCACCCTTATTGAAAATCCAATTTACCAAAAGTATGAGGGTTCATTTCTGAACTCTCAATTCTATTCCATTGAGCTATATGTCTATTTTCATTACTGCAGCTTGGTAGAAGTTTTGAGATCAGGAAGTGTGAGTCCTCTAACTTTGTTGTTTTTAAGATTCCCTTCACTGTTCTGGGTCACTTGAATTTCCATATGAATTTAGGATCTTTTATTAATTTCTACAAAGAAACCAACTGGGGTTTTCACAGGTATTGCATTGAATCTATAGACCAATTGGAGAGTATTGCCATGTTAACACCACTAAGTCTTCTGATCCATGAACATGGAGTGTCTTTCCATGTGTTTACACCTTAATTTCTTTCAAAAATATTTTTTAGTGTTCAGAGTGTAAGTTTTGCACTTCTTTTTTTAACCTTATTCCTAGGTATTTTATTCTTTTTGATTCAATTATAAATGTAATTGTTTTCTTAATTTCCTTTTTGGCTTGTTCATTGGTACTGTATAAAAATAGAGTTGTTTTGTGTGCTGATTTTGTATCCTACAACTTTGCTAAACTCTTTTATTAGTTCTAATAGTTTTGTTGTGGATTCCTTAGGATTTCCTGTATACAAGATTGTGTCATCCACAAATAGAGAAAGTTTTACTTTTTCCTTTCCAATCTGCATGCCTTTTATTTCTTTTTCGGGCCTACTAGCCCTGGCTAGAACCTCCAGTACAACACTGGATAGAAGCAGTGAGAGTGAACTCTCCTTTTCTTTTCCTTATCTTAGAGTAAAAGATTTCAGTCTTTTACCATCAAGTATTATGTAAACTGTAGGGTTTTCATAGATGTTCTTTATCAAGTTGAGGATGCTCCCTTCTATTCTTAGTCTGTTTGGTGTTTTAATCTTGAAGATGTATTGTATTTTACCAAACCTTAAGTATATTAAGATGATCATGTGGGTTTTGGTTTTTATTCTATTGATATAGTGTATTACATTCATAGTCTTTCAGATGTTAAACAGTCTTTCATTCCTGTAATAAATCCCACTTGGCCATGGTGTATAATCCTTTTTATATGTTGCTGGATTTTGATTGCTAGTATTTTGTTGAGGATTTTTGTTTCCATATGCATAAGAGATATTGGTCTGTAGATTTCCTGTGATGTATTTGGTTTTGGTATCAGAATAATTTTGGTCTCATAGAATCAGTAGGAAAGTGTTCCTTCCTCTTCCACTTTTGGGAAAAGTTTGTGAAGAATTACTATTGGTTGTTCTTTAAAATGTTTGGTAGAATTCACCAGTAAAGCCATCTAGATCTGGCTTTTCTTCACACGGAGCTTTTTAAAAAATTGATAATTGACTCTTCTTATTTGTTATAGGCCTATTCAGGTTTTCTATTTCTTCTTGAATAAATTTTCATAGTTTATTTCTTTCTAGGAATTTATCCATTTCATCAAAGTTATCTAATTTATTGGCATACAATTGTTCATATTAATAATATTCCCTTATAATCCTTTTCTGTAAGGTCAGTAGTAATGTTCACTCTTTCTTTCCTGATTTTAGTAATTTGAATCTTCTCTTTTTTTTTTTCTTGGTCATTCTATCTAAAGATTGGTCAATCTTGTTGATTTTCAAAGAATCAACTTTTGGTTTCATTGGTTTTCTATATTGTTTTTCTAGTCTCTATTTCATTTATTTCCACTCTAATCGTTTTATGTCCTTCCTTCTGCTAACTTTGGGCTTAGTTAGATCTTCTTTTTCTAGTTTTTTTTTTCTTCTTTTCCTGGTTTTTTAAGGTGGAAGGGTAGGCTATTGGTTTGAGATAGTTCTTCTTTTTTAATGTAAGCATTTATGGTTATAAATTTCCCTTTAAGTGCTGCTTTAACTGTGTCCCACAAGTTTTTGGTGTCATGTCTTTATTTTCATTCATCTCAAAGTATTTTATAATTTCCTTTTTAATGTTTTTTAATATAACCTATTGGCTAGTCAGGAATATATTGTTTAATTTTCACATACTTACGAACCCCCAAATTTCTTTCTGTTATTGATTTCTAGTTCCATTCCATTATGTACTTTGTATAATTTCAATTTTTTTTAATTTATTGAGATTTGTTTATGGCCCAGAATATGCCCTGTCCTGTAGCATGTTCCATATGTAATTGAGGACAATGTGTATTCTGCCATACTTGGGTGGAGTGTTCCATAGATGTGTGTTAGGTCTAGTTCGTTTATAATATTGTTCAAGTCTTCTATTTCCTTGTCTTCTGTCTGATTGTTCTATCCATTGTTGAGAGTCAGATATTGAAGTCTCCAACAATGTAGAGGGTCCCTTCAAAAATTCATGTGCACCTAGAACCTCAGAATGTGGCCTTATTTGGAAAGGTCTTTGCAGATGTGATTAGTTAAGGCAAGGTCTTATTGGATTAGGTGTGCTCTAATGCAATGACTGATGTCCTTAAAGAAAAGAAAAGAGAGATACACAAGGAGAATGCTATGTAATGACAGAAGCAGAGACTGGAGTAATGCAGCTACAAGCCAAGAAGCACCAAGGAGGTAGGAGGAGGCAACCTCCAAAAGCTGGACGAGGCAAAAAAGGATCTTTCCCTAGATCCTTCAGAGAAAGCATGGCCCTGTTTATACCTCAATTTAGCATTTCTATCCTCCAAACTGAGAGACTAAATTTCTGTTGGTTTAAGCCACCATGTTTGTAATATCTTATTATGGTAGCCTTAGAAAATTAATATGAACTATTATTGTGGACTTTTCTATTTCTTCCTTCAATTGTCAATATTGCTTCAGGTATATTGGGGCTCTCTTGTTCAGTGCATATATATTTATAATTGTTATATCTTCCTGACAGGCTAATCCCTGTATCATTATAAAATGTCCTTTTTTTCCTAGTAACTTTTTTTGTCTCAGAGACTATTTTTCTGATATTGGTATAGCTGCTCCAGCTTTGTCATGGCTGCTATTTGTATGATATATCTTTTCCCTCCTTTTATTTTCAACTTATTTGCATCTTTGAATTTAATGTGTGTTTCTTATTGTCAGCATACAATTGAATATTGTTTTTGTTAATCCAGTCTGACAATCTCTGCCTTTTGATTGGATTGTTTAATCTATTCATATTTAATGTTATTATTGATATAGTCAGATTTACCAATGCTATTTTAGTTTTTTTCCTAAATGTCATTTTCTCATGTTATTTTTATTCTTCTGTTCCTTCTTTACTGCTTTCTTTTGCATTAAGTGAATATTTTCTACTGTAACATTTAATTCTTTTAATGATTTTTGAGTATTTTTTTTTTTTTTTTTTTTTTGGTTATTTTCTTAGTGGTTGGAGAAAGCCTCTTTCTCACTAATTCCAGCAAGAGACACAGAGAGGACTTCTATTGGCCCAGTTTGGGTCATCCACTTGAGTTAATCACTGTGTTCTGATTAGCCAAGCCTGGCTCATGTGCCCACCCCTGCAACCTGAAGTTGATGTCACTTTCACCTAAATTCCATGCACTGAGGATGGGAGAGGATGATTCCCTAAAGGAAAATTGACTACTGTTCCCAGAAGAAAACTGTTCCAGGAAGGGATTAGGTTTGGCTTCAGGCAGCAGAAAACCTAAATAAAAGTGACATAGACATGATTGGGGCTCATTTCCCTCAAGTAACATGTTGTGTTGGTTTAGTGTCTTAAGGATATCAGGACCGATTCTTTGGTGTCTCCAATTCTTTAGGCCTTTCTCTCACAACCACAAGACAGCTGCTGAACTTCTGCTACCATACCCATATTCTAGCAGCAGTTAAAGGAAAGGGGCCAGGGGGGAGGTGACACCTATATCCAGAAAGTACCGTTTTCCCAAAAATCGCTGGCCAACCTCCATATAGGTCTCAAGGGACGTGACCATGTCATGTGGCCTCTCTTAGTTGTAAGGAAGGCTGGGAACTGTAGTTTTTTCACCTGGGTATGTGGCCATGCCCAACAACACCAGGGAATGATACTGTAAAAAAGAGTAAAAATTAGGCTGCTTGTCAGCCAGCTCTGCCCCAAAGAAGGTCTGGATGTGGAGAAAGCAAAACACTAAAGTCTGCAAAAAAGGCAAATGAGCTCTAGTTACATGGCAGCTGGCAGTAGAACATCTTTTGCTGGCTGTCTTTCTTTCACTGTTTCACTTTTCCTCTCCCCTCCTGGCATTCCCCTCACCTCCCAAATAAATGACTTACACTTGAATTCTTTCTCAGGTTCATCTTCTGGAGGAACCCAAACTAAGACAGTTTATAGGGGTTGCATGACTGAAAGATATGGAAAATTGGGCCAGTAGTTTTGGTAGCTAATAATGGAGGTTCTGGTGGATCAGCTCCTGTGACTGGGGGCAGGCAGCATGGGGGGACATGGCAGTGCATCAGTGAGCAGATGGCTATAAGGACTGGAGGTAAACCTCAGCTCTACCAGCATTCCATCAACCTCATGTCACCAGCCACTAGATCACTGCTTCCAGCATGTGACATCTGCCCCACAGAGCTTTGCTCCTCACTTAGTGTCACCCAAATGTAGAAGACATGTTTTAGGAGTCTCAGCATTTACTTTAACTTGTTCATAGTTTGTCCCTGCTTTTCAGGATATATAGGTTTAAAGCTGCTCGGTTCTGGTTTCTTCTGGCATCTGATGGGGCTTAGCCAGAGTATTTCTAAAGCCAATCCCCATGCCACACACCTCAGTCAATTGCGAGTTGGTGATTCTCAGCTTTCTGGTTTGAACTGTTCCATGTGGCCCAACCAGAGACTTTAGTTGGAAGGCAGGCCGGGGAGGAAGGGCTGGTGGGAGGAGACAGGTCTAGTTTTCTAGCATGCTGGTGACAGTCTCCGAGACCACAAAGACCTGAGGTCTGAGGCAGTCCAGCAGGGGATGGTGGCTTCTACAGCTACACGTATCTTACTCAGACCCATCTCCAGATCTTTCCTTCTACATCCTCCTGACCAGGTCTGAGCCTACAGGTTAGGAGTCAGAATCTGAGTGGTTGTATGTGAGTATCTCTCCTCTCTTGCCCACCTCCTTACCTGTCATGGAATTTATTTCCACTTAATAGAGGGACCCTGGATCAAGAACAGCTGTGCCCTTTGGACTAAATGCCTTTGTATATCAAAGCAAAGCTTGGAGGTCCATGCACAAAGATTTACTCTAACACAGAGCACCTGGGTCTCTAAGAAGAGATTCAAGATCCCCCACCCCCCAGGCCTTGACCCAGGGTTGCAGGGAGGCAAGATGACAGGGACCACAGATCTCAGACCCAGCATGGAGTGTCAGCTTAGAGCAACGCTGGTAGAGGGAGGTGCCCAGGGGGGTGGGACTGGGATGGTGCTCCTGGAAGCCTCAGGCTACAGGTGCCACCACAGAGTCCAGGCAAATGCAGAGAGGCCTGGAGCTGAAACAAGGAAGACTCATAACAGGGACTTCCTGACCAGGGGCGATGGCAAGGATCACGGCCATCAGCATGAGACCCTGCTCTGTACCCGAAGACCAGGCAGGAGCAGCCACAGCCTAGTCAGTAGATGCCGTGCAGGGAAGCCAGTGGCCAGAGTGGGGTGACAGCTGCTCAGAGAAGGCTGGCAGGGACCTGGAGGATGGTGCATGGAGACCAGTCCTTCCCTGCCACACCATGAGAATTCATGTGCTTTCCTCTGCATTGACAGCTGTTTGGAAAGGAAGAGGGGTAGGGAAACTTCTTGAGAGGAGAGCATCATTATTCCAGGCAGGAAGTTGAACTTAAAACTAACTGAATATTTACATGAAAGAGACGTTCAAATTAGGAGAGGCAGAATTAGCTTTAATAGGTAAATGTAAATGTTTTCTGACCTTAGAGGAGAATGACTCTAAAGCAATATGTTGTCAAATGTGTGTGTGTGTGTATACACAAAATTACATTTTATGCATATGTGAGTAAACTTTGATATACCAGACACACTTATTATAATCTTACTCAAACATCTTATTTTATGGATTAACAAACAAACAAGCAAGCATGAGACCCAGAGCTGGCAAGGGGCAGACACCAGAGACAGTCCCGGGTCTTCCGGTCTCCTGACCAATGCTCTGCCCACCGCATGCGTGCCCTGTCTGCACAATACCCGGGTGTGAACTGCCCCTGGTCAATACGATGAGCTAAAGTTTGACTCATTTCTAATCACGAAGCACTCGAAGATACACAATTGCCTAGGAATAAAAGCCCAGGAGGATGACAGAAATGGGGTGATGATAAATGCTGACTCTTGCAGGAGAAAATGTTCCTCATTTTTCCCGTGTGGATAATCAGCTCCTGCAGGCCTTGGCCTGGATGTGTCTTTGTTATGGGTCTCCAGCCTCATGCATTATGGATGAGGACTGTCACTGTGCAGACTGCAGGGACTTTGGCTCCTCCAAGCAAAATCAATGCTCAGATCAATCACCACCTATAAACAGCTGTGCTGTTGTCCGGGCTTGGAAGACAGTAAAAATAAATCCGTGATAGGAAGCAGACTTATCTTCAGGGCCTCAGCTCCAAGGGTGAAGCTGAACATAGAGACCCCCGCTGGGTTATCTCTTCACACTCTACAGTCCCCTGGGTTTCTTAGCAAAAGGTGGAGCAACTGCTGAAACAGCCATCTCTCAGGAGACAAAGCGCCCGGCCAGGCCAGAGTTACCTGTCACTCAGCTCCTGCCTGACAGCACCCTACCCTTCCCCGCAGCCTCCCCTACCACACCCAGGGAAGGAGGGCTTGCTGGATCCCAGGGACGCTTCGGGGAGAAGCTGGCTATTTCTGGAGCCTTCCTGAGTGAAGGGGACCTGGGATTTCCCAAATCAGAGAATATTGTCCACTCTGATACTTCAGATCTGCCTCAAATTATCCCTCAAGGAGCGTGGATATGTGGTTCCGGGAAGGCGGCCATGTGTATTCTGAGATGAGCATGTGCCATAGGAAAATAAATTTAGGAAATGTGGCATACTGTATTTTCTTCTTGGAGCTTCATAATGCACATTAGGATATTAAGAGTCCTGATAAGTCCGCACTTAACAACCAAAATTTTCTCACTTTTATGTAAATCAGCTTTTCCAGACTTACCTGAGCACAGAGCACAATTTTTCACAAAACACTTGCTAATCCTCCACTGATTTGGTCCTTCTGTTAGTATCTGACTGTCAGTCTTTTATATCTGGGTGGTTACAGTGAGGTTAGGACGTTGTTCCACCTGTCAGCATTCGTGGATGAATTGTAGAGAGGAGGGTTACGGCCCTGACTGCTCCCAGCGGGTCCTGAAAGAACCCAAGCCAGGAGGAGGCAGACCACTCATTGCCAGGGTGGCCAAACCTCCTGGTTGGCCCAGGACAGTCGGGCTTACACCAATTTTCCAAGCATGATTATTATATGAATAACTGCTTTCACTCTCAAAAGTGTCTCAGTTTGGACGATCAATTACACGCCCCACCCCTGCCATTGTGAGCGTCAGCAGAACCCTTCCAAAGGCTGCCGACGGGTGGGGACCTTCTCGCTGGGACCGAGTGAGCCAATGGGCTGTAGGGGGGGTGAGCCCACAAATGAGGGAGGTCTCAGAGGGGATCAGGCGGCTCAAGCATGGACAAGATACTGTCTGGAAGACAAGGACAGAGCCAGGCATGGAGGACGGGGCCAGGAAACCAGGGCTGTGCCTAGGGCCGCTCTAAGCAGGAAATCGCAGGACATCAGTACAGCATTTTGCTGCTACTACTGGATTTTCAGGATTAAAAATTTGTACTTGGGAACATCACAAAGTTTTCTCACATGTGTGTTTTGGGAGGTCCTTCCCTTTGCCCTTCGTTTTTAGTAAAATTCTTGAAAATGTCAGTCTGAACCAGTTGTTCTAAAGGGAAAAACTGTTGCTACTGACTGAAGCGTTTTATGGGCAAAGGAGCCGTCCTGGGCCTGGGCCTGGGCCTGGGCTGTGGGCGTGGGGACGGTGTTGGACAATTCCCAAGGGGTGGACGCCAGCTGTGGGGAGTGGCCAGATCGAGTGAAGTTCATGGTAAGTGGTGGCACTTGAGCTGGGCATTGACAGGTTAGGAGGACTCATGGAGTTGGGGTGGGGCAAGGGAGGTGCCTAGGCAGAGGGAACAGCACAAAGCAAACATGTGGTGTTAGTCTCCTCATGGTGCTGTAACAAATTTCCACAGACTTAGTGGCTTAAAACAACACAAATTTACTATCCACAGTTCTGGAGGTCAGAAATCAGAAATGGGTCTCCCTGGGCTAAAATCAATGTGTCAGCAGGGCTGCGTTTCTTTATGGAAGCTCTAGATCCATTTCCTTGCCTTTCTCAGCCTCTAGAGGCCGCCCGCATCCCCTGGCTCATGGCCCCTTCCATCTCCAAAGCCAGCAACAGCTGGCCAAGTCCGTCTCTCGTTGCAGCACTCCGACTCTGACCTCCTGTCCCACTCTTTCACACAAGGACTCTCGCGATTGCCCTGGGACACCCGGGTACTCCAGGCCTCTCTCCCCACCTCCAGATCCTTAACTCCATCACATCTGCAAAGTCCCTTTTGCCGCGCAAAATAACATATTCACAAGTTCTTGGGGCCAGGGAGTGGACAGCTTTGGGGAAGGGGCATTATTTTGCCTACCACAGCTACCAAGTAAGGACAGTGTCCCTGCAAATTAAGGAGAGCGAACAGCCCATTTAACTGGATTGGAAGGAATGTAAGAGGTGGAAGAGAAGTGCAGACTGGAGATTCAGGAAGGGAGAGAAACATTTTCCAGATTCTCTCCAGAGGGCACACGTGGCAATGGAGCACATCCTTTGCTCAGGTGGCTATTGCGATCAGGGTGGTGGCAAAGGGACAAGGCCAGCAGACATCTCCCGTATGGCCCTGCGTGGTGGCCATGGGCAGGCTGGTAAGCTCAGAACGTTGAGGAGCTCAGAACCCTTAAGAGAAGATTCCCATTGCGGGGAGCTTAGTGCTCGCTCACTATCGCCTTTTTCCCTTCGGCAGCAGTAGCAAACCCTTTCTGTAAATTCCATCTATATGTAAAACAGCTTAAAGTAGAGCCACTCGGGCTGGTGCAGAGTGAGGGGTCCCCAGAACCACCTCCTCCTCCTCCCGCGGAGGCTCCCGAGGCACATGCAGGGATGCAGAACGCAGCTGGGGAACCGGCAGCCAAGTGCAGAGGCTGAGTGGTGAGCAGGGCTCAGGAGGGCTTGGATGACCCAAATGGCCCAATGCGTGACAGCTTAAGGGCAGAGTTACTCTCAGCAAGGTTCACACAGTGGGTCTTAGTTTGAACTCCTTTAGAAGCTGACTCTAAGACAAGGATTTGAGTGCAAGTAGTTTACTTTGGAGGCAGAAGGAACATGGGTAGGTGAAGAGGAAAGATATTTGGGCAAGGGAAGGCAACCAGTAGGGTGTGCCATTAAGCCAGTGACTGCGGTGGGCAACTGGCGCTTAATCTTAAGGGGAAACTCTGGGAAAGGGGGGCCGGGGGTGATGGAGCTGGGGCATTCACACCTGCCAGTCATTGCATAATGGCGGCCCAGGTGTGAATTCCCTGAGTCTCCCCACTCCCTCTCCCCTGTAGGCGAAGTGGGATGAGAAAGGGCAGCCCTTCAACAAAGATGGCTGATGGCCAGGGTCTCGCAGGGCATGTGGATGAACAGCTGCCTAGAGGTGGCCTTCCAATGGGTCTGGGGACAGCTCGTGTGTCCATTCTGCCTACTTCTCTATTACCACTCATCAGTGGCCTCTCACCACAGGTTCCAGAACACTCCAGTTTCATTGCCAGAGTGCTCTGCATTCTGCCTGCAGGCCTCAAAAGAACACTGTCCAGAGGGGACAGTTGTCACTTTTGGCTGCCCAGCACCCATGGCCCCACTACACACCAAGTTTTTCTAACACAAAATGACTTCTCCATTGCATAGGGAGAGAGAAGCATGTTCCAGAGTCTCTGTCTCTTGGTGTTCTGAAAGGCCCATCTCTGTGTGATTGGAAGGTGTCCAGTTAACTCTGGGCACAGAGAGAAGCAGATTCCTAATTCCAGAAGTTGCGAGCAGCACAGGGCCAGCTTTCTGGCAGAACATGGATGTGAACTCAGTGTCCTCTGGGAAACCAGCTTTAGTTCTGTGCCAAGAGGCTGTAATTACACCCACCGGGCAGGGGTACTTGAAATGATGATTAAGGCATGAATGAGAAAATAAAAGATCCCTTTGTTTTTATGCTCATTATGCCTCTTTTTGATGACTATACAAAAAAGTCCCTTTCAGACAATTAGCTTAATTAGCAGATTACACTTTCATTCTTGGCCCCAGGCCCTGTGCCCAGCAGTTGACCATAGCTGGGGAGGGAAGCGCTTGCCCTGCTGCCTCTCTCCTCCTACCCAACTCCACTCTCAGGAACGTGGCACTTGGGGCTGGCCTTTGCCTTGGCCCATCTCCCGGCAGCCTCCAGGCTGAGCTCATGTGGGTCTGCGGGGCCCAGCTCTGCTTGGGCAACTGCTGCTCCTCAAGGCAGTGGTCTATTTGTTTGGGGGAGGATGCCGGGGGGGTAGGTAGAAACAAACTTCCTAGTCTGATATATCTAATCCAGCCTGACCTGGCCCCAGCCTATGATCCAGGTGCATAAGCCCTTCCCAGAGCCACCCCTACTCTCCCCCTCAATGGCTCTGGCCTGCCGTCCTGTCCCTTCCCCTGCCTACTTGTGCCTTCCAGATCCCACCTATTCCTCAGGGCCCTGCACCTCCTCCATGAGCCTTCCTTGTTTCCTTTAAAGGCCTTTGCCTGCACTTCTCCCATGATCTTCACCACTTTAAAATCATTTCCATTAAAAAAGCAATGCAGGAATTTAGTCCTCCATCACTCCCTCCCTCCGACCTACCCCTCCTCTGAGATAAGAACAGGCGACAACACTCTCACTGTTGGGCAGTGTTTGCTTCTTTCACTTAATAGAATGCATCTTGGAGATTTTCCACGCCAGGGTTTATAGGTAAGTCAGCTGCACTCTTTTCAGTCGCTGGTGAACTGCCCAAGGTGTTACCAGGCCACAACAGGTGGTCCTACAGGGAATTTGTAACTAATGGAGTTAGAGTACAGGCGTTTGTGAATGGATTTACTCCTTTTCCCCCTCCTCTTCCATCCTCCTCTCTTTTTCCTCCCTCTCCCCCTCCTCCCCTTCATCCTTTATACAAATTAGAGGTCTTAAGTCTGGTCTTACAACGTCATTCTTACTCTTTTGCATTCTGACTTTCTTCTCACTCTCTAAAATATACATGCACACAAATATTTTAATTCTGTAAGATTTTTAAAATATGGTGAAGTATAGACAATATAACAAACATATATACACATTTAACAAGTGGTAAGATTTTGAAATACAGGACTATCTCATTCTATTGAGCTTTGCTTTACTGCACTTCACAGATAAGCTACTGCATTTTTTACAATTTGAAGGTTTGTGGCAACCGTGTGTCAAGCACGTCGTCTATCAGCACCATTTCTCCAAGAACATGGGCTCACTTTGTGTCTGTGTCACATTTTGGTAATTCTTGAAATATTTCTGACTTTTTCATTCTTGTTATATGTGTTGTGGTGATCTGTGATCAGTAATCTTTGATGTTACTATGGCAATCGTTTTGGGATTGCTATAGTAACCACACCCATAGAAGACAGTGAGCTTAATCAATAAATGTGTGTGTTCTGACCGCTGGTCCCTAATTTCTCTCCCTCTCTTTGGGCCTCCCTACTCTCTGATTCGTAACAATATTGAAGTTAGGCCAATTCATAACCTTACAATGGCCTCCAAGTGTTCAAGTCTGAAAGGAAGATTTGCACGTCTCTCACTTTAAATAAAAAGCTAGAAATGATGAAGCTTGGTGAGGAAGGCATGTTGAAAGCCAAGAGAGGCTGCAAGCCTTTTGTGCCAAACAGTTAGCCAAGTTGTGAATGAAAAGGAAAAGTTCTTGAATAAAACTAAAAGTGCTACTCCAGTGAACACATAAATGACAAGAAAGCAAAACAAACTTATTGCTGAAATGGAGAACGTTTTAGTGGTCTGGATAGGAGATCACAACATGCCCTTAAGCCAAAGCCTAATCCAGAGCAAGACCTTAACTCTCTTCAATTCCATGAAGGCTGAGAGAGGTGAGGAAGCTGCAGAAGAAAAGTTTGAAGCTGACAAATATTGCTTCATGAGGTTTAAGCACTTTTATGTCTCCATGACATAAAAGTGCAAGGTGAAGCAGCAAGTACTGATGGAGAAGCTGTAGCAAGTTATCCAGAAGATGTAGCTAAGATAATAAATGAAGGTGGCTACACCGAATTTTCAATGTAGACAAAACAGCCTTGTATTGGAAGAAGATGCCATCTAGGACTTTCACAGCTAGAGAGAAGTTAATGCCTGGCCTCAAAACTTCAAAGGATAGGCTGACTCTCTTGTTAGTGGCTGATGCAGCTGGTGTCTTTAAGTTGAAGTCAATGCTCATTTACCATTCTGAAAATCCTAGGGCCCTTCAGAGTTATGCTAAATCTACACTGCCCATGCTCTATAAATGGAACAACAAAGCCTAGATGACAGCACATCTGTTTACAGCATGGTTTACTGTACCTTTTAAGCCCACTGTTGAGAACTGCTCAGAAAAAAGGATTCCTCTCAAAATATTACTGCTCATTGACAGTGCATCTAGTCACCCAAGAACTCTGATGGAGATGTATAAGGAGATGAATGTTGCTTTCATGCTGCTAACACAACATCCACAGACCAAGGAGTAAGTCTGATTTTCAAATCTTGATATTTAAAAAATAAATTTCATAAGGCTATAGCTGCCATAGATAGTGCTCCCTCTGATGGATTTGGGCAAAGTAAATTGAACACCTTCTGGAAAGGATTCACCATTCTAGATGCCATTAAGAACATTTGTGATTCATGGGAGGAAGTCAAAATATCAACATTACTAGGAGTTTGGAAGAAGTTGATCTCAATCCTCATGAATGACAACAACATATACAGGAGTTTGTCGTAGTGACATTAGTTATAATAGCTAAAAATTGGAAACAATCCAAATGTCCATTCATAGAGGACTTGATAAGAGTGTCCTATATGTCCCAACTTTAAAACTGAAAGTCCTATATATAGGGAACTCCTTCAGTGCCAGGCAAACAATGTACCATCAGTCTTTAAGCATTTCCTTGTTTTCTGGACCAACAAGACATTTGAGACTCCCCTTGCACTTCCCTGGCTCGGCCCTGGAATCAGCCATTTCTCTAAGGAGCCCTGGTTCATTTGAGTGGAGAATGGTATTGTATTTACAAGGTAAGAGCCAGGTGCCTGGTGTGCTCATTGCTTACTGGGGTATTATGGCTTCTAGCACCTTTTAGTGGACAAGGCAAATATGTAAAATTATGAGTTCATATTTACTTCAATTCATATTTAACATTGTAGGTTTTCTATTGTCTATTGTACTTAAATCTCTTTCCCCTTATCCTGAAAAAATTTGGTTCCTAACAATACTAGAATATATTTACTTATTTGCTTTATTCTATGACGTAAATAGAATAGTTTCAAGTATTTATTTCTTTGCTTTATGTTACAACCTACCTAAAATTGTTCCAAAATTAAAGCACTACTATTGCTATTACTAATAAAACTACAAAGTGACCTTGAATATCTTCTTGCAGTTCTTTTTGCTCTTGGAATATATCTCACGAAAGATACACAACCAGAGAACTGTGTCAGAGATTTCTGAAAAACATTTTTTTCTCAGTGTGACTATGCTAATACTTTGGCATGCAGTTGGGTTCCTTTAGCCTAATATGTTTTCAATTTTAAAGTTTGCCTTTCTTCTTTTTGATTTCATTTCATTTCCTGATTATGTAAAGTCAAAATTATATGAAAAGCTACATTCAAAGAAGCCTCATTTCCCTTCCTATCCTCTCCTTCCCTTTCCCCATCCCACCTCCTATGGGCAGCTGTTTTTATTAGTTTCTTGTTTATCTTTCCAGTGTTTCTTTTTGTAAGCATGTAATAAGCATGTAATATGTACATGTGTGTATGCATGCTTATTTCTCCTGTTCTGCACCTTGATTTTTTTCCACTTGACCATATGTCCTGCAATCACTCTATATCAGCACATGGACATCTTCCTCGTCTTTTTCACACCTGCATAGCACAGCATGGGTGCAGGAACTGGAGTGTCCCCAACAGTCCCCAGCCATTACCTCTGGAAAGGGGTTGGAAGGATGGGAGGAAGGGAGGGGGAGGCGAAGGAAGAACAGAAGAGTGATGAAAGACTTCCGTATTTTATTCTATATAATTGTTTGCTGTTTTATAGTAAAAATTAATATATTTCTTTTTTTGAAAATAGGCTTTATTTTTTACAGCAGTTTTAGGTTCGCAGCAAAATTGAGAGAAATGTACAGAGATTTCCCATATAGTCCTGCCCTCACCCATGCACAGCCTCCCCAGTTACTAGCATCCCGCCCCAGAGTGGTACACTTGTTACAATGGATGAACCTACACTGACACATCATTATCACCTGAAGTCCATGTTTTACATTAGGGTTCACTCTTGATGTACTCCTTTATTAAGAAAAGAATTTTAAGTAATGAGGGTCATGGTGAAGTATACACTAGGGACATGTCACAAGAGCCAGTTTGCAAAGCTTCCCACTGGCCAAATTTGAAACAGTTTGAGCCTCAAAAAGAATAATGGTTGCAATTTATTATAAAACACTGAATAAACAAAGACCCACAAGTCCATAGTAATAATTTTTAAAAGAGAGAGAAAAAAGAAAAAATTCAATTGCTGCCATTGGAGATAGCTAATATATCAAGTCTTTATTGATAATTCAAGGACAAAAAAGGCACGTGCCCTGCTTGTTTTGTGTAGGAACTTTAGTTCATTCCCAGCTGATTAGGGGAAGCTGTTCTTTACAGCAAAATGCCAGCTTATAAACAAAGAAGGAAGAATATACTTAGAAAAGCACCATTTTGCAAAACCCAATGTAATAACCAATTCAGGCAATAATTATTTTTGGATGCTGTCTTAGTCCATTTGGGCTGCTATAACAAAGTACCATAGACCAGGTGGCCTATAAATAACAGATATTTATTCTCACAGTCCTGGAGCCTGGGAAGTCCAAGATCAGGGTGCCTGCAGATTTGATGTCTGGTGAGGGCTTGCTTTCTGGTTCATAGATGGTGCCCTCTCACTGTTTCCTCACATAGTGGAAGAGATGAGGGAGCTCTCTGGGGTCTCTTTTATAAGAGCATTAATCCCATTTATGAGGGCTCCACCCTCATGACCTAGTCACCTCCTAAAACCCCCACCTCCTAATACCATTACACTGGGGACTAGGTTTCAACTTATGAAATTTGTGGAAACACAAACATTCAGAACATAGCAGATGCTAAAACCATTAGGTGAAAAGCTATTAGAGAATATATGTTAACACTGTACCAAAGAATCACCCCTAGTATACAAGGGAAAGTGTGATTTTCTATTGGAGAACTCTGGTAGTCACTAACTTAACCAAGTGATTAAATGTAGCATTCCTTGCAGTGGAACAATCTAACTTGTGTCTCCTGAAAATATGCAACGTGAAGGATACAGCATTACCCAGGATGCCAAAACTGTTTAACTTAGATCCAAACAAGCTTTTGGACAAAATTTGAATCTAAAAGAAATCCAGGAAGGTAGAAGAACAAGTCAAGTGAATCATAAAGAATAGTTAAATTAATCCAGGATGTGAGACAGTCTATAAAACAACTGGCCTAGTCTCTTCAAAAATCAGTTCCATGGGAAAAAAAATAGGTTTGTTATGATTCTAGGTTAAATAGGCTAAATAGACACCGTCAATGTAATGCATGAAATTTGACTGGATTCTATTTATTTTTTAAACGGCTACAAGAGAAATAATTTGGGGGAACAATTAGGGAAATTTAAATATGGGTCTAATATTGGCTGAAATTAGGGATTCATTATCTTAGGAGTCACAAGGGCACTGTGTTTATGTAGCAAAATATCCTTATTCTAAGGAGATTCATGCTGAAATAATTAGGTGTGAGGTGTCATGATATCTGCAATTTATTTTCAGCAAAAAAAAAAATATATATATATATATACACAGAGAGATAAATCAAATACTGGAAATGTTAACAGTTGTTCGATCTAAGTGGTGGATATAGGAGTATTCACAGTATTATTCTTTCAACTTTTCTATATATTTTTAATAATAAAATGTTGGAAGATGCAGTTGTAAAAATCGAGCATCAACCCCACATTTTCAGTAGGAACTTTATTTCAGAGGGAACAGCCTGAGTTGCTGAGGGAAAGCTCTGCACCACCAAAGAATCGAGCTAACAGATGTAGAAGGAATGGCAAACAGAGAAACATCCCTTCACCAACACTGTGAAATGGCTGATTCAGGCAAGTGGTACTCGTTGTTACAATCATCAGATGAATGGCCGATGGGAACTAAGCACCCATATGGCGCCATAGGAATGTCACACGGATCATTTCTAGTGGTGGATTCAGACCGTCACCAGCCTCCCGTGACAGTGAAATGTACAGTCTCTCAGGAAGGTGTAGGGAAACAGCTCCACCACGGTGGAGTGACCTCACATGACACACACGGGCAAAGGCTTGAGCCAGAGCTCGTCTTGGTCTTGTCAGAACATCTAGTGATCCTCCCTGCACACAAGAGGATGAGAGACGTGCAGACGGCAGTTGTGGGCCATCTCCCACTCACCTCCTTATCTTCCCTGGGAGACTGTCACGAAAGAGTTTCTCATCGTCCCGACGTTCTGAAGTGCTCTAGGGCTCCCCCCCTCACTCCCCACCTCCGAGTGTTGCTGCAGAGAATGACTCTGCTTAGCTGCAGTCCACACCTGGCTCCTCAGCAGTGGAGCATCCTGCAGCTCGCGTTGCACTGCTCTGGCCCCCTTTCCTCTCAGTGTCGTCTTCTTGACATGCAAGACAAGGATCAGGAGAACTGGTACCTTTAGCATACTTCCTCTCACGGTCTGTGTAAGTAATCAACTGTAAATCCAAAACTGCCTGCTTGTATCGTTACTGATCAAACCAGCCAGGCTATAGCCTTGCCTTTCCTTGTCTTATATGTGAGAGCGTCACAAAAAGGGGCATACAGGCATATTGCTCCCAGAGTGCTGCACTAGGAAGCACACAGTGCACTTTAGCCAAAAAACATCCAACTTCAGCATGCCAGTGTCATACAAAAGGGGACTGTGCTAGATTAAAAGAGATTTAAGGACATAACCAGATGCAAGGTCAGATCCTTGATTTGAAACTGGTTTGGATAGACCAACTATAAAGGATATATTTTGGCCAACTGGAGAAATTCAAATATGGATTGAGTATTAGATAAAATAAAAATTTATCTAAATATAAGATTGGAAGCAAATGGCTTACAAAACTGCATAGTATTATTTTATTTTGTTTTAAAAATGTGTATAGGAAAAGATCTCAAAGGGTGCCTCAGTCATCAACTGCCAGAATAATGCTGTGAAACAAAATAACCCCCAAATTTCAGTACTATGCAATTACAAGCATTCTCTTTTTCAAAAAAAAATTTTTTAAGTTTTTTGTAGAGATTGGCTCTCACTTGTTGCCCAGGCTGACCTAAAACTCCTGGCCTGAAGTGATCCTTCTGCCTCAGCCTCCCAAAGTTCTGGGATTACAGGAGTGAGACCACACCTGGCCAGCATTTATTTCTTGCTATGTCATCTGTAGGTTCCCTGGAGTTATCTAGGCTGGCCTTGGCTGGGCAGCAGGTTGAGCCCAGGTCTACCTCTTGTGTCTCTCATCCTTCATGAACTCCTGACCTCAAGGGATCCTCCTACCTCAGCCTCCCTGAGTACTAGGATTACAGGCATGAGCCACCATGTCTGGCCCTTTCATCCTTCTTGGACCAACACCTACCTGAGCCATATCCTTCTCTTGGTGAGAGGCAAGAGTGCAAATCAGCAAGGCCAACCATGTGAGAACATGTCAACACTTTGACCTGACCCTTTTAGAATCCACCTTGTCAGGCCCCAGCCTTGAAAGCCACTTCCCATTGCCAGGACTTGGGGAGCAGAGCAGTGAGCACCGAGTGCGCCTGGGGACGTCTTTCTTCCCTGGACATATGTCCTGAGGGCTGTGCTCTCACACTGACGACTGTTCAGGCTGTTCCCACTGCCTGTGATCCCACTCCCTCTTCTTCTCTGCCCCTCTGCACAGTGCCCAGTGCCACTGCAGTGTCTCCAGGTGGAACCGTCTCTAATCTCCCTCACACCAAACGGTCCCCTCCTTTCTTCTTTCTCTTCCCTGTCTCCAGTCTTAGTTTCCAGCAGGCTTTGTTCACGCCTCCATCTTAGCAGCCATGCCCTAATTTTTGAGTTACAGGTATGTGTCTATCTCCCTAATGAGACTCAGACCCATCTCTGATCTTCTTGTTTCTAGTTCCTGGTGCAGGGCTGTGTTTATAGTAGGTGCTTAATCACTGTTTGCTAACTGAATGAGTGAGCAGACAGCAACTGGTTGTGGATAGCTGGCATGTGGATATCATGGCCTGGTGGCCTTAGACTCAGGCCATAGGGATCAACTCCTTCTAGCTGTTCACTCTCAGAAAGAGTCAATGTTTCTCTAAGCCCTGGGCTGAAGCCCCAGTTGCCTCAGTGGCCCTATAAGGTGCCCTCCCCCCCCTACACACAGGAGATAGCCATCTGCCTACTGACCCTCTACCAGGACCCCTAACCTTCTGACAAAAGTTGAGTATGCCAAAGACAACCTTATCCCAAGGACTATAACAACAAATATAAATCCCCAATGTGACACATGGGCCCCTCGCCAACAAGCAAATGTTCAAGTCAAGTGTTTATTAAGTGCCCACTGAATGCCAGGCAGATGGAATTCATAGAGCTCCTGCCCCAAGTAACTGGACACAGACATGGAAAATTTCAACACGGTAAAGTAGAGGTCATCAAAGGATGGCCTCCCAGCTCAGTAAAGATGGGACAGGAGGGACGAGTCTGGAAGGGGCATGGGAACCAGCCAGGCACAGGAGGAGCCAGGGTGCCCCTGGCAGAGGCCTTGTGTGCTTGCGGAGGAGACAGCTGAACCATCCAGTATTTCTAAAGAATAAAGTGCCCAAAGGAAGCCCGCTGTCCCAGGGCAGGATATGAGGGGCTTTCTTGACATGTGATTGCCAAGGCGTGCTGGTTGCAGCCAGAGGAGTGCCTCTGAGTGCCTTCTGGGGTGGGCAACCTGTTCTGTCCTCGTTCTGCTATGCACAGCACTCAGGACAGGGCAAGCTATGATGCTGCCTTTCTCTGATTTAAACATAAAAAATTATTTATTACAAAAGTAATATGTTTATTGTGCAACATTTGGAAAATGCAAAAAAAGCATTTTTAAAAAAAGTCACATACAGTCTCCTGCTAGAGTTAACAATGGCTTATATTTACTGAGCTCTTGCTAAGAGTCAGGCACATGACATTTCACAGGTCTCACAAAACCCCTAAGAGGTAGATACTCTTATTCTGTCTGATACAGTATGAACTAACTCTGTTAAGTCATTTGGCTCCAACTACTTAATAAACAAAACTGTCAGGTTTTTATTTGGTGTCGGAGAGGAGGGTATCTAGGGGCTTTGTAGAAGAATTACTAAGATACTAAAGGTCCCATGAACTGAATGTTTAGGAAACTCCGGCTTATGGTATTCTATGTAGGTATACGCTACCTTCTTTTTCATTTTACAGAAATGAACTTACCATGTGAACGCAATTTTATAACCTGCTTTTTTCCTTTCACAATCTGATAATACTTTTGCATGTAATTATATGATTTCTTTTTATTTAGCTAATACCCCATTGTTACATAGATTTTTTTTCAAATTTCTCTTTATCAATAATGTTATGTGAACATCTTTGTAAATAAGGGCACTACATTGCTCAGCCAAAAGGTGTGTATATGTTTAAGACTTTCAATATGTGGTCGAACTGCACTCTGGAAAGGTCTTCTCTGCTGTATTCCAACCAAGTACATAAAAACAGCAGGTTCACCACACATTTGCCCATCCTGTATATTATCATTTTAAAAATATTTGCTGTTTAATAGATTTTAAATGCTTCCTCATTATTGTTCTAATGTATTTCCTCAGTTGCTAATGAGTTTGGAAATTTTTCATTTGTTTATTGGCCATTTGTGGTTCTTTTGTGAATTGCCTATTCACATTCTTTGCTCATTTTTCACTTGGAATGTTCATCTACTCCTTATTGGTTTGCAAAGCCTCCATCCAATTTTAATGAAAAGTTTAAATCCCTGGCACAGCTGTCAGAAATGCTGATGGCTGCAGTTCTCCGCAGAGCTAATTGTTTTAATAAGTCCCACTAACAACTGGGAGGCTAATGAAGGTATACATCTGATTGATGGAGCTTAGAAAAGCTATGTAATTAGAAGTTCCCTTCCCCAATCAAAGGAGTCAACTATATTTATCAGTTCTACTTCCTACTTTTTTCCTATTTCAAAACATACATTTAAATTTATCCCACTGGTCTTGGCAGGGTGATGGGGAGGTCATTAGAACCATGTCTGGTTGTTATATAACTCTCCAATTAATTCAGGGTCTTATTTCCTCTTTTAGTTTTCATATTTTGTCTTTAAAATGGAAGCTTCAGCTCTCTTTGGTTCATTTCTACCTTAGCCGCCTCTGGAACCAGGAGTGAGGATGTCACCTAGCAACCAGGGCTCTGCTTATAGAAACAGAAGCCTCGGCGCTGGCCAAGAGAGGAAAATCACCAGTTGGAATACAAAGTTTTGTCTTTGAACTAGAGAGCAGCCAAAGGCACAGCACCTAACGAGATGCAGTTGACAAGGCTGTTCTCCCAGGGGAGCCCCAGGCTCTCAGACAGAGTTGGGGAAGAGGGACGGCTTCAGGGACAAACTTTGGAAGCTTTGCACCCCATCCTGAGCGCCGGTGGGAAGCTGCGTGCTTTCATCTTGGATCCAGAAGGGAGGTTTTAACTCTCCTACTCCTCAAACCCTGAACAATCTGATCTCTTGTGTCCCTGGTCAGTATTAGGGGGTCACAAGGCTCGAGGCTTCACCCAAGCATCTGGGTGTGCAGGCTGCTCCCTGCGAGTTCTGCTTTCTCACCTGGTCTGAACAGGAATGTGTAAAGCCACTCTAGGGTTCCCACGCTGTCAGGCTGGGGGATAAGATTAATGCCTCCAAGGTGTTCTGCATCCCTCAATCAGAAGTAGGGAAAAGCTGGTCCTGAAGGTTCTGAGCAGAGGAAGGGCTCTGGCTGGCTGGCCTCAGTATTGTAATCCCACTGGCAAAACCGCCCCTATTTAGTAGCTATGGCATCTTTCCTTGAAACACACCCTCCACCCAACACACACACACACACACACACACACACACACACACACACAGCTTTCATGGACTCCCAGCTCCTTATTTTTCCTTCTCTTTCTCCATGGCACTTGCTCTGGCCAATGGAATATTACTGAGCATGGCCAAGCAAAGGCTTTAAATATTTCCCTGTGGTGTGGCTTGCTCTTCTGCCCTCTGTTAATGCAAACCCAAGCCCCAGGTAGCCACTGGCCCAGGGAGAATGAGGAGACTTGTGTTACAGACCTAAACTTATCTGTGGCCTGAAGTAGAGCCGTCCCAGCCGATGCTTAGGCCTATGGACAAGAAAAATGAAATGTTAGTGGTTGTCAACCACTAAGATTTGGGGACTGTTTGTTTAAGCAGCTTTGTATCAGCCACATCTGACTAATATACTGTTCGTTATTCCACCACTATTTCCTTCTAGATGTCCTGATACCTATATTTTCTGAGACCCAATGGTCAACTTTTCCTTCATTTTTGTGGACTTCATCATATCCTTCTAATAAATTCCTCTCTTTGCTAAAGTTAGTTGGAACTGATTTTTGAATCTTGTAACTCAAAACACGCGTAGAGTTCATCTACCCAAACCTCTGCAGAACGGCCTGCTCCTCGGTCTGAACTCAGAAGCTTCCTCCTATGATCTGAATGGTCGTTTCCAGCCTTTTTCTCCTTTCTCTCTTCAGGTAGCCTCTGCTGCATCTGACTGAAACAACTTGTGTCCTGAACAGGGTCCCTTGCCCCTCCCTGGAAGACTTTGCACACATCACTTTGCCTGGAGCATCTTCTCTCCCTCTCCAGCTGCCGAAGTCCTGTGCACCTTTCAAACATCACCTCCTCTGTGAAGCCTTTCCTGATTCTCCCCTGGGCCTCCCCTCTCCCCGCTGCAATGCTGGGAGCAGTCTGGACGGTGCTTATCTTCCGCTGCAGAGCTGCTGGGGTTCTTCCTTACTAGAGGGGAACTCATTGAGGCCATCATTCAGGAGAGGCAGAGAGAGCCCAAGTCTTTTTCCATCACACGCATCCCTGTTAACTACTTTCCAGTGGCATTTCCTGACACTTGCAGTCAAAGGCCCTGTATTGTCTACTTTTGTATTTTTTTTTATAGTCATTTGTACAACTTGTTACAAAACCGTAGAAGACTACAACTTGTTTTACATCATTTTTGGTCTGCAAATATGTAAAATCTGTGTGCAGTTATCATGTATTTTCAGGGCCTGTGTTACTCATTTTCAAAGATTATTCCAACAATGTCACACTCTCAACATAAGACATGGCTTAAGATAAATATGTTAGTAAATAAATACTCTGAGAACATATTTCCATAAATGAAATGTGCTGCTATACATATACAGAATATGCATAAGTTGTTTTCTAGCTTTCAAAACATTTTTAAAAAATGGTAAGGTTTTAAAAAATGGAGCCCTTAGACCATTTTATTACAAAATCTTTATAGCAAAGTCTTTACAAAATATCTTTAAGAGCCATGGGAGAAATATTTTTTAAAAAGTTTCAAATACTGCCTTGTTAGACCAACACAATAGAGTTTATACAAAGAGTAGAAAAAGGCAGTTCTGTTTAAAAAACAATACTCTTGATTAGTAATTCTTTCTTAGACCTCATTTTAAAAGCATTAGTCTTGCATGAACTTTGCGTAGAAACTAGCAGCAAATAAGGAGGGTCTGAGCAGTGGAATAGCAGATGGGGCTTTATAAAGGGGCTTGGGTTTGGAGGAAAGGGGACAGGACTGAGAGAGTTACAGCCAGCTTACAGGGGCTGTGTCCATAAAAAGGTACCTTATTGGTCAGAACACCCAATCTTCCATTTTTAGCTGGTTCTAGAACTCTGAAGTTTCCATGGCTGTCCTACACCCAAGGGCTGGGTCACTTGGCCACGCCCACCCATCACACCCTGGTGCCAAGCTCAGGTGTGCTCTAAAGGGTTGTTGGTTATCTGAATCCATGAATGAACAAATTTCTACCTCTTCTAGAATCTTGGGCCAGGATCAGAACATAATACAAATATATTTTTGGCCAATCATGTATTTCTTTTGATCTGAGATGGGACACGACCATTGTTTTATTTACCCTGTCCAAGAATGAAATTTGGTCTGGGGTCAGCCACACACGAAACATTATTGAAAAACATCCAAAAGAAGCACCCAACACTTAGAATTCACTCAGTGTTTCATGCAACAGTCGATGGGACCATGTCGGCTTGTGCTCATAGATTCAGTATGTGTAACCCACAAACCCAAGGACCAGCGTGGGGAAGCAAGGAGCCAAAATTCATGCACGCAATAAAGGGAAGCGTGGGAATTAGAAGCCAGACCTCCAAATTTTCAGTTCTCCAGGCCTCACAAGGAGTAGAAAGTCTCATGGCAAAGCAGACTAGAGAGTCTCCAAGCTGGGTTTTTCCATTAGGTCTTCCCACACAGCCTGTTAATGGGGAGGGCATCACCATCCCTGTGCCAACCTCCACAGCCACAAAGACTGCTAGTCTGTGCCCAGGAAGATTCTTAAAATAATAGTGCTGCCTGCCTCTGTGGGCTGGAGCCAGCTGTCTCAGTACAATCAGTCCCTGAATTACAATTTCCTGCTCTTTACGTACGGTGATAATTGGTGTCACAGTAACTGGTCAGCCATATCCACTTCTGTCCTGGTAGCCAGGGCTTAGTCAGGCAGAGGAGAGAGCAGGGTGGAAGGAAGTAGGTGAGTGTCATGTGATGGGGCAGGCAAGACTTTGGGAGCCAGAAAGAGCTGAGTTCAAATCCTGCCTCTGCCACTTGCTGGCCTGGTGACCTCCATTTTCTCATTTGTCACGTGGGAGTGATGACAGCACCCGTGTCAGAGAGCAGATGTGAGGTGAGCTCAGTGTCTGACACCTGAAGGTGGTGAGTGAATATCACCTTACTACATAAGATAAGAGAGAGGGCTGCCAGATGCAGACACTGAGACAAGGAGTGGCGAGCGAGGAGTTGATCTAGGACGTGATTCTAGGAAACACCAGTAGGAGGGTGGGAAAGTGAGTCACAGGAAGGAAGGCAGCGATGTGGGTGCTTTAAGGTGTAGGTTACCCCTGAGGGCAGGTGCAGTTCAGTCCCACTGGGCACATCTAGGATATAAGTGGAGCACACCTCAGAGTCGTTCCCCAACAAAGGGTGAGGAAGTGGGGTATTTATCCATCCCACCTTGCATCCACCACTGGTGAGGGCTGCTGGGGGTGGGGCTTAACTTCCCAGCACAGCTGGCACCAGCTCGGTGGGCTGAAGTAGCCAGAGAAAGCCTTCTTCAGGCAACAAGTCGCAGCTGCTGGAGGCTGACATCATGGGGTCCGTGTGCACGGAATGGCCAGGGTGGGGAACCCACAGCGTCTGTTCCAAGGGCCCAAAGCTCATCAGGAGAACCAGATCTGTCTTATTGGGTCTGAGCTTGGGCTACAATTGGGGTGCAAAACCTAGATGTCTAGAGCTGGAGCAGGGAGCCCTGGAGGTGGGGAGTGGATTGGAAATGAGGAGAGGGTCCCGGACATTTGTCATCAGTTGTCCCAGAAGCCCCAAGCCCTGTGTTCCTGGGTGCTGGCCACATTTGTAGCAGATTAGTTTTCTCTCCTGGGGAAATTTGGGACTGTGTTGAGAGATTTTCTCACTCTTTTCAAAACACAAAGGTCCGTGTTTCACATACACACCCTCACCCAGCACTCAGTACAAGGTGTTTAGCTTCAGCCCCAGTGTGGGAGCAGGGGAAGGTGAGCATGTGTGTGTGCAGGTCCTGGTAGGGGAACCTTGAGGATGATCACTTCTCTCATCACCTGCAATGATTTCAGATTGGGCTGAGCAAATTAGCACACTAAGAGATGGGCAAGCTGGAAGGGTCGGAGAACAGAATCAAGAAGGCCTGTTCGTGAGAAGGGGCAGAATTCTGTGTGAATCCTTCCAAGGCACAGCCTCCCTCAAAGGCCAGTGGATAGAAGCTTTTTGAGATGCCTTAAGCATCTATACAAGTCAAGTGTCAGAAATTCCCACTGGGTTTGGATTTGAACAGATTACCTGAGCTCCCTAAATGCTTTGCTGATGAACTACAAAAAAAAATGCTACAAAAAGATTTCTTACTTCCAAATGTAAGTATAATGAGATGAAAAAGTAACACCAATGTGCCTCATCATCCTCACGAAAAAGTACCAAAAGTACCTAGGAAAAGAACTTTCAGAAGCTGAATTCCCATTAGAGTTTTCCTCGAGGTTTACAAACACATGTACTGATAATAATAGCTATCATTATCATCCTAATAATTATGATAACTCCTTTAGTAAGTACCATTTCTTGAGAACCATCCGTCTGTTAGTTATCTTGCTCATTATATCTTACTGCATTGAAACCTCACAAGAATTCAGATGTAAGCAAACAAAGGCATTGAGAGATTAATTGATTTGCTTAGGGTTGCCCAACAGGTAAGCGGCAGAGCTGGGATTCAACCAGGTTTTTCAAGTTCCAAAGCCTGTCCTTTAAACTATTCGCTCCAAGTGCTGGGTGATATATTTGAAATTGATTACTTTTTAGTGGTTAAATGTCATTCTTGTAAGTATTGGGTCATTTCTTGGCCGCTTCATCTACGCTTTATTGCAGTCAGAATTTTCAGTCCCTCCCAGCACCCCACAAAACCTATACTTTTGACTAAACCTTGGGATTTGGTAATGATTCCATGCCAACCGTCAAGGCCACAAATTTATAAACCAGATACAGTATGTAAATTTGCTTAGAATTGCCCATGTGTGTTTTAAATTGATTTGAAGTTACAACTTGGGAGATTTTATATCAAAATCAGGATTTCCAGCTTTTTTTTTTTTTTTTTACAGATAGAGTTTTGATCCGTCACCCTCTGGAGTGCAGTGGCATCATCATAGCCCACTGCTGCCTTGAACTCCTGGGCTCAAGTGATCCTCCCACCTCAGCCTCCTGAGTAGCTGGGACTATAGGCATGCACCACCACACCTGACTAGTTTTTTAAATTTTTTGTAGAAACAGGATCTTGCTATGTTGCTCAGGGTGGTCTCAAACTCCTGGCCTCAAGCAATCCTCCCACTTTGACCTCCCAAAGTGCTGGGATTACAGGTGTGAGCCACACCACTTACCATCCAGCTCTTTTTGAAAAGTCACAGGACCAATAACACTGCTGGAAGCTCCTCCTTCACCACTGTCCCCATCTGCCCCTATTATATCTCTGCCACTGGGGCCAAGTGACAGGAGCCATGCAGCATCACATTTTGCATTGTGGCTTTTCTTAGAGTAAATTAGATTTTTCTAGTTCCTTCACTCCTCAGTGATTTTCTCTCCTTCCTGGCCCTTGTAGTATCTGAGTTTGGGTGCTTGAAAATCAGCTATCCTGCAAGCAGCTCTTTAGCTGCACCAAGAGCAGGAGCCATTCTGAGTTTTGTACTGACCTCTCTGCTATGCACTTATCCTGCTGAATAAAGACAGCTGAACAAAGACACCAACTGAATTTCGGTCAGACCTTTTTAAAATCGTGAGTCTAACACTGATTATTATGACCTGAGGCAACTTCTTCAGCTTCTCCAGCCTCTGCTTCCTCATCCAGAAAATAAGTCCAGGTCACTTCACCTACAGACAGCTAGCCCAAAGGCAAGCCTAGTGACTAGTTGGGCCCAATAGGCTGAGAGCCAATCTGCCAAGTGAGCGACTCACCGAATTATTTGATTACTTTAAGTATTCCGTTTTTCTTTGCAGCTTTCATCTTGTCTCCACAACAGGATTTTATGGCGTGTGCAACTTGTGCCTGCCCCAACTTTCTGCCGATGCAGCTGCAGGTGGAAGCGCTGAACAAGGGGTGGGGGGCGGTGAGGGAAGAGCCCAGAAGCCAGGGGACTAGCGAGGGGCCAGCTGCGGGGGGACACAGAGGCAAACACATGTGTGAGAGTATGTCTGCAACGGGAATATGTTATCCTTACGAGTAAGAAAACATAAATGAAGAATATGCTCATAAGAACTCTCCTTATTAAAGAATATATTTCACTTCTTTTATCCCCCCCTACTGCCCCCTCTTCATCCTCAGACTCCAGTGGCAGCAGCAGGAAGCGAGAGTGAGGACGTGGAATGTTCTTTTAAAATGCTCTTAAGACAGAATGGAAACTGCTCAATTAAAACTAAATAATTAAACGAAACAAATAAATTTATCATATTTGCCATTCGGCCAATTGGGAAATACCCTAGCACTTTACTCATAGGAGGGCTGGGAGGATTAAACGAGCTAAGGGCTCCGCAGTGTGCGGCGCGGCAGTGCCTTAACGCTGACTCCTATCACTGCGCCACGCGCACCGCGCCCCTGTTCCACCCGGCACCCCAATCCACGATCCTCCCCGCCCTCCTGTGCAGTCAAAACCATGATTCTACCCACATGAAAGAGACCCCCAAGAGTGTGGAAAGGAAGGAGTTAAGATTGCCCTGAAAGTTAAGGCATAAAATCAGCTCACTAAGGAGTTCGCCGTTGTGCAAAGCTCCAGGCCTGCAACGGAATCGACCCTTTGCAGGGAGAATGGGTCCATGCATGCAGGGTGGTCAACTGAGGCCGCACATTGCAGGGCCTGCCCGCCTTCCACCCCGGGAAGCCTGGAGCCATTAAATCGTCACGTTACGCAGTCAGAGCCTGCATTCCCAGGCGTGTTTACCACGCCACTGCGGGTTAACTTGGCTCCCTGAGGAGCAAGGCCTCCAGGGAGAAAATGTGCTCATCTGACTGATGTGAACCTCCAGGCTGCTTGAAATTATTCAATTTTCTTTCCGGTTTGTTCTCAGGCCCCTCCCTGGTTATGTTGATTCATTCAAGCCTCCAATAACTGCTGGAACTTTATTGAATTTCTAAGTTTACATGGCTGAGGTCCAGACCCCAATGAGGGACTCCTTCTCCAAGACCAGTGTCCCCTGCTGGGGCTTTCTCTTTATGGCCAGTACGTGGCCCCCACTGTGGCTGTGGCTCTTCCCACTGGCAGCCTCAACCGCCCCAACAAGATGCCAGCCCTAGAGGGGACGGCGGGAAGCCACACTGCTGCAAAAGAGAATCCGGTTTGACACTCCCCGTGAGGCACCAGCAAATTTTGTTCTTGGTCAGGACTTGTGGCCTTATCTAATACTGTTGCAGAGGAAGGGGGAAAGTTCCTTCCATATTAGTCTCAAAATCTAATTGAGGAAAATGCTGTTGCCTAGACAATGGCATATTAAATTGCTCAGCAAAAGTAAGAATTTATAAAAAATTGTCCCTGATCTATAGAACTAGGGAATATAATAAATCTCCCAGAATTTGTAGCTGTGATGACTACACATCATACTCAGAAATTGCATTAGGCATGCAAATGAGATGAGTAGAGGGCTGCAGGATCCTGAAGCAGTAGGACAATATCCCAGAGCAGTCTGTCCTCCATGGTGACAAGTGTGTCTCCTGAGTATGTACCTGGGAGAAGGAAAGGGGTGACAGGGAAGGGGCACGTGTTCAGCATACTTTGTCCAGGCACTGGGCTGGTTACCTTGACTACTCATCTCCTCTAACCCTCACTGTGTGCCCACGGGGTAGATCACTTGCTGGGTCTTTAAAATATCCATTATGTTACGTTACTTTGGGTGGCAAATTCTGGCTAGCTGAAACAAAAAGTGGCATTTAGTAGGTAAATACTACTGTGTGCCTCGGAGTGAAAAGGAAAGGCCAACCCAAGGCTTGAGAGGAGCAGGAGCCACCGGCAGGTCTGTGGATGCAGCAGCGGGTTTGCTGATGTCTCTCTGGTGTACTGACATTACTGTCTCTGTCTCAGTTCGAGGTCAAAGAGCATGTTGGATGCAGCCAAGATTAGGTTTTCCTCTGGATCTGTCTGGGATGGCCAACAGGGTGGGGATGTTTTGTGCAGACAAAATCCACGAAGGCTCATCCACGTGGGATTCATGAGCTATTCCCAAAGCTATAGGATTTGTGAGCCAACAGCCACTCCCGGGGTGGCAAAGTCCCCAGGGTCGCAGCAGAAGGTGCTGGGATTGGCAGAAAATCAGCATTCCTGTCTCCCCTGGCCTCTCCAGGGGCCTGCAGTGTTCACCAGGCCACTCATTTAGGGGCAGGAGAGCATGGCCCCTGAAATTTAGCAAGACCTGATTGTTTGACTCTCTGCAGCCTCAGAGGGTTGGCAGCAAGGGTCTCCCTTGCAAGAGTTATATATCCATTTTGTGGCTGTCACTGTGCTTTTAGGTGGCCATCCCAGCTGGCCTGGAGCTTGTGTCTTTCCTGAGGCACTTACTAAAGTCTGTAGACAATCTCCAGTCCCTGCAATACTCTGACATTTTTGCTGATCTGTTCTCAAATGCTTTACCACTGGCCACATGGTTTGGCTCCTAGGAGACAATATGTGGTAGTTTAATGACCTGTTTTGCCCCTGCATGTAAGAGGCCCCATGCTGGGGTCACGGACTCGTCATTTCTTCCCACCTCACCTCTACTCAGCTGGTTCCATGTGTTAAGGTGTGCTACCTTGCAGCCATCCCTGAAAAACAATTCTGTATTAATAAGATGGAGACCAGCTAACATGCTATTCTGTGCTCACTGTGTCAGGAATTGCCCTAAATACTTTACAGGAATAATCTTACTTAATTCTCACAATGACCTAATAAAGAAAGCACTGTTTTTCTTTTTTTTTTTTTTTTGTGAGACAGAGTCTCACTCTGTTGCCTGGGCTAGAGTGAGTGCCATGGCGTCAGCCTAGCTCACAGCAACCTCACACTCCTGGGCTCAAGCAATCCTTCTGCCTCAGCCTCCCGAGTAGCTGGGACTACAGGCATGCACCACCATGCCCGGCTAATTTTTTTCTATATATATTTTTAGTTGGCCAGATAATTTGTTTCTAATTTTTATTAGAGACAGGGTCTCGCTCTTGCTCAGGCTGGTCTCGAACTCCTGACCTTGAGCAATCCACCCGCCTCGGCCTCCCAGAGTGCTAGGATTACAGGCGTGAGCCACCGCGCCCGGCCTTAAAAAAAGCACTGTTTTTCTATTTCTCTCCTCATTTGACAAGTGAGAAAACCAATAGGCATAAAGATGTCACAGCTGGCCCCCAAATCACACCTAGCAAGTGGCAAAGCAGGATTTGAATTCAGAGCCCAAGTGCTTATTCTCTGTGCTACTCCTTCTCTGGTTGTGAGCAACAGAAAACTCGAGCTGGCTACTCCATTCGCCTACTGGTGTGTCCAGCCACTCCAAACCGAGTGGCTTAGACCAATAGCAATGGTTTACTTTGCTCACAAACCTGCAATTTGGGCAGGGCTCAGTAGGAACAGCTTGTGCTTGCTCCATGTGGCATCAGCTGGGACAGCTGGGTTGAGGCAGGAGGATCTTCTTCCAAAACGGCTCACTCGTATTGCTGGTAAGTCAGTGCTGGTGGTTAGTTTCTGTCCACATGGGCAGCCTGGGCTTCCCCTCAACATGGGGGCTGAGTTCCAAGAGCAAGAATCATGAGAAAGAAAGTATAAGCTGGCAGTTTCTTAAGGCCTGGACCTGGAAAATGGTATAATGTAACTTCCACTGCATTCTAATAGTCTTGCAATTGCCAATTAATAGACTCTGGGAGGGGCATAGACCCCACCTCTCGAGGGGAGGAATATCAAAACTGTGGGGAGCATATTTTCAATCTACAACACCAGCTCATGCGAAGGAGTTTATTAGAAGTATTCATGGTATCTCGTGGATCCCAGAAGGCCAGGAACCAACAAAAGACCCAGATGGTTCATCACTAGGAGTTAAATCCCTTCTCGCTAGAACTCTGCCATCAAAGAGACTCAGCCCTACTATCTTCCAGCTTCTGTCTTTCTCATCACAAAATCCCAAACTTCTCAAAAGGTCATCAGATTGGCTCACTCAGGTCATGTTATGGACTGAATGTGTCCTCCCAAAATTCGTATGTTGAAATCCTAATCCCCAGTGCGATGGTATTTGGAGGCGGGGCCTTTGGGAGGTGATTAGTGTTAGATTAGGTCATGAGGGTGAAACCCTTATGATGAGATTAATGACCTTATGAAAAGAGAGGAGACATGAGATGTCTCCCTCTGCTCCCTGCCATGTGAGGACACAGCAAGAAGACAGCCATCTGCAAGCCAGGAAGCAGGCTTTAACCAGATACCAGATCTACTGGCACCTTGCTCTTGGACTTCTCAGCCTCCAGAGCTGTGAGAAATAATGTGTGATGCTTAAGCCACCCAGTCTCTGGTAATTTGTTACAGAAGCTCAAAGTGAGGTCAATTGTCTACCTGGGATTTATCACCTATGGCCAGGGGGGCCAAGCCTACACTTCAGGCATCTTCTCAAAGAAGGACAATGTTTCCTGCCCTGTTTTATGGATAAGTAAGCTAAAATCTAGTGAGTGTAAATTATTTGCCCAAAGTCACATGACTGGTAAATTGTGAAGCCAGGATTTATGCTCATGATCTGCTTCCCACAAAGAGGATGGAGTAAACAAAATCACAGAGCTAGGTAGCCCTTGCATTTACCAGCTTCCTCTGGTGAAAGTGGTTGGTGGTCAGCTGAACCACGTTAAGTAATATTTCTCTCTTCAGTGTAAACTCAATCCCTTTGTATTAAAATTGGAAGATCAGAGTGTTCTCTCTACATGTGATTATCCCACCCTCAGAGTTTCTGATTCAGTAGGTCTAGAGTGGGCCTAAGAACTTTCTTTCTAAACAGTTCCCAGGTAATGTTGATGCTGGTGCAAGGACCACACTTTGAGAACCACTCGTCTAAAAGAACAGACATCTGCATCACAGGATTTCTTTTTCCTGGACCTCTGGAGTACACTGATCAAGGATGACTGTTCACAAATATTCACTCCCCTCACCATGCTTCCATGGGAGGAATGTACTTCCTTGCCCCACTGATGTTGGGCTAGGCCATGTGACTTCTTTTGGCCTCATGGTTGGTGTGCACTTCCCTGGCCATGTTATTGTCTTTGGCCAGTGAAGTGTCAGCAGATGTGACATAAAATATACTTGTGTGGTTGGGCTTGCCTTCCTGTGCTTCTGCCATGAAAAGCACTTTCCCAGGTAGCTCAGTGGTTCCAGGAAAAGTGAAAAACTCAGTGGTGCAGACCTGAACCCAACTGCTGAGTCCAGCTTAGATCAGATGACCTGCAGACACAAAAGAGAAAAATAAATGCCTACTATTGCAGGCTACTGAGGTCTAGAGTAGTTCGTTACATAGCACCATTGTGCCAAGAGCTAACTGATGCAATAATCCATGTTGGACCTTTCCTGTTCTTTAAGCTATTCCTTCACCTCATTCATTTCATAAATGCCTACCTCAAGACCTGAAAGAAATCTTGAATCTGTCTTTGCCAAATTTCAGTATTTCAATCTATATCAATTTATCTAAAGAAAGTCCTCCCCACACCAAAGGAATTAACTAAACCAAGAGATTATTTAAGAATTTCATTTAAAAATAATGAAGACGGGAAGAGCTGGGCCATATTCTTTGCTGGCTGTGTGAGGTGATCAAAGCCAACTGACTTAAAGTTGACATATGGTCCTGAACTTTGAAAGAAGCTGGGAAAAAATGAAAGCCAACACTGAAATCACAGCACATCTGGAAGGAGCAAGAATTGACTGCTGAGATAATAAATTGGAATGTCTTGGAAGAAAAATCTATCTGAAATGGCAAAAAGTGACCCAAAATCAGAAATATTTTAAAGGCCAAGTCTCATGGGAAAGCTTAAGCAATTCACTGACTTCTTTGCCAGGTCCCATTTCATCGGGTGGAAATCGCTGTAGAATATAAAATTCTACAGAAATCAATCTGCCTTTGCCCGAAAAAATAGCCATAGGAACTGTTATTTATATTTGCCCTTCAAAACACTCAGTAGGAGAAACCTCCTGAAGGCGAGTCCTGGTCACTGACTTTCATTAGCATCCAAATGGATTACACTGTGACTTGTATGTCTTATTCCAAAGCGTATAAAGCTATTAACATAAACTGTAGCTTTATGTGAGGGAGAATAAACATCCCTGGGATCGCACTGTATTCTAACGTGCATTTAAAGATTTTAAAGCATCTATTGTGGCAAAACAAAGAGGGCCAATTATCTCCTAGGGAGCAGAAGGAATAAGAATACAGATGCAACTTCAGAGGCCACACATGGCCACTATGTGCCAGGAATGGTGCTCAATGTTGCATACACAAAGTCTTCAACCAATAGCAATACTAATATTTGCAGCCTGCTTCTGTGGGTCAGACTGCGCAGTGTCCTAATGGCTGGCTCATTTCTCTCTTCCCTTGCTAAACAAAGTTGTAGAAAGATATTCCTTAATCACGGGATGTACTAAATTAGCCCATAGCAGACAATACAGAAATTGTGTGTGTGTGTGTGTGTGTGTGTGTGTGTGTGTTTGTGCAATCCTGACAGATAGTCTTTGTTCCAGGAAAGAGACAGTCTTTGACAAATTATTATTTGCCAGGCTTTCAATCTATGTCATATTAATATTTAATATCAAGAAGATTATTATTGTTATTATTGTGATATGCTAGCTAGCATTTATTAATTGTTTAGTGTATTCCATGCATTGGGTACATCTCATTTACTCTTCATATAACCCCAATCATTATATTAATTTCCCAGTTTCCCTATTAATTGCCTAGTTTATTTAGATCAGTTTATTTAGATTTAGAGGTGACCAACTTTCCTGGGGTTCCCACAGCTGGTAAATCATGGAGCTAGAACTATAACCTAGATCCACCGGACCCCAAAGTCCCTGCTTTAAACCACTTCTCTAAATTGCCTCCATTTTAGCTTAAAGGATTGTTTAAAAAAACATATAAACTTTCAAGGACAAGCAGAAGAGACAACTTGACAGCATGTTGGAAGCAAGAAAGCAGATGGCTGTGTGGTAACTGACTTAGCAGCCCCCAGAAAGCTGGCTCATCGGCCAGCAGCAGAATGGATGCAACCTGAGGTACCTCAGCAATTACTCCTGGGAGTGTGGGTCAAAGTGAGGCTAAATGGCTCAAAGTCTACCTGAGGGTCAGTCAGACCCCAGCCCTCCCCTGCCCCTCCACACATCCAGGTGCCTGTTCCTCTTTGCACTAGCAGAAAATGGTCATTTTATTCTCTGGAGAGGTCAAAAGCAGGGGGTTCTGGGGACAGCAGGCACAGTTTGGGGCAAGAGTACTGTACCAAAAACAAGAGGTTTAAATAATCATTTCTGCACATGAAAGATTAGACTCAGCCCACTCCTCAACCTTCTTCCCAAACTGGCTCCAAAAAGGGGGCAGCCAGGCCTATACACTTGAGGCAGGAGGCTGCAGGAAACTTCTCTGGGGAATATGACCAGCCTAAGAGGGCAAACTTAAAGTCCTGACATCAGTCATGCCCACAAGGAAACTGCCAGCCAGACGGCCCTATGGTGAACCCCATCACCTCCAAGAACAGGCAAGTCCTGATTGTCACAACAAAACCTATTTTGCTCTTTATATTATGAGCTTATATAACTTGCTGGACTTAATCAGAGCTCCCAATAACCTTCTTAGTATTCCACTCTTAGACATAAACAATGAAGCAGGGATCAACAGACATCTGAGAAAAGACTGTAAATAAATAGAAAAAAAATAGAAAGAACAAAACATTTAAAAGAGAGACTGTTGCAAGAAGACACTAACAACAAAAATCTATCATGAAAAGAAAAAACAGTATTGCATCTTCACAACAAGTGCAGGGTGCTGATCAAAAAGGGGAAAGAAACATTCAGAGAGCAAAGAAAACCCCTAGAAGTAAAAATCATTAAAACAAATGAAAAAAATCAATGGAAGGTTTAAAAGAAGAAGTTGAGGAAATCTCCCAGAAAGTAGAGGAAAAAGTCAAAGCAATAGAAAATGGAGAGAAACTATTAAATATATTAAATGAATGAATGAATGACAAACAGAAGACATAAATGATAGGAATGCCAGAAAGAGAGAACAGAGAAATCAGAAAAGAAGAAATTATCTATGAAATAATTCAAGACAATTTCCCAGAAGTGAAGTACATAGGTTTCCAGATTGAAAGACCCCATTATATTGGAGGAAATAGACCTCACATTAAGGCATGTCACTGTGAAATTTCAAAATGTTAAGGACAATCCTACAACCTTCCAGAAAGAAAAGATACATCATTTACAAAGAACCAGAGTCAAAATGGCTTTACACTAATCATGGGCAATGTAATATCCTTAAAAAAATTATTTTGATCAGGAATTTTACACCCAACCAAAGTATCAACCAGGTGTCAGGATGGAATAAAGACATTTCAGACATTCAAAGCCTCAAAAAATTTCAAGAGTCCCATGCACTCTTTCTAAGAAAGCTTGTGGAGGATGTACTCCAATAAAACAAGGGCATAAACCACGAAAGAGGATGACATAGGCTCTGGGAAACAAAGGATCTAACCGAGGAGAGAGGCAAACATGATGGTGATAAAGGAAGATTCCAGAACGACAGGTGTGCATGAGATGAAGAAATCAGTGAAGACTGAAGCAGTCAGAAGGAACCAGGAGGGAGATTTCTTCAAGAAGATGAACTAAAAGAAAACCTAATGAATCTGAACATCTTAAATTCTGAGAGGAGAACTGGGGAACTGGAGAAGAGTTTAGGGTTGAATGAATGATTTGTACATAGGAAATTAAGGAGCAAACCAGCAAAAGCAGTGCTTCACTGCAGAGGAAAACCGCTATTCAGGAGAGAGAGGTAATCATAGAGTACTCTGTGGCTCAGCTGTGAAGAAAATGTTCATAGCCACGGTGAAGGCCAAACATTGCCGGAACCCAAACGATAACCGGACTGTATTAGAAGGATGGGGTGCATGTGTGTGCTGGGATAAGGAGCAAGAGCTGCACGTCCATCTTCCTAGTGCAAGGCAACCCCCAATTTTACACAAACCGAGTAGAATTACAGCATATTCTTTAGAGAATTAAACGTAAATACCGAAAGAATCAGCTAAAAGAATTGAACGTGTTTTTTTCCGGAGGAAAGGAAAGAAAGAGAACAATGAGGGAGTGCTGATTTTCACGAAACTTATTTTGCTCTTTATATTATGAGCTTTTATAACTGATGGTAACATTAATAATTAAAAGAAACAATTAAACTGCATTATGTATATGTTTTTCACTGCAATAAGCACTTAACAAATGAACCTAATTAAATCAGACCTCTCTTAGGATTTGTACAGTCTTTTTGTCTCTTTTCAAGAATGGACATGGCCCAGGAGTGGTGGCTTATGCCAGTAATCCTAGCACTTCCGGAGGCCGAGGCAAGAGGATAGCTTGAGCTCAGGAGTTCGAGATCTGCCTGAGCAAGAGCGGGACCCCCGTCACTACTAAAAATAGAAAAACTAGCTGGGCATTGTGATGTATGCCTGTATGCCTGTAATCCCAGCTAATCAGGAGGCTGAGGCAGGAGGATCACTTGAGCCCAGGAATTTGAGGTTGCTGTGAGCTAGGCTGACGCCACAGCACTCTACTCAGGGCAATGGAGTGAGACTCTGTCTCAAAAAAAAAAAAAAAAAAAGAACAGGCAGCCTGTACCACATAATGACGTTTTGGTCAATGACAGATAACATATCCACTGGTGGTCCCATAAGCTTTAATACTGTATTTTTACTATACCTTTCGTGTGTTTAGATACACAAATATTTACCATTGTGTTACAATTGCCTAAGCATTCATTACAGTCACATGCTGTACAGGTCTACAGCCTAGAGCAATAGGCTACGCTGTCTATGTGTGTAGTAGGTGATACCACCTAGGTTTGTGTAAGTGCAGTCCATGGTATTCACACCATGACAAAACTGCCTAACAATGCATTTCTCAGGACATACAGTCATTAAGCAACAACACATGACTGTAAATGAATCCCCTTCTGAGGAGGAGGTAGTGTTATTCACTCAGTACCGTGGGAGTCTCTATGGGGTGATGGGGACCACAGAGAGCCTGTATTCAGATCCTACCCTCACCACTTCCTTGCTGTGTGGACTCTAAGTTATTGAAACGCTCTGAGCCTCAGTTTCCCCATCTGTAAAATGGTGATACTAACACCTATCTGCTTTTGAAGGATTATAATGTCAAGGATCCAGTACCTGATAAATAGTAAATATTACAAAGTACTGACTAAGAAAACATAGCATTGTATTTATTTTCTAGTGCTGCTGTAACAAATTACCACAAACTTAGTGACTTTCAAAAACACCAATGTACTATCTTACAGTTCTGAAGTCTGTAGTCTGAAATCACGGTGTCAGCAGAGCTGTGTGTCAGCAGAGCTGTGTGTCAGCAGAGCCCTTCACCTAGGGATAAAATATTTCCTTGCCTTTCCCAGCTGGAAGAGGCTGCATAATTCTGATCTATGCTTCCATCATCACATCTCTGACTCTCTCACCCCTGCCTCCCTCTCATAAGGACCTTGGTAATTACTTTAGTCCCAATCAGATGATCCAGAATAATCTCCCCATCTCAAGATCCTTAACTTAATCACATATTCAAAGTCCTCTTTTTCATGTAAGCTCACATAGTCACAGGTTTTAGGGACTAGGGCATGGATATCTTTGGGGGGACCATTATTCTGCCTATTACATGGTTTAAGTAGATTTTTAGAAGCAGCAAGAAGTTAGATAATTTTACTATTCTCTCTCTTCTAAATTTTTTTCTTTAAAATTTGAACAGTGAAATTTGTTAATTTGAAGAAATTCCTCTTAATTTTTTAGATGTGATAATGGTTCTATTTGGATTTTTAAGTCCTTATTTTTCAGAGATGTATTAAAATATTCACAGATAAAATGCAATGATATCTTGGATTTGCTTCAAACCTGTATCGAAGGAATAGGCAGGATATAGAAGAAACAAAGTTGGCTACAAGTTGATAATGGAGGAAACTGAACGATGGGGAATGGGGGTTCACTGTGCTTTGTCCTTATATGTTTAAAGTTTTCCATAATAAAAGGATTTTTTAAATTCACCTTTATATTTGCACATTTTATTTCTCTACTAGATTCCTCCACCTCAAGCCTTAATATTACTCCATTCCCCCCATTTTATTTCACTTGTATTCCATATTTTGTTTTTCTTTTTTTATTTCAAAATTATTCCATATTTTATTTCTTCATCTGAGGATGATAATCACATACTGTGCAACATTTCATTTAACCTTTACAACAACCCAATGGTGTATTACTATTATTATCTATTATTATCCCCATTTTGCAGATAAGGAGAAAGAGACTTGGTGAGATGAAGTTCTGTGCTTTAGGTCAAGACATGGTGGAGCTGGAACCCAAATGCCCACTTCATAAGGTTGGAATGAAGGATTTCATGGGATAACTTACTAAACCACCTAGCATGTGCCTCATACAAATAGAAAATCTCATGTATGCTAGTTCCTACTGCTACAGAAGAGACGGGGAAAGGATAGAAAATGTATTATTGTCTCTCCTTGTAAGAGCCTGACTTTTCCGTGAAGGGAAAACAGATCCCGCTGGAGCCCCCAAGGCTGTGGAGGGAGAGCCCCGGGGGGGTGAAGCATCCTTGTCTCTTCGCCTCTTGGCTTGGTGCTACCCCGTCACCACCCCCACTCCCCCGCTGCCATTGGTTTCCTTTTAGACAAGTGTGGGGGGCAGGGCTGGGGGGATGGGAGAAGCGATTTTCAAAAAGAAGAAAGGAGAAATGAAGAGAAAACATATCAGGAACATGAAACTTGCCCAGCTGTCCGAGCTCAGCCGCTCTGCCTCATAGGCCAGCAACACTGACGCCCTGCCAACCTGCCTCCCTCCTCGGTCCTCCTGTGGCCAGGACGGGCTCTCCCACACAGCCCTGGGCCTCTGTCTTGACCACCTCCCGCTTCTGCCTAAAGGGAAAGGCCCTCCCCAGCTGGTGGCTGGGACTGATCTCACCGAGCCAGGGAGACCCTTCCCACCTCTCAGCCAAGCGGTCTTCACCTCCCAGGCTCCAAGGTAGCAAAAACATGGCAACCACAGCCCCCAGCGGGCATGAGCAGGAGAGTGATTCTCACACACAGCCCCTCTCTCCTTTCCCCTCCTGCTTATTCGTGGCCAGTAAGTGGGCCTCCCTTCCCTGCAGCTCGTTTGTGAGCCTGGGTAGCCAGAAGAAACTATCAAAGGGGGAGGCGTATGCAGGAAACAACGCAGACAGTGAAATGCTTGCGGGGAGTTACAAACATCCCCCGCCCACCTGTGTGCAGGCTTGGCCAGTAAAGACTGTTTCTGGAGTTCCCTGCCCAAGGGTCAGATGCTGCATCAGATGCTTCTACAGCCTCCAGTAATCATGCAAGCCTGGACTTCATCCTGATCTTAAAAGCGGAAACAACAACAAATAACAACAAAAACAAAGCTCCCAGGAGACAAGCGACCGGGGTGAACACTCATGGCTGGAGAGCAGCAGCACAGACGCAGATCAGTCTGACGAGTCAAGCCAGGCTCCTTCCACCAGGCTTGAGGGTTATTGGGGAGCTCAGTTTCCCCTGTAGTCACTCGTGATCCATCAGCTGTCTCAGGAAGCTAGTGTGATGTGCAAAGAGCGCCCCCCCCCAGAGAGCCATGAGTTCTGAGTGCCAGCAGAGCTTAATAGTTCTTGAGACCCTCAGCACAAGACAGGTGGCATCCAAGGGACCTGGATATAAACTGACACCGGCAAAATTTTTAAACATTCACTGAAAAGGTATTCAGAATTGCTATGCTAGTTATGTGAGCCCTTGTTTTTAATGAGTGTACATGTAGATGGGATATCTTGTAAAAATGACAATCAGTTCTATTAAGGCTATTTTTAAAATAGCTAAATTTAAAATTCCATTTGCCCTCAAAAGGGATGATTTATAATAGATAATAAAAACATTTTGTGATGACAGCTGCCCTGACTGAGATTTGGGGATAGGGTGGGGAGGAGGTAGGGAAGCAAGGAGGGCTCTACGTGCCTAGCCAAGAAGTTTGGGGCTACTGAGGGACTGACAGCCACGCAATTGCGTCTAGGCAAAACAATCACATTGTTCATTCATTTCCAAGTGCAAATGGCCAAGATACTGTCTCATCCCCTCAGCTCTGCTCGCACCTGCTTCTATGTCGTCTCCTGGGTTGTGGGAGCTGGGGGCCTGGGAGGTACCTGTGCCAACGGGTTTCCAGATGCTGTCTGGGCTTCACCACTGAGATGCATTCACAGAGATTTAGAAGGCAGAAGGAAGGTAATAGACATTCTTCATCTGACAGAAACTGGTACGCGTCTAGACTTTGAAGGCCAGAGTTCCTGCAGCAGGCTACGTCTTCCGCTGCCACTCACTCACTCAAGGCTGCCGAGTTGCTGGGAAGTTGGCAGCAGTTTCCTGCAAGTTCCAGGGAAGCACCAGCAACTTTCTGACTCTTTGCACCACTGCTGCAGTGCACCCTAGAGGCGGCTGACTTTTGCTTCTGTAGCTCTTCTGCCAAATTTTGCCAGCAACTAATTCCGTGGAGCCTCTGGAAAGCCCTGATAGGAAAGTCACAGCATAGTCCCCTGGGTCTTGAAGCAAAGCTGTGCTCTGTTCCAGAAATATTAATAACTATTTTCCTTTTGAGAAGCAGTCCCTGCCTTGTACGAAGGCTGACTGTAGGAGACCAAGTGACCATATGATCTGAACCGCCCATTTTGAACTAGATGTTCTCTGATTGTCCAAGTCACAAAGGTGGCTTTATGTGTGCAGCAGCAGGCCCTCATCAAGTGAAAGTGACAGATCTAAATGGGGCTCAAGCACATCCTGAAGGCTGAAAGCTGCCCAACCAGGTGGCTCAGATCCCTGTCATACCTCTTTCTACTCCCTCCATCCTCACCTACAGCTTCCTGGGAAGTTCTTTATGACATGTTGACCAGAGGACAAAAAAAAAAAAATACTCAGGCCAAATCCATGGATGGATCTACGCAGGGTGCTGCACCAACTAGATGCAGACTGCTATTGCATTATGCAGAGGACAGTGGGAAGGAAAATTGTCCCTACAGGCAGAACTTTAAACAAGACAGTGGGTTGTTCATTTTTTCCAGAAAGAAAGATATTCAAAGGTAGAGATATATGCTGACTTATAGGAGGTGGCTAAGGATTTGGCTGGATGGCCAGGGATTTAGAAGGAACAAGACTGGAAGATTGGTGACTGTTAAGGGCTGGGGAAGGGATTTGCAGGTAGCCCTCATGGAATGGGGACAGAGTGTGAGGACACCTGCATCCTGTGTGAATGCTCACCGTAGGGCACCCACAGCAGGTGAGGCTTCCAATAACCCAGTAGACAAGATGAGCTGTGAGTGTCAGCAGCCTCCTTCCACAGCCACACCTGATGAGCAAAGTGGCTATGGTGGCAGGGATGAAGTTCACGCATGTCTTCAGCAACATGGATTTCTCTTTGCCAAAACTCACCTGTCCAACCTACCAATCGCACAGACCACTGATGACCCTGATAGGACACCATTCCTCAGAGGCACTAGCTGGCCACTGTTTGGTAGGGGAACTACACTGGACCCCTTTTGTCCTGGCAGGAGCAACTGTGTCTATATTCACGGGAATGCTTGCCAGCCCTCCCTGCCTCCCTGCAATGCTTCTACCACCGCCCCCACCCCATCCATGGGCCCACAGAGTGCCACGTTCATTGTTGTGGCATCCGCATAGCATGAGTTAATTGTAAATGGTCTATATTGACTACATGCCTATCTCTAGAGCAAATGACCCCTGAGGCCAATACTATGGGACATATTAACTGAAGAAAAGTGATGTTCTACCCTTAGGTCAGTGAGTTACTTTGGAACAAGATGAATCAGCCTGTCAGCATTATTTAGGAAGATAATCAGACTGATAGTTTGCATCTGGTTTTGGTAGAGCCTGGAAGGGGGTTCAGTGGTTGAGGCTGGTCACACAGCTACAGCATGCTTATGTGACCAGCTCAGTGGAAGACACCCCCACCACGACCAGGCTTTCTGGTACCAAGGTGCTTCCCACCCACACCAAGGGTGGTGTAAGACCTGGAGATAATGCGTGTCTTATGTGACCCAGCAATGTGAGGACAAAGAAGTCTGTGCCTGAGATCTCTGGGCCCCTTTCAATGCACATCCATTTTCTGCTGCTGCTGTGCTGTCTGATTGTCTAATAAACAGTCAAGTGGAATGTGAAACAGGCATTTTGCATGTGAGTTTGGAGTTTGAGGGAAATATTGGGGAATAAATATATATGTGTCTGTGTATATATTTGGAAGTCTTAAACATACCAATACTACTTTAAATTATGGGTGTAGATGAAAACAGAGAGGAGGTCTGAGGACTGAGCCTGGGTCCCTCCAACATTGACCAGGTGAAGGCGTAGTGGCCAGTGAGGTGGGACAACATCTAGTGCCCCGAAAGACGGTGAGTTAAGTGTTCTAAGGAGGGAGGGATCAACCATGTCAAGTGCTACTGGGAGTGAAGATGCAGACTGAGAATTGATTGTAAGATTTGTCAATATGCAATCATTGGTGACTGTAACAAACGTGCTTTCAATGAAGTGGATTCAAGAGAGAATGGGAAGGATTCAGAGAAGAGAGGGAACTTGGACAATTGTTCTGAGTAATCTTCTGAGGAAATGGCAGGAAATCAGAGGCTGGCAGAGATTATAATAAGTTGTAATGATGGTGTAAGCAATGGAGCAGGATGGGAAATGACAGCACATTATCACTTGCCCCTTGTAAAGTGAGACAAGGTGGGGGTGGGGAGGAGGGTGAGATCCAGGCAGCAGGTGGAGAGGCTGGCTGCCAGGAGCATCCACAGTTCATCCATGACAACAGGGGCAAAGCAGGCAGAGGTGGGCACGGGGCTGCAGATGGTCTTATCTGATGGTTCCATTTCCTCAGTGGAAGAGGAAGCAGCAGCTAAGAGGGTGGGTGAGGGAGGAGGTGTTGGAGATTTAAAGAGAGAGGATTGGGTGTGAAACAGTCACTTAAGAGATTGGAAATATAAAAGCCCATCTGATGATGGTTGTCAAGAATTCAAAGTGACACCAGTAAACACAGTTTTGTGGGGTTTTTTTCTTCTCTAAATATGTACAGCTACTTGGATGCAATGCAGAGTAGGCAGAGAGCTGGATTTAACTGGGATGGGGTAGCCACGTGAGTATGTTGGAAAGAGGAGAGTGGGGCCGGGGGGATAAGGGTGCACTCATGACATCATTGCGGTGGCAGCTCTGGAATCTAAGCGAGGGCAGGAGAGAAGTGAGGACATGAGGGAGGTGAGGGATGGTGCAAGGGTGATAGGGTCAACTCTGAGAGACCCCAGTGGAGTTGAAGAATTGTTGGCATCAGAGAACTGTTTGGGGTGCAATGAAAAGATGCAAGGTGGTGATCAAAGAATGGGGTCTTGGAATTGAGATTTTTAAGGTGGTGGAGTTACTAGTAATGACAAGGCTAAGGTGTGGCCATCAGAGTGGTAGCTGAAGGAAGGTGGAGGATGAGATCTTTGCAGGTGTTGACCTTGAGGAACTGAGATGCCAGTGCTGGTGGCTCATCTCCATAAACACTGAAACCACCAGGAGGGATGACTCCAGAAAACAGTATATCAGGATCCCGTCAGTGAATGAGGGGCAGGGACAGGAGAGTGGAGGAGGAGCACCTGCCTCAAAGGAGCTCGGGAACTTCAGGGAGAAAGGAGGAGGCAGCAATGAGGAGCGAGGGCTCCTGGCTTGCCTCTAGCTCCAGAAGCACATAGGGACCAGTGCCACTGCAGGGGAATGCTGGAAAGCAGTGTCCTGAGGGTAGTGAGGTACAATCTTCTTACTCCCGTAACTGACTTGGCCAGGCTACGCTGCAGGTTACACGTGGCACCAGGGAGCAATGGCCACACACACATACACACACACACACACACACACACACACACACGCCCCACTCCGGACCCTCCTGGTGGCAGACCTGTAGCAGAGTTTTCACTCATCAAGTTAGCATGGTGCTGGAGGGCCCAGGAACCAGAAGCCCCATGGCCTCACTGCCACCCCTCCAACACCACCACTGTGTGGCTGATCCAGCCAGTGTCATTCAGTCTGCAGACAGGAAAAATGGGGCTCGGGGAGTGAAGTGGTTCAACCGTAAGTAGCAGAGCCAGGTAGGGTCCCTACGGCTTCTGACTCTTCCCAACCCTGTGCTCCCGAATTTCCCAGATTTCTCCCAAATTTCCCAAAGATCAGATTTGTCTGGACATACTTTTAAAATACAAACTTCTGGGCCACATCCCTGGAGATATGGATTCAGTAGGTCTGGGGCATAGCCCAGGAAATAGCATTTTAACAGGTGAATTTTGTCATGACAGAAGTTTCGAATGCTACAGATCACCACACTGTCTTCTCTATTGATTTATGCAGTTGAGAAAGTTCCCTCAATTTCCCAGCCTTTGAACTGGGCACCATGACAATGACCAAATGTCTTATGCTAGTTGCCTAACACCTCTTCAACACAACATCTTAATTAAAAAGCTGGAGACCCAATTTTCTAGCTAATGAATGGAATGGAAAATTAATACCAATATAGTACCAGGGTTTGGAGGGGGTTATGTGTGAGAGCCATGGGTTTTGAGGAGATACCATCCCATCTTCATCACTTTGGTAACCCCTCCAAGCGTCAGTTATAACCATGTGATATGGTTATAATTCATTCCTACCTGATAAGGTTTTCCAAAGTTTGGGAACATTGTATGCAAAGATCTTTGTGTAATATTTATAAAATTGGAGTAATGTGGTAGCCGCTGGTCATAGAAGTAATAATAACAGGCATTGCTATTGTTGAGATTTCCTAATCCAGCTTTGATCATTCTGTGCACCAGACAAGGCGATCTGGCCCCAGAATGAATGCTCATTGTAATGCCCAAGATCAGTGGGCTTGAGCGCACCAAGCCAAGATTTGGTGTTGGGAAACCCTGGAGAGGCCGTTCCAATCAATACACTAACATTTGCTTTGTCCTCACGCCTCATGCCCGTGTTGACACAGTGGCCATTAGAGGACGATGAGCTGCGGCAGAAGTAATGGGCTGGAAGGAGGCGGCAGCATGCTGGGTTTGGCACTTGAGGAGATAGTGTTTTAATCAATTGCGGGTTGTCATTAATTCTGGGTTGAGGTCATGCGCATTAGCACCCTTGAACCCACCCTCGGAAACAGTGTGGGGTTCCCAGCTCAATAAAAAAGTTGCTCTCAAGGTCTCAAAAGCTTCTCATTGATCTCAACAGAAAGTGCCGCTGTTAGCAGGAATTTTACCGTCTGATTCATGCTGTGTGGTAGGGAAATATCAAATACCTATTTCTCTAGAGAGGAGGGAAAACCACACAGAACCATTTGGTTAAGCTGATCAATCATTCCTGAACTTGAGCAAAAGTTCTGCCCCCGAAATTCTAACTTACAGGCATTTCTTGTCCTTCCTGAAAGTGACCAAGACACAAACAAAAAGAAGGGCTGATTTGCTTGAGCTCTGCCTGCCTTTAAGGTGGCCTCTGTGCACCTGACTTGTTTTTTTTCTAGATTGAAAACAATACAGGACTATACATATTATAGCTTGTCCATATAATGGGATTCTGTGTGGTCATTAAAAATGGTGCTGGGATCCCTGGCATAGACCTAGAAATATTAGACTGCAAAATATTGAGTGAAGAAAGCAAGGTAGAAAATTGTATATTTAGTAGTAGTCCATGTTTGTAAGGGGGAAAAAATGCACACACACATACACACACACAATAACGTAGGGAAGGATACACACCAAAAGTTGAACACTAGCCATCCCTAAGGCAGGGTTTCCTCAACTTTAGCTACATAACAATGATGCAAACTTCCATTTCCAGTGGGGAGATGATGGGTATTTTAAATTTCCTTCTTTATGACTATCTATACTTTCCAAGTTTTCTTCATTAAATACAGGTTGTTTGTGTAATTTTTTAAATATAAAAAATTTTAAAAGGGGCAGCCCCAAGCAAGCACTACGGCATTCTTTGTAAGGTTTCAAAAATGGCAACATCTAAAAATCTAACAATAGGGAAAAAGTGAAACAAAATGTGGTACATTCATACACTGGAATATTAACTGGCACTAAAATTGCATTTTGAACAATCTATAACACCACATTGACGTAGATGCTGCAAACAGGATCTCTCGATACCACCCCAGTTCTTTCTTTCCTGTACAAGAGCTGAAAGGTTAAGGGCTTTGCTTTCCAAACCCCATATGGTGTGGGCCCCACAGGTGACCTGACCTGATGAGCAGATACCTCTGCTACTGCTACTGCTGCCAGGTCTTGGGCAGGTGTATCCAGGAAGCCCAGGCTCACACCTGTTGTTCCATCCCATGCAAGGAGTCTGTAAGCCACTAAACTCCTGAAATAAACCCCTTTCTGCTTAAAATCAGAAGACACACAGGGGAAATGTTTATTGCCATATTTGTTTGCTTTCTTTCTAAAAAGTCAGGCACAAAACTCTCTATCTGCAGTATTATCACAGCATTGTTGAAAAAGAATAATAACCCTATCCAGAGAAAAGACCAGAAGGAAATGCAACCAAAATAAAACAGCGATTGTTTTTGGGTACCGAGACCATGGGAGTACTCTGCTCCTTTTTAACATATCTGTATTTTCAGAATATCTCTAGTGTATGTGTTACTTAACTTTCTATAAGAAAAGAGCAACTGTCTCTTGATTTTCTGCATAGAAGCACGAAGAGGATTCCGTGATCACCTCATGTCCCCCTGAGTGTCCCAGCGTGGATACATGCTGGCACTGGAGGCCCTGCTTGGACCAGCCTCACTTCTTCTCTTCTTCGACTCTTTGCTTCCACAGTATCTTTCCTTACTCTCCCTATTTGATACTGACGTTCATGGACATGTGTTGTTTTCTGGATAGTTTCCTCCCTTCAAATCCTCCATCTGGGATTAAATAATAATGAATCATAATAATGGTAAATAATGGTGATCATAGTAACAATTGTAATATAATAACACAAGCGGAGACCTTTGGCCCAGGTTGAGTAACTAACTTGGTTTATTCTGTGACCTGCATCGCATGAAGCAAATTTTTGTCCTTTTCCATCTGGAGCTGTCAAACGGTGAGACAATCAACAGGATTGAGTGAAGCCGCAAACAGAAAAGCATCTTCATTCATAAGACGCAACTGGTGAGTGTTACGGGGACCACTCGGGTGGCTACAGCTTGCAACCGTCTAGCCAGCGCGCCAGGGTGTCAGAGTACTTGCAGAAATGGGACCAGGTGGGCCTGCGGACAGGAAGGCGGGGAGAGTGAACGGGAGGGGCTCCTTAAAGTCAGAACTCCAGATCTCCAGGCCTTCACAGCCCAGCCCAAGCATTTACACTGCCGGGCTGGCCCCTGGAGCGATTGAGTTTGCCACCCCTGCTGTGGGCACAACTCGGAAGGCTTTCGTACACCTCCAGGGCCATGTCCCCACATCCTGGAATGAATGCCGGTGCTTCCCCCACCCTGATGCCCACAGCACCATGTCACCATTCCAAAAACCCTGCACGGTGAGACGGGGAGGCTGAGCTGTGAACCCTGAAATTCTCCCCCAGCACTGCAAGGGAATCATCATTAGCTTCTCCGAAGTGAGCTTTGGAAATGTTCTGTGACTCACCCAAGATCATGTGGTGAGTCCTTGGCAGACCCGAGGGGGTAAGATCAGAACCCTTATCCCCCTGGGCCAGGGCCACCTTCACTTTTCCATATGCCTGCTTCACTCCTCACCTTCCAAAACTCCTTCCAACTCCACCCTCGACCCCGCCTGGCTCAGAGGACTGAGTTTCCCTAACCTTTTCTCCTGGTGCCCCTAACAGTGATTCCCCTGTTCCCAGTCCCTGTGCCAGCACCCACCCCTCAGCCTCTCCCCTGGCTACCGACAGGCTCGGGGAGGCACCAGCAGCTGTAGGACATCAGAAATCCTGGCTAGTCAGCCCCACCCCTCAGCTGGGCAGGCCTCCCTGGGTCCTCCAGGGTAGGGGCTCCCGTAGTGCAAACTGGCCTCTCATAGCTATATAGCAGCAGGGAAAATACATATAAGAGTATGGTAGTTTTCAGAAATCCCAAGGCTCTGCATGGCCCCAGGGCAGACATTGCAGAAGGGACTCCTGGGGGCTTCCAGGGTCTTGGTCTTCTCCTTTCCCGTGTGTCCCAACCCACAGAGCTGCCCCATCTGAGCTTTGGAGAAGACGTGGCTGCCCATTAGCTTAATAAGAGCTCGCTGCACTGGGAACCTGGGTGGGTAAGAAGGCCTTGGTCAGCCTGGCTTCACATCTCTCCACTTAGAGCCATCCAGTAAGGCTGACGTTAGCTCATTAGTGCTTACCCTAGAGGGTCAAACAAGCTTCCAAATTAATTGGAAAGTCAAGACCATGTATGAAAGGTATTTCAAACATTCCGAAAACAGTTAACATTAATAAGGGACTTTTATTTTAAAATGCGATCTGTTAAATTAGTGGTGAAAACAGGTTGATGACCAAGTGGTGCTGAGACCAGTGACAAGCCATTTGAAAAATATAAAGCTGGACCCCTAGCCCACTTTTTATATCAAAATAAGTTCCAAGAGGGCCAAAATTTTAATCATAAAAACATGAAATCATAAAATTTTATTTTTTAATTTATCAAAAATTTAATGTAGGGCTTATTTTGTATCAACACTGTACTCTAATACAGAAGAAAACATGGCTCAACTTCTTTACAATCTTGGAGTGTGAAAAACCTTTCTAAGAAGGAGATTTCATATAAACCCAGAAGCCATAAAAGAAAAGACCAAGGAATCTGATTCTGTGCAACTGTAAAACTCTTGTGGGATGAAAATACTATTTTAAAAAGTCAAAACACAAATAAGAAACCTGAAAAAATAGTTCATACAGATATGATGAACAAAGTTCTAATAAACCTAATTTATAAAGGACACATAAAAAAATCAATGAGAAGAAAAAAACATTATCAATCCAGTAGAAAAATGGGCTAAGAATGAGTAAGCAGTTTTCAGAAAAATGGCCAATAATCACGTGAAAAGATGCTCAACTTGTTTGTAATTTAAAAATGCACAGCAAAACAGAATGGTATCATTTTATATCTCCCAATTTCCCAAAACTGCATAAATTTTTAACACCCCAGGCTGGTGAGCTAAGGGGACACAGGCCCCCTCATGCAGTGTGGCTGAAGGTGCCCCTTCTCCAAATGACAATTTAGCAACTACCCTAAATGCACTGATTAGTCTCAACAAATCCCCTTCAAAGGATTTCCCTAAGGATACACTTGAAGGAACATAAAAGTTCCAAAAGCAAGACACTCACTATAGAATTGTAACAGCAGCAGCAGCAGCAACAACAAAAATGGAAACAACCTAAATGTTCATCAGTAGGGGACTGGCAGATAAATTACTTGCAGCATCTATACAGTGGGGTACACTAAACAGCTGTTATAGAGACTGCAGAGACCTTAAAGTAGACCTCTAGCCAAGTTTCATGAGCTCTATTAATAAGAAAAAAACAATGTGCAGGTCAGTGTTTACACTGGGATTCCATATGTGTTTAAAAATATTTGTGCCTACGTTTTTCTCTGATTCATTAATAAGATATATTAATAGTGGTAACCTTCTGGAGGCTGCTAAGAGGAAAAAATTTATTTTTCAATTTAAAAATAATAAATTTTAAAGAATAAAAATGTTATGACTGGCTTCTGGGTAATGGCCCCAAATGCAGCATTATCTTTTCAACCAACATTTAGGGGACAACCATTGTATGCCAGGCACAAAGCCAGATGATGGAGATACAAAGGCAAGAAAAACAATCTCTGAATTTAGTTCCAAAATACCGTAAAGAGACTGAAAGAAAAGAAAAAAAGCGGCCGGGCGCGGTGGCTCACGCCTGTAATCCTAGCACTCTGGGAGGCCGAGGCGGGCGGATCGTTTGAGCTCAGGAGTTCGAGACCAGCCTGAGCAAGAGCGAGACCCCGTCTCTACTAAAAATAGAAAGAAATTATAT
>CM052436.1:125692085-125721261 GCA_028533085.1 Varecia variegata
TCGCAGTTGTAGGGCTAACTTCCTCATCTCCTTGCTGGCTGGCAGCTGAGGGCTGTTCCCAGCTGCTAAGGGCTGTCTGCATTTCTCAGCTCTGTCCCCCTTCCTCTACCTTCAAAGCCAGCAAGGGTGGGTCAAACCCTTTCACACATGGAATTTCTCCTGCCTCTTCTTCTGCTCTGTTGTTGTATCTTTCTGACCCACTTTTCTTCCTCCCCTTCCACTTCCTAGGACTCATGTGATTAGATTGGTCCACGCAGACTATCCAGGATAATCTCCCCATCTCAAAGTCCTTAACCTTAGTTGCGTCTGCAAAGCCCCTTTTGCCATGTAAACTAACATATTCAGAGGATCCAGAACTTAGGGCGTAGATACATTTGGGGAACCAGTAATCTGCCTGCCACAGCAATCTTCTGGGGTGGGCCATAGGACCACCTTCTAGGTGGAGCAGTGGGAAAAGCCCTTATTTAGCTCCTCTACTCACCGTGGGGCCATGGTCAAGGTCATCCTCTCTTGGAACCTGGGCAACCTCATTTGTGTCATGAGGGGATCAGACTGGTTTACCTTTAAGATCCCTTTTGGCTCCAAAAGTTAAGACATATTGAGATGATTGAGGGTAAATTGGCCTTTTGAAAACACAGAAGTCCTTCTGGCTGACTTAGTTAGGACTGGTAATTAGTTGATTAATTGAAAATGGTCATGTGGAGAATTGTAAAAGAAAAAAGTAAAACCAGGCCATAAACTGAAGCTTAAATCTATAAGTGCCTATTCACTCACCAATCTTTAGTGTTGGCCTTTTCTTAACTGAGTCACTGGCTAGAGCACTGCTTAAAGTTTTTTGTGTAAATCACACCGTGCTATGTGCCATTTCTATTTCCTGTATCTTTAAAGAGAAGCAAGAAGGTCAAGACATAAGCAAAGCAATGTCTCCCAGGTTTCTCTTCTGGATTTTCAGGATTTTCCCAAACTTTCTTGATTACATTGCTCACTCTTACTCCTTTAGAAAAGTATCATTTTAATAATTTGCCTTTATCAAGTCTTTCAAAGCACTCAACTTAGTTTTGATTATTACCTTGAGCTAGGGTGACCAACTTGTATTTGTCTGGGATGGTTGGCCATCCTGCCTTGAGCCTTATGCATACTTAATTATAGATTAGTACTGGTGCTACATCTCTATTTCCTTATATCCTTCAACTGAATTTTCAGAAATCAGTAGTATTACTTACCACCATAGAGCATTCTGCAATTTTGTGTACTTATAAACAGGTTTTTAAAGATAAAACTGAATTTTTATGTTTTCCAGAAAATCTCTAGCCATGACGGACTATGTCTCTTCTTCCAGAGTCAGGATAGGGGAACAGAGGTTCTTCAGAGTTGGCCTGGCTACTAGGCCTTCTCTGCCTACCCCATTCCCTCCTTGCTGTTTGTCCAGACTTCTGTTCTTGTGTAGAGACCTCAGTGCATCTGCTGGGATGAGAACAAGGGTCCCTGGGATGCACTAGAAAGTACAAAGCTTGCTACTGTTATTGTTACTGAAGTCAGGACAGGGACATCATGGAACAGTTTAGGGCAAGGGTTGGCAAACTGCAGCCCACAGGGAAAATCTGGCCAACCAATTGTTTTTATAACTAATTTTAGTGTAACACAGCCACGCCCATTTGTTTATGTATTATCTAATGGCTGCTTTTGGCTACAATGGCAGAGTTGAGCAGTTGAGACAGAGAAGGATCAGCAAAACCTAAAATGTTCACTACCCAGCCCTTTACCGAAAACATTTGCCGATCCCTGATTCAGAGCATGGACTTGGCTGAACCAAATGTGGCTCTGTGTTTAAAACCTAGTTTTGCCACTCACTAGCTGTGTGACCTAGGGAACTTCACTCATCCTCTCAGTGCCTCAGTTTCTTCATCAATAAGGTAGGTTGTTGTGAGGCTACAATGAGACCATGTGCGTAAAACTCAGAGCCACCACAGAGTAAGCATTCCTAAGAGGGTGCTGCTAGTAGAGTTCAGATTCATTTTGGTGGGGGCCTACCCCTAGCCAATTCTAATTATTCAGAATAAAGTTAGTAGCTGATTTCAAGGTAAAAGTCTTCCCAGGAAGAGGCATAGATGAACCTGAAACAAAAGGCCTCATTATTTAAAAAAATAATTGATAAATGGGCAAAAGACATCAACCGAGAGTTCACAGAAAGAGAAATGCAAATGGCCTCAAACATGAAAATGTGCTAAATGCACTCGTAATAAAAGACATGCAAATCAAAGCCATGTATCCCATACCGATATGGCAAAATCCAAGTGTGATAACACACTGTACTGGCAAACCTGTGAAGAAACACATTCTCACACAGTCTGGAGTATAAATACATATACTCCTATGATGTCCAGTTCGGTGATATCTAGCAAAATTACCCCCCAAATTTAAAAAAATACAAACGCACATTCCACATGAGCCAGCAACTCTGCTCCTATGCATTTACCCTAAGGTTCATCATATGTGTGCGAAATGATATATGTACAATGTTCCTCACTGAACCAGCAAAGCATTTGGTTAAAGTAGAAAAAATTGAAAACAACTTTCGTCTCTATCAAAAGGGAGTTGATTGCATAAATTATGAATAAATTTCATTCAATAGACTTCATTGCAGACTTCTTGAAATCAATGGGGCAGCTTTCTATATCCTAATATGGAAAGATATTCATGAAATATGGTTAAATGAGAAGAGGGGGAGGTTCAGATCAGTATCTTGGTATGCAACCATTTTGCAAAAGAGGATAATACTAATGCATTATTTGCTTGTTATGTATATGGAAAGATAGGCAAGAAACTTAGGACAATGACTATGATTTTTAAAACAAGTAAATAAATTATCTTTTAAAAAAATTAGATAAAATGTTGTGAAATGTTTTAATGGTGGAACAGAAAGTAGACTGAATAACTGCTTCATGCTGTGAGTTTTACACACACACACACACACACACACACACGCACGCACACACAGCCCCCATCAGTTTTTAGCAACTTGGCAGCATGAATCTAGTTAGAACTTTCTAGAGCTATTTTTTTTAAATTAGGAAAAAATGCATAGGCCTATGCAAATAAAAGGTCCAGTGCACACTTCAATAGCACAGCTGGTAGAGCTGAGGACTGCAGACTGGACAAAAGGTCCACCTTCCGAGTTATGATTATAGTCAGACACGGCTCTCCCTCCCCCAACCCACATCAAACCAGGACGTCCTACTCCTGTTTCTTTCCAAATTCATTCGGTCATTGAAACAGCAGTTACTAAGCACAGTCTATGTACTGGGTCCATGTTGGGCTCCAGTAAGGAACAAAACGCAACCCCTGCCCTTAAATTTGAACTGCCAGGTTAATGGGGAAGACAAATGTGAAAAATAAAATATACAGAGTCAAGAGAAAAATAATGTACAAAAGTTTAGTGTGCACAGAAAACAGACTGAACCAGCCTCAAGGCTGGTCCTGAACTCCAGATTTAAGGGGTAAGATTCTGTCACTTGTTCTGTGCTGAACCTGCATCTACTATGGACAAGTCTGTCTCTGTCACTTCAGAGAGTGCTCCCAACCTCTGTGAGGTGGACATTTACACTGCCTCCACAAAGGGAACACCCTGCAATTTCTGTCCCATATACCCATTCCTCACTCTCCTGTGATGTAAGGCGGGTCCTCCCACAGCTCCAGGGGAGGGCACGTGACTAGGCCTAAGCCAATCAGCACATCTCATTTTTCTGGGCCCAGTGGTTGGTTCAAGAATGATCAAGTGGCCGGGGGTGGTGGCTCACGCCTGTAATCCTAGCACTCTGGGAGGCCGAAGCGGGTGGATCGCTCAAGGTCAAGAGTTCGAGACCAGCCTGAGCAAGAGCGAGACCCCACCTCTACTAAAAAATAGAAACAAATTATCTGGCCAACTAAACAGATATATATATATATATTAAAAAAATTAGCTGGGCATGGTGGTAAATGCCTGTAATCCCAGCTACTCGGGAGGCTGAGGCAGGAGGATTGCTTAAGCCCAGGAGTTTGAGGTTGCTGTGAGCTAGGCTGACGCCACGGCACTCACTCTAGCCAGGGCAACAGAGCGAGACTCTGTCTCAAAAAAAAAAAAAAAAGAATGATCAAGTGACCTAAGCTAGGCCAATCAGAGAGAAGCTTGGGATTTTAGTGGAAATTACCAGAAAAGGGGCATACTCCACTATCCTAGAATCTGCAAGGAAAAGACTGGAGCTTCCGAAACCATTGTGTCACTATGAGGGTTGAGCCTGCAGCCATCAGAGGTCACCATGAGGCACCTGAGGATGAAGCCGACTGCACAGCAGGCAGAGCCGGGAGACAGAGACGAACTGGGTGCCGGTGGCTGTTAGAGCTCTGCGTCTGGCTGTCTGCGAAGCCCGCCCTACCCGGAACTCTTCTCCTCTTTGCTTCAGCCAGTTTCAGTTGTGTCTTACGAGCCCTGACCCAGCCACTCTTTGAGAAACGCTCAGGATGCCCGGGCTCCGCCAGTAGCAGAGCCATCAGGACTACATCCTTCCCATCCTGAATTCCCGTGGGAGACAAGGGTCTTCTGTGTGTTCCACTTTATTTAGAAGCTCATTGTTCTGTGTGTCTATCATTGGATTTCATTCCTCTTTCAGCTAACATTTAGGAAACCTGCAATACCCTTGGTTGAGTTTTTTCTAACAGCTTTATTGAAATATAATTCACATAACATACAATTTACCCATTTAAAATGTTCTGGGAGTAGGTGGGGGTGTCCTTGCTCTGGGGAAGGTCCAGTGCTGAGAGACATTCTCTCCCCTAGTCCTACAGCTTCCCCATGTCCCGGTTCCCACAAACCCTGGAGCCTCCCAGGCCCCTTTGCCACTGCAGAGGCATTTCCCTCAAGTGGGTCCTGCACAGAGAGCTCACTGCTCAGTTCTGTGCCGTTTGAGCAATCTGGGCATCCAGAGAAGGTGCCAAAGTGGCCCCAGCGCACCCCTTTGACATGGTGAAGCTTTCATTCAATAGGCTGCCATAGGGGTGCGGGCAACTTGGCTTTCCCTGAGAAGGTCCTTTCCTTTCCTTGCTCAGGGCCTGGGAGAGCCTTGGGCTGGTGCTCATTCCTCACGGGACCCAGCATGCTCAGCATTGGGGACCTTTCAGAGAAATCAAAGAACTCAGATGTAGGCGGGGCATAAGAGCAGACTTATGTGGAGATTGGTTGATAGAAAACCAATGTGTTTTCAAAGAAATCAGTTAATCAAGAAACATCCCATCTGCAGAAACTCCCATCACTTAAAAGGCATGATATCAGAGGAGAAACATCTCCCTCATCCACAGTGGTAGACTGTTTAGAAAGAAATGAGCCACAATTCCACAGTCTTCTCTGTATCCGTGCCCCTTTGCTCTGTGGCTTTTAGTTCCTCCCATCAAAGCATGTCATCTTTCCCACTCCTTGAGTCTGGGTTGACCTTGTGTCTTGTTTTGACCAGTAGATTGCAGTGGAATGATGCAATGCCAGTGCTGAGATGAGGCCTCAAGGCGTCTTGCAGCCTCTGCCTGCTCTGAACCCTGCCACCTCCACGTGAACAAGCCTGGCCTCATCTTCTGAGAGATGGGTGGCACCAGTCACCCCTGTTGCCACAGCAGACAACCACTTAACTACTAGACACATGAGTAAGGTCGCCCTAGACAGCCCGGCCCTAGGTGACCATATATAGATGAATGATGACGTCCAAGATCAATCACATCCAATCGAGATAAGTAGAACTGTCCAGTTAACCCACACCCTAGTAAGCAATAACGAATCATTCTCGTTTTAAGCCACTGGTTTAAGTTTGGGGTGAGGAGGTTGTTACACAGCAATTGGTAACTGACACATCCCCTCAACTCTGTTCTTGCTGTGGCCTGAATCTCCAGGCAACCATCTGCTCGGGCTGCCTGTTGACAAGCCACCCTATGGACCGTTCTTGCAGAATTGACTTGTCAGGCTGACACCGCAATCATACAACCTCCAGAAAAGGTCTAATTCCCAGAGGGAAGAGAATTTCCTTTTTTTCCTGATATGATATTTACCTTTCCAAGAAAAATGGATCTAGAAGCCCTCATGATTAGGGGGCCTCTTCAGGCAAAGGCACTAGAGTTTGTGGCCCTGTCATTTGCCCTGTTCTTGAGTCACTGGGCATGGCTGGATGGAATGAGTTTTGTGTTACCAATGGGGTTTAATGCACTGGTTGTGTACACTGGGCCAGTTGGGTAGAATTCTGTCTGTCTTGGAGAAATGGCTTATGGTTTTTGCCACATTCACTCATCTGAAAATACCTTTTAGGCCCTAATATTTTCTAAAACTGTGCCAAGTGCCAGGGACACAAAAACAAGCTCATAGCATGATGGGGTACTTATGCAGGTTAAAAAAATAATAATCAGTGGCACTCTAAGAAATACCATAATAGAAGTTCATTCACAGTTTTGTGGGGCAAAGAGAAGAAAGCCCCAACCTGCCCAGGGTAGGGCAGAGTGGGGACAAGGAAGGCTGCACTGAGGAAGACATGTGGAAACAGTGTTGAAGGGTGGACAAGGAGGCCACCAGAATGAGGGGGTGGAGTGTGCTCGAGACCTGCCTCTCTCTGTCCCTACCCACCAGCAGCACCATGCTCAAGTGCCTTTGGAGATGTTGAAAGCTCCACCTCTTCTAGAACAGAAGCTGGCACTTCTTGAGCCCTGCTGAAGTGTCAAGTACTAGACTAAGGAAATAATATGAATTAGGTCATTTAGGTCATTTAATCTGCACGACCTTCCCAACTATTAAATAGTATTAGGATTATTAGGCCCATTTTATGAGGAAGAAGCTAAGGTTTAGGAATGACTTATCTAAGGTCACCAGCGATTACTCACCAGTTAAGTGACTGGGCAAAGGCTCCGTTCTGCAAACCATGCTCTCAGCCCCCTGCCACACTGCCCTTGGGGACCACCATGTCGCTCAGTGATACTCTGGGCGCTCTGCATTGTCCCTCCTTGTGTCCTTCACTCCGTGGATTTCCTTTTACTTATTTATCCTGCTGGAGATGTGTTGAGTTCTCTGAATCTGTCGATCAGATGCTTTCATTATTTCTGAGACGTTCTTAGGCACTGTCACCTCACTCCATCCTCCATGTTTCTTAACCTCTCCTATTCCTCATGTCTGAATATCTGCATCATTTCTTCAGATCTATCTTCCAGCTCACAAATTCACTCTTCAGATATGTTGAATCTGCTGTTAAATCCACAAATTGAGTTTTTTATCTCATTGATTTTTCATATTTATAAGTTCTATTTGGCTCTTTTTCAAATCTGCTTTTTCTTTACTCATGTTTTTAACCTGGCTTTATTTTATTGAAACCATATTAAACACATGTATTTTATACCATCTAACTCAATATTCCAATACCTGAGGTGTGAGCCTGTTGTCTATGCTTTCAGGCTAGCTGGTGGTAAAGACTTCTCAGAGAACATAGAAATCCTTTCTCCCCAGTCACTCAGTACCCAGGTTTAAGACAAGCAATCTTCTTTGCAGTCCCCAGAGTGGGGCGCTGGTTCACCTTGCACGGGGTGTGGATCTCTTTGGAGCCCCAGCTTTATAGGGGTCTCCAGCTGGGCACTACCTCTCCTCCCCAAAGCCCCACAACACTGTGCCCTCAAGGCAAAATCGAGATACAGTATTCCACTTACCTCTCTGGATTCCACTGTCACTGAATTTTAGGCTGGCGTGTTTTGAGGTCTTTTTCCCCCTCATGGATGTATTTTTTTTAATGTAGCATTTTTAGTTTTGTTCATCAGAAGATTCAATCTGGTTACCCAACCCACCATACTACCAGACACAGACATAGCATCTTACTACTCCATACAAAAGAAACACCTTGTGAAAATAATAGCCAGCATCTATTGAGCGCTTACTATATGCTAGACTTGGGCTGAGCCTTTTACATGTATCATCTTATTTAATGCTCAGTAACCTTCTCAGTTAGATTCTCAGTTTATAGGTAAGGAAATTGAGCTCATGAAGATTACATGATTTGCCCAAGGTCACAAGCTACAAGACACCTGCTGCCTTACTCAGAGAATACATGTCCAACCACCCTGCCGCCTTGCCTGGGTGATGCTTTGTATATATTATTTTGCAAAGAGGTTGCCTCTCTTAGATAACTGGAAGTGTTTCTCCTTTTGTGTCCCATTTTGTTTTTGCCAAACAAGTTAATCCACTGTGTCCCTCCTGGGATGCTCTGTTGTCCTCACTGTGATTGGACCATGACACCCCTGACTGTAGACCAGTTGTCTCTTCTCGGCATGGCTAACTGTAAGGATTTGTGAGCCTGGAGCTGCAATCACTTTTTCTGTCATGGAGCAAGAGCCAGCCTGTGGAAGAAACCAATAGAAAGGAAAACAGCAAGAGATGGAGGAGAGAGATTGACACCTGATGACATGATGTTGAAATTTGGATCCAGCAAACTACAGCCAGAAAACCCTTTATACTTGCCAGCACTTGAGACAGTAAATTCCCATTCTGTGTTGAAGCAGGTTTGAATTGATTTTCTTTCACTTACAACCAAGGACTCCTGACTGATAACTGTTTCCCTCCCTCCCCAGCCTAGAATAATTACAACCGAGGAGACGTGCTTTACATGGAGCAGTCTGGAAGACATCGCTCTAACCGAGGTGGCTGGCTTGGCACTGACAGCAGTGGGACAGCCTGACATTATGTGCCCCTGATGCCATGCAGGGGACACACAACAGCACCTTGGGGCATTCTTACCAGAAATATTTAACCCCAATAATCACAAAGAAAAAAATTGCAGAACACGATGTTCTGAAGACTGTTCTGAAGGATGTTCCAAAGGATTTAGGATCACAAAAAATGGAGGTAAGTGGAGGACTGTCCTTCACTGGGGGAGATTAAAGTTTCATAATAGCCAAAGGCAATAATTTATAAACCTTGACTAGATTCTGGATTGAAAAAAAATAGCTATAAAGGACATTTATGGGACTATTGAGGACATTCAGGTATGGTCTGTGCGTTGCATCATGTAATTGAAATAAAGTTGATTTTCTTGTGCTAATGATGGCTTGAAGTTAGAAAGGCAAATGTCCTTGTTCTTGGGACTTAAACTAAAGTATTTATGGGTAAAACTTTATTTGTCTTCGAATGATTATTCTGGATGGTTTGGCAAAAAGGAAGTATTATATGTGTATATATTGAGAGAAAGAGAGACCTGAGCAGGAATGGTAGGTTGTTCAAAGCCAGAAAGCCTGGCTGAGGGGCAGAAAGGTGCACATCACACCATCCTTTTAACATGAAAAATAAGTAGATTTTTAAAGAGGCTATAAAAAGACCTGGGGCGCTAAAGCCAGCCAGTCCTGGCTCTACCGTTTCCTAGCTGTGTAACTGAGAACACATAATTTATCTTCTCTTGCTTCAACTCTTCAGCTATCAAATGGGGATAATAACATTAATAGAATCTACCTCATAGGCTTATTGGCAGAATTAAATGAGATAAATAGATGTAAAATGCTTAACACAGTGCCTGGTCTACAGTAGATGCTCAATAAATACTGTTTTTAACATTAAAATAAGAAGGAGGAAGAGAAGAAGGGGAAGGGTAGAAGGAGGAGAAGAAAGAGAAGAATAAAAAAGGAGGAGGAGGGGTAGGGAGGAAGAGGAAGGAGAGGAAGTACAGGGGAGAGGAAGAGGGCGGAAAAAGGAAGAGGGGAGAGGTTGCGTCCCTTCCCCCTCTCCAGCCAGTGGCATTCAAGTCTCAAGTCCCTTACAGAAGCCAGAAGCCCTGAATTAGGGCCTGGCTCAGCCACTGCCGACTTGGTGATGTGGAGCTGGCCCTGAACCCCTGAGTCTCACTTGCTCTCATGGGGTTGAGGTCCCTCAGTCTGCCCCAGCCCTTGGCACTCGCTGGACGTCTCCAGAGCCTTCCTGCACAGCTGGATTTCCATCTGTTCTGTAGACACCGTCAGATACCGCAGTCTATAATTACATTTGTATCTGTGTCAATATCTGTACAGTGACTGCAAAGAGTGCCTGGAGACAAGAAAAGATGCTGGCCAGGCAATCCTGCAGACACTCACAAACATTCCAGGTAGCAGTTCACCTTGAAAACAATCTAATTTACCTGTTTTCAAAATTGTTTCTTGCCGTGAATCCATCAATAAAAAGTGATCTCATGCAGAATCTTTCACTACCGGCTCATCTCTTGTACTTCCTTCCCAAGTGGCCCACAGAGAGCATATCCAAGCTTGGGGACACTGCATTCAGTTCAGCATGTTCTTCATATGTGAGCTAGACAGTAAGTAGGACCTGGATTAGAATTTGGGGCTTCTGAGTCCCAAAGAAAGAGGGCTGGGAATACATTTTTGGTGGCGCAACCAGAGCCAACCCTCCCTAAAAGAACTACAGTATAAACACAGGACAGAGACCGCTTAATTTTCAAAGAAAGTGGGATCTGCCCCTGTCTGGCCTGTGGGTGGGTGTATGACCCAGTTCTGGCCAGTAGGATGTAAGGGGAAGTGTGCTGGGAACCATTGTTCCCTCCTTGGTAAGAGACAGAAAAGGAAGGAGAGTGTCCCTGTTCTAGTCTAGTCTGCCTCTTCTTTGAACATGGCTGCTCAAGTCATGATGTCTGGAATTGTTGCTGCCATTTTTTGACATGAAGGGGCCTAGAGGATGGCATTGACACCAATTCAGAGCCTGAATCAATATCAGCAGCTCCCCACCTCCAGACTTCTTCTTATGTAAGAGAAACGAAGCCCTGTTGCATGAGCCCCCCTCTGCCACGAATTGTTCCTTGCTCCTGAAAGCATCCATAACTGATTCAAGGGATTCGTGTAAATCTGCCACACGTTTATTTTCAAATCTGAGCATTTTTAGCTGGAGTGTTGCTTGCCTAGTTTAAAAATATTCAACTGGCATCAGAAAGAAAACAGCCCTGCTTTTGTGTACTCATTGAGTGCTTGTCTGAGGCAAAGTGTGTTCACGCCCTGAGAAAGGCCGGTTAAAGGAGGAAGGAGTGGAGGCGTTTTCTTTTGTAAACACTTTTCTTGTTGCCCATGTCAGGACAAAGCCACCTCAGCTGCCCACAGTGCACTGAAAAGGATGGAGAAAGACGTCAGGCTGTGCCAAGAGAAATACTGTGCAGGGAGCAGGCAGGGGACCCATCACGACCCGTGAGTTCAGGCATGGCGGGAGGCAGAAGCACCATTCCCAGTCCTGGGGGGCTTGTGAGCCCATGTCACCAAGTGGAGGGAAGAAAACCAGCAGGAGTCCTCTCATCCCAAAGGGCCCTCCCCAAGGAAAGAAGGCTGAAAGGCACAAAGGACTTGGGCTTGGGAAAGAAAGGGACATGGCCCCAGACCAGTGTGGCTACCTGTGGCTATGGTAAGATGACCAACTGTCCCAGTTTGTCTTAGACTGAGGGGTTTCCCAGGATGTGGACTTGAAAAGTAGGAATGTCTTGGTTGTGGAGCCTCTAAAAGGGGTTACATGAATACATGAGATACACCTGAGCTAGAGCCCCACCTCCTCAGCCCTCCCGCCCTAATATGGGGAAGGAGCAGCACAGCAGGCCTGCCTGTGGTTTGGGACATTCAGGCTGAGTTGTCTTCAGTCACTCATGGGGTCTAAGTGAACAGAAGGCAATGAATAAATGAATGAACGAGTGACTCCAACTGGGTAATTGCTTATATTTATATGATAGTTCTGTTTCCAACACGATTATCTTCCATTGGCTAAGTGTAAATTCCATCAACTGACCAACACTGGGGAATCCACTACCTCCCACTGCAGGGCTCTGTGGGACAATGAAAACACATTTGAAGCCACGAATCAAAAAAAAAATCACCTTCACACGTATTTCATGCTCATACCTTTCTGCCCTGAAGGAACTTGTTTTCCAGTTGAAGAGCTGAAATGAGCATAGAAAAGGTGAGTTACAATCCAGAAGCTTGTGCCCAGTGCCAAAGAACAGGGGCCCACAGGAAGTGCCATGGAGACGCCCCCTGGTGTTGAGACAGTGACAACCTTTCCTGTGGTCTGGGCTCTGGGGCATGGTTTACACAGGTCATCTCCTTTTATGCTCCTGACAGTCCTGGAAAGTGGGTACTCAGACCACCATTTTACAGGGGACACCTAATGTTTGCACAATCTAAGTACCTGCCCAAGGTTGCACAGAGAGTAAGTCGTGGATCCTCCAGACGTCATCCTTTTAAACCCACAGTCTGCTACTTTTGTGCTCCAGGGACAGAAGACCTGGGTGGGTCCTGATGCTGCTGCTTAATAGCTGTGTGACCTAGGACAAGAAACCTCACTTCTCAAACCTCAGTGTCCCTACATGCAAAATGGGGCTGAAAGTAGTGCTGACCTCATCAGGCTATATGGACAGTTCTTGGCCCACAGTAAGCTGTCTGTGAATGGCAAGGACCAAGAAGAAGAGTACTCAGGAGTACAGCACAGAGGGACTATGAGAAGGTCACTCTGGCAGGTGAGGAGGAGCTAGTAGGCTGAGGCAGAAGGCTGAGAGGGTCAGCCCAGGGGTGCTCAACCACGGCTGCACATCAGAATCCCCTGGGATGTCACACCCTGCACCAGCCACATCTGAGCATCTGAGAGTGGGAACCAGCCACCAGTGTTTCTGCAACTCCCCAGGTGACTCTGGTGTGCATCCAGAGTGGAAGGCCATTGGCCTGGCCCTTTGCTATTAGACGTGTGGACCTTGAAGGAGCATCAGCATCACCTGGGAGCTTGTTAGAAATGTAGAATCTCAGGCCCCACCCCAGGTCTGCTGAATTGGAATCTGAATTTTAACAAGATCCCTAGGTGATTCATGTGCACACTAAAGTCTAAGCATCCCTGGACTAGCCTTTGAGTCAAACAGATAAGGAAAATAAGCAAAATGCCAAGCAGGCTTTGAACCTGATTAAAATCCAAAGTGCAAGTTGGAGGGGAAATGAGGGGTGGCTATTTACAACGATTGCAAATGGATAACCTTATCTCCTGGCAAACACAAAGGGCAAGGGCATAGGTCTCAGTGCATTTAAACTTCAATGAATCTGTGATTGTGGATGTTCAGGAAATCAGGGATTCTGCTGGTCGCCCAATGTTTGCTCACCCGCCACTGTATCAGCCAGAAGACTACATTATCTGGTGTCAACAACACACACACTGGGCCCTGGCCTGGGATTAGCAGGAAAATATCAGCCTGTGAGAGGCTTTGGAATCATTACAAGGAAGTAATTCCCAAAGGGCCTTTACTCGACCAGAATGAGCAGATCTCCATCCCTGAGCAAACAGGGGCCACTGAGGCAGGCTCTGAGGAGAGCAGGTGGCAGCTGGCTTCCGGCCAGGGCATGAGCTTGCCGTCTGTGGATAAAGCAAAAGCCTAAATAAACACTGGGAGAGACATTCCATGCTTTGTGGAATCTTAGAGCAGCAGTTCTCAAACTGGAGTGCTCATTAGGGTCTGCTGGGGGCTTAACACAACACAGTTGCTGGGCCCCACCCCCAGCTTCCGATGCCATGGGTCTGGAGATTCAATGACAAGGCCTGTTAGGTCCACAGGTATTGCTTCACCTGAAGAGTTGGCGACCTCTGTCGTACTGTGACCCCAGCCATTGGACTTTCTTGGGGGGAAAAAGGGGAATCTGTAACTTCTAGATCCTGAAGACATGATATAAACTAAATTCTTATCAGTATTTCACTGTCATTTGATAAAAGTTGGCTAAAAAGCAAATTCTACATCTTATATGGAAATCATTCAAGAAGACAGTACAAATATGAAGTCTCGGTTTTTCAAAAGCACATCAGTCTGGTTCAGTATCTGCCATTATCTCAGAATGGCCAACTCTTCTGAGTCATGGACCTCTTTGATAATCTGATCAAAGCTACGAATCCTCTCCTTGAAAAATGGACATTAACACAAACTTGTATCTGCAATTTCAGGAAACCCACAGACCCTTGAATCCCTTCCTTGAATTCATCTCAGAATTTTCTAAGTAAGACCAAAATGGAATTCTGCTACGTTTGCTTCCCATTACTCATTCACACTTCTGATATCACCATCCTTATTCCTTTTAGAGTCTACCCACTTTCAGCCCCTGAGCACAAGATTGGAGCATGTGACCTAGGGCTGAGCCAATCAGTGTGTCCCATTCCCCTGGCTACAGTGATTAGCTCAGGGATAGGCACGTGATACATTCAGTACCAGTAAGACTCTATAAAAATTAAACAAAGGCCAGTTAAGTTTCTCATTGATGCCAGCGATGAAGGCTGTAGCTGCAGGAGCTAGAAGCTAGCAGTTGCCACACTGGGACCACAGAGGAGAGTCTTTGTGAGAATGCCTTCAACACAAAGTAAGCAGAGCCAAGAAACAAAGAGAGAAACCAGGTCCTGAACACAGCGTCTGAGCCCTAGAGTCCCTTCAGATATACCCCTGGACAGTTTAACAAATAAATCCTGTGATTCCATGCTCAACCCAGTTTGAGTCTCTCGCAACAGAAGGCACCTTGACGGATAATCTTCATTAATTCACCGACTGTTTTGATGATTCCTCATGCAGCTGCCAATTAAACAATGTCAATATACAAATTTCTTTATGACCTGATGTTGCCCTTCCACTTTCAGTAAATCCTTTCATTCCTACAGTTAATCCTCAGACTCCTTTATAAATAAACCCCTTCCAATACAAAGTTTCTTCAGTCACATGTACCAGTAATGTTTACCACAGAATCGCAAATCATAATACTCCATCACATCCTATTGTCATAAGTGAATCATATAAATCTGACTAAAGCAGCCTAGCCTGAGGTCTGACTTTGGGAAACTACTTAACAAAACAAGTTTTCTGAAAACAAAAAATTCAATGCAGTAATTGTGATTAAAATGTAATTTTAATTAAGAGTATTCTTCCTCAAGGATACACATGTCATTTTTTCAGACTACATATTATTGATTTCTGTCAAGCCAGCCAGACCCCAAGATTAGGTGAATTCCCCATAGCCCTAGGAAAAGAGCTGTGGCTTGCAGCAGAGTTTGGTCTCTGCAGCCAGGCTGACCTGAGATAAAATCCAGGCTCCTCCACTTATTAATTTATACCGCCTCTGGGTCTCTATTTCCTCGTTTATAAAAATGAACATGTTAACACATCTCCTGCAAAGCTATTTAGAGAATGTGAGGGCTCCACACTCCCTCCTTCTGCACAAGTCAAGCTCAGTTTTTTGTCATCCAGACACAACTCCCAGAGTACTGGGAGATGTGCTTATTGTTTTGAAAATTAATAAAGGGAAAGAATCAAACATGTATCATGCTCTGTACACATTGTAACTGAATGTAACTGAAAAGTTGAGGGGGTATTTCTCTTTCCAGAAGAATTTTAGCTAATAAATGAAGAAGCAATGATGGAATTAGAACATCACCAGTTTGCAACCCCTAATGAATTAGTGGATTTGAGCATTGAGCATCAATGGCTGCCCACATCCCCAAAGCGGAGATCACTGGACAGTGTGTGCCTCCTGATCAAAGAACACAGCACACCCGTGAAATGATCTTGCCAAAACACATCGAACCAGAATCTGGTGAAGCCTCTATCAAACCACCAATTTTCAAAAAATACCCAGGACAGAGGAATTTGTTATATGTTACCATGGAGATGCAATCAACAACATCCAGACTATGGGAAATTCTATAGGTGAGCAACCTAGTTTCTTCAACACAAAAATTTGAAAAAATAAGAGAGGTAACTTACTGGCTGATTGGAATGCTTGGACCATATTTGGATCTTAGTTGAAATGAACCAAGTGTAAAATAAATTTGAGTTGATCTGATAAATATGAATGCTGACTGTGTATAATAATAAATTGTTAAATTTTAGATGCAATAATGGTACCGTGGTTATGTTTTTAAAGAGAAATTTTTTTTAGACACACACTGAAATGTTTATGGATAAAAGTACATACTCTCTGGGATTTTCTCCAGAATAATCGGGGAGGGAAGTAGAGGGAGGACATTAACATTGACATTGACCATCATTGAACATGGCCAACATGTGATTCATGTGGGTTCATAATATTATTCTCCAAATTTTGTATGTGTTTGAAATATTAAATAATTAAAAGTTGAAAAAATTCCCAAGCACTGGTGGGTAATATAGAGTTTACTGAAGATTTGGGAGCAGGATGGGAAGCTGGGTTATGAAAGTCGAATTTATTCAAATGTTCCCACCAGACATCCTATCACTCCAGTCTTCTCCTCCATCCCTTCTGCCTCCTTGCCATGTTATCCACCCCTCAAGCCCTCTCGATGCCCCCTCCCCTCTGCAATCCAGTGTACCCCGCTCCTCCCCTCAGCTTCTCTACCCCAGTCAGCAAACCCGTAGTCTTCCATGGAGCCCAACCTCAGCCCATCAGGGCTTCTCCAGCCTACCCTCTGGGGCTCTTTTTGGCCAGACAGTGAAACCCATCTAGGTTTCATGATCTAACCTTAAGTACAAGGATTGAGGGTGGATAGACCGTCAGAGAAATGAAGGTGAAGTTACCAGGAGAAGTGTGAAACAACCCAGCTCTTTGTGGGTCTAGTCTCATGGCTGAAGAATCATTTGGGAGCTTTTAAAAAATAAATATTCCAGGCCGGGCGTGGTGGCTCATGCCTGTAATCCTAGCACTCTGGGAGGCCGAGGCAGGAGGATTGCTGAAGGTCAGGAATTCTAGATCAGCCTGAGCAAAAGCAAGACCCCGTTTCTACTAAAAATAGAAAGAAATTATCTGGACAACTAAAAATATATAGAAAAAATTAGCCGGGCATGGTGGCCCATGCCTGTGGTCCCAGCTACTTGGGAGGCTGAGGCATGAGGATCACTTGAGCCCAGGACTTTGAGGTTGCTGTGAGCTAGGCTGATGCCACGGCACACTAGCCTGGGCAGAGCGAGACTCTGTCTCAAATAAATAAATAAATAAATATGCCAGGGCACAGGTGCACTCTCTGCCTCTCTCCCTCTCTCTCACCCTCCTGACTCAGAATCTCTTAGGTAGGGCAGGGTTACCTGTATTGCCTCAAAGCCTCCACCCACCACCACCACCACCAGGCGATTCTAATTCAGGCAGCGTAACCTGAGTCCAGAATTTGGAAACCATTGGTGGAGTCCATACAGTTTAACAATACATATGAGGAGAGAGAGAAGAGAAATTATCAATCATCTATTAGTCAGAATCTACTAGGCACAGATCCAAATCAGGCCCCAGAAAATGAATGCACTGGATGATCAATTCCCCCTAAACTATGGAGTATTTACATGGGGTCTAGGATGCACAGGGGCAACATTTTGCTGTAGTGCCCTTCTGCCCACCAGCCTGTATGGGGTGGGGACAGGAGGGGAGGGGATGTCCTGTCCCTGCCTTCTACCTATCAGTCCTCAGTGTCCCATCCAGGGAGCACCACAGGATGTAGGAGGCTCCTGAAGGAGCGAAATCCCTGAGGGGTGTGGAGCTGGACTCAGGGTGGACAGTGGAGTGAGTCTCTGCCTCCCTCCCTCCCACTCTCCCTCCTCTCCCTTCTCTCCCTTCCTCCCTGCTTCTGGCACGCACCCCCACACCGACTGCACGAACTCAGAGGGGTGAAGTGGTGAGAGAGCAGGATGTCATACCTACTCTACTGTTTTATATGTCAAGGATTGGCACAAGCAACAGGGAATGTTTCTCTTTTCCAAAACATTTTTAATCCATTCAAGATAAAGAACGGACTCCATCACAGACTCTGGCGAAACAGCTTCCCCGAATTGCCCAATACTTAATTTAAAGCATTTAATAGGCAGTTTTTCAAGAATTTATTGATGTATAGCTTTTTTCCCATCTGTGAAATGGTGATGTAATAGTACCTACTTCCCTAGGCCTCCCTAACTCCCCCTTCCCCTTTATTCCTGCCTTTACATTCCATGGCACTGTCGCTGCCTAATATATTATGTACTTATATTTGATTATCATCACCCTCAAACCTCCTGCTAGGAGGTAATATCCAGGAGGACAGTGATTTTTCTCCGAGAGGCTCATTGCTGTAACCCCAGCATGTGGTACGGTGCCCCGCACGTGGGAGAGACTCGGCAGTCACTTGTTGAGTGCAGGTCAATGTGGATCGCTGTGGTGATGAAATGAGCTAACACAGGCCCTGAGCAAAGTGCCTGGCACCATAGAAGCATTCCGCAAGGATGCACTGTTATTAATATTGCTGGGACCAGTTAGCTTTCAGAGCCCGGCCATTCCATGCACATATTTCCAGAGACTTTGTTTGCAATCCCACCTCACTGGTTTTCCCCTGAAATGAACACTCCCTGGCTCCTAATGGATGTTTGAACTATTCTCACTGGAGGGGCTCATAGGCTTATTTCAAAGCCAGCTGGTCACTTTGTCCCCCTGATATTGTGCACCCACATCACACATGGGTCGAGGCCTCACTGCTGAGGCCTCCTGGGGTTTCCCATATAGATCTCCCAAGGCCTTTAGAGCCCAGGTGGACATCTCCTGTTGAGTAGTTTGCCCCTGTGCCCATCCAATTCCTGTCACCTGCTTCCTCCATTCCCGTCTACCACTCCTCCCTACAGAAATGCTTGGTCCTCCTGACCTATCTATCCTCCAGCAGTGAGCCCCAAACCACACATCAACTGGAATAGAGAGTGCTCTAGCCATGTGGCTTCTCCCCATCTTCAGATTGGGGGGCAGGGTTCACTCCTCCACTCCTCCTCCCTTCCTGTGAAAACATTAGCAATCAAGGCCACCCCACCCCTCTAGGCTCCATGGCTCCCACTCCTGCTTGATACCACGCAGGAGCTACCACTATTACTTGTGATCTTCTGGGGGCCCAGACTGGGTTCAGCCTTCTTTGGGGTCCCCAGTAGGCACGCAAGGATTGCATGTTGAATAAATGAGTGGATATTTGCTGAACAGATGGGATGGCATTTAATGTCTTATCCATAGCCAACGCTGAGCAGTGCTGCACTGTACATTTCGTGACACTCAGCTGATGCCAGCAATGGCTCCCCCTGTTTCTAGCTCCCAGGTTGGGGAGCAAGAAGTCTTGCTGTTTTTCTAACAGATCCTGGAGAGATGAGACATGTTCACAAACTTGTCTTCAAAAAATATATGGCAGCCTCAAAGGGAACGCTAGAGCACAATGATGCTGAGCATTTCTTCATTGTGGGCAAGTGTTACTACCTCAGATTTAATGGCTTTTACAGGGAAATAACAGGAATGTAAGGAAAGTAAAAATGACTACCATGTGGAGAGACAAACAACCACAGAGCCCCAAGGGAAAGAACAGAAACTAGAAAAGCTTGTTTAAAAGACAGACATCAAACTTAGTGGGGGAGGTGGGGGAGGGAGGACAGAAATCACAGTAACTCTGGATTTTCTCAAAAAAAAATGATGTAGCTATTAAAACAAGTAGGAATGGGTTGAAATAACAGCCTTGACAGCTAGAACTAAAGTAGAAAGAAGGTAGGGGAGGGGAGAGATCTCAAAAAAAAGGAAAAGAAACTATTTGAAACACGTAAGATAAAATAAAATGTGTTTGACCCCAAAGAGGAGCATAACATATTTTCCAATCAGTTGAGAGGATTCTGAATTTGGCAAGTTGGGGGACACAGAGGGGGCGCATTTTCAGGCTGTCCCCAGCCATCTAAAAGACCTGGTGGGGATCCCCCAGGAGGATTCCAGTCACCCGCCATCCTCTGGAGCAAGCGGGGTGGGCCTCCTAAGCACATTCCTGGCTGGCCACTTGGGTGCAGGCACCAAAACCTTCCCAGGAGGCTGTTCCCATCCCTGCCCCTTCACAGAACACCCGGCCCCTCGCAACCACCTGCCGGGAAACTCTGCCTGTGTCTAACCCAGTTCTTTCCTTCTGAAACCCGGGATCTTGCCATTCTTTTCCAATGCCCTGCTCACACTCCTCCACAGTGGATCACAGGATGATAGAACTCGAGGCTTGGGGATGGGGTGGGTCCTTAAAAAGTCATCTTCAATTAGACACATAAATCCCCTGGGGAATTGTGCTAAGATACAGATTCTGTCTGAGTCACAGGTCTGGAGTGGGACCTGAGAATCTGCATTTTTTTCTCAAGCTCCCAGGTGCTGCCTGTGCTGCTACTCTCCAAACCACACTTAGACGACAGGACTGTAGGCTTAGCTGTCCTATACAGTAGACTAGCCAAATTAAATCAATTTAAAATTCAGCTTGTCAATCACACCAGCCACACTTCAAGTGCCCAGTGGCCACCATATTGGATAGAACAGAATAGAACAAATAGAACATTTTCATCATCCCAGAAAGCTCTGTTGAACAGCACTGATAGATCAATGGCCCCCTGCAATGGACTGAATGTTGGTGCCCCCCCACCAAATTTATATGTTGACATCCCAACCCCCACTGTGATGGGGGTTGGGATCCCTAATGGAGGTGGGGCCTTTGGGAGGTGACTAGGTCATGAGGGAGGAGCCCCCATGAATGGGATTAGTGCCCTTATATAAAGGACCCCAGGGAGCTTGCTAGCCCTTTTTTTTACCAGGTGAGGACCCAGCAAGAAGTTGTCAGTCTGCAACCCAAAGGAGAACCCTCATAAGAACCAATCATGCTGGCACCCTGAGCTTGGACTTGCAGCCTCCAGAACCCTAGATTTCTATTGTTTGTCAGCCACCCAGGCTAGGGTACTTTGTTATAGCAGCCCAAACTGACTGAGACAACCCCTGAAGAAGAAACCCTTTCTATCTCTTAGTTGGACAGAGATCCCCAAAGTTTCTGCCTGAGGGATCTGGAAGTTTGCACTTCCACAATATGATGCTGTCTGGGTTCAGCTTCATGACAGCTCATGTTCTGTCTCTGAGGCTCACAACCAGTCACTCCCATTTTGAATATGTAAAAGGGTCCAGGATGTAGTATATTATTTAATTCCAAGTAGCCACTATCATAAGATAAACATCTCACATCTCAGAGACAACCTTCCAAAAGGTCTCACTCCCTGCCTAAGGCAGTTGTTATCCGAGGCCCCTGCCCCTGTCCTGTTTGACTCCTGGCTCCAGGAAAACCAAGAAATAAGGTGTTCTTGTCTTATGGGCCTCTCTCACCTTTCACTGAAGAAAATAAAATAACAATCCCCCTCTTGCCCGTGACATTTGGCAGTTTACAGGCAAACGGCTGGCTGTGTGGGTCCTAGTTTTGTGCTCAGGTCTGTGGGGAAGGAAGACAAGGGGCCTTCGCTCTTTCTAAAGGGCAAACAAAATCATCAGAGCAACAGCTCATATGGTCTTCGCTCTTGAAATCATGGAACTCATATGCTGGAGGCATGATTCACAGCACACAAATGCAGGTGGCAAGAAATGTAACTTTCTTCATCATTTTATGACTCATTATAATTTTTATGATAAGCCCTGTGTTAGACACTGGGATATGCCTTCCAGATCTCTCTGCCAGAATAAAGAAGTTATTTCCCTGGCTGCTGGGAGTGCTGCTGGCAGACAGCCCTCTGCTGCCAGCCCCTTTGGCGATTGGCTCAGGTGACGGGAGCCTCCTCACCCAAGGTCATGTTCCCTTTCCCCGATGGCTGCAACCCCCGTGGCAAGAGCAGCTACAATCTACAAATTCTATGACATTCCTCCCTTTGAGAGGTAAGATTTATGTCCCTTCCTCTTGAATGATGGTGTGCTTGTGACTGCTTTGAGCAATAGAATAAAACGGAAGTAACACTGTGACCTTGTATCTATTGTGGAATCCAGGCCTTAAGAATCTAGCAGTTTCCTGCTTCTTGAATCTGTCTCTATGAAAGCCCTGAGCCGCCACAGAAGCCTGACTGCCCAGGGTGCCCCTACACGTATTTACAGACAGAGAATCCAAGACACAGAAAAATGAGGCGACCAGCACAGCATAGAGGGCTGGGGGGCAGGGCTTGAGCTTCAGACCCAGGGATCCCTGTTTCCAGCCCTCTGCTCACTGGGCAAGTCCTCCAAAAATGTGAGTGCCCAGGTGTACTTACTGGATGCTGCATTACTCATCTTAAAAATAGAATTCACTCATATACCGCTGGTGAAAGTGTGAAACCAATACCATGACTTTAGACTGCCAACCCACAAGTAGGCAGATACCTAAGAGAAATGAGTGTATGTCCAAAAAACACTACAAAAATATTTACAGCAAATTTATTCACAATAGTCAAAAAGTGGAAACAACCTGAATGTCCATCAACAGGAGAATGGATAAACAGAGTGTGGTATATTCATACAATGGAACACTGCTCAAGAATGAAAAATAACAAATGGCAACAAACTATGCAACAAGATAGATAAATCTTACAAGCATTGTGCTGAGCAAAAGAAAAAAGACACAAAAGGTCACGTATTGAGTGATTCCATTTAAAGAAAGCTCAAGGACAAGCAAAAGTAATGTATGGGGACAGAAGTTATGAATAGAATGGTGGTTACGTCTGGACTGGGAGGATTGCCTGGAAGGGGCACGAGGGAACATTCTCTTATGATGGAAATGTTCTGTGTCCTGGTGTATGCATATGTGAGAATTCATCAAGCTCCATATTTGTAAATATTACTGTATGTAACATATACCTCAACTAAAAAACACAAACTAATATATGTGCATATATATACACATATATATGCATTTTTATATATTGATATATGGATGTATTTTATAAATATTAGATACATATTACAGTTTCCAAATCAAACTCAAGAAATTATTCTTTTGGATACTTTTCTTTTACTTTCTGATAACATTTTTGTTTTGTATTGTTAGGGAGTCCCAGGTTGGACTTGAACTCCTGGGCTCAAGCGAACCTCTCACCTCAGTCTCCTGAGTAGCTGGAACTACAGATATGCACCACCACGCCTGGCCAGATGAAATTTTGATTTTTCTTTTCCTCAAAATTGGTCTCCTTTTTCTTTTCTTTAAATTGTAATTTTATTAATATTCTTTTATTTGCAGAAATGCTTTTGAAGCTTTTTGTATTTTCTAAATAGCAGACTCACCAGGGATTATATATTTCTACTCTGAAAAACACCAGGGAGCAACCCATTCTGCCTAGACACACGACACAGCCCTCCTCCCTCTGACGCCTTGCTGCCTCCCCGGGCACCAGCAGGAGCAGGAAGGGTCCTCTTGGCTCTCGGTCCCCCACACTGCATCAGACCTCCATGCCTTCACCTACGCTGTTCCCTATGCCTGGCAGACCCTTCCTTCCTCCTTTGCTTGTCTGATTTCTATACATCCTTCAAAACCCAGCTGTCCTTCTGGGTATCCTCCTCTAACCCTTTATCTGCTTTTCGTGGCACTGAACTCTAACCGATTTTACCTCTGTGAATTCTCCAGCTCAGGGACACGTCTGCATGGATTTTGCATCCCCTTCCTAACACAGTGCCCAGAAAACACTGGGGGTTCAATTTGTTAGGAGAGGACCCCAAAATGGTTGGATAATTCCTCAGTTTCACTTGCAGCACAGACGTTTTACAGGGTTTTCATAAATAAAAAAATCCCCAGCACTGCAAAAATTAATCTAGAGATTTAGGAAATGAAGAGTTCATAAAAATAAAAGTGCAGTGAATGCAGCTATGTAAACGGGAAGCTGCTTCTTTCTCTGGAATCTAATTGCCCCCAGTGGGCTGACGGCAAGTAACGAGTAATGAAGGATGCCGGAATTATTTATAAAGATTTGGCTCCTGTGGCTCTGATCAATTTATCATGAAATGCCCTATAGCACCTCAGCCCCGCGGGAGCTTATTGCTTCTGTGATCACAACTTCAGACGCGTTTAAGGCTCTGCCTGAAGCTGGTTTTCAGAAACATCAAATGCCTGAATTTTTTTTTTTTTTTGGACAAGAAAGAAAAGTCATAAAATCTTTGAAAAAGTGGAGAACTGCCTACTTGGAAATATATCTTATCAGGGACTGCAAGTCCTTGAAGCTACTCTTCTAAGTCGCCACTCACGTTTCCCCCCTACAACTCCTCAGTGTGTTAGGCGCAGGAAGACCTGCTTCTGTGGACTTAAATACGGGCTCCCAATCTAGGCTGGAATCAGGTGGGTGTTAGTGATTCTTGGGGATAAACAGATGAAGGCTCAGGGGGGAAACCTCAGTTCACTCAAGATTCATGAACCCAGAGATTCCTCCAACCCATCTGCACTTCGCCGGGCCACCACCTCCAGCCCTCTGGGGCTTTCCTTAAATATATGGAGTATTTTTAGTAAACAAGTTGAGGGAAGAGGAAGAGGGAAGTCAGGGGAGGCAATCACCATCTGAGCAGCTCTGGCCCCTCTCCAGGTAGCTCTGAGTGGGCAAAGGTATTAACCTGGAAAGAAACATCTTCCCAGAAACTCATGGAAAATATTGTCTTGCTAACTTGTGTTTCTACTCTACTCTAAAAAGTGGAACTCAGCTCTATGAACCATGAAGTTCCCAATACCCAGGCAGCAGGAAAAGAGGTAAGCCTGAGCAGTTGCGTGATCTTGTTGCGTATGTAGCAGGATGGTAAAAGAGAGCTCCTCGGGCCTCAGTGTCAGAGGATGTTTCACATGATAACCATCCGATGACCAAGTAAGTCTGAGACTCAGCCTCTCGATATGCAGACTAACGGAGGAAGAGGGAACCCTCAGCTGGATCCAGGACGTAAAACCAGGTCGGAGTGTGGAAACAGTAAGACTGGGGGTGGAATTCTTTGGAGAAAGCATGCGGGGGTTGGATGGGTGCCACCTCCACTACTCCAGGTCCAGAGAGGGGGGCTTCAGTGGGAACATGCAGAGAGCTGCTTCTTCGGGTTCTCTGAGTTGGGGGCACCATGGCCTAGAGTCTCACTCTTACCTGGGAAATCAAGGGAGTGTGTGTCCTGTGGCCTAGATTTGGGCCACATTAAATCCTGCTCAAGGGGACAGATGGAAGGGTAAGGGCCATAAAAACTGGGCCACCTGGGCACACCACTGCCAGTGCTACACACTACTGCCCAAGTCCACACCTACTCTCCCGCCTCCAACTTAACCCTGGTGGGGTCTCAAGCAGCAGCTTGCAGGTGGGGGAGAGGAGGGTGGAGGAAAAGCAGGGAGACAGCTGCCAACCACAGACCTTGGCATGGAGAGAAGTCTTACCTTTGAGTGATGTAGTAATCGTGTCTTTTTAGTTCATATTTTCAATACTTTGACATCTTGGGGCCTTGTTCACCCTGGAGAGACTGTCCCTCCCAAGGCTAGTCAATTCCTAGAGGGGGTAAAGAAAATTCCACCAGCCTTTAAGCATACCTCTCATATGCAACCAACCAATCCAGAGCCGGTTCCCCAGCCACCTGTCCTGTCAGGCTCTCTCACTCTGGGCCACAGTCTACCCACCCTAATCACTCCAGCACCAGCCACCAGGCAACAAGGCAGAGCCTGCACCCCAGAGCCTGCTGAAATTATTCAAACTAGCCGGTCCTACACCTGCTTGACGTGCCTCACCTGTTCCTTTCAGCGAAACCACAATAGAGTTTCTTGCCTGAGCCTGGTGCTGCCCCGTGTGGCCCCCATGGCGTGGTGTGTCCTCTTGGGGTCTGTGAGTATAAAAAACTGTCTTTTCAATGGCCGTCATCTTCTGATCTATTGGCCTCCCCATATGTGAGCAATAATCAAACCCACATTTTAAAAGAGGCAAAGACTGAGGTGTTGATTAATATCCTCAGTTGGGTGCATTCTCATCACTAATTCAAAGTTACAGTAAGACTGTCCGTTACCTAAGACTGAGTGGGAAACAAGTTATTCCCGTTTCTGTCCAGGGGGTGGGTGGGGAAAATGACTCACCTGAAAAAAATTTAAAGGGACCACCTGAGACAAAAAATAAAATTGCATTTTGATTATGAATTGTACTTATTCAGTGTACCAGTTTCACCTGCATTTTTAATCATTATTCTTATTAATGTCTGGAATGTGATCACCCATTGAAGGGAAAAAGTTGTTCTACAGATTAGAACCTTGCATGGGCTTTGGATTGAGAGGCTCAGCGAGCCACAATCACACACGTACCATTCGAGCTGTCCAGAGCTCACTCGAGAGCCCACTTGTTGGTAGAAAGGGAAAGTGGGGGCTGGCTGTGAGGGAGGGGGTCAGGCCTCCTCAGCCTGAATATTTAAAAATAAATAAATAAAAGCAGTCAAATCTGAGAGCACACATTAGTTTGTGCCTGGCTGTGTCACTGCAGTGTGAGGAAGGACTCCAAAGAGATGGAAACTCTGAAAGATGGAGAGACATCCTGGTGAAGGCTTTGACCATCTCCCCCCTACTCTGTGAAATGACCCAAGAAATATAAAATGAGAGGAAGCTTGCTAGATGTCAGCCAGATGTCAGAAATGCGGAGCGAGGTCTACAGCAAACATGCAGAGGAAACCAAACAAGGTGGGCCTGCAGCCAGCCTGCTCGGAAGGCACCGGCCTCTGAGAAATGTTGGGGGTTACACAATCCCCTCGTCCCCACCACTGGAAACAAAAGGGCTGGGAGCAAGAACAGACAGGGGCTCCTAGGGTCCCTCTGGTGGTCTCAAACTGGAGGGAGCAAGAGAATCACTCTTGAAAATGCTGCTTCCTGGGCTCCACTCCAAATGGCACTGATTCAGCAGGTCTGGGATGGGGCCCAGGAACCAGCATTTATCGAGCACCTGGCTGCTTCAACTATACATTAAGAAACACTCCGTTAGCTAGTGCCAATAGGCCTGTCACCTACATGTTGACTGTCCCTGCAAATCCCTGATTTCAGGCCACACCAACCCAGATGCCTGATTCAGACTGCCTCACATCCTCCCCTCCATCACAGCACACACACATGCACACAAAATGAAGATGAAAAAACTCTCCACAAGACCTCTGCGAGCAGTGAAGACTAGCTGGCATCCCGAGGCAAGCTCCTAGGGAGGTTCCATGGTAGGGCACATGGCATTTCGCTACAAACTCCCCCTTTGGTCGGCTCTCCCCTCATTTTCCTTGCTGGGCACCAGCCATGCTCAATCTCTCTCTCCTGATCTTTCCCCAACTGCTCGAACCTTCCCCCGTGCCCTCTCTCCTTCAAACACTGCAACTCTCCACCAAATTTAACTCTACCCCAGCTCATGCATGGCAAACAAAATTCCCTCCAGCCGCCAGGACCCACGCCCTGCCCGTCAGAAGGCCTGTAAGGAACAGGTAGCCTTTTCCCAGCAGCCACGGCAGGGGCAGCTCCTCTCTGAGGGGGCATCGGTGGGGAAAGGCCGGGTGGAATGGACAGACAGCCTTACACGGGTGAGAGAAGGTCGCACAACATCGGGAAAATGCAAATGAAAACCACAATGAGATGTCATTTTATCCCACTGGGATGGCTAGAATCAGAAAGTCAGATAATCACAAGAGTCTACTCCCAAGATATTCCAAGGTCCACGTTGGGGTGAACCTGGCATCTCAGACATAACTACTGTTCTTCCCTCACTTGACCCTAATGACGTGACTTCAAACCAGCCCCTCTCCCAAATCCTATGAAATTGAATTTCCTATCCCTTTCAGTGAACATTATGCTTCCTAGCCAACGCAATCCCAACTCGTCATCAAGATTCATGCTGCTAATAAGCCCTCATGTCTTCCTGATTCAGTTTGAATCTTTCGAAAACGCCTTGATTAAATTTGGATCTTCCAAAAATGTCAGTGACTTTGATTTAGGAAGTGCGAATTCTCAGCAAGTTTGCCAACTTAGGACGCTTCTCTTTGTCACACGTTCACTTTTCTCGGTGACTAAGGCCTGCGTCTTACACCAATGGGTACGTTTTTAGCCTGATGGCGGAGGAAAAACACTTGCCAGAATTAGCTCCCCATTTCCCTTCGTCTCACAGGTTCACTGTGCCGTGTAGGAACGTCATGCCCAGGTGCCCTCGGGCTCCTGAACACGTCTGCAGAACCAGGTTGCGTGTCCTGAGCTCATTCTGCAGATGCTCAGTTAGGAAGACGCAGGGACATTGTGGCAACATCTGCTAGAAGGGGTGCTTGGCTGCAGTAAAGAACCTCTCAGTTTCCAAAAGTCTCCGCAGCCTCCTCTCTCTTCTCAACTCAGTCCTGATCACGCAGCAGATGGATGGGCTGGGATTCTCTGAGGCGAAGAATTTGGCATCCACTGACGGAGCAGACACAATGACAGGCCTCTCTGGGGAGCAGCGTAAAGAGCTGATTGCTGCATTTTCTGACAGAGAATGGGGAGAAAGATGTGAATGGACCAGGCACACCTGTCCTTTAACAGTCTGACAACTGTAACACCAACACCCCAGTGGCCATGGAAACAACGGGTTGGGACAGGAATAAGGACGGAACCGTGGGGAGATTTAAATGAGCCCCTCTGTGTGCTGCTAGGGAACACCTGGAAATGTGCGCTGCATTTCCTCACGGGGCCTGGCGCTCCCTCAGCCCCCACAGAGAAGGGTTGATACAGCAGAGATGGGAGAAGAAGATGGTTGAAATCTTGGCTTTTAAATTTCAAAAGTCAACTTTGAGTTGTAAGAACCAGAAGGACTCAAGGCATGAAATTTATTACCTATAAACTTTGAAGACCTGTGATATAGGTCAGGGCTAGTTTCTCCTGCCTCCGAGGAGAGGAAGATTCCAGGATGTCAAGTGGTAGCAAGAGAGGAAAACACTGGGGCTCCCCTCCCCACCCCCATATATGGCCCTCTTTCCAGATGGAACCTGTGGAGTGTGAAGGATACAACAGACACCCCACACCAGTGGGGGATCCTAGGGGACAGGGTCCCACACCTACAGCTGCCAGATAAAATGCAATATGTGGGACATACTTATACTAAAAAATTATTCATTATTTACCTGAAACTCAAGTCTAACTGTATTTTTATCTGCTAAATCCAGCAGCCCTACTTGCTCCACTCTGTTTTTTTATTTCAGAGTATCATGGGGGTACAAAAGTTTAGGTTACGTATATTGCCCTTGTCCCTCCCCGAATCAGAGTTTTGATCGTGTCCATCCCCCAGACAGTGTGCATTGCACTCACTATGTATGTATACACCCATCCCCTCCCCCCCAACATCTGCCCGACACCCGATTAATGTTATTCCTAAATGTGCTCTTAGGTGATGATCAGTGAAACCAATTTGATGGTGAGTACATGTGGTGCTTATTTTTCCCTTCTTGG
>CM052436.1:125721761-125897948 GCA_028533085.1 Varecia variegata
GTTGCATCCTTTCCCAGTTTTGGTATCAGGGTGATGTTGGCTTCATAAAACGTGTTGGGGAGGATATTCCTTCCTTCTCAATGTTGTGGAATAATTTCTGTGGGATAGGCACCAGTTCTTTGTAGGTCTGGTAAAATTCGGGTGTGAAACCATCTGGACTGGGTTATAACATAATTAAAAGCATTTCCTGTCACTCTCTTAAAGTTTCTCAGTTTGGACACTTTGGCCTATGTGCCTGAGAATTCAATGCAAAATTGTCCTTGAGAGCGTTGAAGACAGACATTCAGGCAGAGATGGTAGGGATGGCTCCAGAGCAGCCTTCAGCCCTGCATTCAGTCACCCTCCATCCACCACCCTTTCTCCCACATGCTCAACATCAGAACCCTGAGCCCCAATATAGATACACCCTGTTAATAAGCAAGGGTGTGCCCTCCCACCCCAAATTGCCAACGGGTCAAAAACCAAAGCCAACAAAGAGCTGGAGGGATTTGAGTTCTTCTGAGCAAGCCCCTCACCTTTCCTCCTTACCTACCCTCTTCCTCCCTCTCTCCTCCTTCCCTTCAACGCCCTCATTCAAAGGTGAAGACACTGAGGTCTAGAAGGGGCATAGGCTGAACCAAAGGCATTGTCAATATCAGGACCAACCCATTTTTCTGGTGTAAGGAGAGCTCTGCATTGGGGTAGGAGGTGGGAATCTCAGAATTCATGTGCTCTGGCTTCCCACGGGCTGCTCACTCCAGCATGGAAGAGGCCCCTGGGACCCTCAGGACCCAGTCAGCACCCATGCAGCCCCTTACTAAGCCCCCAGGAAGGGCTGTGGGGTATGGCCTGTGGTTCCCCACCCCAGGGAGCTTGCAGCTCACCACTCTGTGCCCAGGGTTGAAGTGCTAACAAACGATGGAAACTTTCCTGTTTAAGACCTTGACTCCTCTACCCCAAGAAAACTCTACCATCTCTATGATCAACCGGACCACCCTAGTGTTAGAAGCCCCTTCTGCCATTCCCTTGTAGTCTGAGATAGCCATAAATGGCTCTGTGACATGCTGAATAGTAGTAATTTCATATTTCTTTGTTTTTTTAATTCAAACTCACTATTATTCTGACTTAAACTTACCCACAAAGATGGGCAAGAAGTTTTACTTGGCCAGTGTCTTGGGTCGCATTCTGCAGAAGCAGAGCCAGAGACAGGGTCGGCTGAGGGGAGACCCAGGAGAAGGGGCCTGGGCGGAGCAGGAAGGCAGGGAATGAGCCAAGCAAGGACAGTTCCAGCCAGACTCAGCGCCAGCCTAATCCCAGAGTCAGTGGCACTTTGAGGCAAGGAGCCAGAGTTTTACCCCTGTGTTGGATGGTCTTTGAGCCTGAGTCAGCCCTAGGCTGGGAGAGGGTAAGAGTGAGTGGTGCGGCTCCCTTGGTGGAGGGCAGCTCTCCAGAGAAGGGGGAGCTATGAGCGGTTAGCAGGGGTTAGTGGTGGAGGGAATCTGGGTGGGGCACCGCATCGTCCACCGCACCTGATATTCAAAGTCCCTGTCCCTAGGACCATCAAATCCCTGGGATGTCCAAGTCCCATGATGCAGGAAAAGTTTAAGCCTGAAGGATTCACTTCTGGTCTTCATAGAGACCCACTGGCCTTGGCCCCTGGGGTCCAGCCACCCACACCTTTTAAAAACCCCCCAACCTCATCTTCTCAGACCCCAGGAATCCAACAGTTCCCCAGGGTCTGGTCACCAACCCCCACCCAGACCCTCGAAGCAAAGCCTCCACCCTCCCTTTTCCTGGACAATCCAGTTTCCTCCTGTTTCTTCCAGGAGCCCGGTCGGACACCTCCATCCCTCCCAGGTGCCAGCTCTGGAATACAAAGAGGCTGTTTACTCCTCCCTGGCAGTAAGGAGCACCCAGACCTTGGAACTAGGCTCTTGGGAGGGTGGGTTTGCCTCTCATCCCTTCCGGATGGGTCTTTGACAGCAAGAAACAACAGCTCATTCTGTGACACACCTAAATCACTCCTGTTGCTTCCAGCCAGTTCTTGCTGGCTCCACAGAGTATGGAAAATAAACCCTGCTGTCAGCTGCTACCTGCAGCTGTCAGTGCAACCACCTTAGTTCATGGAGAGAACCAGGGTCTTGACAGCTTCAGGCTCACTGTGGCTTCTGAAAAGACCTGTGCTTGTTTCTGAAAACCAATTGATCAGCTCTCATTGACCAGTCTAATACAAGCTCAGTCCCTCTCCAGCATATCTGGCCTGAGACCAAGCCCTGACCCTGACCCACACTCAGCCTTGAACTTGTAGATGCTGGACCCTAGAAGAAATCTGAATCTGTGAGACAGACTTGTCTACACAAATACCGCAATGTTGTTGCAGGGACAACAGAACAAACATCATATTATGCATATAAGCTGAGAGTTATGGGTGATGAGAGAGAGATTCTTGGAGGGAAAACTCGATAAGCCAGACCATCTTGTTCATTTTGGTACCTCCAGAACCCAACCCCGTGGGAGGGAGGGAGCAAGTTGGACCTTGAAATGCAGAAAGAGAGCCTTCCAGCCGGCAGGAGCAACCTGAGCACGAGCAGAGTTGGGGCCTGAGGCAGACAGGTGGTCACCATGATCCCTGCTTCCTGGTGTTGACACTTGTGCGATCCTTTCTCTTCAGTGTGGGCAGGACCTGTGACCTGCTTCTAGCAAACAGAGTGCAGGAAAGGTGACAAGATGTGTGTGATTATGTATACATGATTACATACTTATATTATATAAAACTGTCGTGTCCATCTTGCTGGAGTCTCCCCCTCACTGGCTGTGAGGGAACAAGCAGCCATGCTGGGGACCCCACATCGCAAGGACCTCCAGCAGCCTCCAGCTCACAGCCTGCAGGGATCTCCAGCAGCTGGCAAGAAAACCAGGTCCTTATTCCTATAGCCTAAAGGAACTTAATTCTGTCAACAGCTATGTAAGCCAGGAAGCAAATCCTTCCTCAGATAAGACCACAGCCTTGAGTGAGACCCAGTAGAGGACCCAGTTGTGCGATGCTCAGACACCTGACCCACAGAAACTGGGAGATAATAAATGTTCATTGTTTTAACCTGCTAAGTTTGTGGTCATTTGTGACACAACAATAGACAACTAGTACAGGGCTGTACTGGGAAGGCTTGGGTCATTGAGATAGTTGAGGGTGGCTGTCGGGTGTCAAAATATTAGGCGGCAGTGGGGGCAGGGGTAGTGGGAAACAGATGATGGCAGCTACATTTTACTGAGTACTTGCTACATGTCACAAACTGTGCTGAGTGCTATTCATGTACTAATTATTTAATCCTCACAAATTCAAGGATTTAGGGATTATTATTATCCCCATTTCACAGACATGGAAACTGAGATTTCCGTGGAAACAGAGAAGTTAAGCACCTTCCCAAGGTCACACAGTGGTGGAGCTGGAACTCAAACCAAGAAGCCCAAGTGCACTGCCCCCATTCCAAAGTGCCTCACCACACCCCTTCAAGAGTTGGGGAGCTGTGATGTCAGTCTGAGGAACTGCGTTCTTCAGGCAACGGGGAGCCCTTGAAGGTGGGGTTGGGAGAGTGGCACAGTGTGGTGTGTTTTGGAAAGCCTTCTCCAGCAGGGCAGTAAGGTAGTTGGGAAACCAGGCTGTGGGGAGATTTGGGGGCTGTGGGAGCTCACAGAGGTTGGAGGAGTAAGACGGGAGACCCAGAGCCAGGCACTCGGGGATGGGCTGGAGGTGGTGGAGGACCAAGGGGCAGAGCTGAGATGCTGATCAAAAGCCACCTAGGTCAGCAAGCATCTCTAGGGTCAGGCTGGATTGAAGTGTGCTGGTGGCCTCTGAGCCTTGCTACCTCTGCTCTGCAGCCCTATAGCCTGTTCCTCCCTACCAGGGTGTGGGGGGCTAAGGGGGGCTGAGCCCTTGGTCAGTCCCTGGGCAGTTGGCTGGTGCCCTTGAATGCTCTTCCTTCCTCCTCCAAAGGCTTCTGGAAAGTGCACTTGGGGGTGAATGTTACTGCCCAGCACAGAGGCCAGGTGGGCATAGCCAAAGCTGCCCTCGAAGTCAGATCCCTGCTCTCCCAGGGCAGGGCACCCTCCATGCCTTGAGGCTCAGGTTTGCCCGGGATCCCACTGAGCCCATCTCTGCAGCTTCCACAGCCCCCACCAGAAATGAAACAAAACGGGGCACTGACAGGGATGAGCCAGGCTTAGGGAAACGCTGCAATTAGCTTTTTAATCTGGCGATTTACAAACCTCTAAGACATCCGGAGCTCCAAGCCTCAAAGCGGCTGATCCCACGCTAGCTCATGAGGGTAGTGGCTTCTAACTGGAGCACCTGGCAGCTGGCACTTCTGGGCAGAGCTGCCCTGAAGCCAAGACAGGCACCAGTGGCTGGACGGGCTCACCCGGAGGCCTCCACCGGAGGAAGTGCCCCAGGGCTTAGCGCGGTGGAGCTGGGCCCAGCCTGCCTGCCTGTTGACATCGCCTCTCCTGTGCCCTGGCCAAGCACCCCCATTCCAGTCCTGTCCTCCCTGGACTTTCCAGCCACAGCTTTTTTGCTGTTCCTGCATCTTCCCCTGGGGATGACCTCGCCCTCGCCCTCCTCCACCCTGCAAACCCCACTGGACTTCACAGGCCAGCGCCTACCTGACACCTCCCGGCTCTGAACAGAGATGCTGCCTCCCTTCCTGAAGGCTCCCCAGCACTGTTGTCTGACTCTGGTAGCCTGGACAACAGTTTGTATCACGTAAAATACTATCTCAGTGTTTCATTTCTTCTTGTCCCAGCCACCTCCAGCCAGGGCTAAATCTGGTTCATCTTTGCACTATTCCCCATCCAGCCTGCAGAGCTCCATCCAGGGACCCCCAAACACAGGCATGAGAGCAGGACTGGTGGGGAGAGCCCTGAAGGAGGCCAGTGCACAGGAGGGTGTTTCTAACAGTTAACAGAGGTTTTCTCCCCTTCCTCTCAAGCAGCCTGTGGACCTAGAGACGTCACCCAGCAAAGGGAGGTGGAGTGGACGGTGCCCTGCCCATATCCCCTTTGCACGCACTTCCCTAGCAAAACACACCTGTAGCTTTCTACTGCGAGCACCTACAATTCCCTCCCATGGGCTTTTTTTGGGCACAGGACATGCAAGGGCAATGCATGGGCAGGCTGGGGTCAGGCCTCCCTGGGATCACCTTCGAACCACAACAGATGGGCGTTGATGAAGAGACACCCCAGCTTCCTCAACCTACAAATGGGAATGGGAACACTCTGAGGTGTGTTCTACAGTCCCCGAGCTCCAGGCCCCCACAGTGGCAACCCGCTCACTAACCTTCCCTTTCCTCTCTCACCCCCGCTCCCCTGCGAATGCTTCCTAGGATGGCCTCCCAAATAAATTACCTGTGCTCAAGTTCTGGTCTCAAGGCTGTTTCTAGAAGAATTCAATGGAGGCAAGGGACTAGAAAGGAGAGAAACACCTGTGAGTCCACACCTGGCTTACGGATAATGCCAGATGCCCCTGAGGACAGTATCAAGACCCATGAGGAAGTGGTGACAGCAGAAAAAGGTCATGAAACTCAAGAGCAAAATGGCCTAGGCCCACTCTGCAGACAGAGCCCACTGGAGGCAGAAAGACCCCAGAGAGGAAGTGGACATGCTGGGTGGCCCTGCAGAAAAGACTCTGCCTGTCCCCTGGAGATCTGGTTCCCCAGGCATAGCCAGAGCCTCAGGCAATTTTCTGACCCCACAGGCACAGCAAGCAAGCAGCAGACCATCATGGGAACCCCTATCAGCCCCCAGAGCTTTGACTCAACCCCCCAAAAAGGCAACAAGCCTGGAAAATCCATGGGACTTAGTTTTCTGCCATTGTAGCCAGAGCAGAGGCCCAGAATCAGAAATAACTTGGGTCATGGAACAGAAAGTAGTTTCTTACATGCTTAAGTTTAAGGATCCTGTAGGAGCTGCTAAACCAGCATCCCTTCCTCTTTTCCTCTTCCAGGTTCTCACCCAGCTGTCTAGGGCCACCCAGGATGCTGCAGGGTCAGCACTGGAAAGGAAGCCCTGCAATAGCCCCAGACCTCGTTCCTGGACAATCCCACCCCTAATCCACAGGAGAACTCGAGTTCATTGAGGCACCTTCTACATTTCTCCACTCCCTTTGGGATCTCCTGGGGCTCAGAGCTTCCCCAGCACCATGCCCAAGCCACCTATCAGGAGAAAAGCCTTTTTTGAGGGCAGAGTTGGGGGGCAGGGGCGTGCTCCCCAGTCCTTCCTTAGGAGATGGCCAATATCTTCCAGCCCCACCCTCCTTCCCCCCCAGCTCCCAGAAGCCATGGTGGACATGTCTCAAGACTCGCCTCTTGCTCCTCATGTCTGGATGCAGAGCATCTGCACAGGCCACACATGCTGGCGGGGCCCCCAACCTCAATGGCTCAAGCGAACCCACCCAGGCAGGGAGAGAGTCTCCAGCGTGGGCCATGTGGCCTGAGAAGGTGACAGATCTTAGCTAAGTCTTCCATAGAATAGGGGATCTTAGCCCTGGGTCAAATGGCCCCCAAGAAATACATGAATAGAAATTTAGGAGGTCCATATATATGAGTAGGAAAAAATGGCTACTTTATTCCATTTTAGCTGAAGTTTAGCATTTTCTTGGACTGTGAAAGTAGGCAACAAAGCCAGTGGTATCAGCAGGAGCTATGACTTTGTCACCAATAGAAATTTCATACATTTTCATCTCATATCACCATGGGTAGAGATGTCTCAAAATGTCATTTACTGTCATCACTATTTTAAAATCACTGTGGTTACTCAGCCTGCCAGTAGATCTTGTCATTTGATACATGACTAAAGAAACACATATGTGTCACTATGACCCAAATTGATTTCCTTCATAATCATTTTTTTTTTTTTTGAGACAGAATCTCGCCCTGTTGCCCAGGCTAAAGTGCCATGGAGTCAGCCTAGCTCACAGCAACCTCAAACTCCTGGGCCCAAATGATCCTCCTGCCCCAGTCTTCTGAGTAGCTGGGACTACAGGCGCTCACCACCACACTCAGCTATTTTTTTCTATTTTTAGTACAGATGGGGTCTCGCTCTTCCTTCATAACCCTTTATGTTTTTTTGTTTTTTATGCATTTAAAAACATCCTAATGAGGGTTCACGGGCTTCAGAAGAAGCGAAAAGATTCAAACCCCTGCCATGGAGAGACTCCACGAAAGAGGGCAGCTGGTGGGCTCCAGCCAGGAGGGGCTCTCATTCAATGCTTGCAGAGGTGGGCGGGAAAGCTTAGAAACCAGTGCTCTGGGGCAGGGGCTGCGCTGCCAGACTGCCCAGAAAAGGGCTTTTCGCCATCTTGTCTTCTTTCTATTAATAATTATTTTTTAATTGATATTTACGCCTTCAACTTCTGAATGTTTCCACTCTGCCCAGCATGGAGCATAGCAGGCGAGGGTTCCCGGCAGGGTGAGTAAAGAGCAAGAGCCCGGTGGGCGCTGGGCTGCGGCCACCTGGGATTGGGGTTTATGCCCAGGGACGCACGGGGCAGCCCTCCATTTCCCAGTTGGGGGCCTGGGAGTGACAGCACCCACATTCCAGGGTTTTCCTGGAGAGGGACCATGTTGGCTGTCACTCAAGGCAGGGGAGACAGGGCCAAGAAGTAAGGTACCCGGCATGAGCTAGAGCAGCGGTCCCCAACATTTTTGGCACCAGAGACCATCTTCATGGAAGACAATTTTTCCATGAAAAAGACTAAAGGTTGCCCGCAACCACCAGATGCTTGAAGAGACAGATGGGCATCTCACAGCCCTCAGAAACCAGCTCTACTGACACCTTGATCTCAGACTTCCAGCCTCCAGAACTGTGAGAAAATAAATTTCTACTTTTTAAGCCACCAAGCCTGTGATATTAAAACTTTGTTATAGCAGCCCGAGCAGACCAGTACAAGAACTGATGCAGACGACATTCAAGGGATAGTGGGGCAACCAGGTGGAAGATTCCTGGGCCCCCTGACATCCCAGCAACAGCCCCACACCAGCCCTGGCTTCTCTAGGAAAAGGAAATAGACTTCAATCATATTTAAGCCACTGTTCTTTTGGTCTCTGTCGCACGTAGCTGAAGGTATATCCTAACAAATACAGCATCCAAAACTTCCCCCCAAGTTGTGCTCTCCTGACAGATTTCACATGGAAGTGATTCCCCGGAAAGAAAGAAAGAAACTTCCACTGTCTTCGATATCGTGAAGACTGCCTCCCTTTCACACGTTAGCTCTTCTTCCACTCGAATGCAGGAGGGGTGGGGTTAGAGGGGATGCAGAAGCCAGCCTGAGGCTGAGGCTGTCCCCACTGTGAAGGAGCACATGTGCCGGCAGGGCTGAAGGGACCTAGGGAACCACGCTGACTCTGCTCGCAAAGGGAAAAGAAAGAGCAGCAGATCCAGGACAGACTCCACGAGGCGGCAGCAGAGGCAACATGAAGGGCACAGGAAGTGCCTCCCTCTGTTCCGGAGCTAAGACACACCACAGGCACTTTCCCACTCCTCCCCAAGGTGGCCTCTGCAGTCCCTGAACAACCCAAGGACTATCAGAACTCTTTATGTTCCATGTGGCAAAAACCCAGCATACCCCGGCTTAAGCAGAGAAGAGATTTATATCTCAAAAACTGCAAAGTCCACAGGGCTTTAGATGCAGCTGGATTCAGGAGCTCAAACAACGTCCTCAGAAATCTGTCTCTCACTATCTCTTGGATCTGATTTCCTTGTGTTGGCTCAAATCTCAAGGCAGGTAAATAGGGCCACAATAGCAGCAGGCTTTCATGTTCCTGGCATGATAGCAGAAAAGCAAGCCTCTTTCCCATAGTTCCAGCAACCGTTCCAGAACTGATGCTCATTGGCCCCGCTTGGGGCATGTGACCATCAACATGGCTCTCACTGGCCAAGCCTGGGGCAAGCGCTCACCACTGGAGCCAGAGTGGAGATGAGCCCCAGCCAACAGGGAACCACTGGGCCAAGAGCAGGGGAGCTGTGGTTTCCTCCCCACCAGAAGGGCACTGGGTGATGGACATGTCCTACGCTGGTGTGTTTCCACACTGACATGAGGACAAGGAGGTGACTCCAACAGCTGAATGGCCAGCATGTGCCAGGCTAGAGCAGCGTGGTCATGGTAAAGCATGTCCAAGCCACCCCTGTGGAGAGAAGGCCAAGATCCCAGCCCTAGTCTGGCCCCAGATTAAGGGATCCTCAGGGCCAGGTGTCCCCAAAATTGGCATGTCCCCTAGACCAGGGTGAGACATTTCTTTAAAACACTCAGTTCTGTACTTTCCTGGGGCAGGAGTCCTCCTTGTGGTCATCTGCTGCTCCACAGTTACCCTCAAACGTGGCCTCGGCTCCAGCAAGGCCTCTGCCCGCTAGCCCTTCTGTGCTCTACACTGCAGGTTACACACACACACACTCACACACACACCTCTACCACCAGTGCAAAACCTCTCTTCCTGATCCTCCATTCCCTTCAGGGCACGTTCCCACTGAGCCCTGCCCTGACCCACACCACCCAGAAGGGCTGAGCCCAACCTGCAGCCCCCACGCACACCCTGCCTCATCCCTGCAGGGAACCCTGGTCTCCTCAAGTGAGGGGCTCAGCTCCCTCCTTGCTCCCTCCCTACCCCAGGTCCTCCTGCCGCAAGGCAGAGGACACACAGGTGCACACCCAAGGGGGATAAATAATGTCATATCTAGGGCCACCACAAAGCAAAAGAAGCCAACAGCCAACTCAGGGTGGCTTCCCAGAGTGGCAGCAGCTGTCTGGGCTCGCTTGGGCTGCGGCAGGGCCACTAACACTGTCAGGGCCCGTGTCCTCATCTTTCTGGGCCCTGTCCCATCTTGAGCAAGAGGAGGCCTGGGGCAGGCACAGCTGGCAAGGGGCTCGGGCTTGGGCAGGCTCCAGCACAGGGAGGAAGTAGGAGAGGCCTGTGTAGAGGAGGCTATTTTTACCCAGACCAGTGCAAACAGAGGCAGGGGCTCGTCCGGCCAGTTCCTCCCGTTCCTTGGCAGCTGGCCTGGAGGTCGCTTGCCAGGTAGGTAGTGCCCACTGGGTTGGGAGCAAGAGGGAAGGGATGGGTAGAGAAAGGGCAGATGTAAGAACTGCCCTCAGTGCCCCAGAAACTCCCTGCCTTGAGGCCCTGGCTCTCCACTGGGGGCTGTGGACTCAGAGACTCAGAGACCAACTGCTGGGAGCCAGCCACACTCTCTCACTTCCACATCAGGAGTGTGGGCTGGGGCTGGGCTCAGGGCCAGGGGTCACCGTGGGGTCAGAAGTCAGGCTGGACTGAGGCCTGTATCTAGTCGGGTATCATCCTGGGGTCATGGGTCAGTCTGGATGGAGGCTGTGATCAGGGTTAGGGAACAGGTTGGGGTCAGGGGTCAGCCTGGAGTCACGGGTAACCCTGGCTGGAGGCCCAGATCAGAGTTAGAAATCAGCCTGTGGTCAGGGGGCAGGCTTGGCCAACGCCTAGAGTCAGAGATAGTCTGAGCAAGAAAGGCCTCTGGGGAGGGCTCCGTTTCTCCCGCTTGTCCAGGCTTCACTGATCCACTCTGGCCTCTCATCCCCAGCAGAGGCCCCGAAATCCTCCCAGAGGGCACGACTGGCATGGATTCGAGCCCCGGGCATGACAAAGTCTCCCCTGAGAGACGTGTGGAGGAAGGCATTCCTGGCAGAGCGAAGGGTGCAGGCAGAGGCGTGACAGTGCACGGTGGATGGCAAGGCAGCGCCCGGGCTGGGGCGGGGAGGGAGGCTGCAGGACCCAGGTGGTGAAGAGCCCCCAAGGCCAGGCAAGAAGGGCCTGGAGGGTTTTCCTCAGAGCAGGGAGGAGGGCAGCATTAGAAACCTGGGGACAGAGGGAGGGCAGGGTCAGCTCTGGGTTTTAGGAAAACTCCTTCGTGCATTCGTTCATTCAATAAATATGAATAGAGGCCCTACTGTGTGCCAGGTACTGTTCTAGGGACTTGAGGTACATTGTGGAACAAGACACCTGAAAATCCCTGCCCTCATGGAGCTGATATTCTATTACTAGCAGAGGGGAGAGAGAATGGCTGTAATAAAGTAAATTCACGAAAAATTGAATGACATGGACCTTACTTAGTAGGTGATAAGCGTTATGGAAAAAAAGTAGACAGAGAAAGGAGGTTTAGGAGTTGGGGGAGGAAGTAGGTTACAGTACTGAGGAAAGAGGGCAGTGTTGAGAAGAGAGGTAGGGAGCCATGGAGATATGCGAGGGAGAGCATTCCCAGCAGCGGGAACAGCCAATGCAGGCCCAAAAGCAAAAGGGGGTCTAGGAATAAATTCTCAAGGTAGCAGGGAGGCTGCTGTGGCTGGAGGGAGAGTGGGGAGGATAAGAAGGGAGATGAAAGGGAGTCCGGGAGGATCACTCAGGCCTGGAGAGCACTGTGAACTAAGGAGCCACAGGATCTCGTGACATTTTATAACGTGTTCCAAAATATTCAAAGAAAAACAGGTTAAATAATGCTACAGGGACACAATCATCAAGCTCCACCTGTAGGATACTGGTGTACAGAACCAACAATGCAGTTTTCTTCAAAAGAGAGCTTGGAAAGAGGCACAAGCAGAGACAGAGAGCCTCGATATGAAATTCTAACACGTGCATCTGACTGAAACCAACAGCTGGTAGACAACGAAGGCACTTACGAGGCAAAGAATGAAAATGAAATAATGACTGGGTATGAACACTGTTAAGGAATGTTGGTATTTTGTAGGTGTGGAATGGTGTTGTGTGGAATGGTATTGTGGTGATTTTTTTAAGAGTCCTTACCCTTTAGAGATACATACTGAAATATTTACAGATAAAATGGTAGATCTGCGACTCGAGTCAAAGTGATCATGGTTGAGGTGGAGGCACAGAGGAAACAAATTAAGGGGTGGGGGCAGGAGAGATCATTGTATTATTAATATTTTATCCACTTCGTGTATTCTGAAGCTCTTTTTAGGAAATTAAAAGATAATAATAATAATCATATTATACTCAACCCAGATGGTGAGATTGGAGAGTAGGGTGCCAGGGAGAAAGCAGAGATTCGAGGAAGCTCACCTGTGGTGAGCAGGTGAGCAGGTGAGCAGGTGAGCAGGTGAACAAGTAAGCAGGTGAGGATGACATGAAGATGAGCTGAGACTGGAAGCAAAGGGTGGGACAGAAGGGGCAGGGACGGGCTTGCAGGGGAAGACTTCCCCTTCCTCCTCTTGTGCCAGGATTGGGCTTCCTCTTCCCTACCCCATTCCTTTCTTCTCTCCCAACTTTCCTTCCTCTAACCACCCTCCCTTCCCTCCTCATCCCTCCTCCCGCATCTCTCCTTCCTCCCACTTCTCTTCATCTTCAGCGAGCATCTTCCTGGCCTTGTTCCCACCCAATTGGTTTGTCTCTGCAACTAGGTTGAAGGAAGCTTCAGTTTAATTTCTCTGGTCACCACCCCACCCTCCTGGGCCTGCTCTCTCCTTGCTGAAGGCTACCCCCTCTGAGTTTCTTCCAAAGGAGGAAAGAGGGTGCTGCTGGGGCTACACTGCTCTCCTTATAGCGAGCATCACCCTGGCCTAAGGCAGTGCTGGCCCCATTTGGTGGGGAGTAGATGTAGGGACATGAGGGTGCTGATAGGGCCCAACTTTGCAAAGAGAGCAGGAGATATTCTTTTCTGTTCTTCTCCCTGGAAATGATTCCTCTCTCAGCAGATGATCTCTCACCGCAGAGGAGAGTTGAGGTTGGGAGGAAAGCAGAAGTGGCCTCAGGACATTTCCTGTCCAGGCATTTATTTGTAGTTACCAAGCCTGGGAACTGGTGAGGAGAAGGGGAGGACTTCCCCGGGATTCCCCCAAACTGCCTCCCTTGAGCAGTGCTCCTCACCTGCTCCTGCCTCAGGATGGGGACTGCAGGCCACTCCAGGAGGCTGGACCCAGGATGCCCCAAAACCGCAGCCCCTGGACTTGCCAGGACCTTGCAAGTTGGGCTAATGCAGTTCTTGGCACCAACCAACGTGGCCCAGCACCAAGGGAAGGATAGAAGAAAGGGCTCCCTAATGTTTTCCTGGTGCAAACCACCCAACACCCAAGCAAGGCTGAAGTTCTATGTTCTGCCAACCTGGTGTAATGAGGGTGTAAAGAAAAAATTAATTTGAATTCTAGAGAATAAATATAAGCCATATTTCTTGACCCTGAGTCTATGGACTGAGATTCCCACCCAAATGAAGGAAAGGCTGGGAGGGAGATTGAGGGCTTCTGGCCCCAGTGAGGCCTGAGGCTGGCTGCCGCAGACCCCAGTCTGCAGACCACTGTTCCTGCCCAGTGGCGGGCACCAGCCCACCTCGCCGTGTGTGGACGGCCAGCAGGGACTATGCCACTTTCAAGAGGGCCTTGGGACTCTAAAATAGCCTCATCTCCTCAGGGAGAGTAGACACGCACTCGCAGAGATATCAGAGGGCAGAACATGAGACTGGGACTCTGGGAATAATCAGAGTAATAATGATGGTAAGAAGCGTTTAGTGAGCATGGCTGTTTGCCTGCCGGTATAGTCAGGCTGTGTCCCCAGAGGCCTCTTTGCTGGACACCTGTTGCCGGAGCGGGGGACAGAAGAAAGACCAGAGCTAGTTTTTCCTAACCTATCCCAGGTCTCTTGCTCTCTCTGCCTGGTCTTCACCCACAAGCCTGGCCCCAGTCCTAGGGCTCACCCTTCAGTCTGGGGAATCACACAGTGGTCACTGCAAAGGCCTCAGGGCAGATCCTAGAAAGCTGAATAGATCCGCCCACCCCTCCCTGAAAGATAATGTCTATGCCTGGATTCTCCAGGGCATGTCTTCGGGGTCCCAAAGCCCTTGCTTGAGTAGCACACACCTGGGCTGTGCTCTACCTTCTCTGCCCAGGGAAGCCCTAACTCTGGGCCCACCCCTTTCTGGAAACATCTACTTTACCAAGAGCAGCCTCCATGTCCCAAGAGCAGCCTCCATGTCACCAGCCAGCACCCTCTCCTCCAGTCTCGACTCCTGCCTGGCTGGTGAGGCCTCCGGCTGATGGCAGACTTCCCCAGTGGGGCAGCCACGATTTATCTCCCTGGTCTCAGCTCAGGAAGTGAGATGACTTTGTAGTTTATGGGCCTTGTTGTTTAATTTTTGCTTCTGTGTTTATGTATGAACATGAATTCAACATTAAATGTTAAATTATGTATTAAATTAATTCATAAATATATTTATTTATTTATATCCATTAAATTATAAAATGGAAATACAGTTTTCTTTATTTACCCTATCCTTGCTTTGTTTTAATATCAGCATTATGACACTTCATAGAATATGCTGGAAAAAGTTCCAGCTTCTTTGCTGCTTTTGAGCAGTTTAGTTACACAGGAGTTATCTGTGCCCTAAAGATTTTTAGAATTCTCCTATAAAACTACCTTAGCCTGCTATCTTTTTTAAGGGTAAATTTAATAATTTATATTTCTCTGGCAAAACACCCATTTCATCTATATGTTCAATACACTGACATAAAGATAGTATCCTCTTACAGTTTTTAAATATTCTCTATTCCTAGTACTATGTTCCTTTTCTTTTATGTTTCCACTTTCATTCTTGATCAGGCTTGCTAAACCTTTGTAGATTTACTGGTCTATTCAACAGGAAGGTTTATTTGTTTTATTCATTAATTCAATATTTGATTTTGATTGTATTACTTTCTATTTTTATCTTTACTAATTCCTTCCTCCTTTCTTTGGATTTAATTTGTTGTTTCTTTTCTAGTATATTTAGCTGTAAACTTATTTCACTAATTTTCAGTCTTCCTTGTTGTAATAAATGTAATTAAGGCTATCAATTTTCCTCTAATTACTGTAATGTTAATATCTCTCTAGTTTTATTAATAAGTCATTGTTTATTCATTTTTAAATAATTTGTCATTTCAATTTTTGCTTCCTTACTATGATAATTACTTAGAATGGTGATTTTTGGTGTTTTTAAAATATATTAATTATGTATGTGAAATATTTCCAAACATGTAGGAGAAGAAAATAAGAAAATTAAACCCGAAGTATCCAACACCCAGTTTTATTAGACCTTAACATAATGCCATATTTGCCATAGATATTTTTTAAAGAAATAAAATATTCAGTGCAATTGAGGATCCTCTGTGTATCCCTCCTGTGGTTGGCAGAATTCTGAGATGGCACCCAAGATTCCTGCTCCCTGGTGTGCACACCCTGTATAATCCCCTCCCCTTGAGTCTCGGTGAGCCTCGCTTAATCAGGTGAGCCCTTTTTAAAAAGGCTCTAGAGGTCCGAGACAGAAGAAGTTAGAGAGCTTCAAAGCTGCAGCAGATGCTCTCTTATTGGCCTGGTTAAAAAAAAAAAGTAAGCATCTATGTTATAAACTGCTTATGGAGAGGGCCATGTGGCTAGAACTTGAGGTCAGCCTCTACAAGCTGAGAATGGTCCCACAGCCAATGGCTAGCAAAAAAAAAGAAAAGGCAGTCCTATCTCTGCAAGGAATTGAATTCTGCCAACAACCTGAATGAACTTGAAAGAGGACCCTGAGCTCCATATGAGACTATAGCCCTGGATAACATCTTGACTTCTAGCTAACCCCTATCTAGATCTCTGACTATAGAAAATCTTAGATAGTAAATCAGTGTTGTTTCAAGCTGCGACGTTTGTGCTAACTTGTTATACAGCAATTGAAAACTAACACATCTCCCTTATTCCATTCCCTTCCTTCTCTCTGCAGAGGTAACCAATAACATGCCTTTGGTGTTTATCATTCCTGGATATTTTTTATACTTTGCTACATATTTATGTATCCATAAAAGTTACATAGTATTGTTTTCAGATTTTAAATGCTGTATAAGAAACACCATATACACCATTCTGCAACTTACTTTCCTTGCTCAACATCATATTTTTAGTTATATATACCCCTATAGAGAGATGTGACTCTAGTTATTTTGACAGCTGAATGGAGTTCTTGGGAGAAGGGTGTTCAAGTCTTCCACCATGACTGTAGATTTGACAATTCCTCCTCTTTTAATATATCCTTTGTATATATCTTGAAGCTATTTCATTAGATGCATAGATGTTTAGCAGTTTTATTTCTTCTTGATAAATTAAATGATCTAAAAATATGAACTATCTTTTTGTGTTTTTTAATGTTTTCCTTTTAAAATTATCACTCATTCACATTGACTATGATGATTAATATTTGTAATTATTCCCGATATCCGCTTTTATGCTTCTATTTATCATGTATTTTTGTTTTGAATCCTGCTATACATAAAAATCTTTTATCGGATTAATGGAGTTTTCTTGGTTTGATTTTTTCCTTCTTCCAGTTGTTTAGGAGTTACATAGGGACTTCCTTTGTTTTTTTCAGTGAATACTCTTAAATTTTTAACACACACACTAATCTCTGTTGGCATTGACTACATTACTTAAATTCCATGTCTGTTTTGTCCCTCCCACATTATCTCCCCTTTCCAGAACAGAATCTCTGCCCAAGCTCAGCTACACACCAATTCACAGGAAAACAGGGCTGGGGATGGGAGAAGTGAGCGTGAGAACTTTGAGATCCCCTGTGGAGTTAGTCTGAGCTCCCCCTGTGGTGGCAAGTCCCCCCACACCCCTCCAAGAATTCTGAAATTAGCTCTTAGGGCTATTCTGGTACCATCTGTTGCCCTGGTCCTGGGCACCCTCTTTGAGACTCATTCCCTCTCTGCCTCATCTTCTCTGAACCTTGCCCCTAACTCTACCTTCTCCCAACACACACTGGCCAGGCCCTCCTCTCAGACCCCTGGCTGGGAGCAACGTGTCTGCACAGACTCATGCCCAGACACAAGGGCACACACTCACATGCTCTTATACACGGACACACAAAGACATTCATGAATGCACACACACGCACACACACACACACACAGATGCTGCAGTAAGCATTTGTCCAGAGACTGTGGCTTGCTATTGAATAGCAGACAGCACGGAGCAGTCTTCCCCTCTGGAGTCTCCCAGACTTATTGCACCATGACTCCCATGCTAAGCTGCCTGATGACAGACTACTGACCCCCTGGACCAAACTGAACCCTGGAATTTTGAGGAAAGGAGTTCTTCTCTGGCCTGACTTCCCTGGGCCCAGCCTAGGAGCTCTCAGGGGTAGGACCTAGGTCTCTTTTTTCTCTGTCCCCTGGAGCAAGAGCTCTCTCACTCCCCTTCATGTTCCATGCCTCAGTTTCCCCTCTGGAGTAGCTATAGAGGTACATCACTTGGATCTTTCTCAAGAAAGAGCTTGCCATTCAGCCATGAGGAGTGCAGTGAGCACACAGGGTTTGAGCCAACACCATGCTCTTCCCAGATAGCCCCCACCATTGACTGAGCACAGTGGGGTTACTAAGACTGCTCTGTGCAACCTCTGCATAAGAACCCACTGGCTCTTTCAGATCTGCATCACAGTCTAAAGTTCTCTCTGCCCAATCCTGCTTTCTCTTCCTTTCTCTGTCCCAGGTCCCCCTGCCATCCAATAAACCTCCACTCGCCTAACTCCATCTTAAAATCTGCTCACTGGAGGATCTGAACTGACACAGCCATAGTTGACACTCCCCCCCCCACACATCCAGAGCTCTAAGCCCCAGCCTCCAGGACCAAGGAATGGCCATGTCAGAACTGGTCCTTGAGCTTCATTTCCACATCTGTCAAGTCAGGACAATTCTTCCTCCATCAGCTGCACTCCATGCACTTGGTTTTCTTCCTGGGTACAGCTGCAGCACCACCAGAAGATCCCCACACTCCTCCACCCAAGCAGTGCTAGGCTCCCCGTGTCTAAGTCACAGTCACATCCCCAGCCCCTGTCACAGGGCCATACCTGTAGGTGGTGATATGTGAGGGAAGAAGGAATGATATTCCATGCATGCTGTTACAGAAGGGATAAAGGGAATATTTCTTCTTTAAATACCTGCCCAGGCTTCTCCTGGCCTCCACCAAACCACAGCTTGGAGTTAAATTGCATGTCCTCACAGGAAGAGCTGGCCCTACACAGGAAGGGGCAGCCCGGGGAGGTGGTGAACACGTCATATCCCTGGGGCTTTATCCAGCCCCACTCGATGGATAAAGACCAAAGGGTGTAGGTGGAGGTCCCTCCAACTCAGAAGCCCAGAAAGGTCAAACACTGCCTGCATCCAGACAGCAGTGTGGGTGGCTCTGGCAGAGGAATCCTACAGCAGTGAGTTCACAAACCAGGTGGTTTCCTCACCTTGCCCTGGCCTGGCCTCCACCATGCAGGTCAAGGCCACTCTGTGGTCCCTCCTACTCCACCACAGAACCACCACTGAGCTCCTGAGCTGGGAGCCTTGAAGGCAGTGAGTGCATGATTCTGACAGGTGGCTTAAAGGACTAGAAGAGGCGAGGGTGGCACACACCACAGGGATGAGACAGGCAGGAAGCCAGGCAGGCTCAGAATGAGTAACTGCAGATTCCCTTCCCACCGTGCCTGTTGTCACGGGGGATGGCAAGTGACTCTGCTTCTCTCTCTTTCCCCCCACCTCCTGCATCCTGCAGCCCTGAGATGCTGGCATCTGGAAGGGAAGGGGGAGCTTGGGCAAGAGACTGGGGACAGGTTTCAGGGATCCAATAAGGGGGACCCCAGGGAGAAATCCATGCAGGAGGGCATGGGGGAACAGAGAGCAGGAGTTGGTTGTGGTCCATCCACAGCTTGGACTGGACTCTAGAGGGGCTCAGGCTTTGGACAGGGTGGGAGATGAGGAACAGAGATTCCTGTTCCATTCCCTCAGGTAGCCTGTCTGCCCCATCTCTTCTTCTGACATCCCTCCCACTCCCAGATGCCTTCCCAGATCACCTGGGTGAGCAAAAGGATGGGTCTCTCATCAGATTCCATAGGACTTTCCAAGACTGGGTCCATGGTTGATCGCCCCCCACCCCAAGTGCCTCAGAATATAGGACAGGACATTTGGGAACAAATTAGTTGGAACATGGTCAAACTTAGTGTTGGTTGAATTTTGTGGGTTTCTATTCAGTTTTGCTATTTTCTTTTTTCTGCTCCTTTCACTTCTGAATATGTTTTAGGCCCTTTGATAGGTAAGGAAAGGTGGATCCCCCAGGGGAACAATTCTGAAAGAACAAAGAACTGATTTTTATTGCAAAGAATCTGCAGGGAAACTATTCTCCCTGAGTCACCTTCTCCAGTCCTGTCCTGGGATAGAGGACTGCAAGGGCATCAGGAGGCCCTGCTGATCACTCTTAACTCCTCCAGCCTCCAACTGAGGAGGGGGGATGTGGGCCACTCTCCAGAGCTAGGGGATGGCAACCCGCCCCCACTGGTAGCCTTAAGATTCCCTCCCCTTCCTTCCTCACTCTGACCACCAGCCGCCAGTTGGGGTCAGTCACATGGCAAAGTGGGGTCTGGCTCCCTCCTATCCCCCACCATCATCCCCATCAATGCACTCTCAAGTACCCAAGACCCCCATCCTCAGAGACAGTAGGAGAACTTCAACAGGCCACGGGGGTGGAACATAAATGGTGGGATTTCTGCAGAATGTGTGTGTTGAGGCCTCAGTCCATGGGGCTGAGGATTTATGAGAGCCAAAGCCCACAGATCTGCTCTTCATGTCTAGGGCTCCTAGGACACCATGCCAGCAGAGGCAATGCCCCAGAATGAGGACATTATTCTACTGCCTTGCTGGGGAACTGAGGCCTGAGAGGGGATACCCCCAATTCCAGAGCTAATGGGGGCCCCCAGGAGTGCAGATAGCAAGAGATGCCTGTGTATCATTTGGACACTCTCTCCACTGGGGGCCTTGGGCCCAAGCCCCAGAAAGGCCAGGGCAGAGGACCACCACAGCTCCCAAATCTGAGGGAGGGCGTGTGTCCGGCTCATTGATTATATCTGGAGGGAAGTGGAAATTGTGGGGAGCACAATAGCTCCCAGGGTTCTCCTCTGGCAAGGGGCTGCCTCCAGCTTCTCCACCTCTGTGCCCTCAGTGCAGAGCACAGGGTCTGGCACACAACAAGCAACTAATAATCATGCATGCGAAGAAAAGAAGGACGGAGGGAAGGAGAGAGGGAAGGAGGGAACAGAGGCAGAGAGAGGAGAAGAAAGAAGGAAGGAGAGTGGAATGATGGAAGGGAGGAAGGAAGGAGAGGGGAGAGAGAGAGAGAGAGGAAAGCAAGTGTGAGCACCCCAGATAGGCCTGGAAGAGGAGGGTTGGGGAGCTCATCCTTTCCCAGCTTTTCCCGGACTCCCCTCAAGCCCACCCCACTGCAGCGGCCCGAGTCTCCCTCGCTGTAGGGAGGGAAGCCCGAGTGAGTCCTTTGGGAACTGCAGCGCACCTGCTGGTCAGCCGACGCCTGGAGCCGGACCTCCTGCGAGTAGCCGCGCGTCCTGCGCCCTCCTCCTATCACACTGATCCACCATACATCCTATCCCACCTCCACGACCGCCACCTCCAGCCTTTATTGTGCGGGTTTGAACCCTCGGAAAGAGGGCGAGTCAGCCACCTGCGCTTGGTCCACAGGAAAACGCGCTCCCAGGGCGCAGAGCCGGTGAACCCGCGCGCCATTCTAGGGGCGAATAGACCGAGCCCGAAGGACCAGCCGGATGTCACCCAGGGGAAGAGCCGCCCAGCCTTAGAAGCGCAACACTAGAGGCAGGCAGCTTGGGTCCTGGCCCCTCTGCACCCCAGTCTCCCTGGCTGCAAAGTAGGGAAAGCGGGTGAGTACGAGATCTATGGTTCGTTTTAGGTCAGCTGCCAAATCGACCCGCGGGCTGGAAACAGACCTTCCTTCCCCGCGCGAGGGCGCTGGAATTTCGGCCCAGCCTCCCTCGGGAGGTGCCCGGCCAAGACATGCGAGGGCGCGGACGCGCCATCCCCCTTGGAACAGGTCCCCCGGGGATTGAAGGGCTGGGGCGAGAGTCGAGAGCCCCGCCAGGTCTCCCGGGAGCAGGGCCGGCGCCGAGGAACCCAGAGTCCGGCCTCGTTCGCGCCCTCGCTTCCCCTTCCTCGCCCGGCCTCTTCGCCGCGACGGATGAGTTGGGGCGGTCGAAAATGGACCAAACAACGGCCCCACCTACTCCCGGTTGCTGCCAGCCCCAGGCCCTGTGCAAGGCCCCAGCCCGCTGCCGGGGGAGATAAGTGACACTTTCTGTCTGGTAATCGGGTCTACGCTCACAAGCCCTCTGAGTTGCAGAAGTGGGAAGTGGGGAGGCTGCCGGAGAGGCCTCATGGAGGGTGGCTCCGAAGGTAGAGCCCTGGGATGGGGCTGAGCGGGTGTGCGGAGGTGGGAGACCACAGCCAGGCGCTTGGGAACGTCGTGAGCCACGCAGGGGAGGATGGGGCGTGTTGGGGTCTCGAGATTCCCGAGCTATGAGCGCCAAGGGCGGAAGGCCTGTGAATGTCTCACCACGGAAGACTGACGTGCGGACTCGCGGAGGGAGCGCAGGGACTCCCCACTCGCGGGGGCGCCTCAGCCCCGCCCCATACCTGCGCTGCGGCCCCGCCTCCTCCGATCCATTGGCTGGACCCGCCGCCCGTCAGACGAGCCCCCGGGGCCCGCCCCCAGCCCCAATCGGCGCCTCTTAGCGCCGCGGCCACCGAGCCACCAGCGCCAGTCTGCCAGGCTCCCGGCCATCGCCCGCGTGGTGCGCCGCCCGCCAGTCCTTTACTGGCGCGGGACCGCGCGCCGCGGGCTCAGGGCGGACCATGCGCCTGCCAAGCCTGCCGCCCGCTCGCTGGCTATGCGTGCTGGCAGGCGCCCTCGCCTGCGCCCTCGGCCCCGCGGTGAGTGTCCGCCGGGCCACCCGGAGTCCCTGCAGCTGGGGGTGGAGTGGGGGCGGCGGGAGCCCAGCCGTCTGTGCGCGCGTCTGTGTAAAGGGAATAAGGGGCACCGATCGCCCGGTTTCGCCTTCTCCGTCCCAGACCGGATCTAGACCCGAGGGGTGGGGTCTGGGTCGTGCCCAGTCCTTCCCGGCTCAGCATCGGTGGAGGGGCGGGGGGAAAGCGTGGGCCCCAGACTTGCCTTCCTTGTGGTGGCTGCAGGTGTGCGTGGAGTGGGGAGGCCAGTGGGTGCAGGGTCGGGTACTGTGGTCGATTGAAATGGAAGGTCTGTTACACTGTGGGTCGTCGTTGTGTGCTGTGCCTGTCTGGAGGTGTCTGTGGGGTGTCAGAATCAGACCCAGTGCTGGGCCTGAGAAGGGATTCTTGGGATCAGGTGGGTAACAGGCAGACCCCTTCTTATGCCCTCCCACTGAGCAGAGCAAAAAGATAGGGGACCTCAAGGTGGAAGGTGGTGGGCAGTGAGGGATTAGGGATGGTATTTAACAGGAGGGGACAGCCATGTGCGTGGAGAAAGCTGAACAGGGAGGCAATAGCCAACTTACAGTGGCCTCCTGCTTCCTACCAACAGAGGCATGTGTATGCCCCTGACACATGTGTACCCATGTGCCCTGTGTGTGGGTGTGCTTGTGTATGTGTCTGTGGATGACTCACCTGGGCCACACAGTAGACCCTGGTTGGGGAAGGAGATGCATGGCTCATCTTACTCGAAAAACAAGAAGACCTCAAGGCTCACTGAGTCTACCCAAGGCCATTTTACAGATGGGCAAAGTGAGGCCCGGAGAGACAAGTGGCACACCTGTCCCCCTGGACAGAAGTTGATTTTCTCCCTACTCCTACCCCAGGCCTTGAGTAATCTGGAGTTGCTGCTTGGCCAGGGCCTAAAATGCCCGCTCCAGATTGGCTGGGAGAGTATCAGGGATATTGATTATCTAGTCCATTCTATCCCATGATCACCTCCCTTACTGTCGCCCCCACCAGGAGAGGAATCTCGTGTTTCCACCTGGCTGATGTCTTGCCTTGGGGAGGGAAGCTTATTGCCTGTCCTAGGAGCAGATCTCTGACAACTGGCAGGAGCCTCCCCTCCTCCCATTGACAGCCATGAGACCCACCCCCTAAGCACTTGAACCCTCACCAAGCTCTGGCCCTGAGGCCACAGCTCTGGCACCACTCTCAGCCCCTCAGTGTCAGGAAGCCTCCAGACCTCACTGACAACTCTCTGGCTTGCCCAACCCTGGGCCTCAGCCACTGAAACTCCTCTGGGATGAGCAAGGGATATTGGGACCACTGCTGATGTCCCATTCCCCCCTCCCTGAAGGCTTCTGAGCCCAGGGCAGAATAGTTTCAGTGGGGGCTCCTCTCACACCAAGCCGTATCTGCCTCCCACCTCCTGAGATAGCCCAAGCCTGGCTCCTCCAATACCTACCTCCCCTGTCTCTCCACATCTTATTCATTTAGTGCCCAACTCTGCCTCCTCCTCTAGACAGCCTTCCCTGATTGCTTCCGCAAACTAAACCCTCCCCCCAACCCTTCAGCTCTACTCACCTCCCAGTGGGAACTGTTCTGACCATCCCATGGGGTCAAGGGCTGGGGTCTCTCACCTTCCCATGTTCCTCACAGCCCAGTGCAGGGGTGGTCTCACAGGGCAAGGGGAAGGGACTCAGCCAGGACCGGGTGAGGGCAGGCTGGAGAGAGGGGCCCCCATTTTCCTCTCTACCTCCCTCTTCTCCCCTCCAACTACCACTTGCTCCCTCATGGAACGGACACCAGGCAATCCTGCTCCAGCCAGACTTAGGGCGGACGTTATCACAGTCGTAAAATGGCAGCTGCAAAGTTCAGGTTGAAGGCCCAAGGCTAAGTCACTCCTGTTTATGGTGCCCTGACCTCAGCCTGGGAAAGGGAAATCTCTGAACAGGGAAGCAAAAAGGTAAAGAAAACCTCCAGTGTCTCAGAGCAGGAAGTGTGCCCCAAGGCCAGCCGTCAGGCCTTCCACCGCCCCTGCCCCCCTGTACAGCAGCACAGGGACTTCTCACCGGTAACAGAGTTGCTCAGGGCAACAAGAGGAGGGGGGGGTGTGACCACGGGTCACAGAGGAGGAGCAGACCCAGGCCCTGGGAAGATTCTCTGGCTGGTGGGGAAGACCAGACCCAGTGACTTGGAAGGGAGAGCCCAGGTGGAGGGAGAGCCCAGGGAGAGCACAGCCTCCCAGAACTGGGGGCGGGGGTTGTGAGAGGAACAGTCAGGGAAGGCTCCCTGGAGGAGGCAGGACAGTGCCCTGAAGAGTTTGGACAAATGGAACAACCTTTCACCCCTCTGTTGGCAGGACCAATAGGCCTGACCCCAGAAGGAGGAGGCAGCTCCCAGCTCACTCCCAGCTCCCCACAGAGTCTGGGATGGCTCAGGAGTTGGGGCAGGCTTGGCCCCTCCAATCTCTCTAAGATAGGTTACTGGCCACTGGCTCCTGAAGGTCTCACCTTGCCATAGGCATCCTACTGCCCCTGCCACCTGCTTCTAGCCTCTCCAGAGGCTGGCCACAGCTTCCCAGGCTCTCTTGGCCCCCAACAGGCCACCCTGAGAGCTTTGGGCTGCAGCTGGGTTAGGCCCCCTCCTCAAGTAAAGTGACAGCCTCAGTTAGCCCTGCCCAGGGAACCCCAGGGACTGTGCTGGAAGAAGGAGCTCCCTTCAGAAGTTTCCACCTTCCCATCCTGGTGCCCTGAAGTTTCTGGGGCTTCCATGGGGAGCCCAAGCTGGGTCCAGGAGACCTGGTCCCCACTCCACTCTACGGCAATGGTCAGTTGGCCTGGGGAACATCTTTAATCTCTGTGCAAGAGCCTCAGTTTCTTCACCACAAAAGGGAGGTGACAGGGAACTGGGAAGAGGAGGCTGGGCTAGAGCCAGCCCCACCTCCTGCCTGGGACATAATCTTCCCCTGGAGCCCAGTGTCTCTGTGAAACACCGTTGGTCTTCCAGGCAGGACTCCTGTGAGCTTTGAAGGAGGCAGTGAAAGTGGTGGTGTGAACTGTGTAACGAGTCATCCCTTCCCCTTGGTCTCAGATTGGGAGCCCTGTGGACCTTTATACAGCCATCTCTTGCCCCCACCTGTCCAGGGGTCCCAGGGCAGGCAGGAGTCCTGGGGATGGGGGGATGACCTCATGAGGTGGCCAGACAACCTGGGGGCTGAGGCTCCGGGCCCTCTCACACCACGGGCAGCCTCAGTGGAAATCCAGCATGTGCCATGACGCCAGGGTAGGTCCTCTAGCCTGCCACCCTCCTGCCACTGCTGGGCCCCTCACTGTGGCCCCTCTGGCCATGGAGGAGGAATGGGGCCTGGGGACTATATGAGGTCTTGTCCCTGTCTCCCGGCGCCTTCTGTCAACCTCTCAGACTGCATCCTCCCGTTCAACTTCCCAACACAAAACGGTTTTCATTACACCAAGTGGAAAATTTCAATATGTACAAACTCTAATACCTTAGAAGCATTTGCGAAGAAGAAAAAAAAACACAATTCAATCTCTCCACCACATGTACAGATATATTTTTTTACTTTTATTATGAAAATTTTCAAACAAGTAGAGAGAATACTATAATGAACATGCAACTACCGAATTCCTAGGTTTGACAATTATCAACATTTGACAATTAATATTTGCATTATTTGCTTTTTGGCTGAAGTATTTTAAAGTAAAATATAGACATCCTGACCTTCTACCCCTAATTATTTCAAGACACATCTCTAAAACCAAAGGACATTTTCCTATATAACTATGATACTATCGTCACACCTAACAAAATTAACAGGGATCCCTTAATATCTAATGTTCAAATATCCACAGCCAGAATTTAATCAAGCACCACAAGATGAGTGGTGATGTTATTGGGGGGTGGTCTCATCACAGGAGCTTTCCTGCCTCTGTCTGAGGGGACTGCACCGCGAGCTGGCAGGGTCACGAGGAAGGAGCAGGGTGCCTTGGCAGTGGACATCGAGCTGGGCTGCACGGGGCAGGGTTGTTGTTACACGCATCCCTTTTCATGTGGTTCATGAGATGAGGATTTATATCTCTCAGGAAGTGCCTCCTGCTATCTAACTTAAAAACAAGTTCTTCCTGAACAGCGGGTCACCAGAGGAGAGGAAGAGTCACCAACCAACCTCTGTGTACCGAGGACTCACAGCCTTGTGGCTCCCTGTGCTGGTGCCCAACTCTTTGCCGGTGGCCCCAACTCCGATGTCACCCACAGACATTGTGTTTGTAAACTGAGTCCTGCAAACCCCAATTCCCTAGGGGTGGCCAGGATCACTTTCAAGGGGCAGGGGATTTAAACTGAATGCTTAGCCAGAATCCCTGCTGTCCCTGCCGTCACTACGGGATCCTCTGCAAAGAAACCCTGGAAGGCTTCATGGCCCGAAAGAAACTTTCCAAGAAGAGCCCTTAGATGGGAACCAGCTCAATGTCTTTGCTTGGATTCTCCTAATTACAAGAGCTCTTATCTTGGTATCACTCTGAGCTGTGGAAAGTTCTTTCTGGCCCCAAGCCCAAACCTGTATCCCTGTGTCCAACCCCCCACCCCAGCAACACACGAACACACACACACACACACACACACACCCCACTTCTCATTCTACTCTTCTACCACCCAGAGCTCAGCCTTCCCCAAGAGGAGGTGTGGCTGGCAAAATTTGGATTTGCAGAGAGCAGACTTTGGGCTATTGGCAAAGGGATGTAAAAATACAGAAAAAGGAAAAGAAATCAGACTGCAGTAGGGGGCGAGGGGAGCTGACAGACTCGAGACCTCTCTGGTAGGTATGGCTGCCTATGGGTAGGACCTTCAGACTGGCTGGGGTTATGCAAGGCACTACAGCTGTGGCCAGGCCGGGGCGTAGATGGCAGGACCAGCCTGGCATGAGGGCCAAACTGGAGCTTTGGTAATAACTGCTAACCCTGCTGGCAGTCCCCTGGTGCCTGGCTAGTGTCCTTTACATGTGACCCTTGACACAACCCTAGAAGTAGGTCGTGCTGTTTCTGTCCCCATTTTACAGATGAGGATGATTAAGTTGCCCAAGTCACCCAGCCAGGAAGTGGCAGATAATCTGATGCCGGAACCTGTGATCTTAACTGTGCTCTGCCACCTCACCAAGAAGAGCTACTTCTCCCAGAGGGACTATGGCACACCACATGCTGTCCTGGGACGTTAGAGATATTTTTAATTATAATAGTAAAATGTAAAAATCTGAAGTGACAGCTCAGTGATTTGTCACTCGTGTGTATACACCTGTGTAGCCACCGCCCAGGTCAATCTATTACACATTCCTGTCACCCCAGCAGACGTCCTCATGCCTCTTCACATATAAGATGAGGTTTTATTTCAACTTCTTTTGGTGCAGTCTGCAAAGCTGGGAGCATGTTTCCCCTCTCTTCTGTGACTTCTGGATCCCACCATCTACCATACCCTCCTATGTCCCTCACCCCCTCCCTTCCTGCCCTTCCTCCTCACCCCTGGCCTCTCACGACAGGACCTCCATCTCCTTACCAATTCACACACAAGAGCCAGCACACAGGGGCAGGCTGGGATGTCGGGCTGCGGTCCCCTGTGCCTTTGATCACACTGCTTTCTCTCCGAGTCCCCGGTTTCCCCTGTGTCTCTTTCTTACCCCACGATTTCTGGCATGGGCGTAAATAAATGCTGGGGTGTGCGATGGCTTCTGTTAAAGGCTGGAATAGTGGGGGAGAAGGTAAATGGGACCACTCCCGAGCCCCCTCTACTGCCCTCTCCTCCCAATCCTCCTGCCACCTCTGACAGGCTCAGGCAGGAAGAAAAGAGCCCTCCTATGACAAACCTCAGAAGCACAAATCAAAATCTTCCATGGTGGCTCCCAGTACGTGGAGAGTTGCAGACAGATTCTTCCTCCTGTCTCACCTTGGCCAGCCTACTGCATTTGGTCCTCCTCTCGGAGACCGGCTGCTCCTCAGGGCGACTCCCGCTCCCCTGAGTTGAGGCTGGGGGTTCTGACCTCAGTCAGTAGCTGGTCTCAGGCTGCCCACAAGGGGATTGGATATGGCCTACTAACCAGAGCTGGGCCCACCCTGTCTTTCAGAGCTCCTAGCATCTAACAGCTACAACTCCAAGCACCTTCACCCCCATGCCCATCCCCACCCCAGCCTTTGCCCCAGATCTCCGGGAGCCCACATGGGGAGGAGAAAGCATGACTTTCTCCTGAGCCCCTCACCAATTCCTGTGCTGGGCTGAGCTCTAAGAAGTAAGCTTAAAGTCAGCTTGACCCTGCAGCTGAGCTGAGGCTGGAAAGTTTGGGACCAGACTGGGCTCCCAATACCTTCTCTAGGACAGGTATTCCTGAGGCCAGGAGAAGGGACCCAGGCAGGAGTGAGGAAGCCCACAGCATCTCCTCAATCCTGGTCGTCTTCTGTCCCATGCCATGCTATTAGCTGGATGTGGGAGGTGACTGAAAAGGAGTTGGCAGGAGAGCCCTGAGTCTGGTTGGGGATGGGAATTAACCAAATCCTGTTAATTCTACCTGATCACTTGGGCCCTCTCCTCTCTATACCCACTCCCCTGCCTGCCTTAACCCAGGCCTCATCAGTCCCTGCCTGGAGTGGTGCAGTAGTTTTCAGCCCCACCACCTGCTACCTGAGGGATCTTTGTAAAATGTGTGATCCCCATCCTCAGGCTCCTGCTTCAAATCACTGATGGTCCCCAAAGGCCTAGGAGTCAAAGTTCACACTTCAAAACTGGCATCCCAGCCCTTCTAATCCCACCCCTAATCCAACTTGTCTCCTGATGCCGCAGAACTCCTTGCTGCAGCTCTACCAAGCTTCTTGCAACCTTGCATGTATTAGGTAGGCATTTTCATGCCTCCATGCTGGTGCACAAGCCACTCCTGCTTTCTGGGGTGCTCTTCCTCTACCTCTAATTATCTAACTCTTACATATCCTCTAAGACCTACCTCTACAGAATGGGTACAGAATAGCCACTCTGTATGAACCCCACATTCCAGCTAGATCCCACCCTGGAACTCTTCCCTGGGATCAGTAGACTTGGCTATATTCGGCCAGGGAATTTTCCAACTCTCTCCATGTGCCTGGAGTCCAGAGGGATAATGAGGATGTTTAGAATAGGGAAATAAGTGAGAGAGGAAGTCCAAAGTCTGCCTGAATTCCTCAGTGATAAGGGCTGGAGGGAGCTGCCCTGGCCCTGGCCCTGGCCCTCAAAGGGCAATGGTTGACCACATGGCCCAAGGCAAGGCTGTGCAAAAGGGTTGATGTGGTCCAGATCAGTGGTCAGAGATTTAGGTCCCGTCTGGGAATGTGCATTTGCTGAGTGACCTCAGGTCCCTCTTTGGGTCTCCATTTCCTCTACCCTTCTCCAGATGGGCCCAGCACTCAACTAAATTGTGGCAAAGACAGACCTCATCTTCCAGACCACCTCCACTTTATTCAGAGACACCCTAGGCTCCTGTACCCACCCCTCCCTTCTCTGTGAACTGCCCTTCATGAAGGGCTCTGTAGCTGTGCTGCTAGGGGAGCAGAGTTGGCTAGAGAAGCTGACCCAACACCTTCTACCCTCCGAGAGTGGGAAGCAGAAGCTGCCAAAACCCTAGGTGCCCACAGTGATTGGGAAAGAAATATCTTTTGGCAAACCACATGGCCATAGCCCTAGCTTATAAGGGCCCAGAAAGTAAGGTCGTCCATTGTCCTTTCTCAGCCCATAAGGCTGGACACTTTTAGTTACAGGGACATAAAACTCAACTGACTCAAGCCATAAAGAAAGGCATTGGCTCATGTTGCTGGAAGCAGAGCTGATTTCAGGCATGGCTGGATTCAGGGGCTCAGACCATGGGAAGAGGGCCTGGTTGTTCTCCAGTTCTCTATTCTGCCTTCAGCTGTGCAGCCTTCATTATCATGTTTCACTTGTCAACAAGATGGCAGCAGAAGCTCCAGCCCCTGCATCCTTTAAGGTTTCCACTCCAGTGGGAAAAAACAAATCCACTTGCCTCATTGCTTAATCCAAAGTCCCAGGGGTGAGCTTCCTGGCTCTGAGTAGCCTGATGCGGGCCATGTGCCAGGCACTGTGGCCTGGAATGCTCTGGTTGACATAAGCCTTGGTCACATGTCAATCTCCTGGAAGAGGGTTCATCAGACCCCCATGAACTCTGAATAGGGAAGGAGACGGCTTCCCAGACAGAAGTGAGGACATGGCACCAGAGGGAAGTAAAGGATGGCAGAAGGCGGAAACAATAGACGTCCACTACCAACCATCCTGCATTCACGCTGCAGTGTGAGGGAGGTGGAATGGGCAGGAGGATCAGGAGAGGCTGGGAAGGAACCAGAAAGCAGAAAGAACCTGTTGCTGGTGGACAACAGAGCCGGGAAGGTACCTGGGAGAGAAGTGTGCTCCAAGACAAGCAAAATAGACCAAAGGTGGGACACAAGCTCGGGCAGCCAGTCCCCAGGTTCCTCTTCCAGAGGCCACCTCTGAGATCCACCTGGCCATTCTTCCCCCTATACTTGAGGAAGCCAGAAACAGACCCCTCAAGACAGAGCATGTTGGGCATTTCAGCCTGAGTACCCTATGGGAAAGAGGGGAAGCACATGACCCCAAAGAGAAACCACAGGCACAGAGTTTCCTTTAAGTCTTGTCTCTTTTCTTTTAACAGTTATGCAAATATTAATAACTGTATCCACTCCATAACGGATCTGTGTTACTTTAGTATGCCAAGTTTCAAATGACTCACCATTTAATGTCTTTACCCCAACTGGCTGATAAAGTTAAAAATCCAAGATAGAACCCATGTTTGCCGTGTGGCTTCCAGACCACTGGCACATGGGCAGGTGAGGTCTGGATGCTGGAGAAGACTGAGAGGAGCCCTGGGCAAGGAGTTCTGACCCTAGACCTGGGCTAGGTCAGCCATGGTGTCATCTGCATATGGCAAAGTTGGACGACAGGGGACCTGTGACACAATGAGGCCCAACCAAAGCCTTCAGCAGGGAGTGGGGGAGCTATGGAGGTGACAGGGACTTAACTGTGTGGCCTCTTGGACACTGTGGTGTCCAGCATCCGCTTGGACCTCTCTCCATCCACAGCTCTCATCCATGGAGAGCTCACTGCCACCTGGGATGCAGAGCCCGCAATGGGGCTGACTTACGTAGAACAATGGTCAAAGTGCTAAGTACTTTGGTGCCTGCAGGCCAGGCGGGGCCCCCTAAAGGAAGGAAATGAGGGGAAGCCCCCCATCTATGCTCTTCCCACAGACCCACTGTAAGAAACCCTAAGTCAGCAGGGGAGGGATTGAAGCCCAGGGAAGCAAGAGCCAGGGTGGGAGGGACAAGCTAGAGGAGACACTGAGAATGTGTGATTCTGGAGAAGTCTTGCTGGACCCTCTCCTATGGCCCTGGCAGGGACTGTGACGTTCTCTTCCCCAGGCAGAGATGAGGAAACTGATGTGGGGTTGCCAGGGCCAGCAGCCACTTTCCTAAAGTCAAAGAGAAAAGAGCTGCCACCAGCTCAGCGATTTCTCCGTGGAGGCCTTCACCTGCCCTTCCCCACCCAAGAGTTCCCAAGGCCTGATTTTCTCTGACTGTTCCTGGACAGCCATCCCCCCCGACTCACATGTCTTCCCCAAAGCCAGCGTCCCCTGTCACACAGGTCTGGCCCCACCCCTGACGCTTGGCCAGGGCCCAGAGGCAGAGAGGGAAGAAGCTTGGGCTTTCCCGTCCCTTCTGCCCCCCTTCTCGGGGGAGGGGAGGGCTGCTGGGCTCCTAGAGGGGCCTCTTTTACTTCCTTAAACTTCCCCACCCCCGTTAGATCTGGCACAGCTTGAATTATTTAGACGCTAGAAAGGAGGTAGGTGAGATCTGGGCAAGTAGGACCAGAGTCCCCTTCCCAACCCAGAAACCAGGGCACAGAGCACAGGCTCCTGGAGAGAGGACAAAGGCTGGAAAATGCAGCCGGACTCCTGGATTCCTCCCAGGGCTGGCCCCAGGAACCAGAGGCCAGGATCGAATTCCCCACAGCAAGGTAGCGCTAGCTGGGCCCCACCCATCCAGGGAGACCGAGGCAGGGACAGAGGACTCCCAAGCCAAGCTGGAGAGTGGCAGTGTCCAGAGGGCCAGCTCAGGGCTCTAAGGAGAGGCCCTCTTGCCTCTGTCCGGGGTCATGCCACCCACAAAGAGACAGAGTTGTTATAGCTGCAGCACTGTTGGGGGAGCCACTAAGAAGCCATGACAGGGCCCTCAAGGTGGGCCCGACTTTGGGGACAGTGGACAACTGTTTGAGGTCAGATCCAGGTCAGGTTCAGGTTTCAGTTGGGCTAGGATCGAGTTTCAGTCTGGGGCTGCAATCGGGGTTCAGTTGAACTTGGGTCCCCTCCAGGGTGAGAGCAGTTTCAGCGCAGTGACTGGGCCCTCCACACTCCTGAGTGTGTGGCAAGGCTGATGAGCCCCTCCCTGTCTCCGTCCCCCAGGGCAGCCGGGCAGCCATGCTGCAGCAGGAGTGTGACTATCTGCAGATGATTGAGGTGCAGCGCAAGCAGTGCCTGGACGAGGCCCAGCTGGAGAACGACACCACCGCAGGTGAGGGCACCGTGGGAGGAGGGAAGCCGCAGATCCACACGGGACCCCGTGTTTCCTCACCTCGTGAGCCCCAATCCAAGTCACATTCGTTCCATGTTTGTTGGATGGGGACCCCAGGACAGGGATCACACCACGGAGCTGCTGGCTGGTGAGGAGGGCCTGCGGGGGCCAGATGGAAGAAGGAAGGGGTTGACCGGCCTCCGTGTCCCCAACACCCCAGCCCAGTTCTGGGGAGCTCCCAGCACCAGCTGAGGAGGACGTACTAAGCTGGGGTTCTGAAAAGTGCATGGAGCCAATCTGCCTTTGGGGCTCCCTATCCCTCTTCTCCAGGAAAAATGGAGATGATGCCCATGGCCACCAGCCCAGCCAGGATGGGAGGCCCAGGGCACTGCGTGGCGGGGGGCATGGCCAATGAGAGCAGGCAGGTTCCAGGAACCCCCACCCCACCCAAAGGAGGGCTGGGATGGGGACAACTGGCCCCAGAACCCCACACTCCTGGATTAGCTCCTGTACTATATTGGCATCTCAAAGGAAGAACAGGGGACATTCAGTCACAGTGTGTGACCCCCACAGGGACCACATGGAGCTCAAAGCCATCTCAGCAGTCCAGAGCAAGAAAGGGCACCAGGCTAGTCTGACAGGTCTGGAATACTCGCCATAGGGGGTGGGTGGGGAGGCTCAGCTCCTTCCTCTCAAGCCTAGGCTCTGCCACCGGGACACCCAGAGGACTTATGGTGACCACATACACAAACACACACACACACACACACACACACACACACACGCACGCACTCACGCGCAGGCCCCTAGGCCTACACAGGTGCACACACTGGCCTCCCCTTCCCAACCCATGCTCAGCCGTCCAGAGGAACCATCAGCTCATTATCCTGCTGATCAGCCGAGTCAAGGTCAGCCCCAGAGGCTGAGCACATGGGGCTGCCGGCTACTCCCTCAGGGGTCTGCGAGAGCTCCAGCCTGGCAGTGTGAGGGGTGGTGCCAGCTTCCCAGACCAGACAGCAGGGCCATCACCCCCACTTAGCTCAGAGCAGCCCAGGGTGAGAATGGGAGGAGTTCCTCGGAAAAGCGCCACTTGAGCCAGACTTGGAGGGTGGGCAGGTTTGAAGAAACAGAGAGGCTGGGAAGGTGGGAGACACCCAGGCAGACTGCCTACAGGAAGTGGGAGGTGGGTGTCAGGTTCAAGGCTCACAACGCGGAGGGAGGGCTGGCACCTCAGGGCTGGAGGCAGTGAGGTGGCCGCGCCTGCTCTGGGCCTCCATCCCAGGCCATGCCCCGAGGCTGAGCTTAATTACAGAACAGCCTTGCTCAGGAGCCGGGAGCATCTTTACATCTTCCCAGCTCCCAGGCTCCTTTGCCACCTTTCTGAGGCTGACAGTTCTGTGACCCGTCCTGGGTCCCTCTTCTTAGCCCAGGTACACAGCTCTCTGGCTCCTGCACCGTAAGTGAGTGTGTTTAGCCTCACAGAGAGGCTTTGCCCCCCCCCCCCAGGTCTCAAGGCAGGACGGCCCCCTGTTTCCTAGGACCTGGAGACTGAGGCCTGGGTCAAGGGGTGGCTGGACCTGCCCCAACCCACCCCGCCAGGGCAGGGGGGCAGGCCCAGGCTGCAGACAGGCCTCAGCAGGCCCCAGTGGTGGGATTATGGGCAGCCCTGAGAGGCCCAGACCCCAGACTCTAGGCCTCACTGCAGCACCTCCCAGGCCCTGGGGCAGGCCACCCTCGTGATTCTGATGAGGTCATTGCTGGCACAGCATGCCTGTTGGGTGCCAACACCCTGTCACCAGCAGCCTGGGATCCAGAGGAGGCCGGCATGGGTCAGGGGCTATCGGTCTGCCCATGGCCCTGTGTGGGGCTCTGTGTATGTTCGTGCACAACCAGGTGTGTGCTCCTGGCCCGTGTCTGTCCGGGGCGGTGTCTGTGCCTCTGGGGTCTGTAACTCTGTGTCTGACTCTGTCTTTGTGAGTCAGGAGTGTGTGTCTATTTAGGCCTGCACATGCCTAGACGTGTCTGCCTGGTGTGCTGCATGTCAGTTTGGGAGTGTGCCCATCAGTGTGAATGTTGGTGGTACGCCCAGACATGTCTGTCTCTATGCACATATGTCTCTGTGAGTTGTGTGTTTCTGTGTGCCTATTTGCTTGTGTCTGTGGTCTTTCCATGTCCAGATAAGTGTACATGTATGTATGTTTGCATGTGTGTCTGGGGTTCCATGTGCCCGGAAGTTCATGTCAGTGTGTGTGTTTGTGTGCACACAAGTCTATGAAATGACACAGCAGAGGCTCACCCCACCTGGCCTCACCATCCCTCACCCAGGCTTGGGGCTGGGCTTTCCTTTTGGGGTCACAGCCCCTAATGAGCACACACAGCCAGCCTGGGCCGGAGTCTCTATGGGCCTGGTGACACGTGTGATGGAGCCTGTGGGGCCTCCCTGGGGCAAGCACACCCAAAATACTCCCAGGGCCCAGCCCAGGACAACAGGCCAGTCCAGACACCAAATATTTTCATGGCTGTCACCCCCTCTACTGCTGTCACCCCAGCCCTGCTGCCTTAGCAAACCAGCCCTACCCTGCCTGCTGCAGGATCTCCCCTCACCACGTCCCCCAGACTGGCCTCTCTTCCCTGGCTCCCCTGCCCCGCCCACTGCCCTGCTCACTGACCCAGTGCAGTTCACGGCCCAGCCTTGGTTGTGCTGAGAGTCCTTGAGGTCAAGTGTGGCCTCCCCAAGGGCAGAGCCCAGTCCCCTTCTCTTCTGTCCCACCCTTGGTGAAGGAGAGCTCAGGGCCAGAGACCCAGCCCCAAATCTGCTCCCCAACCTGTGCTGGCGGCTGGAGATTCAGACGGCCCGAATCTGGCAGGGACCCAGACACAATATCTGGCCTACAAACAGGGTGTGGCCCGCACTGTCAGAGAAGGGTAAACAAAGTCCAGCAGGAGCAAAATTCCCAGAGAAATGGCATCGAGCCCTTCTGGCCAGGAGGAGAGGGAGCCTGTGCATAGGCTGCGCCACTCACCGGCGGTAGGACCTAGGACTAGTTGCCTAATCACTCTGTGCCTCAGTGTCCTCCCCTGTGAAATAGAAGTGTTGAATAAGTCATTCATTTAAAGAGGTTAGAGCAGTGCCTGGCACACACAAAGGCTATGTAAGTGTTTGCTAATATTATAATAACAGAGTCTTGAACCATGAGCAGGATTTGACCGGTCTGAAGGGCCCCTACATGGCCTCCAGAGAGGCTGGCACAGAATGGGAGAGCGACTGGCAGCCAGGGTGACACCACAGAGCCTTCAGGACAGCCTGGGGTGGAGATGGTTGGGGTCCACGAGGAAGGGGGGCCGTACTCTCTGGCCAGGCCCTGAGGATGCAGGTGTTCTCCTCAGCCTTCAGCTGCAGGTACCACCTGACTGCTGCAGCCCCAGATGGTACCCTCCCGCTGCCAGCCCACTCCAGCACTCAGAGTCCCAAGGCTGCTCCCCAAGTGAGGACATCCCTCCACCTCCTCTTCCCAGACTCTCCTCTTGGGAACTCATGAACCTTCGGACCTGGGCTGGGCTGGGCTTGGCCCAGCTGCCGTTGACTTTGGCTCAGGGGTTGGGTTTCCTGAGCAAATCTAAGGACTGGCAGGAATGCAAAGAGACAATTAAGCCTCCCTCGAGGGAGGGGGTCCAGAGTAGTCTTAGTCCGCCAGGGGCACTCAGCTCCTGAACAGGCAAAAGCGTGGCATTTGCATCTGCCTACTAAAGCAGACCCTCAGGAACCCCACTGAGCACCCGTCCCTGGCCAGGCTCTGCAAGGCGAATAGCTACATGGTGCAGAACCCAGCCTGCGACGCATTTTTCTCTGAACTCGCTCTCTGACAACACCCTCACCATCACAATTCACAATCTGAGTTTTGCTGCCCAGGGCTGCTGAGCACCTATGTTGCTCAAGAACTAGCCGTACCCCAATATACTCATCAGCCCAACACCTCGTTTTTATAACAGACATTTTCTAATGCCTCCTTTACTATCATAAAACGAAATTCAGGACACACACTCATTCACTTTTATAAAAAATCATGTTCTAGCTGTAATGTGAAAGAATAATTAAAAGACAAGTAATTTCTAATAAAATACTGTGTACACGTTCAGGCATGATTGCACTAAAAGAAGATGTAGTCTGTAGGTTGTGCCTATAAATATAAATTCCGAGAATGTGAGACCTATAAATGTAGATTGACATGTGCGGGCGGTTGTATCAGTGACTCAAATATTACAGGCAGCTCTGCTGTAGGTAACATGATTTTCCAAAACGTTGAACAACTCTCAGGAAAGTTCCGAACAAAATAAAGCACAGTCTTGGCTCCCTTTACTCAGTGGTTGCATTCCTGGGAAACTTCATGTATGTCAAACCTGTGCAACGGCTACCTTGTGTTTATATGCGAAATGAGTAACAGTCCAGGCCGAGGTCATTACAAAAGGTTTTCATCTACACAAATTTGCAGTGGCTCGTCTGAAAGCCATGCAGAACGTGAGACAGTTCATCACTGTGCGGGACCATCCAGGTTGCCTGCCTGGCATCCCTGGTACCTGCCCATCAAATGCCAGGTGAGGCCCCCCAGTTGCTGCAACAAATAAAACCCCCGCCAGTGTTCAAAACACCCCCGGGGGTGCTCCATCCCTCACTGAGGACCAAGAAGCTATAGTCGTGCCTCCTCTCCCTGCCTCCCTGCCAAGACAGGCCCAATATAGCCTGGGCAGGGCTGTGCCTCCCCTCTGAGACCTGAGTCTCAGGTGGGAGCCTGGTGGCAGGAGGAAGAGAGTGGGTGCCTCTGGGCTCAGGCCCCAGGGCTGGAGACACCCGGTGACCATGCTGACCCTTGTGTCCTCTGCCTTCACCCCACAGGCTGCAGCAAGATGTGGGACAACCTCACCTGCTGGCCAGCCACCCCTCAGGGCCAGGTGGTCGTCTTGGCTTGCCCTGCCATTTTCACGCTCTTCTCCCCCATTCAAGGTAGGAGCCCCAGGTTGAAGGGAGGGAGCTGGGGTGATGTGAGCGGGCCGGCTGGAGTGGGGACTCACCTCTCAAGGAGGAGGGAAGGCAAAGGAATGTGGCCAAGGGGGCTGCAGCGTGGGGGGCTCCCTGGTGGAGAAGGCGATGGCACTGGGCCTCTGAAGGACTCATGGGATTTGATTAGCTCTTCACATAAAGATAAGCCTGTGGGAAAGGCTCGCCAAATATTTGCTCAACAATTGATAACTGATTGACTGACAGGCACTTGATTACATTATGGCTCCCATGTTCCTGTTGCCTTGGGCTGGTCATGATTCAGTCTTTCGCTGCCTGGAGCCTGTGGCCTCTGGGGCTCTGAGAAACCGTGGCACGGCTTTGCTTACACACGCCGTCATGTTCACATATGAGGCAGAAAAGAAAAGGGGACCCCCTTCAGGAAGTGGGCTTTCTTGCCGCTAGGGCTTAAAGAGGCTTACGACATACATTCAATCATTCTGTCACCCAGCAAGCGAAGCAGCCCTGGAGTGCCAGGCACTGGGGTGCACAAGCACAGTGGGGAGGGGACACTACAGCCCCCAGGCTGCTCTTTTGGAGCTAACGTTCTAGTTGGAGAGATGTTTAGTAAGAAAACAAACAAATGTATCCTAAATAATAAGAAGTGCTGGGGGAGAGAAAAAGGAGGGTGGGAACGACATAAGGCCGGTGTTCATGAACACCTCTGGGCAGGTGACAGACACCTCGGGTGCCGTCCAAAGACCTGGAGGTCAGACGAACCACCAGGCAAAGATCCTAGGCAGGCGGACAATTGAGAGAGAGAGAAAACCCACAGCCCGTGGAACAAGCATTCCCAGAGAGCGCAGGGGAGGAAGAGAGGGGAGAGAAGGGTGTGGGGACGGGGGGGCCAAGCTATGCAGGGCCTTCCAGACTGAGGCGAATACTTGGGTTTTTCCTAAGTCCAGTGAGAAGCCTCTGGCGGGGTTTTAAGCAGGAAACTGACACAGTCCGATTTAGGTTTTTAACTGATAACTCTAGTTTCTGTGAGAAGGAAGGATTCTAGGAGTGTAACTGGGAAACCCAATCACAAGGCAGGTGAGCAAGGATGATGGCTTGGATTCTGGTAGAGAGCGTGGTGGAGGAGAAAAGTGGGAGATTTGTCTATGGAGGGCTTGGGGGAGAGCGAGGGGGAGAGAGGAATCAAGCGTGCCCCTCTCCCAGGTCTAGGTTTAATGAGCTGGGGGGAAGAAAGAGCTGGACTGGGTGGGGAGGACTGAGGAGGAGCAGGACTGAGTGGGAAGGGATGAGGGAGGAGTGGGTCTGGATGAGGAGTAGGTCTGTGTGGGGAGGACTGAGGGAGGAGTAGGTCTGTGTGGGGAGGACTGAGGGAGGAGCAGGACTGGGTGGGGAGGACTGAAGGAGGAGCAGGTCTGGGTAGGGGGGACTTATAAGGAGCAGTCCCTAGATAAGGATTCAAGGAGTGAGCGGAAAGACTGGATTGTCTCTCACTCCAGGCGGCCTTTCCTCCCTGGACCCCAGTCTCTCTGTAAAGTGGGGGTGGGAGGTGGGCCAAATGGTCTCTTTGGGATGGGCCAGTTTTCTCTCCAGTGCTTGATATTGTGACCTCACTGGTGAAGGACAGACCTCAAAGCCCTCCTGAGGAGTCTGGAAACAGTCACAGAACGTGCCATGGTCCTGGTTGGCGCCCAACTGGCCCAGCCCTCCACCAGGGGGACCCAGTGCCTGAGCAGGTCAGAGAGGAGCTCCTCTGTCAGGTCTCACAGCACAGACCATCAGCAGAGTCTGGGAACTAGCCTTCTCTCAGATCCCTAGAGGCACCTGCTAATTGCCTTCCTCCCTGACACTCTGCTAATTGCATTCCTCCCAATGGTTCTTCCTTCTGTCCCTGCTGGAATGTGTCAAGGCAGCTCCTTCACTTGAGAACCTGGACTCCAGCCCCCTGTCTGGCTAACCCTGAGGCTGCCAGCATCAATGGGGTCCACACGATGCCTTTGTGCAGATGAGAAAAAGTCAACCTCTCCCTAGAGCCCACATCACAAAGTGGCAAGCTGAATATGAAGTAGGTTTTTGCCCCCATAGCCGTCAGCCAGATGCCCTTGTGCAGTGAACAACCTGCACAGCTATACTTGGTGGGCCTAGTCTCTGAAAATGGTGGAGAGAAACAGAAGACTGTGATTAGGGTTTCAAAATGTAGAGGCAAGAGGGTGTTTTCCTGAGTAACTACTAATAGATGAAGAAGGTGTGAGCAACTGACCTTAAATTCCAAAGAGAGAAGTTTACAAGTGTAGGGTAGGGTGACGCCCACGCTGACTCCCACGTCTTTGGATAACAGGACTGGGTAAGGAGTATCCCCCCAGGAAGAGACCTGGTTCTACAGGGAAAGCTGAGGAAAGCTTGCAGACGATAAAAATCATGGGTAATTAGGAGGAAGTCATCTACCCGGGCTGGAGGACACACCTGGAGGAGGTGACCCGGCCAGGCAAGGGGTTGCTCATGAAGGCACCAAAGCGTTCATGCTGGCTCACTTCTTTAATTTGTAGTCTGCAGATCTGTGGTGTTTTTATCTTCAAATATTTAGAGAGACTTTTTTTTGTTGTTACTCATACCTGCAGTGAGAGTGGATAAAGAGATTTTTTTTTAGAATAAAAAGTAGGATGGCTATTTTGGTTGAGAAAACTCAATAGACATCAATTCTCACCATGTCTGTGGAGTCTATGGGACACCTCCTCTCCCCACCACCTGCGTCACGATGCCACGGATAAGGAAGTCTTGGTGCCAACTAAGAAGCTTGCCCTTGCTGGCTGGGATGGGGTGCATGGGAGGAATTTCAGCAGGAGAGCTCCGTGGTCAGGTCTGGGTGCGAGAACTATCCTCCCAGCTGCTTGGGGGGCAGGGGTAGGAAAGCAGGGAGACCCACCCAGAGGCTCCTACCTAATACAGGGGAAATGAGACAGTGGTGGTGTTGAGGGGAGAGGCTGGGATAGGACTGGTGACAGATGGGGGAGAGGGGAAGGGAGTGGGGAGAGAATGATCCCCCAATTTTTGGCTCCATTCACTGAGTGGTGCTTTTCAGGAGGTGGAGAAGCCCAGGGAGGAGCAGGGGCCGTGACTGCTCTTTGAGACACGGTGAGTGGGAGGAGACTGGGAGAATGGAGGTGTCCCTCCCAGCACAGGGTTAAAGTCCCTTGCCACCTCCCTCCTGCCCTCCATATCCCTCTCTACAGACACAGGGCCTGCAGTTTCCAGGGCCAGCCTGGAGAGAAACTCTTGGCTGCTTCTCTGGGTCCCATGGTGACCACCTCTGAGATCTCCTAGAGAGCAGCTCGCTTTGAGGCCTGGACCACAGTCCCAGGGCTCCCCAAAGAAGCCATCTAGCCCTGAAGATGACCCTCTATCCCATCCTCTTCCCACCATCTACGGCAGCCAGGGCTCCAAGGGTGCCCCTTTGGCCACTGCTGAGAGCCCAGGAAGATCTGGAGTCTTGGTCTGCACCCCAGGCCTGCTGCTTCCTTGCTGTGACCATGGGCAAGTCACCTCACTTCTCTTAGCCTGGGGATCCGCATCTTTCAGTGGGACTAATGAAAACTCCGGATCGCTAGCCTTAACACATTAATGTTTACCCTACCACCCCACTCACACACACACACACACACAGCATGTGAAGCTGCCGTGTAGGTTGTGTAGGTGCTGATGAGTCATAGCAGTTATGCTGCTAGCGTAATTCACGATGCCAGGTGCTCGCTTTGTCACGGTGCCTGGCCTCATGAAGCCCTGGTCCGTCTGAAGAATAGGGAACAGGAGCTTTAGGGGCCCAGCTTCACAGCTGGTTGATTTGGGCCTTATACCTCTTTTTGACCCACCCGACCCTGGTGGGGGGAAGTCCCCAAAAGAATCAGATCCCAGGTGGAGCCGTGGCCTCAGAGCCTGCATGAGCTCCTGAGAGCTGAGGCCGGGGCTGGGCCTGCAGTTTGAAGAGGGGCTGGACTGAGGGCTCCGAGCCAGGCCCACCTCAGGCTGCAATGGTGGGATGCAGGGAGGGCTGGGTAGAGGCAGCTGAAGACACTTCTGCTCACCTTGGAGCCTCTTACCCCAATGAGGTTGGGAACCCTGGGCAGAAAAGGGGCTGCCAAGGCAGGAAACTGGCCCAGCCCAATGCCCCTTCTTCAGCAAGGTCCTTCCCTGCCTTCCCTGGGCCACGCAGTGGAGATAGAGCCAGCCCTGGGCTGCTCTTTCCGGGCTGTCCTCCCCCAGCCCCAGCCATCACTCAGTTCATCGTCCATAAAGTAGGGGAATAAGGCCTCTTTCAGAGGGTTGCCAGGATTTACAGAAACAGTGAACATGGAACTATCTGGCATATTCCTGACACAATGCAAAGTTTGGAAATATCAAACACACGTGCACAGTGACCCTCCCTGAGCTCACAGGACAGCTTGATCCCTCTCGAAGCTCTGCACCTGGACACCGAAGTAAGTCCTCAGGTCACCTCAGTGCAGGTGAGGCCAAGCTTACCTGGGAAGACTCGAGACCAGACCGGTTCTATCTTGTCCTCTCTGTGTAGCCTGGGGCAAGTGACCCACCTCTTGGGACCTCCACTTCTCAGCTGTGAAACGCACTTACCTTCCTTGTTGGATGGTTGAAAGGATGTGCCTAAAGTGATCTGTGCAGCACTGACACATGAAAAGTTCTCAAAAGTTGATGCATGAAGCTGACGACGGTGGTGACAGTGCTGGTGATGAATGAGTACTGGGAGGGGGGAGAGAGAGGATTCTCTGGCTCACCCTTGTCTATTAAACCCCCCCTCCTTCAGGGGAGAGGACACTTCCCAGGGCTGGAGAGTGGGGAGCCTTTCTGGTACCCCTCACCTCACATGCCCCCTGAGTGGTCCTGTCCCTTTGCTGCAGCCTTGAGCCTCCAAGGACAGTGGAGAGTGCCACTGCCCTGTAGCTCCAGCCTCAACTGGTTTCTACTCAAAGCTCCTACAGTGCTGTGCTGCCCCGTTCCCCTTTCACACACCCCTGCCTGGCCAGGTGCCCCTGCGGGAACTGCCTGCTTCTCCACCTACGAGGATTCCAGAACTGCACCCTCATCAGGTGTCCTCCAGCCCCCACCCACACACATAGCCACACCTGGGGGCCTCTCCAGCAGCACATCTGAGCTCCACCAGGTGTGGGAGGAAACCCAGCCCCACAAGCCAAGGCAGACATGTGCCCCAACCCCAGCTGTGGCCCTGCAACAAGGGTCAGCATTCAGCTCATGGCAAGGGTCAGGGATCCTTCTGCGACAAGGATCCAGGCAGAGTCTGTGACAAGGATCAGAGTTTATGTTGTACCTGGGTTCAGACCATGGCAGGGGTAGGACTGAGCCCAGGAATGTCTGCTCTGCTTCTGTCATCTGTACAGGAGGGTCCCCTGGCAGCCCTGCAGGGGCTTCTCCCTGCCCCAGGTGCCCCTGTGGTGCCCTGGGTGTCCAGGCAGCTGGGGTCTGACAGCACCTGGGCTGGGGGGAGCAGGACTGAGTCCTCGGCCCTGTGCCAAGCACAGAGACAGCCAGGTCTCCGTGGCCTACTCCAGGGACCAGCCCTGCTCCCGGCCTCAGCCTCCCTCCTCCCTGCCCCTGCCCCCAACCCAGGCCACAACGTGAGCCGCAGCTGCACCGATGAAGGCTGGACACACCTGGAGCCTGGCCCCTACCCGATTGCCTGTGGCTTGGATGACAAGGCATCAAGTTTGCATGAGGTGGGCCTCAGTGCACCCCTACCCCGCCTGCAGAGCACCTGGCCCACCTAGGCGCCTTTCACCCTTGCCCACAGACGGCTGCTGTCTGTGTGGGAGCCTGTACTCCTGGGGTCCGCCCTCCTCAAGCCTCCTCCCTCTCCAGGCCTGCCTTTCTGGAGGCTTATCCCCTCGCTGCCCCTGACAGGGAGTGGGAGGAGGCTTTCTTGAGGATGATGCACAGGAGGGGGTCCCCAGAGCAGCAAAAGCAAAAGCAGCACCCCCCAGGCTGGGGCCCCCCAGACTGGCTGGTGGGAGCCCCGCTCCAGTCCTGGAGGTGGCAAGGCTGGCAGATACCATCACCCTGTCACATCCAGAGGGGAAACTGAGGTGCGAGTCCTGGAAGAAGCCAGCCTCAGACACTCAAAAGCCAGTCAGGGACAGGGACAGAGACAGGAACAGGGCCTGTTGTCCTCAATCCCAGGACAGGGATCTGCCTCTGCAGCAGGTCGAGCACAGGTGGTCTCTGTGAAGACCTGGGGAGCCAGGTAGTGATATAGATGGGGAGGCTAGAGTATAATTGGGGTCCTCAGCCAGGAGCCCCTCACCGCTTTGGGGGATAAACGCATGTGTGTCTGTCTATGATGACATCTGCCCTACCCTCTGCCACCCTTCTCGCACAGGGCTTTCACTCCCCGCAAGGCAGTAGCAATTTCTCAGAGGCCTTTGAAGCCCACGGGGGCCTCAGGCCCTAATTGCCCTAAATCCCTCTTAACCGCTTGCCTCTGCTCAGGCAGGGCGTGGGAGGTGGGGAGGAAGGAGGGCTTGCCCGGTGGCTGTTGTTCTGCCCATGTGTCCATGGGGAGGGCATCGGGACAGGGACCAAGCAAGAAGCCCCTGGGGCCCAGCCTTGTTCCCCTAGAAAGGCCATTTTGCCCTCATACTGCTGACACCAGCCCCTGAGAGCCCAAAGTGGGAAATTAGCCCTGGGTCATCTTTAACATTCTGCATTCCCTGTGAGCCCCTGGAGAGAGGCTCGTGGGCGTCCCCTAGGGTGCTGAGCCCAGAGTTGGCACAGAGCTGCAGAAGGAGCCAATGAGCACATGGAATGCATGAGGTTGTCACTCTTTCCCTAAATGACTTACCCCTCGTGAAGAAGCAAGGACAGAGTGAATTCAACCCCCACTCCCGCCCTGAGATGCGGTCCTGTCCTGTCCATGGAAACTGGGCTGTTAGGGGGTCAGGGGATTGAAGGATGCCCCTCAGCTGCTCTTGGTAGCCCCGGGCCTCAGCCTCCTTATCTGCCAAGGCAGGGGCACCCCTGCCAATACCACCCGTGCAAGCCCCCCAAACCCCCGCAAAATCCTTACCCATCTTCCCCCAGCAGCAGCAGAAAATGTTCTACAGTTCTGTGAAGACCGGCTACACCATCGGCTACAGCCTGTCCCTTGCCACCCTTCTGGTTGCCACAGCTATCCTGAGCCTGTTCAGGTGAGGCCCAGCCCAAGCAACTGGGCTCAAAGCAGACCTGCAAGTGTCACTCCAGTGGTCAAACCCAGACTGGCCCAGTTATGTGCTGGCCCCCTCCACTGTCACTCCGTGCCCTGAGCAGCACACAATCCCTGCCCAAACCGCCCTGCCAGGCCAGTCTCCCTAGAGATGGTAGGTGGCCAAGGTGTCCCCCACAGGATGGCCCTGCACCTGGGGACAGGGACCAGAGGGTGGGGCCTGCACCCTGGAATGAGGCTTCTGGGGCAGGGGCACAGTCGAGGCTGAGGCACTTAGAGGGCCAGCTCCACAGGAGGATGGGGCATCCGGGGCAGGCCTGCAGCTCAGGACGGGACCCCCTTCAAGGCAGGGCCTGCACTCTGGAGGCCACATGCTCCCCAGCACCCCTTGCTCAGAGCATAGGATGACGTTGGCTGAGGTGGGGGTGTGAGGTCCCTTCAGCCTCCCAGATCTGCCCCGCCCCATGCAGGAAGCTCCACTGCACGCGGAACTACATCCACATGAACCTCTTCATATCCTTCATCTTGAGGGCTGCCGCTGTCTTCATCAAAGACTTGATCCTCTACAACAGCGGGGAGTTGGACCACTGCTCCGGGGGCTCGGTGAGGACCCCCGCCATGGCCCACCTTCCCTAGTCTCCCCTTCATCTTTAATCACCAAAATCTCTTCTTCCCCTCCTGCCCCTCCCTCTCCCTCTTCCCTCCTGCCTCTCCCTCTCCCTCTTCCCTCCTCCCCCTCCCTCTCTCTTTCTCTCTCTCAGTCCAAGGTGGCCAAACCCCCACCCAGCCCCACCTGGCAGCTCCTCAAATCCCACTCCCCTCCCGGCAACAGCAGATGTCACTCAGCCATCTGGGAACTCACGGACCTGCTCCTGCCGATGAGAAAAGCAGATGGGAAATGGGACACTTCTCAGCCACAGCCACAGCCCAGAGCCCCGTCCCACCCCAGTTGCTAACTTCCTGTATGGCCTTGGGGGACTACCTCAGTTTCCCCATCTGTGCAAGGACTTCCAAGATTCCTTCTGACTCTGCCCTCTGCTGTTTGCATCCCCAGGGCTCAGCTCACCATGCCACCCTTCCCACTCCCCAGACCTCCCCTTGCCATCTGGAGTGGGTCCTCCTCTTCTGTTCTGCCGCTGCAGAGGAAGGTTAAGGGACCATGTAAGGAATTCATTGCCAGTCACTAGGGGGTCCACCTCCAAGTGATTCTGTGCTAAAGGCCCCTCACTGAGTGCCCCTGAGCTAGGACAGAAGCTTGAGACCGGCCCTAGCTACCACCCATTCCTTGTGGAATGGTGACTCATTGCTTCATGAGTGACCCCAGAGGCAATGCACTATATCAGGGGTCAGCAGTACCTTCTCCCCAAAGAGGGAACCTATGATAGTGGAATCACAGGCATCTCAACAAGGGGGAGAGAAAACCCAGGGACCCACCTTGGCCATTCCCAGAGCTCCTCAGAGGATCCATCCCAGGACCTGGGGGCCAAGTCAGACACGTGCAGTGTGAGCACTGCACAGCCTGCAGCCCCCAGTGCACTTGCTAAGGGTAACTGTGGAGACTGGCTTCCCAGTTCACCAGCAGCTCTGCGAAGCTTTTCTAAGGCATGGTGAAAGTACAGGTAACTGTCCTGTACCTTAGAGAGCTGAATTATTCGTGCAAAGCAAATGGGGGGAAAGTGGAGGGCACAAGCACTCCTGTAGCTGGAGGGACTGAAGCACAGCCTGAGGAAGGACTTTCCAACTACAGGGAGGGGAGGGAGGGGAAAGGAGGTGCCTCTGAAGATGTCTCAAAGACAAGAGTATAGGAAAGAAGGGTGGGAACTGGATTTCTGGGTACAGGGAGACATGGAAGCTAGAGGGCTTCCTGGAGGAGGGTGGCTTTAAGCCCTGGCTCACAGGCATCTAGGCTTGATCTGAAATGGGAGACTTTCTGAGAGGGAACAGAGGGTCCAGAGACCTTCCAAACATGCCAGATGGGACACCCAGAGCCCCATGACTAGCCTACTCAGGGGTCTCCCTGACCCCCAGGAGGAATGGCCACCCTCCCCTTTTCTTTCCTCCACTTCTACTTCCCCCTCCTCTACCCTCTGCTCAGCCCCAGTCTCTGCTCCACACTTCTTCCTGGGCCCCACTCAATAGTCCACAGCCCACACCCCCACACATTCAGCAGACTCTTGCAAACTCAAGCAAGAATTCTCCCTCATACTTCTTCCAGCTACTTTCAATCCTAATTGGAATGAGATGAATGAATGGGGGTGTGAGTGGATGGGCAGATTGGTGAATAGTGGAGTAAATAGATGTGTGAAAAGCCGAGTAGGCAGAAGAATAGATGGATAAATCAAGGAAGATTGGACAGACGGTGGGTAGAGGGGTGGGTGGGTAGATAGGTAGATGGATGCATGAGTGGACTAATGGATGCATTAGATGGGTGGGTGCATAGATGGATGGATGGATAGATGGCTGGGTGGGTGGGTTAGTAAATGAATGGAGAGATGGGTGAATGGATGTAAGGATTGATAGATGGGTGAAATGAATAGATGAGGGGTGGATTCACGGATGGAAGATGGATAGATGGATGAGTTGGTAGTGGATGTCTAGTGCATAGATGGGTAACTAAATCGATAAATGGATAGGCGAGTGGGTGGATAATTGTACAAGTAGATGGGTGGATAGATATATAGATGGGAAGATGGATAGATGATGAATAGATGACCAGCTTATCCCAAAGCATCAGATGATCTAAAATCAGGGATAATGAGAAAAACCAGTGAGTACAAAACAACTAAGAGATTTAGTTGGCTGCACTGTAACTAGGTTTGTCCCTCCAGACAGGGGTATGGGCAGTCAAAGACCCCTTCTAGCCCCAGTGAGTCCTCTCTTTGCTCCTCCCCCTGCAGGTGGGCTGTAAGGCAGCCATGGTCTTCTTTCAGTACTGTGTCATGGCCAACTTCTTCTGGCTGCTGGTGGAGGGCCTCTACCTGCACACCCTGCTTGCCGTCTCCTTCTTCTCCGAGAGGAAGTACTTCTGGGGGTACATACTCATCGGCTGGGGTATGGTACCAGGGAGGGCTGCCAAGTTGGGGACAGAGGGGACAAGGCCGGGGGAACTCACTAGGGGGAAGGTGCCAACCCAGCCTGCAGTCTTAGATCTTGCCTAGGCTGCAGGTCCTGCCTGTATACAAGGATCTTGGCCAAGGGTTGAGAAAAGTCCCCCAAATGTCTGAGCCTAGGGAGGTGCCCTCAGGCAGCTGCACCCAGGGCTGACCTATGGGACAGATTCTGTGAATATCCTTCCATTTCCCCTTCAGCCCCTGAAACATACAGGGTCACTGCTAATCTATAAGGTGACTCTGTCAAAATTAGAAACAGACTGTCCCTCTGAGTGGACACAGCCCCTCAGGCATATATCTTCACCATTTCAGTGCAGCATCTTTGCACAGTGAACAACCTAGGCAACCATAGATGGCAGCCCTGAATACCCACCCTGTTCTCTCTCCTTCCCGCTCTCTGGTTTTTCCTCCTAAATCTCTCCCTCATGCCCTCTACCCCTGTTTCCCATGCCCTTTTCTCTCTTTCTTTGTCCCCTGGCCCTGACAGGGGTGCCCAGCACATTCACCATGGTGTGGACCATCACCAGGATCCATTTTGAGGATTATGGGTGAGCTGTCACCCACCCTTTCCCCCAGCTGCCATCACTGGGGACAGATCCCCTGGGTGGGTTGATGGTGCCACCCAGGCTTGGCATGTGGACAAACCACAGCACTTGGCCCAGAGTGGGAGGCTGGAGGGGGACCTGGGGAGCAACAGATTCTGGGCCCAGAGTTTCCAAAGAGCTCGGGGGCAGAGCCGGGGACAAGGGAGAGGACTGCTGACTCTGCTGAGGACAACCTCTCTCTCTCTCCCCACCATACTCTGCTCAGATGCTGGGACACCATCGACTCCCCATTGTGGTGGATCATAAAGGGCCCCATCCTCGCCTCCATCTTGGTAAGGCCTCCAACCACTTGGGGATGGGGAAACTGAGGCCCAGAGGGAGGCAACTTACCTCAGGTCACACAGGAAATTAGTGCCTGGGTCAGAGCTGAAACATAGGCTTCCCAATGCCTAATGCAGGGCCATCCCCATCCCTACCCATCAGTTCTTTCTCTAGAGTAAACGGGTTGGGGGACCCAGTCCTTGGGATGCGAAGCAGAGTCCCTGGATGACCTGCCCAAAGGGGAAGAGCTAAGGAAGAAGGAAGATGGGGGCAGCAGGACCCTGGGGAAGGAGCCAGGCCAGCAGCCCAGGGGACTGGCCACCCCAACTTCCCCACTCTGACTGCCCGATCTTGGGCCCTCACCCACTAGGTGAACTTCATCTTGTTTATTTGCATCATCCGAATCCTGGTTCAGAAACTGCAGCCCCCAGATATCAGGAAGAGTGACAGCAGCCCATACTCGTGAGTGTGGGCCCAGTGCTCTGATCCCCCAGTACCTCCACCCTCGGTGCTCAAACCATCCCACATCTCCTTGAAGTCTCCCTACCCTAAACATCCAGAGTCACCAAAAAGCCACACTGCTCTTGCCCACCTCCACCATGGCCTGGCTCAGCCCACCAGTGTCCCCTGCCACAGCCCTGCCCTCAGCAGGCTGCCCTTAGAGCCCAAATCTGCTTCTCCTGCACTCACTTACCTGGCATCCTTCCCAGGTGTACATCTGCTGCCAAGCCAGGAGACTCAAGAAGACAGAGATAACTTGCGTCTTATTCATACCATGTGCCCAGTCCCTGGCATGTACCCGGCACAGAAAGGGGGTGCAATAAATGCAGAGCAGAGGAATGCCTTGGGGGCACCCCCAGTGTACCAGTGAGGCAGCCCATTCAGGACTCGATAGTCCCCAATAATAATAATGGTGTCTGCAGTTTACATGCCAGACATGTGCTAAGGGGTTTCCTTGCATCATCTGATTTCATCCACACAGTCCCCTGTAAAATTGTCCCCTTTTTACAGAGGCGAAACTGATACACACTCCCCCCTCCTCAGGGTTTGGGAGCACATCACCACGGGCAGGGAGAAGGGGGCACAGTGTTCATGGGACAGTGCTTGGAAAGGTGTGAGGGCTGTTCCCTGTGCTTGGGAGGACTGCGGAAACAGGCAGGTTTTCACGGGAGCCCCAGGGCTTGAAGGCAAAGCTAAAGAAACATGAAAATGTAAAAAGGGAGGCTGTGGAAGGCAAGTAGGGTCTGCATGCCCACGGACAGGAACAGGAGATTGAGTGGCAGTGCTATGCACACAAGACAAACCTGGAACACCCCACAAGGGTCTCCCAGTCCTGAGGTTCTAGAATGTTCTTCTTGGCCTGGCTTCTCTTTAGGGAGTCTGAGCTGTGGTTCTAAGATTCCCGGCTAGAATGTCACGAGCTGCTGGATTTAGGATTCTATTCTGGAATCCTGTGACTGTCTCTGATGAGACTAAGACTCACATTCCTGGTGTGACAGTATGCTCTCCTGCTGGGTGTGTAGGCAGAGCTTCCCTTCCTGTCTGAGAAGCAAGGGCCCTGGGGGGGTCTGCAGTTTGCTGAGGGGCAGCACGTCTGGCCTGTGCACCCACATCCTCCGCTTTGCCAATGGGGCCTTATTTCCCCTAACGTAGGCAGGTTTGAAAGGGCTTGAATCTGAGGCAAAGAGAGCTAGCTGGTCATGGTCATGGCCAGGTCCATGTGGGTGCGATGGAAAGGAAACAGCTGTCAGCAGGCAGAGGGGGTGGGGGGAGCTGGAGATGGAGCTCCTCGAGGAGAGGCTGTGAGCTCCCACTCTCCACCTCCCCATAAGCCTTCAATTTAAAGAAAGCCTCCATCTGTCAGTCTCTGGCATGTAGGATAGGTTTGTAGCCAAGGAGGGGTGGGCAGTGCTCAGGATCTTAGCATGACTGGGAACCAGGTCCGGGAAGAGGTGGGAAGGGCAGGGCCAGCTTGCTGTGGGACCTCAGGCCCCAGGCTAGGCCTCCCTGGACTGACTGCCAAGGCAGGAGAGATAGAGGCAGAGACTCTCCTTAACCACCCTGCCCCAGACCTCTCCCAGCCAGGGAACCACAGCTCACACTGCCAGGACCAGCTATGAGGTCAGGTGGCTGGGAGGCCTGAACCCTGTGCATGGGAGAGGGGTGGGCATTTAGAGTGAATGCCCACCCTACTGAGCACACAAGGCTGTGAAGGAGGAGCTGGTCCCTCAGAGCATACTGGGAGTGTGTGCATTGCATGGGGAAGTATAGGGAGAGGGATGCAACCCCACAGAAAAGTGGCAACTCCTGGAGGAGTGGACACAGTAGAAAAGCCAAAGACAGAGGACTCCACTAATTAACCCTGGGTCATCCCTGGTGAGCAAGCACAAACTTGGGCACCTATCACCCTCCCAAGTGGCCTTGGGCATATGTGGTCAGCACCCCAGTTAGAAAGACTTCCTTCCCAGAAGTCCTCATTCCCAGTAGGGAATTGTTCTCTCGTAAATGCACTGCACTTCATAGCACCCAAAGCACTTCCAAGTTTACAGTGGGCCCCTGTTTCTGTAATTTGACTATGTTTAGCATGCATTTACCCCATCATACAGATCGGGGAAACTGAGACCAGAAGAGGGGGAACCACGATCTCTTGTTACCTGAGAACATCTCTCCATTAGCTGAAATCCACTGTTATGCATCATCCTTACCGGCCCCTCCTGTATGCTCTTTCCTCCAGAAGAGCAAGAATGTGGGGGTTTCTTTCTCCCTCGTGCTTCCCTCCTGCACTTCCCTCCGTGAGCATGAGGGCAGAGGCACTGTGGATATGGAACTGGAGGATATGTGGGCATAATATTTCAGGGAGCCAAATGTCCATTCTCACACGTCCTGGTCAGTGTCCCCATCTCTGTGCTCCCAGCTTCCCATGCCAGGCCCTATCGTATCCACACGTGTGGACACACATACCCATGGCCTTCCCCTCCCCTGTCCTCAGGAGGCTGGCCAAGTCCACGCTCCTGCTGATCCCCCTGTTTGGAGTGCACTACATCATGTTTGCCTTCTTCCCCGACAACTTTAAGACTGAAGCAAAAATGGTCTTTGAGCTCATCATGGGGTCTTTCCAGGTATGAACTGTTGACTTAAGCCTACATTCTTCTCTGGCCTTTAAGGGGATTAACCTGGGGCCTTGCCACTGGATTCCAGTCTTTTCACTGTAATAAGTATTGGTTAAGTACTTTGTGCTTAGCCCTTTCCTTAACCAGGGGAACACAGGGGTGGGGCCAGGGTTGGGAGCTCCTGAGACCTGTCTACCTCACCTCTCCTGTCCCCTTTCTCCCCAGGGTTTTGTGGTGGCCATCCTCTACTGCTTCCTCAATGGCGAGGTAAGCCCCTCCCAGACCTTGAACTCCGAGGCCCAGGGTCCAGAGCAAGACAGGTTAGACCTTATTACTCCAACTGTGATCCTCCGACTAGTAGCATCAGGGTCACTTAGGACCTTGTTAAAAATTCAAATCTCTGGTACCACCCCAGACCTTCTGGCTTAGAATCTGCATTTTAACAAAAACCCCTGGGGTCTCATGTGTGCCTTGGAGTTTGAGAAACACCTAGTTCAGTGGCTGTGTGCAGAGTCGGGGAGGGGGGTGCTGCAAGTGAAGGTTGAGTCACTGTGGAGCCCTGGTTACAATGCACAAAAATCCACTTGGATGAGCTCAAGTGAGCTGGAGGGCCAGGGTAAGGAGAATTGGGTACGGCCGCCCCTAGGCAGCATCCCTCTCCCTCCCTGGACTGCATTCTCTGATCCTCTCTTCCTCTCACCTCCTCCCACTCCAAGGCCTTGATTTGACCTTGACCCCAACCCAGTCCCAACTCTGCACTGCCCAAGGCAGCATCTGGGTCTCTCCATTTAGACTTCCCAAAGAGGATATGACTGGCAGGCTCAGCACCCTAAATCGAGAGAAGCCCAATCAGCAGTGGGCCAACCACCCTCCCCTCTCCTAGGTGCAGGCGGAGCTGCGGCGGAAGTGGCGGCGCTGGCACCTGCAGGGTGTCCTAGGCTGGAGCCCCAAATACCAGCACCCGTTGGGAGGCAGCAACGGCGCCACGTGCAGCACACAGGTGTCCATGCTAACCCGCGTCAGCCCGGGCGCACGCCGCTCCTCCAGTTTTCAGGCCGAAGTCTCCCTGGTCTGACCACCAGGAGCCCAGGGGCCCAAGGCGGCCCCTCCCGCCCCATCTCACCCACCCCGGCCGGTGCTGGGGACTGAGGCCTGCCCGGGCGCGGCCAGCCCCAGCCCTGGGCTCGGAGGCTGCCCCAACCCCCAGGTCATCCGGACACTCCTGGAGAACGCAGCCCTTGCACCGGCCTCGTGCGTTTCTAGGCAAGTAGCAGATCTGGGAGCTGGTCCCCTGGAGAATGTGGGGTGGGACTTAGTCATCAGACTCCTCCTCTAGAGGCCCCTCCTCCAATCAAGGGCGAGAAATCTGCATACTTTCATCCTGACTCCGCCCCTGGTAGCTCTTCTGCCCATTCAGAGGAAAGCAACTGCTCACCCTCAAACAACGCTGTGATCTGAGGGCAGAAAGGTCCTGCAGCGGAGGGCCGCCACCACCACCACCAACCCCGACAGTGCCTGAAGTTTCACCATCGCTGCCAAGTTCCTGTGGGTTCAGCATTGCCATTCAGGCATCTCTCTGAAGATGCAGGTCTCTCCTCGGGTGCCCTCCCCTTAGCTACCAGCTCAAGTCGAGTGAGTGAGTTAGTCTGCTTGGCGTTTTGGTTTGGGGAGCACGGCTACCTTTGTAGTCCCCCTGAAGTGGAGCGTCAGTCTGGTGGCTGGAACAATGCAACCCACGGACTGAGGAACTCTGAGGCCTCTGGAAAGTGAGGAGACAGCAGCCAGCAAATGCTGAGGTCTCAGAGTAAGCCTACCTGCTCTCCAAGCTCCATCTGGCTTCATCCGTCAAGTGCAATCAGTGACACCAGTCATACGCATCCCACAGGCTGTGGAAGCAACAGGGATCAAGAGCTGCCCTCCTTGGCTGCCCACCTATGTGCCAACTATTGTAACCGGGCTCAGAGACGTGCGATCCTGGGCCCCTTCATCCTCAAATCAACCCAGCAAAGTGGGAATTACTGTGCCTATTTCATGGATCAGGAAACAGTCTCACAGAGAGCAGGTACCTCACCCTGTCACACAGACAGGATTTGAACTCAGATCTGGCTGATGGAAAGGTGAAAACACAGACTCTTAACTGCTACCTTTTATATACTGTAACCAGCTGGATCCTCTCGGCTATTTGCATCACCACTGATATTGTTACTGCCATTATTCCTGAGTCCCTGTTCCCACCCTACCCTCCCTGGAGTGTGGCTGAGGAGTCCTTCAGCCCATGTATCATCTGGACAAGTGTTAGTTAGTGGCATCCTCTGTCTGCCCTTCGCCTCTGTGGCCACACAGCTTCCTATCCACACCCCCACCAGATGATCCCCTCGGGACTGCACAGGCTTGTGCAACAATAAATACTGGCTTGGCTTGGCTTGGTTCTCCTGGTGGTTGATGTTCTCACATGGCCTAAAATGGGAACCAGCTTTCACCTTGCAGCATTCTCTACCTACCCCAAGGAGGGGTGTCCACAGCAATGCTGAAGCCAGATGTCACCACCCCTCTGGCTTTTGACAGGAACCTCCCCACAAACACCCATTTCCATGTGAGAAGCACACAGTTCTGAGGGCCTTCAACTCCCATCTTTTCGAGTTGTTTCCTCTTTCTTCTGGGTGTGATGAAGTTAGACCTGGTCTCCGTTATGTCCCCCAATCCCTAAGTCCAGCCAAGAAGCGATCATTCTAGTCTTGGATCAATACAAAACATCTGACAGAGCTTCCTGTGGTCCCAGATATAGTTAACTGTGAGTGTTTCACAGGTCTCAGTCATTCCTGCAGACAAGGAGCAAACGAGGTATAGAATGACCATGTCTCCATTGCCCAGGGCTCAGCCAAGAAGAGGTAGAGGACAGCACAAATGTCACTAACACAAGTGACTGAGCAGAGACAATACGACTAATAGAAAGGTTTAGATGGAGATGGAGCATGGTGAAGTAGATGTCAGTCAGCAAGAGCTGTCTCCAAAGCCTTGCCTGAGCTGCCCTCCTTGGGTTCTGCCTCCTGCAAACTTGCTGGAGGAGAAGGAGAGGGATGCCACGCTGGTAAAAAGTTGTGAGAATAGGCTGGCAAAGGCTCAGATGTGCCTGCAAAGCTCCTTCAAAGCCTTGTCCTACTCAGTGCCAGCCCAGGACCCATCATCAAAGGACAGCTTCAACCCAGCATCCCTTGGAGGCCCAGGTCAGGGATGATCAGTCCAGGATAAGAGTGACTGTGAACCTGGAGCTGGGCAGCCTCAAGGAAATGCCCTTTGATCAGCATTTCCAGCATTCCTGGGGGTGGCAGGCTCTCTCCCTCTAGATTCACACTCCATGCCCTGCCCTGTGCACGCTCAGCTGTAGGATGACAAGGAGGCAGTGCCCCTGGTCTTGGCCTCAGGCACTCCAGGCCCACTGGAGAGAGCATTCTTGGCACCCTCCTTCCCCTTCCCCTGCCCAGACCAACAGTGATGACCGCCAATGAAGTGCCCATAGTGGAGAGCTGAGGTGGGGTGTTGGGCACCTGGCACTTGTTCCATTCTTCCCTGGGTATCTCACATCCCTACCTCCCCAAGGCATAGGTGATGAGAGATAGGGAGCAGGTGGTCTGTCCATGCTCCCTTCATCCAGCTGGGGCATGTCACTCACTCCCCTCCGTACTTAGTGCCTCTCTGAACCGGTTCCAGGGAACTCATCCACCCATGCTCCTTAGTAAGGTCCAAAAGACCCAGCCCTAGTCTTTTAGTCCCAAACCTGCTTCAGACTTTCTCAGAGACCATGAGCAGACCCCCACCCATCTCTGGGCACCAGTTTCTCCACCTGCATGATAGGGGAGGGTGCTAGCTGGCTTAGCTTAGCTCCTGGCTAAGGCGTGGGTGGCTGACAACGAGGGGACAGCCCAGAGCCCTCTGCCACCCACTCTGGGCTCAGGGAAGGACAGCGGCTGGAGAGGGGGAGCCCAAGTCATCGGGGGGCTGGGGAATACACAGAGGATGGAGGCTGTGCAGGGAGAAGGTCAGAAACTGGCAGGACTCCCTCTTGAGAGGCAAGCTCAGGCTGGTAGAAGAGGGTGGAGGGAGAGTGGAAACAGAAATGAGAAGAACCAGCAGGCCCGTGGGAGCAGAGTGTTTGCAGAGGAAAGGGCAGCACCCTGCCTTCCCGGTCAGGGACCCTACAGGCTGCCTGAGCTGTGTGAAGGCCAGGAGGGGCCCCCACACCGAGCTGGACCTGGCCCACACACCACAGCCACTGAAGTCCCCCATTAGTGTGTAATGGCTTTAAGGTAAGGCAGGCAGCCCTGGGGAGGGGAGAAGTTCTCAGCTGAGAGGGTGGAGAGTGAGGGAAGCAGAGAGACCCAAGACGTGGGCAACAAAAAGGAAAACATAGGTGGGGCCCTGCCCAGAGAGGTGACAAGAGAGGAAAAGCTCAGTGATGGGCATTCGGGGATGGAGGAAACGGAAACACAGTCTCGGGCCGGCAGAGGCCATAGATAGCCATCCCAGGCCGAGAACAGTCATGGATAGGGGTGACCACTAGCAGATTTCTCCCAGCCCCTTTCCTTCTCCCCAGCTCCCACGTCCCCCTCCTGCCCTGCCATGCACCTGTCAGGCCAGGCCAACTCATCTTTATCGCCACCTGGTGGGTGCTACAAGGACTTCGCCAAAGTTGGCCTCAAGGCCCAAACAAGGCCCCTTCCCAGGAGGCCAAGTGACAGAGGGCAGGTCTTTCTCCTGAGTTCCAGGCAGAGGGAGATACAAGCAGGAGGAGGTGGTGAGGCCACAGGACTGGTTTTCAGGGTTAGCATGGAATTAAGGAGGCCCAAGGCCTGTCCTCAGGCCCAGACCACTGACACAAACCCCGCCTCAGACCCAGCTGCAACCCCAGGTAGAACCCAGCCTCTGGTTGGCCACAGGCTGGACCCTGGCCCCTCCCTGAGCGCTGACCCCAGTCCCTGAGGGCAAGGCCCAGTTAACTCAGATGGGTACCTCCTGGGAAGGCAAGGACAAGGAACCCCCCACCATCCCAGTGCAGAGAGCCACCATCCCCTACGTGGTGGAGGCCACCACGTGGGTGACTCTTGCCACTCCAGGGCACAGGCTGCCCAAGGAGGACAGCAAGTCTGCCAGCAGAATGGACAGTGACAGCTTCTTAGGAGTGGCAACACTGAGGTTTTCTCCGAGGACTAGGTAGGGGTCTCTGGGGCCCAAGGGAGCATGATGGGTTCCAAGGACACCTGAATCCAGGGGAGCAGGTATAGGGGGCCCTTTCCCACAGGAGCACATGGAGGCTTCCTACATGAGGCCAAGCGGAGGAGGGTGGGCTTTGGGCAGACCACTCTGGCTGCTGAGAAGGGCCTAAGGGGCAGGCCTGGGCAAGGCTGCCAATCGTCATCCAGGTGAGGGAGGAGGAGGGTTGAGGAGACGATGACCTGCTTTGGGACATGCTGAATGTAATGTCTGTGGGACATCTGCGGAGAAGCCCCAAGGCTATTGGAATCAGGACCTAAAGTGACAGGGCCCAGACAGGGAGCTGGGAGACGAGGACAGCCCCTGTAGCAGAGGGGTGTGTGGGGAGTGTGCTGGCAGGGGTGGGGTGAGGAGTTGGATTCAGCCCTCCATTCCCACTGATCACCCAGGGCCTGTTTTAATGAGCAATGACCCAGCCTCCCCCCATGTGGGAACAGGAACTGCTCTTATCTTTCCCAGGGGAGGGGGCCAGAGCCACAGCTGGCAGTCATTAAACACCCTGATCAGGCCAGGGATGGACGAGATATTAATAGCCAGGAGTCGATGGCCCTGGAGACACAGCCTCCGAGGAAGAGGCTGTGTCCTCAGCAGACCATGGGGATGAGGAGGACAGGTCAGGAGGCCGCCCTGGCAATGCCCCAACCTCCATGCAGGACAGACGGGGTAACCAAAGTCCAGAGAAGGAAAGGGACTTGCTTGGGATTGTCAGTACCATCATTGGTAAAGCCTGGCCTTGAACCCAGTTCTCCAAATCCCAGAGCCCTGCCTCTTTGTTGTATGGATTTTCATAAAGGGGATCATTGGGGGTACCCTGTGTGGAAACACAAGAAGAGCAGACCTAGTTGGTGACACTGATTCTGTGTATAAAATCTTGATGTTTTGTTCTTGTACTTTTTGCATTAATTTTGATTTTTTTAAATATTATGTTAAAATATTATCTTGATTAGCAAGATTTTTTGCCACCCCTTAAATTTTGTACCCAAGGCAAGTACCTCACTTGCCTCGCCCTAGTCCCAGCCCAGCCCCCAGGGCTCCCAGCATCCCAGGATTTCAGCATGGAAGAAACTTTGGAGAGCTCTAGACCAGCCTCTATGTAGCTCAGAAGAGGATCCTGTCAGGGTGAGGCCTACTAGACGTAGGCAGCTCCAGGACAAATTCAGTAGCTCAACAATGTCATCATAGACCTGGGTGTTTTCTATCTGTCCACTCTGCCGTTCTCATATATAGACTTTGAGTCTCAGACTTATCCTCTCATGATTGCAAAATGGCCATTGCTGCCCCAAGCATCATGTTCTCACAGAATCCCATCAGCGAGCAGGGAGGAGAATTTCTCCTATGTGAGTCATTTAATCAGGGGAGATAACCTATTCCAGGACCCACCTTCTGCACACTCTCCTCAGGCCAGGATTAGTTTACATACCCAAATCCCAGCTGCAAGAGAGGCCAGCTTCTATAAGGGAAGTTGATCTGCTGAGGAAGAGGAGGGAATGGCTATTGACTAGGTAAGCAACAGAGTCTGACTTATAGTCTATTTTTGGATGTCTCTTTGGGTAAATGTGTGATCTTTCAGATTCCCTCTACCTGAGCCTGGTGGTGTAGTATATGGTGAAGGTGAAGGAGCTAAACCTGGTTCAGTGCAGGAAACATAAAACACTCTAGGCATTTTGTGCAGAAAGGGATTTAATGTAGGGAATTCAATGTTGGAAGGCTTGGAGGATTGGAAGTTTGGACCACCTTTATCCTTCATGGTCACACCACCACAGCTGCCACCTTGCAGAAAATTATTGCAACCTCCCAATTGCACATCCATTAAGCTGGTGACAAGAAAGTGGAAGGAACATAGTCTCCTGCTGCTGTAAAACACTCTTGTCTGCCAGATCCCACCCATCAGCCCCATGCTGTAGGCCTCCACCTCCCACCTGCCTCTGACTCTCTCGGCAGTGCTTCCCTCCGGCAGAGCCTAAGTTGCACTGGATCTCTAGCAGCAAGGGAATTTGGGAAAGGCAGTCTGGAGCCTTCTAGCCCCTGTAACACAGAGGAATATGGAAAGGGCAAGAGAAAAGACCAAATACCAATAGATAATTTCTAGCACAGGGACCCGGGTGGCATTATAGCCCAAGTCCCCAAAAAGCAGAGCCTGAGACAAGGGTCTGTGACCAGGAAACAGAGAAGAATGAAACAGGGAGATGAGGACAGCCAATATAAAGGTTAGTTACTGAGGTGGCCACTGCTGGGGCAATGGGAACTCATTGCCACTGGGACCCACTGAGGAGCTGGCAGACATGCCTCAGAATTGTCCTCCTGAGGGGCATAAAAGGAGAGCATTGGCCACTGATTCCCATCATATAGTGCTCAAGATTTGCCCATGTCAACCCCCTCATGCTTCCAGGCTTGGCAGGCATGAGCATTAAGCAGGTTTCTGTAGATGTCCCCCAGTAGGAGGACTAGAGGAACCCTTGGGCAGAAAGTGCTAGCTACAGGGTGCAGATGAGCTAAGGAGCTGTCAGGCTACTCCTGCAGGAAGCTGGCAAAGGTGGGCCAATAGGATATGAGGCAGAGGGTCTAATACAGGTGGCCTGCTGGGGGCAGGGAAGAGGAACCTCACACAAAGTCCTTGTGCACTAGGGTCTTCATGGACACTCGCTGGCCCTGCTGCTACAGACTGTCACTGCAGTATGCATAGCCTGCTCTCTGGGCTGGGGCCCCGGGGTCTACCCAAGCTGACCCAGTTCCACTGTGGCTCCCTCTGGCCTCTCAGACCCCTCCAGTCAGTCTCAGCCATGCCTCCATCCAGCCTTGGGTGTGCGTTGGCCTCACCATGGCTTCTATGGCAGATTCACTTCACCATTAACCATGGTAGCACCATGACAGGTCTGCCAGTTCCAACTCAGCCACCTTCCTCATGGCTTGGGGAGAACACAGGAACTTGTGGATCCCTTCCAGGCCTTCTGGCCATTAAATCTGTAGCTCCACCATTTTTATCCAGAAGTGGCACTTACAGGGCACAGGTGGCCTGGGAGCTGTCTTCCAAACACAGAGTGGGACACACCCCCCTCTATTTTCAGCTTTCAATTTTTCCCCCAAAATTTCATCCCAGATGATGAGACTGAGACACATGTCAGACAGATTCTTCCCTGTCTCCTTTCCACCCTTCACCAGCTGTAGGGTGGGCTTCCTTCCCTTCCCCTCCATCCTAGCTTCTTCCTTTCAGAGATGACATCCCCTTCTCTGCCTTTCCCTGGGTCATAATGGTGGAGTGGCCTCAGAGGGATATAAGTTGAGGGGCAGAGAGATGAGAAATATATCTATTTAATGTTTTCAAAATATTACTGTCATTATGTTTATTCAGCAAATAATTCCTGTGTGCACAGTTCTAGATACCCAGGATGCCATGGAGAACAAGGCAGAGCCCCTGTCCTCATGGAGCTGACCCTCTAATGGGTGGAGACAGATAATAAATGAGAAAAATTTCAGAAGCAAGCAAGCAGGGTGAGGGCTAGAGTGAGGGAGTGTTCTGTTAGTTGGGGTGGTCAGAGGAGGCCTCCCCAAGGGGTTGGCAGTGAAGCATGAGCAGGCCACTCCTTCCTGAAAATCAGAGGATTTTAAACCAGGTGTGTCAGAGCTGGGGCTCAGAGGCCTTGAGGTCCCTGCCTCTGCAGAAGTAGGCTGGACAGTATCTGGGGCGAGCTTGGGGCTGGGGATCAGGGCCTCAGCACTGTCTGAACCCCCTTCCCTTGAGCAGGGGTTCAGGTGCCCACTGCTGGCAGAGCAATGGAGAGAGGATGCCTGGCTGGGCGTGGAGAGGCTTGTTTCTTGGGGCTCCACTGCAGCAGTGATCTGGGCTCACAGACTCCATTTGGGCGTGGGGAACAAGAGGGGCCCCCCCAGCTCAGTGTCCTCAGTGCCAAGTGACAGAGAACAGGCAGCTCTTGAAAAGACTAATATTTACTCTTCAAACGGGAGCTGGCACAGGCTGTTTCCTGCAACTGGCGTCTGGCTTGCCCTGTGAGATGGATGCAACAGGAGGTATGCGGGAGATAGGCAAATGTCCCCTCCTGCACCAGCATTCAGGACGAGACAATGTCTGCGGGATGGGGACAGCATGTTCCAAGATCCCATCCAACACATCCCATCTCTGCTTGCACACCTCCCGGGTGGAGCACTCCCTGCCTGTGCAACCCCCGCTGGACAGCTCTGTGAGAAAGTTCATTCTAATGTCGGCCCTGTGTTCCTTGCCCCTGGCCCTTGGTCTGATCTCTGGGGCCTCAGAAAATGTTCCTGGGACAATCCCCCAGGGCCATGGTGGTCCTGGCCACCTTTATCCACCCACCACTCCCACCGGCCTCCAGCTTTCCTTCCCCAGGATCACTCTCTGGGCTCTGTGGCCAGAACAGGCTATTTCTGGGGTGGGAGAAAGGCCTTGCTTTGGGGGCACCTCTTTCCCCCAGCGGCTGTGTCCCTTGTCCTCGTGAGAGCCCTTCAGCTGAGTGCGTGCCTCGTGTGGGAAAGAGTCTTGGCCAGGAAACTACTGGTCAGACGGCCTGAATCTGGGGAGGAGAGAGTCCCTGGTGGCTTGGTGGCCAGAGCCAGCTCCCACCCGCCCGCTTTCCCCTCTGGAGTCCTCTCCTCTCTGCTCTCCGTCCTTCCACGTCCCCCATGGCCTCCAGAGCCCTCCCTGACCAACACAGCCCCTGGCCTCGGCTTCAGATTCCCCCCACCCAAGCAGCCCAGCAGGCTCAAACGCTCTGGCAGCACATGGGGCTTTGGAGTCCCCCAAAGGCCGGCCTTCTCAGCCTCCTCCGGGGCTGGGAACACCCAGGACAAGATCTCCCAGGGGAAATGCAGCCCATCTTGCTCTCCCAGAGTTTTCAGACCTGACTGCTGAGTCTAGAAACCTTCTTTTTTTTAAATTCCTTATTATCCTACACTTAACTCTCATGTTCCTGGCCCCTTGTAGGCACCCATTCCTGTGTATTTAACGTGTATCTTTTTGCATATATCCTTACAAAATATTTCACCATTCTGTATGCATCTCTTTCTAATCTTATAAACATCATTTTTTACCCAGCTCTGAGTTGTGAATATCCATCCATGTTGTGATGTTACATCTAAATCTGATACTTCTGCCTGCTCCGTGGTGCTCCATGGTGCGCACTTAACCTGTCCATGATGGATACACAGGTTGCTTTCCACCAACACAAATGGTGCTTCAGTGAACAGTCATCTTCATACATGTTCCCTTAACGATCTGTGTTAAGAATTCTCCTGGGACATATAACCAGGGGTAAAATTTCCACATTGCAAGGTGTGTACATGCTTTATTTGGGCAGGTACGCTGTATTCGTTTCCTGGGGCTGCCATAAAAAAGTATCAGAGTCCGGGTGGCTTAAACAACAGAAATTTATTTTCTCATAATTCTGCAGGCTGAACAGTCCGAGATCAAGGTGCCTGATGGCTGTCTTCTCCTTGCACCTTCACGTGGTCTTTCCCCTGGGCCTGTGTCCTAATCTCTCATGGACACTAGTCCTAGTGGACTTGGGCCCACCTACAGGACTCCATTTTATCTCAATTACCTCTATTTTTATTTTTTTTATTTTAACATATTACAGGGTTACAGATGTTTAGTTTACGTATATTGCCCTTGCTCCACCCGAGTCAGAGCTTCAAGCATGTCCATCCCCCAGTTTCAAGGGTCCTGTCTCCAACTGCAGTCATGTTCTGAGGTCTAGAGTTAGACTTCAACACTTGACTTTCGGGAGGGACACGATTCAGCCCCTCCCAGAAGCACAGCTCTGCAGAAGGGCTGTGCCTCCCCACCACTGCCAGCTGCGCACGGGGCCCTGCAGCGCCACACCCGCTCCTACACCTGGTGCCACTCAACTTTGCAGGTTTGCCCAAACTCAGAGGTGTAATGTGGGATCTTAAAACTATTAAAAACTATTTAAAAAATTAAAACTATTGTTTTAATATGTATTTCTCTGCAGATGTAATGATTTTAAATCTCTTCATATGCTTATTAGCTTTTTTGGCTTTTCTGTACATTGCTCATTTTTCTATTTGGATTTCTCTTTCTTGCTGAGCTACAGGAATTGCTTTTGTATTAATCCCTTCAGGCATTATAAATATCTTCCCACATTATTTTAATTTTGCCCATGAAATCCTTATTTATATATAACGAAATTCATCGATCTCTTTGCCTTCAGGGTTGTGCCCATGACATTTTCATTTAAAAAGTCCTTTTCCACCACAGGCCACAAAGGTATTCTGCATGTTCTTTGATGAACTCTATAGATTTTGCCTTTCACATTTGATCCAGCGACATCTTAGGAGTTGACTCAGCTGAGCCAGGCAGGGTCTCCCTGCCAGGTGCACTCAGGTGGCCCCTTCCTCTCTGAGCCTCTCCTCCAGTGGCACTGCCCAAAGATGCTTGGCAGCTGTCAAGCAGCATCCTTGCCACCTGGCCCCCTTCACGGGGTAGGGCCCAGGAAAAAAGAAGGCAACACATTAGCCTGAACTCCTCCCCAGTCCTCCTGCCACAGAAAGGACACCTCCATGGGCCAAAATCACCTTTTATTCTTTTTTGAGACAGAGTCTCCGCTTCCTCAGTCACCCGGGTAGAGTGCAGTGGCACAATCATAGCTCACTACAGCCTCGAACTCCTGGGCTCAAGCAGTCCTCCTGCCTCAGCCTCCTGAGTAGCTGGGACTACAGGCATGCGCTATCATCATGCCTGGCTAATTCATTTTACTTTTTGTAGGGACAGGTCTTGCTTATGTTGCCCAGGCTGGTCTTGAACTGGCCTCAAGTGATCCTCCTGCCTCGGCTTCCCTAAGTGCTGGGATTACAGGCATGAGCCACAGCACCTAGCCTTCTTTTATTCTTTGTGGCTGCTGCCCATTGTTCACCGGGGACAGAGCTCTGGGCTGTACTGTGACTGGCTCCCTCCTCTCGTTGCTCGGCTTCCCCACCTGAGCAACAAGAAGTTAACCAGATGGTATCTGAAGCTCTGTCAACTCCCAAATCCCAGCACCCAGTAACTCAGATGTTGATTTCAGAAGTTGTTGCCTTCCTCTAAAAGATTCTGACTCAGGACAGATGGTATAGTGATACTTGGAGTATGAATTCTCCAGTGTGTTTAGAGGATAGTCAGGAGAGGATGGTGCATTTGCTTCCTTTCTGGGAATTTTATCAGCTGCTGCAGGAACGGCCTTTGCAAAAGGGCACAGGCCTCAGGCTGGGAACCTGATGATAGGGCCAGCAGCTGCGCCCCCTGGTGGTCATCCTGTGACCAGGCTGGTCCTGGGAGATAACTTCACCACCCTTAGTTACAGACAGAAGCCCAGAGCAGGGAGCATGCCTGCCCAGGGCACCCAGCAGGGCAGAGGCAGAGCCTGCAAAGGAAGCAGGCCTCCCAGCCCCTAGTGCAGTGACGTGACTGCTCTATTGGTTGGGGATTATTGCTAACGGCTATCTGAACCCTTGCACCTGTCTAGACTTCACGAGAAGACCTTCTCTCAACAACCCCCTCCCACTGTCAGCCCCACATCATACCATCTAGCAAAAGGACACATAACTCAGAATTTTTCACACAAGTGCAAACACACATGTTAATAAACACCTTAGATTTATTCTCCTCCCACTTCTGGAGCCACATCATTTATTTATATATACATAGGATATAAATGACTATACAATGTTCTTTACATACATTTACCCAAGTTTAGATTTTACTACTCTGTGAAAGTTTGTCAAAACATACCCATAATTTACTCAAAACAGATCTATGCTGTTACAGGAAAACACTAAGAGGCTCGTGTGATGTGGACAGCAAGTATGCAAAATGAATATATGCAGTAAATGGTTTTGCCCTGACTAAATAGGCCTTAATATCGTATGCTCTCGATACAAGATCCAAACAAAATAGAATCCTGGGGGTCAAGTCATGGGAATAATTCTTTAAATAATGCTTCTGAAGCAACCCCAGAATCATACAAATGAAAGGGTTAAAGAAGGTCATATGTACCAAGCAGGGGTTGAACAGAATGGGTTTGTTAATTTTACCCTAAATAAAAGGCGCTTGTGGGCAACAACTCTGCCTTTGGTACACATGGGCAGATGTTTCCATATCCAGCCATTCCCAGATTTTACTGACAAGCCCTTTTCCACAGGTTCCCTGCTGCCAAGGTTTCCCCAGCAACAGAAGTTTGACATCACTGCTCCCAGAATGGGAGAATCAGAGTGCTCCTCATTTGGGTCGAGGATAGACCTTGAGGTTTGGTCCCACCAGAAGAACCGGCCTCCTTGGACCCTGGAGTAGACCTAACACCAATGGTACCGTGGGCTCTGTGCCCAGGAAGTGGGAGGCAGGTCCAGGAGGAAGAAGAGAGGCCACTACCTTTCTAGAGTGAAAGAATGAGGCTGTTCACACTGCAGTAGCATAAAACACCTTTTTGTAAAGGCCAGAAGACATGGCTGTGCTATGCTGCCTGAAGCATACAAAAGAACCTGTGTGTACCAAGTGAACTCAAAGCCTCTCTCCTGCACATAAACAGTGGATTCATCCAGTATTCTCCTCCACTACCACTTCTGATCCCTATAACAGCATGCCAGGGAAGCAGATTGATGTCACCATTTCCCAAATGAGGACACTGAGGCCAGATGGGCATTGACTTCCCCACTATTGTCAGGTCCAGCCTCTTGGCCTGACTGCTGTCCTGGTTCTTTGGTTCCTTGCTTGAAAAATTCACAAGCAAGGCCAGTGTGACAGAGTGACCACAGACAAGAAGCAATTCCACACACACAGCTTTTATTGCAGGAAAGAAGAGAGCTATACAAAGCAGGAGTACATTCCAAAGAGGAATAGGTCAGTCTCCATGAGTGGAGAAAGATGTTAAGGACTCCCAGGTGGTTTCCTTTTACTGGACTGGTCCAGGGGAGGGCTTATGGGAAGCGCGGGATGTTACCAGATGATTGACTTACATGATTGACAGGTGTTCTTATAACAAAGCTACGTGGAAGGAGTTTCTGTGATGGCTGGCAAGGTCTCTTTCTTGACCTGTGTGGTGTGTACCTTATAAAAAATTTTACTGAGTCATAATGGTCTTTATTTTTGTGTGTCTTTCTATATATATATATGTTTTATTTTACAATAAAATGATTTTATATGTTAAAAAAAAAAAGTTGCGACTCCACAGGTGTGTGTGCCTCAAAACCTCAAGCTCCTGCTCTTTGTGGTTGTTAGCTACGTTTTCCTACAGTCCCTTCCCCAGCTTCTCTGCCCCTAGGAACCGCCCTCCTGGCCTGTGTCTGCACCTGCAGATTTGGTCCCTGCCTCACACTGACGCAGGACTGAATAGAGGGCCAAGCCAATCTCCAGGTCACCTGGTCAGCTGACCAGTGTACTCCTTCCCCTACCTCTTCTCTCAGGGCCACGTCTACTTTCTCTTCCTCCACCATTAACTCCCAGTACACAGGTAGTGCTTCCCCAGACCTGTGTAAGACTCACACAGGAACATTTGGAATGTGAGCAATGTCTGAACAAGGGTTTGCCAAGCACATTTGATCACCATAAGCACTCCCATCCCTGTCTGTCCTCACTTGCGAAGCACTGTGCAAGCAGGCATCAGGTTGTCCGAGGGCCACTGTCCTGCATGTCATAGTAAGTGGCCAATTCCTTTAAGGAACAGCAAACGGCAGCCCTGGATGAAGGTGCAACATGCAGCCCCTACATGCTAAGGGGCAGCTGCTATCTTCCAGCAGAGAGAGCCTCCAGCTCTGCTCCCTGCCTAGCCTCTGCTGCCGGCACCCCAAACAGCTGGCCTTGCTGCTGGCCTTCTGGCTGTCATCTTTGACTCTGAACAGTGCTGACACCAAAGTGCTCCTCCTCTCCAAGACCTAATTCCTGGGTAGGGTTGGGCCTCAATGCAATCTGCTCCCACTCTGAAGCTCCTCTACCCATCCTATCAATTACAACTAAAGGTAGCGTTCCCATCCCTCCAGAGACTCCAGTTTCAGCCTCTGTCCCCAGGGCTGGAATGTGTAGGGTTGTGGTGGAAAGAGGTAGGAGAGCTGGAGAACGGGAGCACCTATGGAAGAAGAGAGGAGCTCAAGGTGAGGTTGATCAAAATGACTAAATGTTTTAATTTCAGCATTTCTCCTGATACCCTTTTCAGCATCCCTTGAAGAACTTTAAAATGTTGGGCCTTGATTCACAATGCATTTCAACAGAGTTCACAGAAAACGGGGATGCAAAACTGGGAGCCTACAGTAACATTCCTCCTGCTGTGGGCAGTGGAGCCTCTGTCACTGAGAGGAAATGCTGCCCCAAGTGTGCCCAGCTGTCTTCACCCAGGAAAGGAAAGCCAGGTATAGTCTTCATCACAATAAGGCTAGCCTAGGGAAAAGAAAACCAGAATTTACATGTTTCCTTCATTAAAATACCTGGGGAAGGAGAAACCCTTTGGGCTTGGCTCCCTTGGTTGGGAAACCCTGCCTAAGCGAACTAAGCCACACTCTCACCCTAATATAGCAGATGGGACTTAGCACGCTCAAGATCTTGCAGTATCTGATACCAGTAGGCACCTTACCCTTAAAGTTTTGTTTTCAACATGATTTCATCTATTTCCAGATCTAGCACTGTGAGGTCAGTTGGGCAGGAAGCATTTAACCACCAGGAAAACAAAGGTGCTAGAACTACAGTGAGTCCATGGTGAAGTAAAGATGACTTCTGGGATTTGGAACCAGTTTTCTGGCATCAAGGATCACACAACGGGCTACAAATCTCCAATCCTAAACCAAGTTAACCCCAAGCCTGGGATTTCCCTTGGATGAAATCACAAGAACTCCTTTCCTATCATTAATCTCTTCCTCTAGTAAATTGAGGCTTCTTTTAGCTAGATTTTAGTTAAACAATGCTTTTTTGGTTATTACTTGTACTGCTTTTCTAGTGCATCTTTTTCCTTTTGTTTGCAAAAGTAAATCTCAAACCCCATGTAAATGTTAACTGATTCAGACCACATTCAATCAAGTTTGGATAATATCTCCACTAGGGCCTCAGTGGGCAAGAAGCATTCACCACAAAGGACTCATCTTCAAGTCTTTACTTTACTACTTGCAGAATGTGGATCACAGAATGTGGACCCCCAAAGCATGGGGGAACAGGGCAACACGAATACAACACAGGCTTAAAAAGAAAACAATACATTTTTAAGCTGTTCTTATCAAATTTTAGAGCTTTTTTATGCTTCTAATTTAAAAGAATTTTTCTCCCCTCCTTAGGTTCCCATTCTATTCTACCATCTCTTCAAAACTGTCTCCCAGAAAGACTGAAAATTCACCTGCCAGATGTGCAGAAAATTATGCAAATGAGAAATCAATGGAGAGACAACTTTGGAGCTTCCATCTGAGGATACTGCCAATATAATTTTCATGTCCAGATATTTTATGTTTGGTTAAAAATAGAAAATTCTATTATAAGAAAATAAAGTTACTATGGCAACATCTTCCCAACATAGTTCCCAGTTTTCCTTAAAATGACAGCAAGGTAGCTCAATAACAATACAATACCAGTGGTAACCAAATATAACTGAATTCTCTAAAACTATATTCTTGCTTTCCCCACCTACTCAATAACTCTTGCAATGGTTTTCCACTTTTAAAAACTACCAGAATAGGATTTTTTAATTTACCAAGACCATATAACTCAACCCAAAGTACTCCATGCAATTGTGGCTGCACTAATCAGATTCCAGACTTCTACCAAGAACAATCCAGAGGGCAAACTCCCCAAATGGCCTCCTGAAAGGTACGAGACAACCAGGCTGAATATTCTGGAGGCGTGGCCAGGCGTGGTGGCTCACTTCTATAATCCTAGCACACTGGGAGGCCAAGGCAGGAGGACTGCTTGAGTTCAGGAGTTCAAGACCAGCCTGAGCAAGAGCGAGACCCCATCTCTACTAGAAATAGCAACAGAAAAATCAGCCAGGCATCATGGCGCATGCCTGTAGTCCCAGCTACTCAGGAGGCTGAGGCAGGAGGACTGCTTGAGCCCAGGAGTTTGAGGTTGCTGTGAGCTATGATGATGCCACTGCACTCTAGCTGGGGTGACAGAGTAAGACTCTGTCTCAAAAACAAAAAAAATTCTGGAGGTCTAAGGGATCTTATTCAGAACCATATTTTGGAAAACTATGATCAATTTTTTGACAATGAAAGAAAGTAACTTTCCAGAGCACATATTAATCTTTATAAAGCTTTAAAAAGTTAACATCTACTTAACTCTTGTTCATAAAAAATGAGCCCCTCAAGCTAATTACAATTACTAGAAAAGATGTGCAGGAGTAATTAAGTTGGGAGGTCCTCTGGGAACAGCACACGGGGCAAAGTACTCATCATCCTTACAATGACAGGCACTCAGCTGGGCTGAAAAGCCTGATGACACCTCTCCCAAGCGGGCCGGTGAAGTGCCACTGAATCCATGTCATTCACCTACTCCGGTTTGTGGCCAACTGTAAGGAATCCTGAAATCTCCTTTCTGCTCATGCTTATAAGCTTATGATCCAGTAGTAGTGGTTATTCAGTTAATTCTTTAAAACTTCAGACATAACCTGCAAATAAATATAAAAGATTTCTGTACCTACACAGTCCTACCACCATAAAGGTTATATATAAATGAAACTCAAATTTCTTAACCACTTTCTCAGCTTAAGTTTGCCCTCACCTAAATGAAGTTCACTTTATATCCAAAATATATTTAAATATTCCAAAAGTATATTAAAAAAAGATAAACAAAATGTATCTAGCTTATATTTATGAACCATATTAAGTTTTTAATTCACCCTGTACTGACCTTCTAAAAAAATAGTCATATTTAGACCGAAAAGCTGATTTGGATTTTAAAGTGGTTCCTCAAAGACAACTGCCAATTACTAAAACTACTGTTACTGAATCTAGTGGTTTATTGCATCATTCAGTATAAAAGATCAAAATATTTCCACTCTGATCTTTTAATAAAGCTCTTTCTGAATGAGCCCCTAGAGTCTGCTATCCTACGTGAACCAGCTGAACCGGAGATTCTGCTGTAATGCTTGACACAAAACCAAGACTTGGTATCAAGCGACACCACGACTTCCACTGCAACTGTTAAAAATTCCCAATTCTTGGTTTGTCAGTCCAGTTTTGTTGAAAGAAATTTCAAGGATGAAAACTTGAGGTGAAGTCAAGAAGCAGAAAGGGAAACCTACATTGATCCTCAAAAGAAAAGCAAAGAATCCATTCATCACACGGTGTAATCCTCATACTCCACAGTCAGACTGCTTCTCCTGAAGCTGCCTTGTCAGTATCTGATATGAAGACAGAAAAGCCACTCCTATGTGGAAAAGGATTTGCCAGAGGTTCCGCAGCCCATGTAGGTACATGTTGCCCAGGCAAATAAACAGCAGCATCAGCACCACCTTCATAGTCCTGGCTGGACTGTAGAACAGGTACAAATAACACTGAAATGAGACCACAAGAAGAAGTCCAATCAGAGATAACAAAATGGTCACAAGGTCAGGTGCAAGATTCGCCTCCAGAGCTGCCATGAACAGCATCATCTCCCTCATATTAGCTTATTAAATTGAATTCATTACAATGAAGTTTGGACCCACTGGTCAGGCTATTAATCACTGGATGAAAATGAAGATTTGGAAGAGAGAAAGAAAGTGAAATAGGTGTCACAGGAGGAATCAGTGCATGGCATGTTTGAAAGAAGTTAAGAAATATAGACAGAAATGCCCAGGCTGTGGGCTGTAGAGAAAGAAGAGACACAGGGTATGGGGCAGACAGCCAGGCCAGGGGACCCTAACGAGACTGGCTTCCCAGTGAAATTTTCCTACAGGGAGCCATGACAGGAAAGCAAGCTGTTGAGAGAAAGCTGTGCTTTTACTGTTTTGGTTTCTCCTGAGTCACAACTACACTGGGTACCACTGTTCGCTTGGGTACTCTCCTTATCATGTCTTTGAAAGCATCTCTGAGTCAGGGAAAGGTCTCTCCACAGCAGGTAGAGTGACTGGTATTTTGTGTAGGGCTATCACATAGAAAAGAGGCCATTCTTGTTCTGCAAAAGGTGGCAACAAGATTTAGGTTCAATGTTTGAAAAAAAAACAGCCCAATCTCAGAACACAGAGCAACCCAACAAAGGCTCGAGCTACAGTGGGAGGGAGCTATCCAGGCAGGAACACAGTTGAGGGAAGGAGGTGGAACTGTAAGGTCCCTGCAGCCCTGATACACAGCTCTAGGAAACTGCCACTGGCTACACTCAAAGTTTTAGGGACTTGTTTTCTAAAATATGAGAGCATTTTCAATCTTGGGTTGAAAATTTCTTTTTGCATAATCAGGTAATTCTTAAAAAGAAACCATTCTAGGAAGTATGTGGAAGAGAGGGGAAGTGCCCTGAGAACAGAAATTTTAATTTTAAAAAAAGGAGAAAAAAGCTTATGCATGCAGAGAAAGTACTAAAATCTTAGTCCATGTGGAAGACAAGGAAGGATAATTAGAGCCAGGTTCTTACTAAAATTAACTGTACCTGTGAGGGACTCAAAAGCTCCTCTTTATGCCACCCCTTAGTACATAGCTTATTTGAAAATAACTAAATAATAATCAAAGCCTTCTAATTAATGTTCTAATGGTTATTTTAATTCCTAAGAGATGGATTTGAGTCAGACGGCATTACTATAAAAAACCCAGCAGTTTTTTGGCCTAGTTCTATAAATAAAAAAAACACATACACATAGATGTTACTTCTACAGGACACTTTTGCACGTGGACTGTCCTAATAATAAGCACAAGGCAACACCCTGCCCCACGCTGGTCAGGCCCAATTCAATCCCCACTGCAATCTCATCCTTCCTTTCCGGAGAGTAAAATCCAAACTCCTGGTTTCTATTCTGCTACTGTCAATGGCCCTGTGGCTTTCCCTTTCTGAGCCCAAAGTTCTTCCTCTGTAAAATGAGATGATTGGACAGGATGGGCATAAGGTCTTTCCACCAAGGCAGCAGTCCCCAACCCTTTGCCACCAGGGAACAGTTTCATGGAAGACAATTAGATAATTTTTCTATGGACAGGGTGGGTGTGGGGGGGGCAGAGCTCAGGCAGTGATGTGAGTGACGAGGAGCAGTTGTAAATACAGATGAAGCTCTCCCACTGCTCACCTCCTGCTGTGCGGCCCCTCCCCTCACCCCCCCACTCCATTCCTAAGTTTCATAGAAAACAATTTTTCCACAGATGGTCGGGGAGCAGCGGAGCTCTGTGGCCTGGCCCCTAACAGGCCACAGAAGGGCTTGGTACTGTCCATGATTTGAACCAAGACTTTGGTGGAACAATAATGGGATCTAAAATTTGCTGATAGTTCCAACAGGGGAATAAAATAAGGCCATGGGTTTAACCTACTTACCAAAATATTGGTGTTTCACCCACCTGGAAAATGCAGGCTACAAAAGGAATAAGAAAAGCCAGAATGTTTCCAATCTCTTCGTGGGCAACCTAAAACAAACATAAAGAACACAAGGAAAGAAATATTTAGATAAAAGGAAACACTATAACATGAAGTACTTTACTCCTTTACTTTGGTATGGTTGACAATACAAATTTCTAGCTGACTGAAACACAAGTCCCTGCTTATGTATCACATAAGCATTAGCATGCAACCATTTTCAATGGCCTGGACACGACATGTGTCCTCCTGTCCCCATGCATCTATGCTAAGTCTTCACCTGGACTGAGCCCCCAATCCCTTTACCTCTCAAAATCCTGTTCATCTGCCAACACCAAGTTTTCTCTAATTCCTCTTACCACCACATACTGCCACCTCCTTAGTGCTGCCACCACACTCTGCTTTATGCCACCAGAGTCCCCAAGGCAGGGACTATGCCTTAACCATCTTGTCGGCCAGGCACCTATTCTAGTATACACAGACAGATAGCTGGTAAGTAACAGGTTATGAGTAATCATAAACAATAGGAGTGGAAACCATAACATACATTGGTCAAAGACAGGATGCGTGGTAAGAGGCACTCCTATACCACTCCTATAACACAGGTCTGCTGCCATTCTCCAAACAGGTCAGTCTACCAGTTTCCTGAGGTTCAATATCAGCCAAGTTTTCAGACTTTAGCCACCATATGCATGGGTATGAGCACGAGTAATGACTATCTGTTTGTGCTAATAATGGTTCTATACCTTTTTAAAATATTTGAAGTACTTCAAAATTAAAAAACTATTTTTTAAAAAAGCACTGAAATAGAAAGTTGCTTCGAGATGAGCAGGCCAATAAGGAACTTCCTAGTGAAATAGTTCTTTGACAAAGACACAAGGAAGGTGGCATCCACATTATACAAATTGGACTACGGGACAACCTCTTCCCAGGGAAAAAGAGCCTGAACTTTAAAGTCTGAGAATCAAACTTTTGCCCTGGGGTAAATAATCCAGGCCCTGGAGTGACTCCTGGGGTCCCAAGAGTCACAGGGTAGTCAAATGTCCTTGTAGCAAGCTGTCCATTTCTTACCCATATCCCAGCAGGCCCCTCTGGCTTCTTAGGACAACAGACACAAAAAAGCAACTTTCATATTTGTTCAATTTACTACAAAGAATAAAATTTTAGATAAAGTTTTATTTGAATTTAAAAAAATTTAAAACCTCAGTCCATAATAACCTTATAAATAAAATGTATCCTCATCAATTTCTTCCATCTTATGTCCTTCAATTTAAACTGTAAAAAGAAAAAAAAAATTTACCTGTAAAGAATGTTCTGCAAGGTGAACTCCACGAATGAGATTCAGAGCAGCACACATGATGTTGAGAATGAGGGAGAGGATACCCAGGGCTGTCACTGGTTCCATTCGGAAATTGGGAGCTTCACAATTAAAAAAAATAAGTGTCTAGTGAAAATAATTTCTATATGAAAGAAAAATAAACAAAAACATTAACTAGACCTCTACTAACAATAGGTTCATTATGTTAAACACAGAATTACAAACATATTAATTTTAAAAGCAGCAGAAGTTAGAGGGGAAAAATGCAAGAAATGAAGGACAGAATGGATCTGGGAATCTGAGGTGAGTTTCTTCCAGAAAGAGGCCCTTCTCTGAGCAAGCAAAGCTTTTTCAAGTGTTTAATTTCCATTCTATCTAAAGCAGTTGTTCTCAGTCAGGCCCACCCCACCAAATGCTATTTGGCAACGTCTGGAAACATTTTTAGTAGTCAAAACTAAAGACAGGGTGCTACTGGCATCTAGTGGGTAGAGGCCAGGAATGCTTCTCAACATCCTAAAATGCACAGGATAGCCCCCCACAGTAAAGAATAATCCAGTGCAAAAATGTCAATAGGGCTTAGGTTGAGAAATCCTGATTTAAAATAATTTCTTATGCCACCAGAGAGGGCCATGGCTTTATTTGTAAATTGACTGTCAAATTCTGAAAGCATTTCTATTATACTCCGCAACCCTCAGCTTGTAAAACGATCCACTCTTTTTCTAACAAGGACAATATGCAGTGTCATATGTGCTTCTAGAGCAATTCACAGCAAATGTAATTTTTTAAATTCTGAAATAATTGGGAAGAGGAAGAAAACACTGGTTATTTAGGCTACAGGCTGTTTCTAGAACTACAATTAAAACAAATGTTCATTCTCTCTTTAAAGATAACTGCTGAAATTGATTCTGGCTCACAAAATTAAATGGTGTCCCACCCATTCTCTTGCTATACTCTTTTCAAATCATCCTTTCTTGCCCTTACATTTCACACACAAACACACACGCACATGCACACACACAAATACCTAGTCACAATCCAACTGAAGTCTACTGTTAGTGCATTAGAGCTTCCACTGAGCAATTCAAAGTTCTGTTAGAACAGAATATTCTACCTGTAAAGATTTTAGTCTCAGGACAATAGGGTGGGTCAAACCACAGTAAAATGTTCTAGAAAGATGGGCAAGTTGACACTTTGTGGATTTGTTCCTCTTGTCTAAGTGTTTAAAAAACAAAACATATATTACAAAGTTATGCCTGTATTCATATATGGCAAGGGAGAAGCTTGGGGTTCAATTACCCAGTCTTCCTTTGACAAAATTAAGTTTACTCTCAATATAAAACTTATTGATTGGCACAAGAGCCAAACCAGGAATTTATTGGTTGAAACAAATTAAACCAAAACACAAATTAAGCCAAAAACAGGAACATTTTTAAAACACCACTTTTAAAATTCAAGTAAAGAGTTTAGTACAAAAACAGTTAAAAACAAAATAATTAGACCGTTATAGTACAGATAGCTCTCTATTTCAGAGGATTCAGCTCTTAAGCCACTACAGAATTCTTAGAATGTAAATATCCCCTTTAATTAAATATTAGTTTAACTGTAGGTATTTATAAACAAGGAATGCAAAAAAACACGCTTCATCATGTGCTACAGCATTGAGTGGCTAATAGTGTTAATGTCAGACAAAGTCATGGAATGCCAGGGCACTGCGATCACCTTCATTAACACCTCATTCTTCAGATGAGGACTCTGAAATACACAGGGACAGAGGGAGCTCCCCAGTCTCATGGAGAGCCAGATGATGAGAGTACTAGCCCTGCCTCTGGACGCTGCCCAAACACCCTCATCCCCACAGCTCTCCCTCCAACAAGGAGGGCAGGGATTTCTCAGTGGAGATGTGCAATGTTTCACTAAGTGATATGATAAGGATTCGTTGTCAAAAATATCTATCTATAAAATATACAAGTATGTACAGTTCAATACATGACTTCCAACAAAAGAGAATGAATCTCCTTTTCAACATTTAAACTTGCAAGCTTCACTCTGGTTATGAAAACAACCTGCCAAGTCACTCTTCAATTCCTGAATTTCATCATAAGAATAGCCTCCCCTCAAACCAACTCACTGTCATAATAGTCAAGTTTTTTAAAACAGCCACCTGGAAACAGGATCAGTCTGTATTTTCCCCAACATATTTTATAACCTCCCCAAAATATCTTTCTAGTAAAAAATCAACTTCTACTCGAAATACATTACATCACTGCATATACATCAACATCAGAGAACAACAAGCCACTCACCAGGCTCCAAGTGCCTTGGTAGGTGACCGTTCATCATCCCATTTGCCACATCTGTGTCCTCCACAGTTAGAACCACCGGAGGCTGGAATTCAAGCTCCTCCTGAATTTTTTCCAAGCTGTTCTTCATCTGAGAGGAACTTACATAGTTAAAATGCCACTTTATCTTCTGAATGATGCTGTCTGCAAAAAGAAAGGAACCCAAGTTGAGCATTTTCATCAGAATGGATGCTATAAGACAATATGTACAAGATGAAGTTCACATTTTTTTTTTTTAAGAGACAGAGTCTTGCACTGTCGCCAAGGATAGAGTGCAGTGACACAATCATAGCTCACTGCAGCCTCAAACTCCTGGGCTAAAGTGATCCTCCTGCCTCAGCCTCTAGAGTAGCTGGGACTACAGGCGTGCACCACCACAGCAGACTAATTTTATCTTTTATAAAGATGGGCTGTCTCGTATGTTGCCCAGGATGGTCTTGAACTCCAGGTCTCAAGTGATCCTCCCACCTTAGCCTCCCAAAGTGCTGGGATTATAGGCCCGAGTCACCACACCCCGCCCAACTTCACATTTCTAAGAAAGTAAGTTGGCCAGATTCTGAAGAGTGTCAAGTTATACATAAAGGTAGAATGATTACCACATATGAATACCAGTCTGATCAATCTCTTCAAAGCAGAGTGATTAAAATGTGATTGTCTGCAAAGAAGGCAATAACGCATCACAGACCCCAGTAATGGGCAAATCGGGGGAAAGGGGCTTGAGTCTCAGCTCAGTCACTTTTGATAGTATAATCTTAGGCAATTCACAGAGTATTTCCAAGCTTGAAAAAATACAGGCAGTTATTACTGACCTGATTATCTCAAAAAAGCTTTTTTTGAAAAAAATTACAAATGAATACAAATATGTCATACAAACTAGGATTATATATTTGAAAGGTATTGGTTTTAATTCTTTAATTTATGTTAGTATTAATCCATTACCAAATCTTAAGCATTTGAAGTGAAGTTTCATACATATTGGCAAAGCAAAATGATACATAATTCTAATATCAGTGTACTTTGACTCACTCTACTCCCACTCAGTAATGAACAAACATGATGCTCAGGGAGGGTTTCCTGTCAGATCAAGTGCATTGCTTCAAAAGGAATACATGCAGAGATGAGGGGAGAGAAGAACACAGATCCACGCAGCCCCAAAGCGACTGGCAGCCAAGGGATGCTGCAGCTGTGGTCTGTTTGGGGCTAGCACGTTCTCTCCATAGGAAGAAGTGGGGCTCAGAGTACCAGTTTGACCAAGGCCTCACAGGGAGATCAAGGGGCAGAACTCTCAGTCTATCACAGGTCTACCAGGCTGGGGCCTGCATACCAGGGAGTTCCCCAGCACCTTCAGGTGACACCAAAAGAGAGAGCCCCATTCCCGATGGGCCAGACAGTAGACCATATGTGGGAATGTGAGGGCTATGGCAGAAGTAGCCAGAAAGCCTAAGGGGCAACACTTTCAGGTGCTGGTCCTGCACCTAACGATTTGTATCAAATGCTGCCAGACAAGGCCGGGCGCGGTGGCTCACGCCTGTAATCCTAGCACTCTGGGAGGCCGAGGCAGGTGGATCGCTCGAGGTCAGGAGTTCGAGACCAGCCTGAGCAAGAGCGAGACCTCGTCTCTACTAAAAATAGAAAGAAATTATCTGGCCAACTAAAAATTTATATATAGAAAAAATCAGCCGGGCATGGTGGCGCATGCCTGTAGTCCCAGCTACTCGGGAGGCTGAGGCAGCAGAATCGCTTAAGCCCAGGAGTTTGAGGTTGCTGTGAGCTAGGCTGACGCCACAGCACTCACTCTAGCCCGGGCAACAGAGCAAGACTCTGTCTCAAAAAAAAAAAAAAAAAAAAAACAAATGCTGCCAGACCCTTCTTCAAGAACATCATAGAGACCGCAGAATGTTCCCCAACTCCCACCTCTAACTCCCATTCTCCCAAGAGCTCAAAATGAACAAAAACAGAGCAGACACTATGATTATCATGCTGTATTCCAATGCTCCTGAGCCTCCACAAGGCCTTTCTGGCAGAACCTAGAAAACATGTATCCTTTTCCAGAGCAAACCTCTGAGTGAAGGACCAGTTTTTTCTTATTTCCAAACCACTACAGACCTATACTTTGATAAAATACAATTAAAAATAATTGCAGGAATGTCAAATTATAATAAGAACTTCTAAGCACTGTTTCTCATTTTCTGTACTTACCTCATAATGGAAGAACATCCTTTGAGTAGTATTGCTCTAGAGCAAGGGTCAGCAAAATTTTCTTAAAGTGCCGGCCAGATAGTAAATATTTTAGGCTGGTGGGCCACATGGTCTCTATTACTACAACTCAACTCTGCTGTCATAGAGCAAAAGCAGCCACAGACAACATGTAAAACAATGGGCATGGCCGTGTTCCACTTTATTTACAAAAACAGGTAGCCAGCCTATGGGCCACAGTTTGCTGACCCCAGCTTCAGAAGGCTGTGGAAAATACCCTGCCCAGGTTTCATCCTTCTTCCACCCTGCCCCAGGCTCTGGAGAGATGAAAAGCCAGAGTGTGAAACCTAAAGCTTTCAGGCCACTTCAGCTGCTGTGAATCTCATGGTACAAGGGTGTCCTTCACTGACACGTTGTTGAAACTGCAACGATTCTCCTGATGGTCAAAGCCAAACCTAATTTGTAAGTTCTACACATACAACACCATAGGAGAGAACAATAAATACAAAAGAAGGTTACAAACCAAACTCGAGAAAGGCATATGGCCTGGAAGCTAGGCCAATGCAGGTGGTGTCATAAGAAGCTGTGAATTCCCACCACAGGGTCTCCAGGAAGCAGAAGGCCATGGCTGCTGGACACTGGCGGGAGCAGATAGCCATGCAGGCCACATCCCCCGAAGAAGAAAAACTGAAACAAAAAAGTGACATCTGCATTACCAGGAAACAGAACCATGGATTCCCATCCCACACCCGCACACAACCTTGCCTCAATTCTGTGTTTGGTTGGCTTTAAACAGTCCTGTAGCTGTTTGTTGCATATACATTGTCTCTTAAGCTAAACCTATTCCTGAATTTGTGTCTTTCTTACACTTCCTTTAAAATGTCTTAGTAGTATTAGTCACTGACAGCATGTGATCACTCTTATTTATTCATGCATGAGGGATGCATGTTCTATTACGGGAAATTAGCCTCAGACTTCTCTGCATCTATTGAGAAAAATGTTTTTCTTCTTTAATCCACGTCAATAGATTTTCTAATGTTATGTCATCCTGGCATCCTAAAATAAACCCTTGCTGGATATAACCCCTGTTGGATATATTCATACACAAACAACTGCTAGATTTAGTTTGCTAATATTTTACTTAGGACTTTTGTGTCTATGCAAAATAAGACTGGCCTGTAATGTTCCTTTCCTATACTGTCTTTATCTAGTTGTGCTATGAAGGTTATTCTGGTCTCATAAAATAAATGCAGGGCTTTTCTTTCTTTTTCTACTCCCTTTTGGACTGTCACACTATCATTTCAAGTTCAGGGTGGAGGGGCTCTAGTTTACCTATCTGTGGTGCCTACTGATTCACTCCCTGTGGAATATCTCCTCTCATGTTTTGGCATTTTTTGCTGAGCTCATCATGGTGGGACTTTTTCTTTAAGAATCCCCTGAGCCAGAGTTGTGGCACATTTCTTCCAGAGTGGTTCTGCATTTGCATTGGCCAGCTACCCCAGCAGTGTTATGAGTCTGGGACCAATATTGATGTTTGAAACTTGACTTAGGAATTCCTAGACCTTGGGGAATATAAACCCAAAACTCCAGCCTTTTACGAGGCACCAGAACAGTGTCTCAATTTCTTAGGTGAAATTTTATTTTTCATTCCTATCCAAAGCCAAGTCTCTACTTGTATTGGTGGACAGACTACTTCTCACCTATCATTATTTCATTAGGATTGTAGCCTGACAAGAATCTTTCCTTTATGCAAGGGTCTCATTCTGATACCCCACCCTATGTAAGCGCAACCCAAGCCTCAGGTTTACTGTTACTTAGGAGCCTTGGTGTCAGCTCACACACTTACCACTTTAATATTCTGCTCCCTCTTCATTTCTGGAAGCTTGCGATTTCTTTCTCTCAAGCTCAACTATACATTTAAAATAATTTTTTGTATATATTTACTCTCATTTCTGGGTGTTTCAGGCATCAGGGTTTTTAGGTTATATTGTTCTACCACCTTCTTATAGCTGGAACTCTCTATAAAAAAACATTTTCAATTTAAAAAAAGGATGACTCTCCTCCTTACGAAAAGCATCCTTCAGAAGGGCCTAGGCCACTCTAGGATGGAAGTGTTTCTATATGAAAAAGGACCCCTGCTGTGGGTTGAACATGTACCTCAAAAAAGTTTTGTTGATGTCCTAACTCCCAGTACCTATAAATGTGACCTTATTTGGAAATAGAATGCAGACATAACCAAGGTAAAATGAGGTAACACTGGATTAGGGCGGGCCCCCACCTAATACTGCCATCCTTATAAGAAGAGGGAAATTTGGACACAGACACAGAAAGAAGGTGGCTATGTGACCATGGAGGCAGAGGTTGGAGTAATGCGTCTACAAATCAATGACCACCAGGAGGTAGTAGAGGTACAGGAAGGAGTCTTCCTTAAAGCTTGCAGAGGGAGCATGGCCCTGCCTAGATTTCAGACTTCTGGCCTTCAGAACTGTGAAAGAATAAATTTCTGTTGTTTGGAGCCAGTTTGTGGTAATTTGTTATAGAAGCCCTAGGAAATTAACACAGCTCCTTAACTATAAAAAGCTATGGTACCGCTGACCAGTAAGAAAAGAAAGTCTCAGTCTCCTCTGTGAAAATAATGGTAAATATCTCATTCAAATTACAAATGAGTAGAACATTTCACATTGCTTTTTCAAAAAACTACTGAATATCCAAGATTTAATTCTGAAGTTGTAGACTTCTTTTTTCTGTGAAAAATAGCCTTTAACAAGAAAAGGTTTCCTATTTGAGGTACAGCACAAATTAGTCACAGCACAGTAAAGAAGAGGCCATCAAGGGGGGCAGGTTCAGGCACTCAGAGAAAGCAGTTGCAAATGTGGGCAGATGCAACTCAGCTTTTGCTCCTGAACACCCAGAGCCCACACCACAGGGTGACAGCTATATGTGCCTACCATCTGGCACCCCCTCCAGGACATGGCCCCTCTCTGCCTGACACCACCTAGCAGGATGTCAGGCTTGGACTTTTCCTTTTGTTTTTATAATTCTGAGACTAGACTCCCCTAAAAGAACCTCAACTTATCAGGTTAACTAAAAATTTACTATTCAAAGAGACCAAAAGGGACTTGATAAGTGAAGATCTAAATACTAGAAAACACAGATGTGAAATATATGACAAGTCATTTTGATATTTTAAAATCTGCCTTGCCCCTGATTCATCCATAGAATGATAAGCTTCTTACTCTAAGTCCTAGAATAGGAAATGATTTTACACATAAGAAGCAGACTTGGTACCTTAACTGCCTGCATTCAAATCCTGGGTCTACTACCACTTACTAACAATATAAACTTGGTTAAGTTGCTTAACCTCAGTTTCCTCCTCTGTGAAACAGGTGTAATACTATTACCTATCTCATAAGCCACATAACCCATAGAATAGTGTCTGGCATATAGAAAGCACTCAATAATGTCAGCTATTATAACTATGATTATAACAGCTTGATTCCTACTTCCATTGGGGCATTTTCCCCACTATTTTATACTCAGTTATATATTTCCCTTGTTCCCTCATCAGACTTTAAGTTCCTTGAGAAGAGAGACCTACTTTCACTCATTTTTCACTCCCCTACTCCTGTCATGTAATAAAAATTTTAAAGTGAAAAATTTAAAAAGTGAAAACATTAAAAAGTAAAAGCTGAAGAGCCATAAATGAAGTCTTTTTTCTTATTTTCTTGGCTTTCTTACTCTCATCCTTTTCCCACCCCAACATTTTAATCTAGTAGCTCCTCCTTCCCTCGCCCGTTTTTCTCCCCTGCTTCTAAGTGCAAAAAAAACTATGAAACTAAAGGCATAAAAACTGATTGAACCCATGTCTCCTGGTGCTCATGAGCACTCCACTAACAGAACTTAGGAGTTGGAGCAGCAATGCTTGAGGCTCTAAGGAAATTCACTTCGTCCATGATCCTATTGCTATAAACACACACAACCTCAGACCACTGTCAGATGCCAGATCTACTTTTCTCACACAGTGTGATCAGCATAATGTTACCTCAACTTGTGGTTAAAAGTAACCCAAATTTTGCTGATGTTCTAAAAAAGTGAATATGCTCACTCACTGTATACTGAAGTCACGGCCTTCTGCAGAACCTCGACCTGGATACTGGGCCAGTCGCAGGCCTAAAGTCTTGAGCCGTCTCCTGCATTCCAGAAAATCTTGGGTGTGGTAAAAGTCAGTAGAGGCTGAGAGGGGCAGTCCATCCCTCACCCGTACCACACAGGCAAAAAAGATCATGGACATGGTCCACAAGAGAAGTCATGAGGACACCTGTGGAAAGCAAGGTCACCTTGTTACTGAAGGCCAGATGACAGTGCTAGAAACATCCCCACCCTCGAAATGTCCGTTCCAGGTTGTTTCACCCTCACCCCCACTATAATTGCAAGTGTTGCTTTTATTATTATTTCCCCGCCCTCTACAGCTACATCATTCCAAATTTTCCTTCCTTCATTATCCTCCCGGTCTCTTCTGAATTTGTAATCCTCCTTTTCTTTCTCTCTAATTAATCTCTCCCTTTCCAGAATTAAGCCAACTAGGATGAGGGAAACAGGAATAGAGAAGCAAGGAAGCAGGACCAGAAAGCCTCAGTAACAGCAGGAGCAGGACACAGAGCAAGACAGCCCTAAAGAGATAAGAAGCACCTGACACCCAAGCAGCAATGACTGGGGTCCAGAGACTCATGCATTTCAGGTTACCCAGGAACGTAAGCCCTAAGCAGTTCAGTTGCCATATCCTCACTTGCAGGGAAATGGAAGAGGGTAGATGGATTCTGAGCATATAACCTAATGCTGGTGAAAAGGAGAACAGAAGGCAAAAATGGAACTTAGCATGTCCTCCTGGATTTCTGCTAATATCTGAGACAGAGCCAGTCTTCAAAAGGATGAGAGTTCCTACAGATGGCTTAAGGAAATCATTTAGCAAATCATATTACAGCAAGATACTAAATAGTTGGCCATAATATGTGAGCACCATTAAGAAACAAAAAGAAACAGATCAGAGCCCTCTTGGTGCCTTTGGCCAATTAGAAAAAAGGTGCCTCTCAGGGTAAAAACCGGCCTGCACCAGTGCTGCTGGTAGAGCCTGGCTGGGTTTTAGCTCCATCTATTAACTTCTCAGGGTGTTTGTCCAGGGCATATCTTACACATCTGTGTGTGGCAGCCCTGCAACTAGGGATTAGTGAGGTGGCCATTACAGCTTGAATGGGTCTTTCCATGTATCTACACATCCTGTTTCACAGATCCTGTTGACAGGATGTTAATAGGCATACCAATGTACCTTTCTTCCCAAGAACTCTAGGGATGCAACTTTATTCAGTATCTCAATTCTTCTTCATTTCAAAAACAGAAGCCCCCAGGATGCACACTAGTCTTCACCACTGTGCCTCTGTGCATTCTTCGCTTGTGTCTCAATGCCACTCCTCTGATCTCCGCATATCCAAATCCAAATCAAAACCTGTCTCAAATCTGCCCATTACATGAAACCGTCCCAGACTTCCCCAACTGGAAGTACTTTCTCCCTCTTTTAAATTCATAGGAAACCGGATGCGCACAGTGGCTCATGCCTGTAAGGCTAGCACTTTGGGAAGCCGAGGTGGGAGGACTGCTTGAGCAGCCCAGGAGTTTGAGACCAGACTGAGCAACACAGCAAGACCCTGTCTCTACAAAAAAGTTTAAAAATTAGCCAGGTGTGGTGGGGCTTGCCTGTAGCCCCAGCACTCGGGAGGCTGAGTCAAGAGGATCACTTGAGGCCAGGCGCGGTGGCTCACGCCTGTAATCCTAGCACTTGGAAGGCCGAGGCGGGCGGATTGTTTCAGCTCAGGAGTTCAAGACCAGCCTGAGCAAGAGCGAGACCCTGTCTCTACTAAAAATAGAAAGAAATTATCTGGCCAACTAAAAATATATATATAGAAAAAATTAGCCGGGCATGGTGGTGCATGCCTGTAGTGCCAGCTACTCGGGAGGCTGAGGCAGTAGGATCGCTCAAGCCCAGGAGTTTGAGGTTGCTGTGAGCTAGGCTGACGCCATGGCACTCACTCTAGCCCGGGCAACAAAGCGAGACTCTGTCTAAAAAAAAAAAAAAAAAAAGAGGATCACTTGAGCCCAGGAGTTTGAGGTTGCAGTGAACTATGATAATGCCACTGCACTCTAGCATAGGCAACAAAGTGAGACCGGGCCTTGAAAAAAAAAAAATAATAATAATTCCTAGGAAACCTACCTCTTTGTTCTCTATTTTACTGATTTAGCATTTCCACTACCTAAGTGTAAGTTCTAAGAATAAAGACCATGTCTGGAATGGATGCATGAATTAATAATTATTCCCACTGTATGCATGTAGAAATTGCAGTGATATAAAAACACAGAGAAAGTAAAAAGAAAAATTACGCTACCAGCCAACAGACCCTATACAATCCATTTGACCTGTCTCCCTACACCTGCTATTGGGGATTAAAAATGTGATAAGCCCCAGGAAAAATATATCAATACACAAAAACCACTAAGTTTCCAGGATCAATGGCAGGGCCAGGCCAACTGCCAGAAGGCACTGTGGGCTCTACACCAGCCACTTGGCCAATGCTGAGACCTCTAGCACCAGAAAGGGAATCAGGGAGGTTAATCATATTATCTTCTATATTTTCATTAATGTTTGAAATATTTAATTTTAAAACTTTTATAAAAAAAGAGTTATAAGGCACAAAGCCCTGACAGATGTGGGGGAGACTACAAGATTAATTTGACACCAGGGCTTAGGGTCTAAACAATAACTCTAACAAGACTCTTAAGCCAAGATATGAAGACACAGAGGCAAAAAAAAAAAAAAAAGACAATGAATCAACAAGTCAGAGTCAGAGACAGGAAAAAAACACCCAAAAGCAAAATAGTAAAGGTATTTTTTGAGGGGTTGAGTAAATTATATGCTCTTCTAAAGGACAGCAGTAAGCATTTATTTCAACTGTCAACCCCAAAACACCCTCTTTCGTGCTGTCTTTACCATAGCAATTATACACCAGTATTGTGCTAAACTGATAAAAAGGAAAATGGTGACAATGCCAAGTGATGGTAATTAAAAGAACCAGTTCTACCACTCTCTAAAGCAGAGGTCCCCAACCTTTTTGGCACCAGGGACTGTTTTCATGGAAGACAATTTTTCCACAGACCGGGGAAGTGGGGGATGGTTCCAAGATGATTCAAGCGCGTTACATTTATTGTGCACTTTATTTATATTATTATTACATTGTAATATATAACGAAATAATTATACAACTCACCATAGGTTGGGGATCCTTGCTCTAAAGGACCCCAAAGTCCCCTCCAGACTTTCTACTTCTCCCACCTTACCCTTTGGAGATCAAACCTGCTTTTCCCCAAACATAAACATTCAAGATAAATAAAAACTCTTACTTTTTTTCAATTCTGCCAAGTTACTGGTACTGCAACCTAGTAAAACCTACAATGCATTTCTTAAAATCTTTAAAAATATTTGCTATGGCCGGGCATGGTGTCTCATGCCTGTAATCCTAGCACTCCGGGGGCTGAGGCTGGAAGATTGCTTTAGCTCCGGAGCTCCAGACCAGCCTGAGCGAGAGTGGGACCCTGTCTCTACCAAAAAGAAAAATAAATAGATAAAGTAAAAATATTTGCTATGCTTAAATGAAGGTGACACTGTGATATTTACTGTTACTTGCGTTCGTGTGTATGTGTTCATGTGTGGGAATGCCTGAGGGGTTGAGAGAGTTTGCACTGCTCATGGAAGAATCTAAGAATGGAGACAACATCACTAACATTTTTTTTCCTTTGTGAAAATGCACTTTGTATTCCAAAAAATAAAAAAAATAAAAAATAAAACAATTTAATACAAAAAGGGAGGGGCTCACCTTTATGGGAATTTGATGTTGGTGAATTCAGGTTATGAGCTATTATAAGACTCAAACAAGAGATCTGACCACTGCTCAAAAAAGGAATGAATTTCTGCTTCTGGAAAGATGGTGCAGAAATACTTTTCCCTACTCTTCCCACTAAATACAACTAAAAACTCTAGATATAATATATAAAATAAACATAAAAAGATTCTGAAAGGTGTGAGAGAAGAAGGCAGATTGGCTAGGGATTTTGGGACCTGAGGAATGACAAAACTCTGAGTTCACTGAGTGTTCTTTTTGCCTCATATATCCTAGACTTGGTGTTAGAAAAGATAGCAAGAAATGCCAATGGGCACAGACCAAAAAAAAAAAAAAAAAAAAGCCACAACAATAAGAAACCTTCTCTCTCTAGTCAAAGAACTGGGAAAGGTATAGCACAGAAAAACAGAACACTTTTAAATAAAAACTGCTCTACTCCAGCCAAACACCACAGAAAAAACTGTAGCCATCACACATCCACCAGCAAAGGCCAGTGAAGAGCCTAGAGTTCTACCCTTGCCCTGAAGTAATGAGATGTCCCATTCTCCACCTCCCTCCTGCTAGGGTAGTGTTAGAGAAGGCCAACTAGGGAGCTACAAGGACAGTAAAAAGAGCCATCCCCTCCCACTGTGTCACTGGGGAGACAGAATTCCCATCTCTACCCAGCAATAATGAGCAGCTCCTTTCACCCAAGGTACCAACAAAGGCCACATGGGGAACCTGGACTTTTATTCCCATCTGGCAGTAATGAGACAATACCCCCACGTCCCCTGCCAAAATGGTGTCAACAGAGGCCAGCTAAAACAGAAGATTTAAATAAGATCCTGATTTCATAACATAATATCCAAATGTCCAAGTTTCAACAGAAAATCACTGCATAGTAAGAACCAGTAAAATCTCAACTTGAATGAGAAGAGACATTAACTGATGCCAACACCAAGATGACAGAGATGTTAGAATTATCTGACAAAGACTTTAAAGCAGCCATCATAAAAATGTTTCAAAGACCAATTATAAACACACTTTAAAAAAATGAAAATAAAGTCTCAGCAAAGAAACAGAAGGTATTTTAAAAAACAGAAATTTTAGAATTAAAAAATAACCAAAGTAAAAAACTTGATGGATGGACTCAACAGCAAAATGGAGGGGAGAGAAGAATGAATCAGTAAACATGAAGACAGAACATAGAAATTATCCAATCTGAACAATGTGAGAGGAACTAGATTGAAAAATACTGCACAGAGCCTCAGGGACCTGTGGGACTATAATAAATGATTTAACATTCATGTTACTGGAGTCCTGGAGGACAAGAGAAAGAGGGCAGGACTGAAAAAAATATTCAAAGAAATAACATAGGAGTACTTCCCAAATTGTGCAAAAAACATAAGCCTACAGATTCAAGAAACTGAACAAATCCCAGAAAAGATAAATCCAAAGAAACCCGTGCTAGCACATATAATAGCCAAACTTAAGAAAACTAAAGACAAGGAAAAAATCTTGAAAGTGGCGAGAGAAAAATAATACCTTACCTACAGGGGGAAAACAATTCGAATGACAGCAAATTTCTCATAGAAACCATGGAGGCCAAAAGGAAGTAGTCCATTTTTCAAAGTGCTGAAAGAAAAGAACTGCCAACCCAGAATTCATATTTAGCAAAAATATTCTTCAAGAAGCTGAGCATGGTGGCAGGTACCTGTAGTCCAAGCTACTCAGAAGGCTGAAGTGGAAGGACTGCTTGAGCCCAGGAAGTACAGTCTGAGCAACACAGCAAGATGTTGTCTCTAAAAAAAAAAATAAATAAATAAGAAAGAAAGAACGAACGATAGATCAAAGCATACTTATGCATAAAGGAACACTAAAAGAATTTGTTGGAAGTTTTCTAAACAGAAAGGAAATGATAAAAGAAGAAATCTTGGAACATCAGGAAGGAAGAAAGAACAACAGAAAGAGTAAAAAAATTGAAAAATACAGAGATTATCTTTCTCCTCATGACTCTCTAAATAATGTTTGACAATTGAAGCAATAATTATAACATGTCTGATGTGGTTCTCAATGTATGTAAAGGAAATATTTAAGACAATTATAAATGGGAGAGGGCATGAATATGTCAAAGGATGTAAAGTTTCTACATTTCACTTGAAATAGTAAAATGCTGACACCAGGAGACTGTGGTAAGTCATATATATATATCATATGTATACATATGATATATATATACATATATCATATGTATACATATGATATATATATACACATATATCAACCACTGAAAAAGCTATACAAAGAGATACACTCAAAAACATTGTAGATTAAAAAAACAGAATTCTAAAAAAATGTTCAAATTACCCATAGGAAGGCAGGAAAAAGGAAACGAGAAACACAAAAACAGAACAAACATAAAACAAAAAATAACAGGGCAGACTTATGCCCTAATATATGTCAATAATTACATTAAATGTAAATAGTCTAAACATACAAAGACAGAAATTGACAGTGGATAAAAGACATGACCCAATTATATACCATCTACATGAAATTCACTTTCAATATAACAATATGGGTAGGTTGAAAATAAATGGACAAAAAAAATAGCATCAAATATTAATCAAAAGAAAGCAAGAATTATAGTAATATCAAATAAAGTAGACTTCAGAGCAATGAAAATCCCCAGGAATAGAGAATGATATTACAGAATAATAAAAGAATAAAGCCAGGCACAGTGGTATGCACCTGTAATCCCAGGTACTTGAGAGGCTGAGGTGAAAGGATCCCTTAAGCCCAGGCGTTTGAGACCTCCCTGGGCAACATAGCAAGACCCTAGCTCAAAAATAAAAACAAGAAAAAGAAAAAAAAGTCCACCAAGAAGACATAATAATCCTAAATGTGTATGCACCAAACATCAGAGTTTCAAATAGGTGAAGCAAAAACTAATAACGCAAAAGGAGACATAAACAAATCCAGTTATAGCTAAAGACTTCCACATTCCTCTCTCAAAAATTGATAGGCCAACTAAATAGAGAGAGAATCAGCAAAGATATAGGAGAACTCAACAACACTATCAATTAAAGGATATAATCAACATTTATTAAAATACTCCATTGAACAGCAGAATTCCTGTCAAGCACCCACAGAACATATACCAAGATAGTCCATATCCTGGGCTACTAAAAAAAAAAAAACCTCAACAAATTTTTAAAAATTCAGAATGTGTTCTATAACAATATAATCAAACTAGAAATTAATAGCAGAAAGGTAATGAAAACCTCCAAACACTTGAAAATTAAACATGCACCTTTAAATAATCCATAAGTCAAAATCGAAGTATCAAGGAAATAAAAAAATACATTGAACTAGATGAAAATGAAAATATATCAAAATCTGTGGCACACAGCAAAAGCAGTACTGAGAGGGAAATATATAGCATTAAGTGCTTACATCAGAAAAGAAGAAAAGTGACAGAACAATTTAAACTCATATGTCAAGAAACTAGAAAAAGAACAACAAAATAAACTCAAAGCAGGCAGAAGAAAGGAAAGAGTAGAAATCAATGAAACTGAAAACAAACAAAAAATAGATAATCTGTCACAGGATTAGAGTTAAAAAAAAATACAGAAAATCAATGAAACAAAAACCTGGTCCTTTGGAAAGATTAATAAAATTGGCAAGCCTCTGCCAAAACTGACAAAGAAAAAACAAGAAAGACACAAATTATCAATGTGAGGAATAAAACAGGAAGTCACTGAAGACAACAAAAGAATAATGAAATACCACAAAGAACCCTACACACATAAATCTGACCACATAAATGAAATGGACCAATTTCTCACAAAGCACAAACTACCACAATTCACACAATATGAAATTTAAGCAATCCTATAATTTCCTATTATGAAAATTAAATTTATTAACTTAAAAACTCCTGAAAAGGAAATCTCCAGGCCCAGATGGTTTTACTGAAGAATTCCACCATACATTTAAAAAAGAATTAGCATCAATTCTACACAATCCCTTCCAAAAAACAGAAAAGGAGGAAACAATACCCGATTCATTTTATGACACTAAAATTACCCTGATACTAAAATCAAAGACCAGTAAAAAAAAAGAAAACTATAGACTCATAATCCTCATGAACTTATATGCAAAAATCCTTAACAAAATATTAGCAAGTAGAATTCAGTAATATAATACAAAAAATTAGATATTAGAATTCCCTCGACCAAATGGGATTTATTTCAGGATGCAAGGTTGGCTTAATATTCTTAAATCAACCAACATAACCCATCATATTAACAGGCTAAAAAAGAAAACTCACACAATCCCATCAATTGATGCAGAAAAAGCATTCGATGAAATTCAACATCCATTCACAATAAAACTCCCAATAAAATAGGAATTGAAGGAACCTCCTCAACTTGATAAAGAGCATCTACACAAAGACTACAGCTAACATCAAACTTAACAGTGAAAAACGGAATGCTTTCCCTCTAAAAAAAGGTAAGGATGTCCACTCTCACAACAGCTATTCAACACAGAACTGAAAGTTCTACCCACTGCAGTAAGGCAAGAAACAGAAATAAAAAGGCATCCAGATAGGAAAGAAAGAAATAAAACTGTTCCTATTTGCAGATGATATAAATTGTCTCTATGGAAAGTCACAAGTAGCCTACAACAAAACCTCCTACAACTAATAAGTGAGTTCAACAAGGCTAAGGCCACAGGATACATTATCAACATACAAAAATGAATTGTATTTCTATGTACTAGCAATGAACACATGGATATCAAAACTAAAAATACAAAGGTTTCCGTTACAGATACAAGAAAAAAAGTGTTCTCGCACTTTCCATCTCTGATGGTAGCAGCCAAGATGGAATAGAGGAATGGGGGGTGGGGGGATGGAGAATCTTCACAACTCAGGAATAACCTTGTAAATAACAAAGAACCTATTTTACTCCAAAGAAGAATCTAAAATTTGCATTTACACAGTAAGTGTTGGAAGTATCCCTACCACCCTCACCTGGTTGATTATTTTTGTAAAAGCTTAAAGGATAAAACTAATTAAGAGCAAGCCAGTGACTCTGGCACATTTGGAAAAAGAAAAAGAAAAAGAAATTTTAAAAACTAAAAATATAGTACCATTTACAATCACTCCAAAAAATGATCTCAATAAACCTATAATTTTTAAAAATGAAATACTTAGGAGTATATCTAACAAAACATGTATAGGACTTGTATGCTGAAAACTGTAAAACACTGCTGTAAGAAATCAAAGTCCTAAACAAATGAGGAGATATACCATGTTTACAGCTTGTGAGATTCAAGCAGTAAAGATGTCAATCCTCCTCCAAACTGATATATAGGTTTAGTGAAACTCCTATAAAAATATCAGCAAGATAGTTTGTAGATACAGATTATTCTAAAATTTATACAGAAAGGCAAAGAAACAAAAATAGCTAAACCAATTTTGAAAAAGAATAAAGTGGAAAAACCACACTATCCTATTTCAAGACATTACATAACTACAGTAATCAAGATTGTGTGGTATTGTCAGAGGAATAGACATTGATCAATAGAACAACACAGACAGTTCCAAAATACACCAACACAAGTACACCCAACTGATTTTCGACAAAGTGCAAAAGCAATTCAATGAAATAGTCTTTTCAACAAATGGTACTACACAGCATCATGGGGGTTAAAAAGAAAAAAAAAGAATCTTGACCTAAACCTCACATCTTACCATAAAAATTAACTCAAAATATAGCAAAGATTTAAATGTAAAAAGTAACTGGAAGAAAATGTAGGAAAAAATCTTTAGGACCTATGGCTTAGTGAAGAGTTCTTAGACATGACATCAAAAGCACAATCTACAAAGATAATTCGGTAAATTGGACTTCATCATAGTTGAACACTTTTCTCTGGAAAAGCCCACTTGAAGAGGAAGAAAAGATAAGCTAGAGATTGGGAGAAAATATTTGTAAACCACATATCTGATAAGTGACTGGTATCTAGAATTTATAAAGAACTCTCAAAACTCAACAGTAAGAAAAACCAAACAATCCTTAGAAAATGGGCAAAATACACAGACATTTCACCAAAGAGGAAATATGGCAAATAAGCACATGAAAAGATGTTCAACTTCACTAGCTATTAGGAAAATGCAACTTAAGGCCACAATAATACTACACACCTATCAGAGCAGCTAAAATGAAAAAACAGTAACAATATCAAATGCTGGCAAGCATGCAGAGAAACTGGATCTCTTATGCATTACTGGTAGGATTGTAAAATGGCACACTCTAAAAAACAGTCTGGCAGTTTCTTTTTAAATTAAACATATAATTACTGTACAATCTATCAGTCACACTCCTGGCATTTATCCCAGGGAAATAAAAACTGATGTCCACACAAAAATCTGTGGGCAATTGCTCATTGCAGCTTTATTTATAGCAACCAAAAACTGGAAACCACCAAAATGTCCTACAAATGATGAATAGTTAAACAAACCATAATACATTCACCCCACGGAACACTACTCAGCAATAAAGAGGAATAAACTACTGTATTGACACAAAGAACAACTTGGATGGATCTCAAAAGCATTATCCTAATTGTAAAAAGCCAATATCAAATAGTTACATACTGTATGAATCCTTTTATGTAACAGTCTCAAAATGACAAAATTATAGAGATGGAGAACTGATAAACAGTTGTCAGAGGTTAGGATGCTGGGGAGGAGGGGAATGGGTGTGACTATGAAGGAATAGCAAACGGGAGAGCTTTGTGGTGATGGAATAAGTCTGTATCTTGATTGTGGTGGTCACAGAAATGTACACATGTGATACTGTTTCTATACCTTTTATACCAATGTCCATTTCCTGGAGTTGATATTGTACCATAGTTATATAAGATGTAATCAATGGTGGAAACTAGGTGAAAGGTACATGTGACCTCTCTGTATTATCTTTGCAACTTCCTATGACTATAATTATTTTAAAATAAAGGTTGAAAAAATAAAAATTTAACTTAAGGTCCTCATGTACTACTTACTTAAATTATACTCATACTTCTTTTTTGTTTAAATGTCATTTTAAAATATCTCCACCAGTAGAACAATAATCTTATCTGCTAACTGTAGTTCTGATGATTTATGCATAAATATTGAAAGGCATGCTTTATAGTGAATAGCTCCATAATTACATGGCATTTCCAAAGTAGAAGGTACTATAATCTCAGGGTTCATTAAAATAAAGCTGCTCAAAGATAACTTGTATTTAATTTAAAACAGAAAAGCAGTGGTATGTATCTGGAAAACCACACCACAATTATAGGAAAAAATATTTATTGATTCCACAAGGACAAAGGCAGCCTCAGAGTGCTCACACAAGGAGACACCGGTCTGTCTTCCATGTCTTACCAGCTCCTTCTACAGGCCAGTGGACTTTGTAACCTGCCACCTTGCCTGGCACTATTAGGAAGTACTCAATAAAAACTGCAAGTAAATGAATGAAAGACCTGAGGGCTGTCTTATTTTTGTTTGCTGGAAATAAGAAATGTAGGTTTGCAGATTCCTTGTCATAATTCTGATCTATATTTTGAATACTTTTCCCCAGTATATCTCTACTTGGAGAGAAAAAGAGAAAGGTTTATACAGATGAAATTTTTAAAAGTAGAATGTGAAGTAGTAATCAAATACACAGCACCCATGTTACTAGGTTTCATAAAAATATATTTTAATCTGCCTCCCCCATTTCCTAAATCCTCTTCCCAGCATCTGTTTATAAACTGCTCATGTTATAGATTATCCCTATTCTACCAGAAAAGACTTTATGCCTATGCTGGAAGCTACCCTTGTTTCCATCACTTTTTCTCCCCCATTGATTCTTAACTCTCCCCCAAATCCCTACCAAATGCAATGAGAAAGAGACAGAGAGAAAGAAAGAGAAAGAAAGAAAGAAAGAAAGAGAGAGAGAGAGAGAGATATGACCAGGCCTCAAAAAATAGGCATTTAAACAAGCAAAACAAGTTTCATTTGGCACACAAATATTCAATCACAAGTGTTCACCATAAGGCATATTGCCCACTCCTCAAACACAAAATACAGAAGACAAAACTGAGTTGTGTCACCCTTACTGAATTTACCTTCAGCAACAGGACTTAAGAACTGGTTACCTAAGTTGTAGACCCTGTAGGCTCTGAGTTGCTTGGGGATGGAGTGGACAGGAGGGTCCACTATGGTATTTGTTAGGAACTGAGAAGGGTAGGGAAATGAACTTGATAGGAACTAATATTATATGTCAGGCACTGTGCTAGGAACTTTTATATTGATAATATTATTAAATGCTCATAACTATCCACAAGGTAAGCATAATCTACACTAGACTGGTATGAAAAACTGCAGCTCCAAGGCTCAAGAGGTAAAACCAGGATTTAAACCCAGACTTCCTTACTTGAAATATTCTAAAGCTATGATCTTTCCACCCCATCCTGCTTCTCTAAATCCAACCTTCAGGATTACAGCTGCTCTGTCTCTAAGATAATTCCTTCTCCTAGAACACTAACACTAAAAACTAATCAGAGACCTGTTGTTTGAGGATGGAGCCTAACGTTACACTTGTTACAACTGCCCTAACCCACTTACTACCATGAAGTCAGTTTTCCTCTCTGACCATCAGTCACCTTTAGAATAGTTAATTTCTAAATTTATTCTAAGAATAAAAAAATCTGGGACCCCAAGATGTCCTCTGTGTTGTAAATACAAACACTTAAATCAGAGCTGTAACAACATTGTTTAAAATGCATTTTTGAAAGAAAACTCTATTGTCAATTTAATTCTATTTAGCAACGTTAAACCACTTCCAATTATTTCCAATTTCATTTTACTAAAATTGTCTTTATCTATTTTTTTCTTTTTATCTTTTATTTTCCTTTTATTCCCATCAGTTCTTTCACCAAAAAAATTGTCTTTATCTAGATCAACTATTTTCTCTGTAAAATTTAATGAAGATTTACCCTATCCATAGGTTCCGAGCTGTATTTTTTTTTTTTTTCTGACCATGTCACAAATTTCACCATTTACTTTCCACCAATGGGAATATTCCTTCCTGGCTTTGATTTACACAAATCTGATTTTTCCCCAAGAGCTTTATCCTTCTGGTTCTAGAGGTCTATGTGTAAACCTGTAACAGACACAACACCTGTAATGGAACATATCACACCTGGTGTTCAGAAATGTTGGCATTTGAAGTCTTACACTATTGGCACGCTAAGGGAAGTTTTCTCTTAAAATTAAACAATATTCTGACGTGAGCTTCACGGATAGTTAAGGGAACTATCGCCCCCTCTCTCATCTTGGACACTCCCCGTCTCTTCCGACTGGGGGTAGCCCTCGGCGCATCTCTCAGCAGAGCGTTCCTGCAGGCGCGCCTAGGGTAGCCCCGGGGTCCGGGATGCAGCCCAAGAAGCCCAGAGGGTCTAGGCCAGCCGAGGGCAGGGTGGGGCGGGCCCCGGGCCGCCCCTACGTCAGGGCCCGCCCCGCGCCACGCCCGACCCCGCCTGCTCTCTGTTAACGGGCCGCGGCACCCGCCTCCGCCCGCCAGCCCTCACCTTGCCCCGACGGCGGCCTTCGGGAGTCGGCGCCCGCCCGCCCGCCGCGCCGCCACACCGCTGTGCCACCTGCCGCCTCCCCGGGTACCTCGGCGCACCGGGCAGACCCGGCCCACGTCACCGGCGGCCCAGGAGCAGGTAGGCGGTGGTGCGCGTGCGCAAGCCTTAAGACCCCATTCGCTGCTACCAAGCGACACCCGCACCCAAACCGGCCAATCCTGGCGCGCCTCTGCAGCCCGGCCTGACCGAGTCGCTAAAGGAGTGGTTCTTAAAGGACTGAGACCCAAAAGTACAGGGGGCGTGGCTGGGGCGCGCTCCTTCCAACTTTCTTACCATCTCTCTGCTCTCCCCGCGTGAGTTTGAGATCCAAGCCTGTAACTCTTACGTCCGGAGGTGCGAGGAAGCTTTGTGGTCTAAGCTCGAGTCCTCCCAGGGTAGCAACAGGACTGACGTCTGGAGGCGGGGAGGCTCCGCGTGACAGAGCGACACGCCCGGGGCGTGGGTTCCCCGGTCCACGCGGCCGGGCTGGAGGCCCGAGATAGGCAAACCAAAGAGCATGCATGGCCTACTGCCAGCCTGGATGGGGTGCCAAAGTCCGACCCCGGCGGGACACACCCAAGGCTGGGGACAGAGGCACCCGCAGATGGATGGCTAGCTGGAGGGAGATTAGGTAGCAGAGTTGTCTGTTTATTCATTCAGCAAGTATTGAGCACTGTGCACCAGCTGTGTGCCAGGAATCGTGGATACAGTGAGTAATTCCTGACACTAATAACTATTAAGAGAGGAGGGCAGGGTGAGAGAACCCATCGAACAATTAAACACGTGTATAAATACAAACTGCTCTTCAGAGAGAAGCAGGATTTTTGAGGGATGAAAAGAAACGTAGAAAGGGGGGAATGGGGAGTTAATGTTCAATGGGTACAGAATTTCAGTTGTGAAGATGAAAAGGTTCTGGGAATAGATGGTAGTGATGATTGCACAACAATGTGAATGTACCAAATACCACAGAACCGTACATTTTAAAATGATAAATTTTACCTTATGTTCATTTTACCACAAAAAGAAAAGAAACCCAGAGTTTAGAGAGTAAAGGAGTGGAGTGAGAACCACCAGAGAGAATAAAAAGGGCCAAACCATATAGGATCTTATGGGCCATAGTGGGAAGTTTAGGACAGTGGAAAACTGATCAAATTTGCATTTTGTAAAAATCACTCAGTCTGCTAAAGTTAAGATCAAAATGGATAAGGCTCAAAGAAGCTATGGTGGGACTGGCTGGAAAGTCAATGCAGTCATCTGGGCAAGAGAGAATGGCACTGCAGCATGAACTAGGATGAAGGTGAAGAGGAAGAGAACTGAGTAGCAGGCTGCAGAGAAATGTAGCAGCAAAATCAACACGACTTGGTGATGAATTGGATGTGAAGGGGTGATGAAGAAGCTTCAGGGAAGATGCTACTGTTCAGCCTTGGATGAATGGATGGATGGTGGAGGAATCCATAGATAGGGAGAACACTGGAAGAGGTTCTGGTTTGGGAGAGAAGATTGTCTAAGATTGTTCCATCTTAGACAAATTGAATTTGAGGCACCTTTTCGACTTCTGGTTAGGATGTTGTGATGATTACTTTTAGGTGTCAACTTGAGTGGACTAAGGGGTGCTCAGATGGCTGGTAAAGCATTATTCCTGTGTATGTCTGTGAGGGTGTCTCTGGAAGAGGTTGGCTGAGTAGGTGGACTGAGTAAAGAAGATCCATCCTTACCCAATGTGGGCAGGCACCATCCAATAGATAGAACAAAAAGGCAGAGAATAGGTCAATATTCTCTCTCTCTCTCTCTCTCTTTTTCTCCCCTCCCCCACTCCTACCTTGGAGCTAAGATACCCTTCTTCTCCTGCCCTTGGCATCTGAACTCCAGATTTTCCAGCTTTTGGACTCTGGGACTTGTACCAGCAGCCCTCCAGGTTCTCTGGCTTTTGCTCTCAGAATGAGAGTTACACCTTCAGCTTCCCTAGCTGTGAGGCCAAGTTCAAGTCAGAGTAGACTTGGACTGAGCCACACTACCAGCTTCCCTAGTTTCCAGTTTGCAGGCAGCCTATTGTGGGACTTCTCAGCTTCTATACCCATGTGAGCCAATTCCTCTAATAAATCCCCTCCCATGTATCTATACCTATATAGATTATCTATAGATACATATCTATACATCTATATAGATACTCTACTGATTCTCTCTGAAGAACCTTGACTAATACAGATGTCAACCTAGCAGTTGGATATATGGGTTGCAGTTGAATGTAGAGGTCTTGTCTGGACATAGGCTTTTGAAAGTCATCATCACATGGGTGGAAATTGAAGTAGGGCTTACATAACCAGAGAAAAATTACAAAATGAAAACAGAAGAGAGTTGTGATAGAGTCTAAGGTAGAGTCACCGCCTCCTCGTATTCACACCCTTGTATGGTCTCCTCCCACACTGAGTTATGGCTGGCCTGTGTGACAGGTGATAATAAGGCTAGGTCATAACAGGCACAAAGAAGAAGAAAAACCAGAAGATTCAGGGTTGGTAAGGAAGTTTGAAAACCCTGTAGTGTATGTGCTAGGGAAGAGGTTAGGATTCCACATTCTTCAAATGTGGAGTCTTAGGCTCTCAAAACTTGTGACATAAGTGCTTTAGAATAGGGCCTTACACCCCCTGACTGGTGCAGTTGGTGTGGCTCAGGCACCACAGTGGATGGGACAACAGGGGTGAGATGTAGTACCTGAAGCCCTAGCTGTCATCTCCAATCATCAGTCATTTTGGCTCCAGTCTCACAGTTAACTCCAGACTCCTTCCCTTCCAGCCATTTTCAGCCCTCCACTCCCAGGCTAACACCCTGGACCACAGAAGAGCTCCACCTCTGACGTCATAAATACAGACACCTGTCCTTCCGCTATTCTCTGAAGTCCTTTCACTCTTCTCTGGCCTGTGGAAACTTCCCGTTCAGTTGTCCCTATACTTTGTTCTATTTATCAGCTCCTTCCAGTCTTCACTTCCTTCCCCATCAGCTGAGAGTCCAGGGTCCATCACATTCTTCCCAATATGCTTACATCCCATGCACAGTTATCCTTCTGTCAGCAGCACTCCAATCCTGGAAGAATCTAACCCTCTGTCTTCTCTAAATCTGCCCTGGGATGTAAATTGTGCTGGATAAAATCTCACAACCACACAGATCAGTGCTATGTACACTGTCAACCTAACTAGGTCCTCAACACTGTTCAACGGTTCTGTTTGCCAAGTCAGCTCTCTCCAGTTCTCCCCCAGATCAACTTCCAAATCTCCTGTGTGCTCCCCAGATTTCCCACTCTTCAACCCCCTTGCTCTCCCAGGTGCCTCCTTCACTGAAGAAAGAGCAACCATCAAAGTGATGCCCTCAGCTCCTGACAACTCCTCTCCTTCCTCTCCCTCCAGCATTCACCTTCTTTCCCTTTCCCCTTTACAACCAGACCTCATGGAAAAAGTGGTCTATGTTTGAACACTCCATTGCTTCATCTTCCCCATCATTTCTCAGTCCCCCACAATTCTGATTTCTGCCTCACCACATCACTGAAACTGCCCTCATCAAGGACATCAAAGACCCAGTCTTTATCTTTCTTGACCTTTCAACAGCATTATCAGTGCTGTCCTCTTTCTCAGTCATTTAAAAAAAAATTCCATGACTTCCACTTTCCTGGTTTTCCTCTTCCTATATCTCTAGTCTCTTTCTTCCCCTCTGTCTCCTTTGCAGCTTCTTTTCCTCCGCCATGAGAGAAACCATCACACTCTCCTTAGGCAGACTTATCTACTACATGGTTACCATAAGTTACCAAAAGTGATATTTCTCAAAGCAGTAGCTCTAGCCCTTGTCCCTGAGTTTCAGACCCAAATAACCATCCTTGAATTTCGATATCTCCATTTGACAGCACCTCAAACCGTGCATTTCCACGACTGAAGGTATCACCCTCAGGTCAAGTCCAGCTTCTCCCCCACTGTTCCCTACCTCCATAAGTGGCAACTCCAGTCTCTCAGTTGCCCAAGCCAGAACCCCAGGAGTCATCCCTAATTTCTCCTTTCCTTTCCCTCCCCATTCAATTGCTAATGCCTGTCAAGTCTACTTCTAATGTCTTTCAAATACACACACTTCTTTTTTCACTGCTCCCACTATCTCTGGCCCGCAGGCTTATTGCAGCCTTCTCACTGTTATTTTTGCTTCTCATCTCGCTGCCTTCCCTTTCACCATATTACAGCCAGGAAAACTCTAAAATGCATCTCTGACTTCATCACTCTTCTTCCTAAAATCATCCATGGCTCCCATTCCTCCTAGGAGTGAGTCCAGAATCTGGACACCTGTCACCTGCTTAACCTCCGCTTGTTCTTTATACACAGACATCTCTTCTCCAGGAGGGCTTTCCCTGTATGCTGGACCAGGATGGTCCCCTACACCTGTCCCACCTTAACACCATCTCATGTTATTGCCCTTCCTCACTTGTCTAAACAGGAATAGGGCTAGGTAGAACTAAGCAAGTCCTGCATCCTGCTCCTGATGTTTCCTTCTCTGCTCACTCTGTTTTCTATGGAGTCTTCCTGGGGAGGGAGCCTGATGTGACGTTAACAGTGCAGGCTTGGGAACCAGGAAACCCCAAGACCTGCCCCAACTTAGGCATTGCCCCACTTCTCTCAGCAGGTTTACCCTTCTGTGCAATGGGATGAAAAGTGCCTCTTCACAGGCTTGAATAAAGGGATTGTGGAGGGAGAGCCCAGTAAAGCAGAGAAGCCTGCTCTGGATCAGGGCCACCATTAGGAGAAATGAAGCTCTAGGAAGGTCCCCTTTTGAGGAGTACAGGCTCCCCAAATCTCCCTCCTAAATTAGTGGCTGCTGCTCACTCTGTGCTTTAGGGAAAACCAACTTTATTACCACATCCACCACAGATGGGCTAGAAGACTACAAACACTTAAGAGTTTTAGTGGTCACCAGTAGTAACTATGTGACCCAGGAGGATATGCCCCGCTTCCTCCTTCATCTTGTAGAAAACCATCTTTGCAGTATGATGCATAGGCAGTATGGGGTAGTGGTTAAGAGTGAAGGTTCTAAAGCTAGACTGCCTGTGTTGAGATACTGGCTTTGCTCTTGGTAGCTCTGGGACCTTGGGCAAGTTACTTGTTTTCTCATCTGTAAAATGGAGAAAATACTCGTGTTTTTTAGGATTGTAAACCTAATAAGCATTATTACTGCCCATAGGAAATCTAGGCACATACACAAGTTTCTCCCTCAGCAAATAAAGCAAATTGCAGGGTTTTCCTAGCCCTGCAGGAGGCAATGCCTAGGGTTCAAGCTCCAGACACAGGCTTGGAGGCACTAGAGTGATGTGAAAAGGGCAGTGGACTTGAAGCCATATATCTGGGTTCCAGGCATGATTTCTTTTTGGCCCTGGGCAAGCTGCCCCTGCAGATAGATTTAGTATACACAGCCTAAAATTCGAGGAGCTGATGCGGCATAACGTCAGCAGCAGACCGCGCCCCGCTCCCTGAAGCTTAGCTTTCCAGACTGCGCAAGCGCAAAGGGTACGCAAACTGCCCCGGCGCCCTGGGGGCGGGGTCCGAGGAGGTCGCTGAGCGCCGTTCTTGCGCGTCCAATCACAAGTGACGTCCCTCCCGTTCCCCATCCAATCAACGTACAGAGCGTAGGCCCCCATGTATTATGGGAGCCTGTTGTGGCCGTGTTGCGTCTAGATCCCGTGGTTGGCTCCGGTCTACGCAAGTGGCGGTGCGCGCTTTCTGAGGCAGATTTTCGACTGGGCTCCCCAAGATGTCTGTGGCCTTCGTACCGAACTGGCTGAGGGGCAAGGCGGAAATCAATCAAGAGACTATCCAACGGGTGAGCGTCAACGCGGGCAGAGATCTTGAGGAGCTGCGGGGTGCGGGAAGCTTCCTAGAGTGAGCAGCATCCCAGCTGAGACTGGTAGTCTGCGAAGGGTGTTGACCAGCGGGTATGGAGTAAGATGGGAATGAAGTCAGCAAAGGCGCTGGGGCAGGACAGTCCGGCATAGGGGATGCAGTCCTCCCCGCCGTCCTGATGTCTCACTGCACTGACCCTTTCTTTGATCTTTCAGCTCCTAGAGGAGAATGACCAGCTGATCCGCTGTATCGTGGAGTATCAGAACAAGGGCCGGGCGAACGAGTGCGTCCAGTAAGTGCCCCCCTTTCGCCCCTGACCCCTGAGTGGAGGGGAAGCCAGTGGATGATGCAGCAGTTATCCTGAACTAGGAATCTTGGGTGATGGATTGCAGTTGAGACTTGATTTACAGTCGAGGAAAGAGGGGCTCAGAGAGGTAACTTACTTGCTCAAGATCATACTGCCAGTATATTGTGGAGCCTGGAGTCAGACGTGTCTCCCTCTTAAAAACCTGAATTATTCTCATTGCAAAACCTTATTCATATGGAGCCATGCTAGCTGATAACAACAGGGATAGAGAGGGGAGCACACAGAAAACTGTGCTCAGGAGATCAGAGCATGGCCCTTTTCTCATTGTGGGTCCCTACCTCCTCCTTTGTCTGTAAAATGAGGGGGTCAGACCATTTGACTGCTGAGCTCCCTCCCATTTCTAACTTGCTGTCAGTCTGTGAGTGACACACACAAAGATGAACAAAGGATTTCCAAGTTCACCCAAAGGTAAATTCTCCATAATTTAATGTGCTCTCTAATCATATACCAAAATGAGAGAAAATAGAGTCTGGGTTTATTTTACAAATCTAGTCCAAAAATTATGCCCCATTTCTTATAGAAAACTATTTCATTGTTACTGAAGAAATGTTTAAGAACCACTATGCCCTAAAAAAATCACCTACAATCCCTCACTGAATATCTCAGTGGAATAGTAGTGATAATCCATTTTGGTATACGTCTTTTTTTTTTTTTTTTTGAGACAGAGGCTCGCTTTGTTGCCCGGGCTAGAGTGAGTGCCGTGGCATCAGCTTAGCTCACAGCAACCTCAAATTCCTGGGCTTAAGCGATCCTACTGCCTCAGCCTCCCGAGTAGCTGGGACTACAGGCATGCGCCACCATGCCCGGCTAATTTTTTCTATATATATTTTAGTTGGCCAGATAATTTCTTTCTATTTCTAAGAGCGGGGTCTCGCTCTTGCTCAGGCTGGTCTTGAACTCCTGACCTCGAGCAATCCACCCGCCTCGGCCTCCCAGAGTGCTAGGATTATAGGCGTGAGCCACCGTGCCCAGCCCTTTTTTTTTTTTTTTTTTTTTTTTGAGACAGAGTCTCACTCTGTTGCCCAGGCTAGAGTGAGTGCCGTGGCGTCAGCCTAGCTCACAGCAACCTCAAACTCCTGGGCTCAAGCAATCCTTCTGCCTCAGCCTCCCAAGTAGCTGGGACTACAGGCATGCGCCACCATTCCCGGCTAATTTAGTTTTCTGGCTAATTTCTTTCTATTTTTAGTAGAGATGGGGCTCTCACTTTTGCTCAGGCTGGTCTCAAACTCCTGATCTCCAGCAATCCTCCCGCCTCAGCCTCCCAGAATGCTAGGATTACAGGCGTGAGCCACTATGCCCGGCCCATTTTGGTATAAGTATTTACATTTGACTCTGGCATTTGGTAATTTGCTTTTTTACAGTTTTTTGTCTGTTTTTACAGTAAACACTTTCTCATTTTTCTATATGGAAAACGGTGGCAAAATGTTCAGTTTGATGTAATGATTTTCAACCCAGGGGTAAGAAAGTTATCAAGAGCTCCTACTGGGCTTTTTCACATTGCACGTGCCATGCTTCCTGGCCACTCATCTGATTTGTCTTCATGGTTGGGGAGCTCCACCTCCTGATTGAGAATCGCTGCTGTAGGAAGCTCACATTGATAATGGAAATATCTTGTCCCTTCTTTAAAGTTTGTTCAAAAGATATTTTATAAGTATAGTTGGCCCTCTGTTTCAGCAGGTTCTGCATCCATGGATTTAATCAACCACAAATAAAAAATATTTTGGGGAAAAGAACAATAAAAAGTAACAGTATAACAATAAAAGGTAATACATATGAAACACAGGACAGTATAACAACTATTTACATAGCATTTACATTGTATTAGGTATTATAAGTAATCTAGAGATGATTTAAAGTATATGGTAAGATGTGGAGGATATACATAGGTTATATGCAAATACTATAATATTTTATATAAGGGACATGCACCTCCTTGGATTTTGTTATTTCTGTGGGGGAGCAGGAATAGGGGATCCTGGAACCAATCCACTGCAGATACCAGGGGACACCTGTACTACTAGTACCAGGTACTATTTCACGCACTAGGAAATCAGTAGCAAAACAGACACCAGCTCTACACTCATGGAGCTGACATTCTAGAATCTAGAGGGAAAAAAATATATAATTAGGTACATAATAAGTGCTTCGAATAAGAATAAAGCAGAATAAGTGGGGAGAGGGTGCTATTTTATACAGGATATCTCTAATAAGGCAGCATTTGAGTAGCAAGCTAAGGTCAGGGAGCCAGCTATGCAGCAGTAAGGCATAGTGAGACAGGTAAGGCAGAGAGAGCATCAAGTGGAAAGGCCCCCTGGCAGGAGTCTGCTGGTCAAATCACAGCAAGGAGGCCACTGTGGCCAGAACCCAGTGAATAAAGAGAAAGCTGTAGGGGATGAGATCAAAGGGGTAACTGCAGGCCCCTTATAGGGCATGAGAAAGGCTCAGCTTTACTCTGAGATGGGAGCCTTTGGAAGGTTTTAAACAGAGATATGACATGATCTTGACTTAGATTATACAATGATCACTTAGGCTGCTGTGTGGAGAATAAAGTAGGTGTGCAAAGGTAGATCAAGGAAACTAGTTAGGAGATTATTGCAATAGTCCAAGCAAGAAATTATGGTGGCTCGTCCTAGAGAGGTAACTGTAGAAGTGACCTGTGAGAGTGGGTGAGATTCTGGATATATTTTCCTTGAATATGTTAAGCAAGAAAGTTGGTAACACTGCACCATCCAATCAGTGGATGAGCCATTCCACTAGAGTGAGTACATTGTTTTTCAGTGTTTGTTTATGGTCAGTAAAAACAAGCCTTTAATTTTTGCCTGTTTTTTACCTGTAGGTACCAACATGTGTTACATAGAAATCTCATTTATTTGGCTACCATTGCAGATGCCAGCCCAACCAGTAGTTCAAAAGCAATGGAATAATCTTCCAGTTAGCTGTTGTGAAGAGTAATTGAATGTAATCCTTCTCTTAGGAAATGGAGACAGGATCTTTACCAACTCAACTGTTTGAATCATGAATGAAATTTCTGTGGCTCTTTTAAAAATGTGAAAATGTGAAGAAAGCTACTAACTGTATTCTCAATGTAAATATTTATTTTAATAATTAAGTAGATCCCTCAAGATTTGACCCCAGGTGTCCTCTTTCCTAAACTTGGAGCATATCTGGGTAACAGACATCACTGGCATCTTCAAGCCTACTTTTTAGTTTCTACCTGAAGAGGAAACTAAGTAGGCATTGGGCAGGAATTGATGAGACTCCTGAATGAGACCTTGCTAAATGGACATGTGATTGTGTGCTCTCTCCTACTAGTTTGTAAATGTGGTCCCCCAGCTGCTCTTTTCAGATTGCTTTGAAATAAAGCTTACTTTTCCACAAAAGACTGATAAGGAGGTATAGAAGTTTTCATGTAATATGATCCATTTGGTTTTCCAGAAAAACTGTAAGGACTTAACTGTAAGGTATGTAACAATGATACCATTATCATTGCCAACAAAACTAATAGTGATTCTTAATTATTACCTAATATCATCTTCTAATAGATGTTCAATTTTCTGCCATTATTACAAAATGTCTTTATTTGTGTGAATCAGGATCCAAACAAGAGTCACATGTTGTATTTTGCAGATGTCCCTTTAAGTCACTTAAAAAATATTTAATAGTCCCCCCTCTTTTTTCTTTATTTGTTGAAAGAACTAGGTCATTTGTTCTACAATTTCTCACGTTCTGGATTCATCCAGTTGTATCCTGTAGTGTTGTTAAGTATGTTCCCCTATCACCCACTTTTCCTGTAAACTGGTGGATTTAGATGCTCATTCAAACACAGATTCTAATATTTTTAGCAAGAATGCTTGCTTTTGCATCACATTAGGAAGTGACCTGATTTATTTTCAAGTTCCCAACAGGCTTTCACTTAAATTATGATCTACCCAGCTTTGATCTTATAATTCATTAGGGGTTGCCTAATGGTGGTTTTCTAATTTTATCATTTTTTCTGCATTTATTAGCTGGGTTCTGTAAAAAACTTTCACTCTTTGAGACTTTTCTGTAAGATGAAGCAAAGAGATTCTTGTAAGCTAACCTAAAATTAGAAGCCCAGATCCTTGCTCCTTTTGTTGGAGTCAGGGCTTGCACCCCAGGGTGACGATAACATGTAAATAGTGAAGAGAGAATTCATTTTGAATCTCAGCTCTATACTTTAACATCTGTGAGCTCCATTTCCTCACCTCTAAAATGGGGATAATGAAAATAGCATTTGCCTCCTGAGGTTGTGAGATTGAGATACTATGGTTGCTAGCTGGGCACATGGTAAACAGTCAATGTGTGTTAGCTCTTATTAGGGTAGGAACTCCTAACACAGGCTGAGAAAGAATTCTCAACTCAAAGATTAAGACAGGTTTTAAAACGTTTATTTTACTTTCCAAGGGAGGAAAGGGCATGGCATGAAAGATAGAAAGAAGTGTCTGTGGTGAATCTGAAGGGTTTAGGCTTTTTATTGGGGGTGAGAAAGGGTAAATAAATAAATAAGTTATTGCTGCAAGATGAAAACAGAAGGCAACTGTGTTTATTTTTCTTTTCTGCCAGGCTGTCTTTATTAGTCTCCTTGGAATGTGTTTTGGTGGATGTAGGGAGAGAAGGGTCACTCCTCTTCTATTTGCTTAGTTCTTTTCAAATGCTGTAAAAACAGACTCTTAAAGACAATGAGTTAAGCTACAGGTGGTTAATCAAATGAAGGGCCATTGTGTGCTATGATCTTTTTTTTTTTTCCTGTTAGTTTATTAGCAATGCTGTCCTTTCAGCTCAGATGTGTTATCTAGGGGCTGTGGCCCTTTCCAGGTCTTCTCAAATCTGGGAGAGAACCTGTTCCCTTGCTCCTTCACCCAATCTGCCATCCTTATGGCCTTAGCCCATTTGTAGTCTTCCTCTTCCACTGTTATTGGGGTTGGTGCCCATACCGTACACCAGTGGGCAAGAGTGGGCTGCTCATGGCCTGATCTGGTCAGCAGAGTATTGATTTGGGCTGTTCAATCGTTTTTAATTAGTTGCTAACCTTTAAAAATAAGAGGATTTCAGCCAGGCATGGTGGCTCACACCTGTAATCCTAGCACTCTGGGAGGCCAAGGTGGGAGGCTCGCTTGAGGTCAGGAGTTCAAGACAAGCCTGAGCAAGAGCAAGACCCCATCTCTACAAAAAACAGAAAAATTTTGTGGGGCATGGTGGCTCCAGGGCCTGTACGCTCAGCTACTTGGGAGGCTGAGGCAGGAGCTTGAGCTCAGGAGATTGCGGTTGCAGTGACCCAGTGACCTCTTATGATGCCAATGTACTCTAGCCTGCAGGACAGAATGAGACCTTGTCTCAAAAAAAAAAAAAAAGGATTTCCCATTAAAGCCTGGATTTCTAGCAGTGCTGGTAACCATCCGCTGGAGCAGCTGGAGTGGGATGGCAGTTGTCCCCCTTTCTTAGGCTACTTGTTTACCTGGGGCCTGGCACTTGTTTACCTAGACCAGACACTTGAGTGGGGCCATCAGACTAGCTCCAGCTGGAATGTGAGCAGGGGCTATTGTTTCAATTTGAGCCTCCCCTAAAGCAGAGCCTGAGATGAGGCCTGGAGATAGGTAGTTCGTTTGGAAGACATCTCCTCCTCCCTTTTTCTTTTGAAAGGATGTTTTAGTCTGCAGGCAGAGGATTGAATCAGGGCAAATCGGAAGCCCCTGAGAACAATAGCTGAGGCTGCTTTAGCCACAGCCTATCCTTCACTCCACAGGGCTCCTCCCTGCGGCAAGACGCTAGAGAAGTTGCACTCAGCTACCAGATTTAATATTTGCTTCAGAGAGAGCCTGAAGCACCAGCATCTGCTAATCCTCTTGAAGGACCCAGGAATCAATATGGTCGTGAAAGATTTAAAAACAGAAAACTGTAGGTTTAGGTGTTTTCCTGTTATTTTGCAAGGCTGACCCTTTCAAAAGCCACAAAAACCAAATACCAAACAGTCCCCCTGATCAGACTATATTAACCACTTTATTTTCTCAGAGGACCTCCTGCTTGAAGAGCTGAGTCTTTACTCAGCCTGTCTGAGCCTGTATCCAACCTTCGGGGTCAAACGGATCTCCCAACAACCCACACAGGGTCTGAGCCTGTTCCCCTAGGTTTCCAAGCCTGCCTCTTAGGAGTTGTAACAGCAGTGACTTCTGTCATTATCACACTGCTGGGATGAGGATATGGCAGCTAAAACAAAGAGCAGATAATTTGAGGTCAGGTTGTATTCCACAAAATGTTACATTATTTTTCCACTTCCTCCTGAGGTCTCTTGACATCCCAGTTTTACCTCTGGGGACTCCTAGTAATGATACGGCTAAGCAAGAAAATGATATTCAGTGCTATTTCTTGTGCTCTTGGTCCTTTGCAATCAACCTCCATTACTGAAGATGATCTGAGTATATTTCTTAAGCTGGGTACATAGTATCTTCATTTTATCGTTACTCTACCTCACACATTTGAACTAAAATAAAATCTTAAGCTTCCCCCCCAGCTGACCGAATGGACCCTCTCTTGGCCAAAAGGATACCCTAAAACTGAGTTGCTAGCCATAAGAAGGGAGGTCAGACAGGCCTCATCATGCCCCACCTCCCTTCTTGGAGACAGCCTTTGTAACTCATTAGCAGGCCTAAGGCTAGACAAGACAAACCTGCAGGTCCTCAATTTACATAACAAATCACTTGAGTCTGGGTATATGTCCGGTGGCTTCTCTCTGAGTAACAGACTTCCTTAACTTAAAACAGTCCAAGCCTTTGGACAAAGCTTCATTTCTTTAACCAATTACAAATCAAGGTGTCTTTGAACCCACCTATAACCTGTAAGCTCACCACCCCCATTTTGAGATGTCCCACCTTTTTGGGCCAAACCAATGTGCCCCTTCCATGTGCTGATTTACAACTTTATGTGCAATTCCTGCCTCCCTGAAATGTATAAAACCAAACTGTAACCCAACCACAGTGAGTCCACTTGTTTAGGCCATGGTCTTCAAATTTGGCTCAAAATAAACATCTTTAAGTTATTTTACAGAGTTTGGCTTCTTTTCTGTTGACACACAATGTTTTGAAATATTCCATTTTAATAAAAGCAATTTTAAGAAGTTTATTAATCTGTCGTTTCTGTTCCCGATGAAAGTCCCACGGATTCCTAGATGTTGTCATGACTCACAAGGACATTCCCCTTTCTTCTTATATCCAAGGGGAGGTTGTTTTCATTTCTGTTTGTGTTTAATTCAACAAGTATTTATTAACTAGTACGTGCAGAGGATACTATAGTGAGGAAGGTGACAATGTCCCTGTTCCCATGGAACCTTTATTCTTGTTGGTGGGAGACAGATAATAGAGTATAAATAAAGGACAGATTCACATGGTAGTAAGTGCTTTGCAGGGAATTACAACAGAGTAAGCGTTGAGGAGTGTTTGGGTGGCTACTTTAGATTGTAGAGTAAGAGATGACCTGAGGAGGTAACATTGCAGCCGAGATATTAACAACAAGGAACCTGACACATGACCATCAAGGGAATTAGCCATGTAGGCAGAGGCAAGAGTTCAGCAAAGACCTTTCATTCCAACCGCGTCACATGTATTCACCTATGTGGTTATTCTTCAATTATAATACGAGTCCTCATTTGACCAGGCCCTGTGCTTGGCTCTACAGTGAGGAAACTAGAGGAGGAGGGGCGCTGGGCCCTGCTTTCAGGGAGCTCCTACACCTGACAAGATAAAGACTCACATCCTAGCACAGACCAGGGCACCATGCAGGTCCAGAGATGTCTGAAAAACTGCCCAGATGTTGAGGCTGCAGAGATTCCATGTGGAAATTATGAAGTGCTTCTTACATATCATAGATAATATTACGTTTTTCAATTCCTGAGCACTCCCTTGTCTGCAAACGAAAAAGATTGACTTGCCAGTTGTAGCAGAAGCTAGCAGCATTCCACTCTCATTTCTTGAATTTCACTCCACTGAACTTTATTCCTTTGACTGTGCTCCAGCTGACTCCCAGTAGTCTATATCTGCCTATCTATTCCTGAGGACTTTTTCCTAAAACTGGAAGTCTGCTTTGCCCAGGCATAGTAGGCCAGAAGAACCTCTCAACCAAGGACTCTCAAGAGATGGTATTTGAATGTCTCAGCTCCCTTATCCCTCAGGCAGGATAATTCTCAGGTGTTTCTTCTGAACTGGTTCCCGGAGTTCCCCAGCAGGATTAAGTTCCAGTCACCCACTGTGGTAGCTGACTTAATATCACAGAGTGCATTGAGGACCTTGTGAACTAAAATAAAATCTTAAGGCTTCCCCCTCCAGCTGACTGAAGGGACTCCCTCTTGGCCAAGGGGATGCCCTAAAACTGAGCTGCTGGCCATGAGAAGGGAGGTCAGACATGCCTCATCATGCCCTCTTCCCTTCTTGGAGACATGCTTTGTAACTCATTAACAGGCCTAAGGCTATGTAAGACAAACCTCCAGGTCCTCAATTTACATAACAAATCACATGAGCCTGGGTACTTGGCAGGTGGCATGTCTCTGATCAATGGACTTTTTTTTTTTTTTTTGAGTCAATGGACTTTTTTTTTTTTTTTTTTGAGACAGAGTCTCGCTTTGTTGCCCAGGCTACAATGAGTGCCGTGGCATCAGCCTAGCTCACAGCAACCTCAAACTCCTGGGCTTAAGCGATCCTACTGCCTCAGCCTCCCGAAGTAGCTGGGATCACAGGCATGCGCCACCATGCCTGGCTAATTTTTTCTATGTATATTTTTTTAGTTGGCCAGATAATTTCTTTCTATTTTTTTAATAGAGACGGGGTCTCGCTCTTGCTCAGGCTGGTCTCGAACTCCTGACCTTGAGTGATCCACCTGCCTCGGCCTCCCAGAGTGCTAGGATTACAGGCGTGAGCCACCGCGCCCAGCCAATGGACTTTCTTATCTTGAAAAATTCCAAGCCTTCATTCTTTAACCAATAACAAATCAAAGAGTCTTTAACCCCACCTATAACCTGTAAGCCCCCCTGTCCCCCCCCACACTTGAGATGTCTTACCTTTTTGGGCCAAACTGATGTATGCCTTCCATGTATTGATTTATGACTGTACCTGTAATTCCTGTCTCCCTGAAATGTATAAAACCAAATTGTAACCCAACTACCGTGAGTCCACTTGCTCAAGGCTTCTTGGGCGTGACTCCCAGCCATGGTCCTCAAATTTAGCTCAGAATAAACCCCTTTAAATTATTTTACAGAGTTTGGCTTCTTTTCCGTTGACAACCTTCCTTGTTTTCCTTCCCCACTCCCTCCTGAATGTGGTTTCCTAGGATCACTTCCCGTCTTAGTCTGTTTGGGCTTCTATAACAAAATACTTAAACTGGGTAGCTTATAAACAACAGAAATTTATTTCTCACAGTTCCGGAGGCTGGGAAGTCAAAGATCAAGTCCCCGGCAAATTTGGTGTCTGGTGAGAGCCCACTTCCTGGCTCACAGATGGCCATCTTTTCACTGTAACCTCATATGTCAGAAGGAGTAAGGGGTCTCTTTTGGGCCTTTTCTATAAGAGCACTAATCTCATTCATGAGGGCTCTGCCTTCATGACCTAATCACCCCTCCCCCCAAGCCTTTACCTCCTAATACTGTCACCTTGAGGGTTAGGGTTTCAACATATGTGTGAATTTGGGGGGACATAAACATTCAGACTATAGCACTTCCCAAATAAACAGTTTACATTCAAATCATTGTCTCAGGGTCTGCTAAGGGAAACCAAACCAAGACGCCAGTTGTCTAATGCTTCACCCTTGGTGGGTAGATGCAGATGGACTGGCTTAGCCAATATGGCTTCCATCAGCACTGGGGCATTTGAAAAATTTTTACCCAAACCAAATCTACTTGCAAAGGCTAGTATCCAGAAAAAGTGTAAGAGCCAAGGACTCAAAGCAGAATTTAAAGGATGAAATCAGTAACCAAGTAGGGTCAACATAAAATGAGTAAGGACCCTATCTGACAAGAGGTGTTTGTTGCAGTGGTTTTTTCAAATGAATGTGATGGGTCCAATCCCCCTCCTCTTCACTCAGTATATTATCACAGCTATGATTTATTACAACAAAGGGATACAAAATAAAACCAGCAAAGGGAAAAGGCACATGGGGTAATGCCCAGAGGAAATCAGGGACAAGCTTCTAAGAGTCCTCTCCCAGTGGAGTCACATGGAACATGCTTAATTCCTCCAACAATGAATTGTGACAACACGTGAAATGTCTATCATTAGAACCTCAATACCAAGGTTTTTACTGGGGGCTGGTCACATATGCATTCTCTGCCTATAGCACATCACAAAATTCGACTCCCAGAGGGAAAGCAGGTGTTCACCTTAAACCATATTGTTTGTACAAACAGTTTAGGCATAGGGAACCGCTATTATCATTTAGGGAAAGTGTTTTATAAGTGTAGAGAATTATTTGCCATTCAAGTTCCTAGACTCCAGTCAAGGGCCAACCTATAATTAGGCCTTTCTAAAGATAGCAGTCTTGTGCCAAGAATATTAATAGGCCTTTTCAGTACAATTTCCTAGGATTTAAGATATCCTTTTATTTAAAATATAGTATAAGCAAATAAGGTAGATATTACATATATGTATCTTCTCATTATATTCATTTTCTCTCCTTGCATTCACCTGCGTTTCCCTTCTTCAAGTTATAAAAATATAAAAGCTACTTTGTGGGGAAAAGAGTCATGGGGTAGAGAGACCCCTGCTTGAATCTGAATTGTGTACTACAGAGGAGATATTGAAGGGTACATTGGGAGCTGAGGAGGCAATAAATTGATGACTGATACACTATGTAGTGGGACAACCGTGTACCTACCTTTTCTTTAATATGTTAATCTGGTGAATTATACAAATACATTTCCTGATGTTGAATCATCTTTGCACTCGAGTTAAAACCAATTAGGATAGCGTCCTAGCAGTGTTACTGGGTGGGTCGGCACGTGGATAGAGGCGTGAGCTAGCCAGTTGTCCGGAGTGCACCTGCCGCCCCTCTTGTCCAACCCGGGAGTCCCCGTCGCCCTCACCGTCGAGCCGCTATGGAGGAGCAGAAGGAGGCAGAACACATCATGACCCTGTCTGGAAGATGTACCACTCGCGCATGCAGCGCGGTGGCCTACGGCTGGGAGCTCTACCTCTCGGCCAAAGTGGAGGTCCACGAGCCCGAGGTGTCCTTGAAGCCCACCCGCTCCCCTGACCCTCGCCTGCACCCGCCGCTGGAAGCGGAAGCCGAAGCTGAGGCAGCGCCCCTAGACGGTGAGCAGCCTTCCCCAAGCCCACGAACACGCAGGAAGCGCCCAGAGCCGAGAGAACACGCAGGAAGCGCCCAGAGCCGAGAAGGCCCCTGCCCGTGGTGGCCCGCTCCCCGCCAAAGTCAGCCGCAAGCGGCGGAGCAGCAGCCTGAGCGACGGAGGGGACGTCGGACTGGTCCGAAGCAAGAAAGCCCGTCTGGAAGAAGAGGAGGAGAAGGAGGGGGCATCCTCGGAGGTCCCTGATCGCCTGCAGCCTTCTCCGGCGCAAGCGGAGGGCGCCTTCCCCAACCTGGCCCACGTCCTACACAGGCGCTTCTCCGGCCTCCTGAACTACAACCCCGCGCCCCCCGCCCCACGACGGCGCCGCCCGCGTGCGAGGCAAAGCTGGCCTGCCGCCCGGCGGACAACATGCTGAACGTGCTAGTGCGGGCCGTGGTGGCCTTCTGAAGACCCGGAGCGGTGCTACGGGAGCGCAGAGCGCGGGTCCAACCTCTGGCCCAAGTGCGCAGACCCGAGACGAGGCCCACCCCCGGGGGAGCGCCCACGGAAACGGTGAGAAGCCACCGCCCGGGCTGCTGAAGAGGGCCCGAGAGGGACTCTGCCCCGGGGGAGCCGTCGCCTTCTGTGTGCAGCGACGGCACCGAGCTGAGCCGGGGGCGCTGGCGCCTTCTGTCGAGACCTGCCGCGCCCACAGGTGCTGTCTTAACTGACTGGGACATGAACCTTTCCTTCTCCGTGACTGGAAGAAGGGAGATTTGGTTCTTGTGGGGCCTGGGAAGAAGGTCTGGGGTGTGGACCTGCACTGGCGAGTGGGAGGAAAATGGCCTGAGTCACTTTGTCCGTGGGTGCTACTGGTTAGTGCCACGCGTCCCTGAGCCTTCGGGTGGGAGCAGCAGGGTTTTAGGCTCAAAATTTTCTCATCTGGTGCGTTAGAGGTGGCGAGTATGTTCCCAGTCTCAAGCATGATCCTCCCTCAGACACATGCACACAGTTAACCCAGACGTTCCTGGTCTGAATCCCGAAAATGTGGAGGGGGTGTTCAAAGCACTGTAAGGTTAACCTGGGACCACAGTTACTGGTGACACTGGGCTAGTTTTGGGAGGGGGGAAATTCTTGCCGGTGAGTTTCTGAGGATTTGTTTACCTTTCCAGTCGTGGATTCTTTTAACTCCGTCTACCTGGCGTTTTGTTAGAAATGTCAGATAGGAAAATAAAGACCATTTGAGAAATAAATAAATAAATAAATAAAACCAATTAGATCATGAACATTTAAATACTGCTAAACTCTATTTTCTAATCTTTTATTTGAATTTTAAATTCATGTTTATAATGAGATTGGTCTCTTAACTTTCTTGCACTGTTTTTGTCTGGTCTTGATGTCACGAAGTATGTTAGGTAGCTCTTTCTCTTTTTCTATTTTCTGAAATATGTTGACTGAGAAACGGATTATTGTTCCTTGAGGGTCTGATAAAATTTGCCTACAAAACAATCTGGACCTTGTGTCTTTTGGAAAGGAAGACCATGTTTGTTCTTAAAGTTTTATTATAAAAAATTTCAAAGATACACAAAAGTAGAGAACATAGTTCAATAAATCCCCATAAACCTATCACCTAGAAGCAACAATTAACAAGTTTTGCTACATTTATTGCACTCAATATTCATTTTAAAATTTTTCTTTTATGAAGCATTTTAAAGCAAATCAAAGATACTGTTTTCATATTTCAGTATGCATCTCTAAAAAACCAAGGACATTTTCTTACATAACCAAATTTTATTATCACAGCTAAGAAAATTAAATATATTTTCTTGGTCTCATCTAATATCTAGGCTATAATCAAATTTCCCATTTGGATGTCTGAAAATGTCTTCCACAGTTGTTTGGAGAGAGATTTGGGATTACTAAGTCACTTTCTTCAGTGGTTATTGGTTTATTCAGGCCTTCTATTTCTTTCAAGTCAATTTTGGTCATTTCTATTTTCTAAAAATTATCTATTTCATCTGTTTCCCCATTAGCATTCCTGATTATTAAATAGTTTGCCAGAGTTCGATCCCCTGAAATTCCAACTGCTGGTATGATCCCACTCTAAAAGATTAAACACCCAGAATAATTTCCTGAAAATTCCTACTACCAAGGGTTTTCCTTCATGGTAATCACGGCCATTAAGTATGAGTTTTTCAACTCCTTGGATACCAATTTTCTACCACTCTTGAGGATAAAGGAGATGTCAGTCCTTTTGGTGGATAATAGTCCTAGACTTGCCTTGTCCTAGCAGTTTCTTCACCTTACTCACAGACCAAATTAAATACTTAATCTTAAAATCATCTAAAATATAATTTCAATTCACAGGACACAATAAAAGAATCTTTGAGCAAGGCAGGACCTCAGACAGAAGTTATTTCATCCTATTTATTTTACAGGTGAAGAAACTGAACTTCAGAGATCGAAGTGATTTGTCCCAGCTCACATAATCAGTGGCAGGAAGGAGACTATATTGGAGTGTCAAAATAAGAATGAATTCCAGGACATTTAAAGTACTTAAGTGTACCCCAAATTAAGTATTTCCTTCCTGAGTTCTCTGGGCAACACTCCCCATCCTTTCCTTTCACCACTCTATGTATGGAAGTTAGCTTTACCAATTCATCTCCAGAAAGGTATGTACATTTCATATTTTGCGAACTGGTATCTGTCAGCAAAATCAGACCCAGGACTAGGTTACAAATCAGCCTAGGTTACAAATGTTAAATCCCAAGACTGTTCCTATGAAAGAGACACCGGACTCTCAGGGATGAAGAAACTCTGACAGGGATGGCACTAATGTGATGATACGGAAAGGTTTGACTGCACTTTATACAGGTGGCTCAGGTGCAGAAACAAGTGAGAAATTATCTAAGTGAACTTGATTTTTAAATTTACTATAATATAAAACTACTGTAATCAAAACAGTGTGCCACTTCACATCCATTAGCATGGTAATTATTAAAAAAAAAACAAAATAACAAGTGTTGGTGAAGATGTGGCGAAATTAGAACCTTTGTGCACTGCTGATGGAAATGTAAAATAGTGCAGCCGCTATGGAAAACAGTATGGTGGTTCCTGAAAAAATTAAAAATGTAATTAGCTTATGATCCACTGATTACACTTCTGGGTATATATCCAAAAGAATTATAAGTGGGGTCTCAGAGATATTGTACACCCATGTTCCTAACAGTACTATTCACAATAGCTAAAAGGTAGAAGGAATCCAAGTGTCTATTGACAGATTAATGGAATATTATACAGCCTCAAAAATGGAACTAAATCTGACATGCTACAACATGCATGAAATTTGAAGACATTATGCTATATGAAATCAGCCAGTCACGAAAGACAAATACCGTATGATTCTAGTAGTCAAATTAATATAGACAGACAGTAGAAGCATGGTTGCCAGTAACTGGGGATAGAGAGGAATTGGGAATTACTACTTAACGAGTGCAGAGTTTCAATTTTGCAAGATGAAAAATGTTCTGTAGATAGATGGCAGTGATGGTTGCACAATAATGTGAATGTACTTAATGCCACTAAAGTGTACACTTAAAAATGATTAAAATGGTAAATTCCATGTAATGTATATTTTACAATTAAAAGAATTTTAAAAAGCATGGCACTGACATAAAGATACACAGATCAATGGAACAAGATTCCAGAAATAGACCCACACATTAATGGTCACTGTAAGGTTTTTTGGAGTAGCCAGCGCCAGAGAAAGACAGACCAGCAAAGTTGAAAGGGATAAGTAAAGAGGCTTTATTGGAGCGCTCCCGAGTGGGGGTAACGAGTCCCGAGAAAGGGACCCGGGCAAGCCTCACAGTCCCACCAGTGGAACTAGAGAAGCCGCCCCGTCCAGTAGTCTGAGTGGGTTTATATGTTTTTAGGTTTGGGGGATGGGAGTTTCTTCGGCCAAGAGATGTCCGCGCCAGGAGTAAGGAATTTCTTTGTTTTAGTTTTGGGGCGGGTATTGAGAAATAGGAGGGGCTTCTTCTTTTTTCATTAGGGAAGGGAGGGGTGTCTGCCACCAGCCTTACAGTCACAAAGTCAAAGTAAAGCAATGGATAGAAAAGTTTTTCCAACACATGGTGATGGAACTACTGTATATCCCTATGGAAAAATGTGAACTTCAACCCTTACCTGACATCATAAGCAAATATCAATTCTAATAGACCACAGACTTACATGTCAAAGGTAAAACTTTGTGGTTTTATAACTTATATATGAGAACATAGGAGAAGATCTTCAGGAACTTGAGGTAGGCACAGACTTCTTAGCACACAAAAAGCACAAACGATAAAACAAAAAAACCGATCAACTGACTCCACCAAAATCGAAAACTGCTTCGCAGAAAACACGTGAAAACAATGAAAAGACAAGGTCCAGGTTAAAACATTCGTTATCATATATTTAACAAAACATTTGTATTCAGAACTCTTACACATGAAGAACCGTTTTTAAAAGTGGACAAAATACTTGAACTGAAACTTCACAAGAGACGTAGAATGGCCAGTAAGAACACGAGCAGAAACGGTTCCAATGACGCCGCACCAAAGCGGGAACGAACGCACTCCCCAACCTGAAAGGCCTTTAAAGTGAGGCAAACTGTCTCATAGTAGGATAGGGTCATAACTACGTCCTACGAAAAAGAAGACAAGCCGAACGGCCACTCCAGCTTACTAAACCTCCAATACTCAAGCAATAGAATTCGTCCACAGCGCTAAGAAACAAGGAAGTCTCGCGATGTCCGGAAACACGCGTTCGCTCACAGCTCTGCAGGATGACATGGAGTAGAGAGCGCAGACGCATTCAGGGTTCCCACATTGGGCGACTGACTCCGAAGGGCAGGGCAAAAAGGACCCGCGCTGGCACTGGAGCGCCGGCTGGAAGCTCGTTGAGAGCTCCCAGACACGCCCACGTGCGCGCGCCCCCGACGCCGCCGCCGCCGCCACCACCGGCGCCTGCGGTTAACCAACCCCCGTTCTAGACTGTGCTCTCGCGGTATTTGTCCCAACTCTCGCGGGGTTTAGCGTGGCACTGGGAGGCCGTGCCCAGGGGAGGAGGTGGCGTTCCGTTAGTGGCGTTGGGCTCTGGCTGCGGTCGCAGTGCTTTCTCTTTTGCTCACGGGCAGCCGCTCAGGCTGGAGGCCAGCCAGGTGAAGAGCTCGCCCGCATATGTGCGCGCTGCATGGGAACCTGGAGGCTCCGGGAGGGAGGGGGCTCCTGTCTTGGCCTCCTGCGTGGTCGCGACAGGCCAGCACCGGGCGACCGTGGCGCGGACTTCGCCCCAGCCCTGCCTTGGCCCCCGCCTTGACTGCTTTCCTCCCCCTCTCTCCCAGCTCTTGCCGCCACCTCGGTCGCGATGGGGGCGCAGGACCGGCCGCAGTGCCACTTCGACATCGAGATCAACCGAGAGCCGGGTGAGCTGGAGACTGGGGCCTGGGCTTGCCTTGACGAAGAGGAGGGGTCTGCTCTCGTCAGCCCTCCCCCAAGTCTTTTTGGGAGCTGGTGGGCGCAGTCAACTTTCCCTTTCCAACTGGGAGAAAATCAGTGTAGAGGAGGGTAACCCCCACTCTACTCGGAGTCTGGGCCTCTTCCTCCCAAACCCCACACGCCCCCGTGCGCTTCCAGACGGAGCCCTCATACACAGACTGGCGCCAAGAAGAGGGGGTGCAGTTATTTTAGGAGTTTTTTTTTTTCTCTCCCAGTGTCTCTAGGGTGCAAACGTTCCCGTTTACGATTTCTGGTATCTTGCTCTGTACTATGAAGTTTAGACTCATCTATTGTGTATTTTCTAATAATTATATATCATTAACAGTTAATTCTGCCTCTGTTTTCCCTTAAGAATCTTTAGCCAGAATTTCTAGGTTCCTGGGAAAATGGCTTTCCCTGGTGTGATAAACCAAAAAGCATTCTGTACCAGCAGAATTGCAGTGTGCATGCGCTTAGCATTACTGTTTTGTCTTTAGGGTATCCAACCATTCATTAGGGTATTTTTTTGAAAATAAAATATTTTACTCTAAAGGGTAGTTGTTTCGTTCTCAGTAGCAGAACGTGCAGGGTTCCAACTGTTTTATTAGCTTTTTTTGGTATCTGTGACAGAAGTTTTATTTGGAGACATACACTATCTATCTTTGTGCAACGTCTTGTTCTGCAGATTCTTATGAGAGCCTGCTACTGTTCTAGGCTCTGGAGATACAGCAGTGAATACAACAAAGCCCTTTCTACGTTTTATAGTTTATATTCTATTGGGAGAAGACAGACAATAAACTAGGGGAAAAAAATACAGTGGCGTGTAGGGCGGTACTATTTTAATAAGCTGGTCAGACAAGGCCATTTTGAGAAAATGACATTTAAGCAGAAATCTGAAGGAGATGTTGAGGTGAGCCTTACTTGAGAAGAGCATTCCTTATAGAGGGAAACAGTTAACACAGGCCCTGAGGAGTGGTGTACAGTCATGCACTGCATAATGATGTCTGGGTCTAGTACTTGGTCTCGTAAGATTATAATAACCATATTTTTTCGGTACCTTTTTTATATTTCAATACACACTTATTATTGTGTTAGAGTTGCCTGCAGTATTCAGTACGGTAACATGCTGTACAGGTTTGTAGCCTAGGAGCAATAGGCTATACAATAATGCATTTCTCAACATATTTCCATTGTTAAGTGATAGAAGACTGTTCTTGCATGTTTGAGGAATAGCAAGGAGCCCGGTGTGGCTGGAGTAGAGGAGAGAACAGAGTAGTAGTAGGGAATGACCAGTAAGACTTTGACTCAGTGAGACAGGAAGATATTAAGGGGTTTTGAGTGAAGGAATGAGATGAACTCAGAAATTTTCTTTCCTTCTCTCTCTTTAATGTTTTGAAACTTGATGGATCTTAATCCTTATCTATAGTGAATCCATGCTTCAGATAACAGGGTTTATTTTTTTTTATTAAGAATTAAAAATAGGAGACTACTGAAAAGTAGAAAACAGGTTCTGTAGTCATGTTTAGTATTCCTTTCCTAGTACATGTTGAGATCCTAGATTTGCAAATAACCTGTGTTGTGAAAAATCTCCAGAATGTTTGGTATCATGTTGAGTGAACTTCACTCCTCAACATCCAGGATAATTGATTCTGATAGAAGTGACTAGTGCTCTTGAGAATGCTGAATCTTAATATAAAACAAGGAATGCAGTGCTTATTGTTATATATTGAACCAGTTGATAATTGGCAATTTCCTATGGTTTAATCTTACTAATATATAATACTTCCCTAGCACTTTTTAGTATGTTAACTAAGTAGTAGATAGTTGGAAACTTCACACAACCTTTTTTTAAATTTTATTATTTTTTTAAGAGACAAGGTCTTTTTTCTTTTCTTTTCTTTTTTTTTTTTTTGAGACAGCGCCCCAGGTAGAGTGCAGTGATGTCATCGTACCTCACTGCAACCTCAAATTCCTGGGCTCAAGTGATCTTCCTGCCCCAACCTCCTGAGTAGCTGGGGCCATAGGGGTGCACCACTACACCTGGCTAATTTTTCTATTTTTTGTAGAAATGGTGTCTCCTTTTGTTCCCCATAGGAGATTTCGAACTCCTGGCCTCAAGCAATCCTCCTGCCTTGGCCTCGCAAAGTGCCAGGATTATAGGTGTGAGCCACCATACCTGCCCGCTATTATTTCATTTCTAATGATTTCCTTGGTTTTGATTTTGCTCTTTTTCTAGTTTTCTTAAAGAAATTGAGCAACATTTCAAAGTATGGGGGATATATCTTAATTTCACTCTATATTTATAAAATTAAATGCTTAAAAGAAAGGTATCAAGTTAACAATCTATGCTTAGAAGTGTTTTAATTCCTAAGTACTTGGATATTTTCCAGTTATTTTTCTGTTAATGTGTTCTCATTTAATTCCATATGGTCAGAGAACATACTTAGTATGATTTCAGTTCTTTTAAATTTGTTAAGATTTGATATGGTCTGTTTTGTTGTATTTCCCATGTATACTTGAAAACAATATATATTCTCTTGTTTTTTTGTAGAATGTTCTGTAAATGTCAGTTAAATCCACTTGGCTATTGGTGTTGTCCAGTTCCTCTCTATCCTTGCTGATTTTATACTTGTTTTATTGATTACCAAGAGAGGAGTATTGAAGTCTCCAACTATAATGTGGATTTGTCTGTTTCTTTAAGTTCTATTAGTTTTTTCTTTATTTTGAAGCTCTTTCGTTAGATGGGTGCATACACATTTAGGATTATTGTCTTTGTAGTGAATTGACCCTTTTATCATTATGTTATGACCCTTTATATTCCTAGTAATTTTCCGTGCTCTGAAGTTTACTTTGATGTGAATATAGCGATTCCAGCTTAGTGTTTAAATGGTATATCGTTTTCAATCCTTTTAACCTATCTATATCATATTTAAAGTGGGTTTATTATAGATAGCAAATAGATGGGTCTTTTTTTAACCCACCTAACAATCCGTCTTTTAGTCAGTATATTTATTTACATTTAATATAATTATTCTTATGTTCGAATTTGTCTACTGTTTGGTTTTGTTTGCTCTGTTTGTTATTGTTTCCCTTTCCTGCCCTCTTTGGGATTATTTGAACATGTTTTAATATTCTTTAAAATTTTTCTATTATGTTTTTGGTGATGTCTGTAAAGTTTTTGTTTAGTGGTTGGTTGCTGTAGAGATTATGATCTATATACTTCACTGTGTATTTAGAATTAATATTTTGCCACTTTAGGTGAAATGTAGAAACCATCCCACCATCCCTTTACCCCGTAGTTTATATTGTATTTGTCATGTTTATTACATCTACAAACATTGAAAACTTGCTTTCAAATGTCATACATACTTTAAAGAACTTAAGAGGAGAAAAATATTCTATTATTATTTACCTACATATTTACCATTTCTGTTGCTATTTGTTCATTCACGAAGTTCCACATTCCCCTGTTATCATCTCCCTTCCATCTGGAGAAATTTGCTTTAGCATTTCTTTTAGGAAGGATCTTCTGGTCACAAATTCTCTTAGTTTTTCTTCAACTAAGAATTTTATTTTGGGCCGGGCGCGGTGGCTCACGCCTGTAATCCTAGCACTTGGGAGGCCAAGGCAGGCGGATTGTTTGAGTTCAGGGGTTCGAGACCAGCCTGAGCAAGAGCGAGACCCCCCGCGTGCCCCCCTCCCTCCCCCATCTCTACTAAATAGAAAGAAATTATCTGGACAACTAAAAATATATATAGAAAAAATTAGCCAGGCATGGTGGCACATGACTGTAGTCCCAGCTACTCCGGAGGCTGAGGAAGAAATATTGCTTAAGCCCAGGAGTTTGAGGTTGCTGTGAGCTAGGCTGACGCCACCGCACTAGCCAGGGCAAAAGAGCGAGACTCTGTCTCCAAAAAAAAAAAGAATTTTATTTTGCCTTTATTCTTGGAGGGTATTTTCACTAGATATAGAATTCTAGGTTCACAGTTATTTTCTTTTAGCACTTGAAAAATGTTCCACTGCCTTCTGGTCTATATAGTTTCTGATAAGAAATCCATAGTCATTTGAATTGTTATCCCCCATGTATAATATGTTGTGCTTGTCTGTCTGCTTTCAAGACTTTTACTTTGTCCTTAGTTTTCAGCAGTTTGATTGTGATATATCTGGGTTTAAATTTCTTTGTGTTTCTTCTCTGTGAGATTTGCTGACTTCCTTGAATCTGTGTGTGTCTTTTGCTAGATTTAGAACATTTTTAGCTGTTACTTATATTCAAATGTTTTCGGTCCACCATTTTTTTTTCTTGTCCTTCTGGAACTTTGGTGACATGAGTATTAGTCCTTTTGGTATTGCCCTACAGGTCCCTGAGGCTCTGTTCATTATTTTTTTAAATCTTTTTTTTTTGTTGTTGGTTTTCAGATAGGATAATTTCTGTTAACTGGTCTTTGCTGATTTTTTTCCTGTCATCTTCATTCTGCTGTTGATCCCACCCAGTGATTTTTAAAATTTCAATTAATGTATTTTTCCATTTTAAAATTTCCTTTTGGTTCTTCTTGAAGCTTTCTGTTTTTCCATGCACTTCAAGAGTGTTTGCCCTTACTTTGTGGAGTATGATTATAATAGCTACATTAAAGTCTTTGATTATTTCAACATCTCTGTCATCTCAGGTTGCCATCTTTTATTGTCTTTTTCCTTATGAGATTTGAGATTTTCCTAGTTATTTATATGTTGATAAATGTTGGATAATATTGTTGAATTTTTAATATTATGTTATATCACCCTGGGTCTAGTTTAAATCCTGTGGAAAATGTCGATTTTTGTTGTTGATCTTATTGTAGCAGGCAGTAAACCTGGTTAAGTTCAGCCTGCAAACTCCTACCCACTTTCTGCTGTTTAGAGTTACCTCCACACATGCATAGTTCATGGATGAACCCAGGAATTCACATATAACTTTATAGGGTTGTTTTCTTATGCTCCCTCTTCTGTATGATCAAATGTAGAAGCAGATAGAAACTATTAAGTCAGACATTAATGAGACTTTGCAAAACTAAAATGGTGTTACTCTTCTCACTAAATTTTTGTTCATTTTTTAAAATATAAATTATTAAAAATGTTGACATGTAATGAGTTTCTTACTGTTATTTAAAAATAGGTTAATATGGTGTAAATATCAATAGATATAACCCACATGAAAAACTCTTTTGAGTCCTCAGTAATTGTTAAGCATAAAGAATAGTCCTGAAACCAAAAGTGTGAGAACTGCTGTGTGGACAAATGCTTTTATAAAACTCAAGTGCTGGGCTTTATCTGCAAACTTTGTAGGTTTTGTCTGCACATAATTTGAAATTTATAAGAAGTTGAAAAATAAAAATATGAAAAAAGTGCCCATCTATCCTTTATCCAGATTTACCTATTTACATTTTATAGCGTTTGCTTTATTAATCTCTTTCTTTCTCTCTCTGTATACAAATAATTTTTTCTCAACCATTTGACATTAAGTTACCTACATTATCATGGCTCTTTATCCCTTAATACTTTGGTGTGTATTTCTTAAAAATAGAGATATTCTTTTATATAACCATGATGCAGTTATCAACTTTGTAGATTTACATTGATACAATACTTTAATCTACCATCTATATTCATTTTTGTCAGTTGACGTAAAAAGTCATCTGTAACATTCTTTCCTCTCCATTACAGGATCCAGTCTAACATCAGATATTACTTTAGCTGTCGTGTCCCTTTATCCTCCATTTCTACAGCCTTTTTTGGTCTTTTATGATACTGACAATTTTAGAAGAATATAGCCCCTCCCCCAGCCTTTTGAAATAGAACATTACTCATTTTGTATTTGTTTGAGGCTTGAACTTGGTTTTTAAAAGTGATAACCCGGGTGGTTTCTTTAAAGGACTTTTTGACTTTGGAATTTCTTTTCTTTGTGTGGACCTACAAGCAATATCACAAAACCTTGGCAATTTATCAAAATAGATTAAAATGGGGATGCAGTTGAAATGGGTATTTTTGCTTAACTAAGATTTCCAGAAACAGAGTTAAAAACGTTTCCTTAGTAAACATTGTAAAGTATTTGAAAGAGATACCAAGAAATTAGTTTTAAGAGGTAACATGGGTGTCAGACAAATGTTTGAGTAGTACTTGTGTCCTTGGTCAAGCCATTTGACGTCTTTGTAAAATGGAAGTACTATATAGGTTTGTCTTAATGTGGTTCCAAAGATAACAGGATGGCAAAATTTGCTTATATTCAAAATTACCCTTTAAACTTTAGACCCACACTCAAGGTAGTTCAAGTCTGAAAGAGGGATGTCAGATCTGATTTGTACTGAGGGAGTATAAGAAATGTATCTCCTATATCAAGCTCATCCTGGGTCATAAGCTTATGAATAGAGCGACTGGATGCAGTGGCCTGCATGGTTAAATTTAAATGACTTCCACCTTATATGCTCATAAGTTAAATAGGATATAGTGTAATAGTACCTATATAATAAGATTGTTGGAAAGAGTATTTAATAAATAATACAACCACCTCTCTTATGTAGTATGTTTTTGTAACATGAATTTACTCTAATGGGATGGATTAATTAACAAGTACAATTTTAATTAGACTACTGTTTGTTATAATAAGATAACCAGGTGGGGAACTAGCAGCATAGGAGGGAAGAGCAGTTGGAAAGCACTGCTACTCTGCATTACTCTTGTCTGTCTTAACAGTAATTTGAAGATCACTGTACTAATGACAGTGAGGCAAAAGTGAGGTTTGATCAATTGTATGGTTTCCTCAGTGATGTTTAGGTTTTATAACATCCCCTTATAGCAAAAAACATGCCTTTATTATCGTTATTCCTAAAGAAAAAATTATTCTTACTGAAATTCCTGAATTATTCTATCTGAAATTCCTTTGTCCACCTAACTCCGACTTTCCCATGGAAAAAGTTGTTTTTATATGTGATTTTCAATAATGCAGTATTTCTCAAAATTCTGATTATCATGTTCTTCCAGAGCAGCCAGTATTTGTAAAACTGCATAGCACAGTATCTGACATGTATTTTTAGAAACATTTAATTATTGTATGTGCATGAGCATGGACACTGAGTCAAGTAAGGGACCTTCGTATTAAAGTATTATGCAGACAAACCTTTGTAGATAAAACCTTTTTTTTGTTCACATTTGAGGAAAAAGGTTTTTTTCAGGTTTCTTGTAAGCAAGAGAGAATTTTTTTTTCTTTTCTTAGGAATTTGACCTGGAGAATCCTAATAATAACACCCAACTTCATTGGATGTCTTAAAGGCAAACGTGTATGGGGACATACAGATTTTTGTGAGGACTTTGAGAGGCAAAAGTTCACTTCTTAGCACCTTTTTTTCTCTTATTAAGGAGCACTATATATAATAAATAATATATATTATTTGTACAATATATAACAAATAGTAGTCTAACAGAAATCTTCTTAGCCACAAGACTCTAAGTGAAATGTATAGTCAATTTTTCTCCTTTTCTACCTTTAGCATAAGATGGCTAGCTGTTCCCTGTTTTGTTTGCATCCTTGTGCTTTTCTGTTATTTTTCTACCTTTGTTGGTATTCATCTGTCAGGATTGTTGCAAAGGGAATTCTGACATTGATGGTGTGAGCTGTTTAATATGGTGCCTTGCAGGATTTGCACATCATTACGTAGAGGTTTTTCTTTGTTTGTTTTTGAGACAAGGTCATACTTTGTCACCTAGATTAATTGGAGTGCAGTGGCCTGATCATAGCTCACTGTAACCTCAAACTTCTGGGCTCAGGTGATCCTCATGCCTCAGCCTCCATAGTCACTGAACTGCAGGCATGAGCCACTATGCCCGGCTACTTAGAATTTTGAGGAAAATGGAAACCAAAGTTAGCTTTTGCCTCTTGAGAGTCTTAAAGCTTTCTAGAATGTATATAGTTCAGCCTGGATTCTTAATAGAACATAGTACTTACACAGATGGTCAGTTGTTTATCTTACTGGGAATAAAAGCAGAATAGAACTAAAAAGATTTCTTTAAATAGGCAGAAAGAGATCAGGCTAGAGAAGGCAAGACCCTGGTGACCGACAAAGTTATCTAGATCTGAGGAATTCTTCCAAGATTATTTCAAAAATTGCATTGAAAACCCCTAACTGTCAATGTCTTACTATGTAAGCCTTGCTATAGTTTCTGATTTTAGTCCTTTTTGTTCCCAAAAACTATCTTTCTAAAGTCCAAGAAACTTACTGCCATAGAGTGAAATCCTGAATTCCTGCTTCCACTCCTTAGCTATGTATGTACACTTCCACAAACAACTGAAGCCTGATTCTTTTTATTTATTTATTTTATTTTTTGTAGTGATGAGGTCTTGCTATGTTACCCAGGCTGGTCTCGAACTCCTGGCCTCAAGTGATCCTCCCACCTTGGCCTCCCAAAGTGCTGGGGTTATAGGCATGAGCCACCACATGAGGACTGAAGCCTGATTCTTAATTAGGCAAAGTTTATTATTAAACATAAAGTAAGCTTTTTGTAATTGTTAGGGAGGGGGGCTCATACCGCAGGCTTAGAAAGAATTCTCAACTCAAAGATCAGGTTTTGAAGGAAGTTGTTTATTTTATTTACCAAGGGAGGAAAGAGCAGGGCATGAAAGAACGAAGAAATGCCAGCCCCCAGGATGAGTGGCTTGGGCTTTTATTGGGGTTATAGAGGGTAGAATAGTTATTGTTGCAAAATGGTAACGGGGTAGTGGTTGTGTTTTTTTCTCTGATGGGCAGGCTTTATCGGACTTCTCAGAATGTGGTCTGGCAGATGTGGAGGAGGGCTTTGTGGCCCCCCACCCTGCTGTACAGTACTTTTCAAGTGCTGTGAAACAAACTACTCTTAAAAAAACAAGTTAAGCCATGAGTGGTTAAGCAAACAAAGGGGTGTTGTGTGCAGTGATTTTTTTTAATGTTATATGGTTTACTAACAATGCCATTCTTTCAGTAATCACTTTTAGTGGCTTTATAGTTTACCATCATTATCTGTATATGTTAGAATATATGACAGGGTTGGTTGCTAATACAGGCTAAATATAGTGATTTAGACAAGATAAATGTTTTATTATTTTCTCATACAGCACTCAGAGAGTCAGCAGATCAGGGTTGTTAATGTCAGGGACACAGGCTTTTTGTCTTGTTATTCTGTTAATCTTTTTAAAATTTATTTTTATTTATTTTTCAACTTTCAGATTTTAATTATTTGGGGTACATAATGGTTGTATATCTTTATAGGGTACATGTGATATTTTGATACAGGCATACAATCTGAATCAAGTCAGGGTAACTGGGGTAACCAGCACCTCAGGCATTTAACATTTTTTTGTTAGGAACATTCCAATTCCGCTCTTTTAGTTATTTTAATGTATACCTTAACTAATTGTTGATTATAGTCACTTTGTTGTGCTATCAAATATTATTCATTCTAAGTATATTTTTGCACCCATTAATCATGCCCACTTTACACCCCTCCACCGCCAGCCTTCCTATCCTCTAGTAACCATCATTCTACTCTTTGTCTCCATGAGATCAATTGTTTGTAATATTTAGCTCCCACATATGAGTGAGAACATGTGAGATTTGTCTTTTGGTGCTTGGCTTATTTTGCTTAACAAAACATTCTCTAGTTCCATCCATGTTGTTTCAAATGGCAGGATTTCAATTTTTGTGGCTATATAATATTCCATTGTGTATATGTACCACGATTTCTTTATCCATTTATCGGTTGATGGACACTTAGGTTGATTCCATATCTTAGCTCTTGTGAATAGTGCTGCCATAAACATGGGAGTGCAGATATCTTTTCAATATACTGAATCTCCGCCTACCCCTTTTGAATATATACCCAGCAATGGGATTGCTGGGTCATATGGTAGTTCTACTTTTAGTGCTTTGAGGAACGTCCATACTGTTCTCCATAGTAGTTGTACTAATTTATATTCCCACCAACAACAGTGTACGAGTGTTCGCCTTTCTCCATATCCTTGCTAGTGTTCGTTATTGCCTATCTTTCTGATAAAAAGCCATTTTAACTGGGCTGAGATGATAGCTCATTGTAGTTTTGCTTTGCATTTCTCTGACGACTAATGATGTTGAGCATTTTTTCATATACCTGTTGGTCATTTGTATGTCTTCTTTTGAGAAACATCTATTCAGATCCTTTGCCCATTTTTTTGTTTTGAAGGGGTTGGGGGACTGTGAGGAGGGTGTTCAGTTGCCTTGTTTTGTTTTTCTTAAGACAGAATCTTACTCTGTCGCCCTGGGTAGAGTGCAGTGGTGTTATTGTAGCTCAATGCAACCTCCAACTCCTGGGCTCTAAGCGATCCTCTTGCCTAAGCCTCCCGGGTAGCTGCTTTGCCCATTTTTTAAATTGGATTATTTGATTCTTTTCCTATTGAGTTGTTAGAGCTCCTTATATATTCTAGTTATTAATACCTTGTCAGATGGGTAATTTACAAATATTTTTTCCCATTCTGTGGGTTGTCTTTTCACTTTGTTGATTGTTTACTTTGCTGTGCAAAAGCTTTTTAGCTTGATGTGATCCCATTTGTCCAATTTTGCTTTGGTTACCTGTGCTTCGGGGGTATCACTCAAGAAGTCCTTGCCCAGACCAACGTCCTAAAGTGTTTCCCCAGTGTTTTAGTAGTTTCATAGTTTCAGGTCTTAGATTTAAGTCTTCCATTTTGAATTGATCTTTGTATATAGTGAGAGATAAAGGTCTAATTTCCTTCTTCTGCATGTGGATGTCCAGTTTTCCCAGCAACATTCATTGAAGAGGCTGTCCTTTCCCCACTGTATGTTCTTGGCATCCTTGTTGAAGATAAGTTTACTGTAGATGTGTGGATTTATTTCAGGGTTGTCTATGCTGTTCCATTGGTCTCTGTTTTTATGTGAGTGCTACATGCTGTTTTGGTTACTATAGCTCTGTAGTATAGTTTGAAGTCAGGTCCTGTGATTTTTACAGTTTTGTTCTTTTTGCTCAGAACAGCTTTGTTTATTAGGGGTCTTTTGTGGTTTCATATAAATTTTAGGATTATTTTTTCTATTTCTATGAAGAATGTCATTGGTATTTTGATGGGGATTGTATTGAATCTGCAGACTGCTTTGGGTAGTATGGACATTTTAACAATATTGGTTATTCCAATCTGTGAGTATGGAGTATCTTTCCATTTTTTTATGTCCATTTTAAATTCTTTTATCAGTGTTTTATAGTTTTCATTATAGAGATCTTTCACTTCTTTGGTTTGTTTATTCTTAGGTATTTTATTTTATTTGTAGCTATTGTAAATGGGATTACTTTCTTGGTTTCCTTTTCAGGAAGCCAGACCTTTTCCTTTTCCTTTTCATTGTTTACTGTTGGCATATAGAAATGCTACTGATTTTTGTATGTTGATTTTGTATCCTGCAATATTACTGAATTTGTTTATCAGTTCTAATAGCTTTTGGGTGGAGTCTTTAGGTTTCTGTAGAGATAAGATCATATCATCTGCAAACAAGGATAATTTGACTTCTTTCTTTCTAATTTGGATATCCTTCATGTCTTTCTCTTGTCTGATAGCTCTAGCTGGAACTTCCAGTACAATGTTGAATAACAGTGGTGAAAGTGGGCATCCTTGTCTTGTTCCAGATCTTAGAGGCAAGGCTTTCAGTTTTTCCTCATTCAGTATGATACTAGCCGTGTGTCTGTCATATATGGTTTTTATCATGTAGAGGTAAGTGTCTTCTATACTCAGTTTTTTGAGAGGTTTTTTTTTTGTTGTTGTTGTTGAGAAAGAGTCTCGCTCTGTTGCCCTAAGTAGAGTGCAGTGGTGTCATTGTAGCTCACTGCAACCTCCAACTCCTGGGCTCTAAGTGATCCTTCTGCCGCAGCCTCCTGGGTAGCTGGGACTATAGGCGCATGCTGCAATGCCCAGCTAGGGTTTTCTAAAATTTCTTTTTGGTAGAGATGGGGTCTCACTTTTGTTCAAGCTAGCCTTGAACTCCTGAGCTCAAGCAATCCTCCTGCCTTGGCCTCCCAGAGTGCTAGGATTACAAGTGTGAGCCACCACACCTGGTCAGTTTTTTGACAGTTTTTGTCATGAATTTTTATCATTGAATTTTATCAAATACTTTTTCAGCATCAAGTGAAATGATCATATCATTTTTGTCCTTTGTTCTGTTGATATGATGTATCATGTTGATTTAAGTATGTTGAACCATCCTTGCATCCCTGGGATGAATCCCACTTGATGATGATGGATAATCTTTCTAATGCATTGTTGAATTTGATTTACTAGTTATTTTGTTCAGGATTTTTGCATCTATCTTCATCAGAGATATTGGCCTATAGTTTTCTTTTTTTGTTGTGTCTTTGTCTGGTTTTGGTATCAGAGTGATATAGAATGATTTTGGGACTATCCCTTACTCCTTGATTTTTTGAGATAGTTTCAGTAGGATTGGTATTGGTTCTTCTTTGAATGTTTGGTAGAATTTAGCAATAAAGCCATCCAGGTCCTGGGCTTTTTGGGAGACTTTTTATTACACTTCTGTCTCATTACTTGTTACTGGTTTATTCAGGTTTTGGATTTCTTCCTGGTTCAATCTTGGTAAGTTGTATGTGTCTAGGAATTTATCCATTTCTTCTAGGTTTTCCAATTTGTTGGCATATAATTGTTCATAGTAGTCTCTTATGAGCCCCAGGATTTCTGCAGTATCAGTTGTAATGTCTCCTTTTTCATCTCTGATTTTATTTATTTGGGTCTTCTCTCTTTTTGTCTTTGTTAGTCTGGCTAAAGGTGTGTCTATTTTGTTTATCTTTTCAAAAAACCAACTTTTTGTTTCATAGTTCTTTTTGTTTCAATTTCATTGCTTTCTGCTCTGATCCTTATTATTTCTTTTCTTCTAATTTCGGGTTTGGTTTGCTCTTTGCTCTGGTTTTTCTGGTTCTTTAAGATGTATTATTAGGTTGTCTGTTTGAAGCTTTTATACTTTTTTGATAAAGGCACTTACTGCTATAAACTTTTCTCTTTTACTGCTTTTGCTATATCCCATAGGTTTTGATAGATTGTATTTTCATTTGTTTCAAGAAATTTTAAAATTTCATTCTTAATCTCTTCATTGGTCCACTGGTCTTTCAGGAGCATATTGTTTAATTCTCATATGTTTGTGTATTTTCCAATGTTCCTCTTGTTATTGATTTCTAGTTTTATTCCATTGTGGTCAGAGAAAATACTTGGTATTATTATATTTAAATTTTTTTGAATTTTTTGAGACTTGCTTTGTGGCCTAACATATGATCTATCTTGAGAATGATCCGTGAACTGAGGAGAAGAATGTGAATTCTACAGCTGTTGGATGAAATGTTCTGTAAGTATCTATTAGGTCCATTTAGTCTGTAATGCAGATTAAATACAATGTTTCATTGTTGATTTTCTGTCTGGATGATCTGCCTGTCCAATGCTGAAAGTAGAATGTTGAGGTTTTCAACAATTATATTGGGGTCTATCTCTCTCTTTAGTTCTGATAATATTTGTTTTATATATCTGGTTCCTTGAGTGTTAGGTGCATATATATTTGGAATTTTTATATCCTGTTGCTGAGTTGACCCCTTTATCATTATATAATAACCTTCTTTGTGTCTTTTTACCATTTTTATGTTGAAATCTATTTTATCTAAGTATAGCTACTCCTGTTCTTTTTTGGTTTCCATTTGCATAGAATATCTATTTCTATCCCTTTATTTTCAGTCTACGTGTGTCTTTATAGGTGAAATGTGTTTCTTGCAGACAACATAGTTGGCTCCTGTTTTTTTATTGATTCAGCCACTCTCTGTCTTTTGATTGGAGAGTTTAGTCCATTCACATTCAATATTATTATTGATAGGTAAGGACTTACTACTTCCATGTTGTTATTTCGTTTCTGGTTGTTTTGTGGTCCTCTCTTACTTCCTTCCTTCCCATCTTCGTTTGTTAAAAGTGATTTTCTCTGGTAATGTGTTTGAATTTCTTGTTTTTTATGTATTCATTGTAGGTTTTTTTATATGAGGCTTATGAAAACATTTTATAACCAATTATTTTATTTTTATAACCAATTATTTTAAATGGATGACAACACTACTTACAAAGAAACAAGCAAAGAGAAATCTAACAAAAATTCTATCCTTTAACTCCACTCCCTCTACTTTTTAACTTTTTGTTGTTTCCATCCATATCTTTCTATACTATCTGTCTTTCAAAAGGTTATTTTTAATAGGTTTGTCTTTTAGTCTTCCTACTCAAGCTATAAGTGGTTTGTACACCATGATTACAGCAATGTAGTATTCAGTATTTGTGTCCTTACTGTTACTAGTGAGTTGCGTACCTTCAGAAGATTTAGTGTTCATTAATGTCCTTTTCTTTCAGATTGAAGAACTCCTTTTAGCATTTCTTGCAGGACAGGTCTGGTGTTGATGAAATTCCTCAGCTTTTGTTTGTCTGGGAAAGTATTTCTCCTTCATGTCTGAAGGATATTTTTGCAGGCTATAATATTTTAGGGTTAAGGTTTTTTTCCTTCAGCACACTGAATATGTCATGCCACTCTCTCCTGGCCTGTAAGGTTTCCACTGAGCAGTCTGCTGCCAGACATGTGGGAGTTCCTTTATATGTTATTTTTTTTCTTTTATCTTGCTTCCCTTAGGACCTTTTCTTTATCTGTAACCTTTGGGAGCTTGATTATTAAATGCCTTGAGGTAGCCTTGTTTGGGTTAAATCTGCTTGGTGTTCTGTGACATTCTTGTACCTGAATATTGATATCTTCTCTAGGTTTGGAAAGTTCTGTTATTATTTGTGTATTTATTTATTGAATAAACTTTCTACTCCAGTCTCTGTTCTCTACCTCTTCTTTAAGGCCAGTAAGTCTTAGATTTGCTCTTTCCAGGCTATTTTCTAGATCTTGTGTGTTTCATTCTTTTTTTTTTTTTCTCTTCTGTGTATTTTCAAATAGCCTGTCTTCAATCTGACTAATTCTTTATTTTGCTTGGCCAGTTCTGCTTTTGAAAGACTCTGATGTATTTCTCAGTTTGTCAGTTGAATTCTTAAGCTCTAGAATTTCTGCTTTTTTTTTTTTTAATTATTTCAGTTTCTTTGTTAAATTTCTCCTATGGGCTTCTGAATTCCTTCTCTGTGTTGTCTTGAAGTTCATTGAGCTTCTTCAGGACAGGTATTTTGAATTCTTTGTGAGAAAGGTCACCTATCGCCATGACTCCAGGATTGGTCACTGGTATCTTATTTAGTTTGTTGAGATCATGTCCTCCTGGATGTGGTTGGTTGGTTGGTTGGTTGGTTTGAGACAGAGTCTCACCGTGTTGCCCTGGCCAGAGTGCCATGGCATCAGCCTAGCTCACAGCAACCTCAAACTCCTGGGCTCAAGCAATCCTTCTGCCTCAGCCTCCCGAGTAGCTGGGACTACATGGTAGCAGGCATGCGCCACCATGCCCAGCTAATTTTTTTTTATATATTTTTAGTTGTCCAGCTAATTTCTTTCTATTTTTTTAGTAGAGACGGGGTATCACTCTTGCTCAGGCTGGTCTGGAACTCCTGAGCTCAAACGATCCACCCACCTTGGCCTCCCAGAATGCTAGGATTATAGGCGTGAGCCACCGAGCCGGGCCTTCCTGGATGTTCTTTTTTTTTTTTTTTTTTTTTTTCTTCTGCCCTCCTGGATGTTCTTTATGCTTATGGATGTTTGTCAGTGTCTCGGCATTAAATAGTTAGGTATTTATTTTAATCTTCACAGTCTGGGCATGTTTGAACCTGTCCTTCTTGAGAAGGCTTTCCAGATACTCAAATGGAATTGAGTATTGTGGTCTAAGTCTCTGGACACGGCAGCTATGTTGGCATTGGGGGTGCTCCAAGCGCAGTAATGCTGTGACTCTTGGAGTTGCCTGATGGTACTGCCTTGATGAGCTTGGGTAAGATACAAGAGAATTCCCATGGATTGCCAGGCAAAATCTCTCACTCTCTGTGCTGGGCTGCTGGAGTTGGGGGAGGAGCGACATGGGCATTCTCGTGGCAGCCCCAGTGCCAGGTCACACCTGAAGCTAGCCCAGTCTTACCCAGAGCCAGTGGTGACTATTGCCTGTCTACCTCTAATGTTTATTCAAAGCCCTAGGGCTCTTTTAGCAGGTAGTGAATCCTGCCAGGACTGGGTCCTTCCCTTCAAGGCAGCATGTTTCATTCTGGCCCAGGGTGGGTCCAGAAATGCCTTCCAGGAACTAAGACCTGGACTCAGGGGCCTCAAGTGTCTACTTGGTGCTTTATTTTACTGTGGCTGAGCTGACACCCAAGTTGCAAAACAAAGTCCTCTGAGCTCTTCCTTTTCCTTTCTTCAAGCAGAAGACGACTCTCTGAGCCATGCTGCCTATAGTTGGGGGAGGGGGTGACACAGGCACTGGGGCGGGAAGGGGAGGGGTGGGTGGTGTAGGCAAATGCAAGACTGTCTTTTCTGCCCACTTCAGTGCCTCTTTCCTTGATATAACATTAAAACCAAGTAGTACAGCAGCTGACTTTATTTTTGGTTCTTCTGAAGGTGCTTTCTTGAGTGCATAGTCATTGAATTAGGTGTTCATGCAGAGGGACAATTGATCACTGGAGTTTTCTATTTGGCCATCTTGCTCCGTCCACCCCAGGCTCCTTCTCTTGTTACTCTGTTAATCTTGATTTAGGGTAGGTGGATGAAGTTCTTCACAGATGAATTCAAGCTTGATAAATATAGAAGAAATGATGGAATCAGGAGAATCATCACTTTGCAATCCTCAATGTAAAGACTGGTTCAGAAAAGGATCATCAGTGGCCAAACCATTGGGTAGAAAGTCATAGAAGGGCACGGCACGATGGCTCACGCCTATGATCCTAGCACCATAGGAGGCTGAGGCAGGTGGATTGCTTGAGTTCAGGAGTTCGAGACCAGCCTGAGCAAGAGCCAGACCCTGTCTTTATTAAAAATAGAATAATTAGCCAAGCATGGTGGCGCATGCCTGAAGTCCCAGCTACTCGGGGAGGCTGACGCAGGAGGATCGTTTGAGCCCAGGAGTTTGAGGTTGCAGTGAGTTATGATGATGCCGCTGCACTCTAGCCAAGGTGACAGAGTGAGACTCTGTCTCAAACAGACAAAAAAAAAGGTTGTATAATATGATAATGCACATAGTTTCAAAGTATCATCCCATGGATTATTAATTTAAAATGGGGGAACATACCTGTACAACTGACGTCTGCTTCCAAATGGGGGAATGGAGGCAAAAAAAGATGGAGATAGGGGCTGTTTTAGATTAAAAAGAGAACAAAGCATGAAAACTAAATATATAATGCTTGATTAGATTCCTGGACTTAAAAAGTAGATGTGTATTTGTCAACAACAAAAAAAAAAACCGAGATGGAACTTCAAATGCTAATCAGTTGAAGATTGGGTGAATAAATTTGGTACAGCCAAACAATGAAATTCAATTCGGCCATTAAAAAGAATGAGAAAGGGAAAAAAAGCAATGTAAAGGGCGTTGTGGAGGTAGTTGGGTAAATTCGAATATGGACTATAATAAGGCATTTTTTTCCCATTATAACTAATTCACCAATTCTTAAGCCCCATGTTCAGCAGTTCAATTTGATTCTGACACCATCCACCTAGAGTTAGTGTCAGATCCCACAAGTTAAAGGACTCAGTCCCACAAGACTGCTGCCCCCTCTGATGCCAATCACAAGTACTGGGCCACCTGTACTTCTGATCAACCAGCTATAAATTGAGCGTTCCTGTAACCCCCTCCTCGGGTTTAATAATTTGCTTTCAGCAGCTCTCAGAACTAAAGAAACCACTTTGCTTACTATTACTGGTATACTATAAAGGATACAACTCAGGAACACCCAAATGGAAGACACAGGGCGAGGTATTGTTGGAGGGGGAGGGGAATGCGTGGATTTTCTATGACCTCTCTCTGAGCTCGCCATTCTCCCAGCACCTCATTGTATTCATCAATCTTGAACCTCCCTAAACACTCATTTAGCGGTTTTTATGGAGGTTTCATCACCTCCATAAAATCAATCAAGTATGATTGATTATTAACTGAGTCTCTATCCCCTGCCCCCTTTCTGGAGATTGGAGAGTAGAACTGAAAGTTCTAGACCTCTGATCAAGGCTTGGTCTTTCTGGTAGTTAGCCCCCATCCTGAAGCTGTCTAAGGATCTGCCAAGAGTCACATCTTTGCAACAAAAGATGCTCCTATTATACAGGAAATTCTAAGGGATTTGGTTGCTCTGTGTCAGGAATCAGAGAGAAAGACCAAATATTAGAACAAAAGATGTTCCTTTCACCCCTGTCATTCAGGAAGTTACAAGGGTTTTAGGAGCACTGTTTCAGGAACTGGGGACAGAGACCAAATTTATTATGCCACAACTATGTATAGACAATATTGTTAATCACTATTAAATTTTTCTGATGTGATAATGGTTTGGGGTTAACTAGGAGAATATCCTTATTCTTTAGAAGTATAAGCTGAAGTAATTAAGGATAAAGTATCACAGTGTCTTTAACTTTCAGTTTATTCCAGAAAAAAAGAGGGAGAGGGATAAAGTAAATATGAGAAAACATCTTTGTAGATTTACAAATTTCAAAATAAATAGTTTTTCTGCACGTAAACAATGCAAAAGAAAAGAAACAAAATAAATAGTTTGAGGGGGAAACTGCATGTTTGTTCTTTCAGATGCCCTTCAGGATCATTTTGTCAGGTTCCTTCAGAAATCTCATTAGTATTTTTGGGAGATTGCAATTAAATCAGTGTAGGTTACTCTAGGGAAAATTTGGCACATTTGCGATTTTGAGTCTTCCTGTCCAAGAACAAGATATCTCTCTCCTTTTATTCAGGTTGCCTTTTTGCCTCTCAGAGTTGTAATTTTGTTTTTATAGGTCCTGCACTTTATGTTTAAGTAGCTAGAATGGTTTTTGTTGCTTTTGAGAATGTGATTTTTATTTCTACTAGTTCTTGTTTGTCAAAATATAAATATCAACAACTTCAATGTCTCCATTAGTATTTCAGGTGGTTTTCCAGGTGTATAGCTAATGTCTTTCAAATAATAAATATGCTCTTTTTACTTTGTATACCTTTCATATTGTCTTTTCTACTTACATTGGCTACAATTTCTAGAACAGCATTAAACAATAGTGATGCTAACAAGCACTTTTGACTTGCTATACTAATATTTCACCATTAAACATAACGCTGGTTATTGATTTGAAGGGTATCGGAAAATGTGTCTTATATTAAAGGGTGAATGTTGAACTTCATCAAGCACTTATTTTGGTTTCTATCATGGGATTTTTATAGGATTTTTCCTTCACTTCAATAAATTACATTAGGAGATGTCCCATTGAATAGTGTCTCTTTTAAAATAAGATTGATATATAGGGTTTTTAATTTGTTTTGTATCATCCTTCTCCGGCTTTGGTTTCAATTTTGTTTCATAAAATTTGTTAAGCTTTTCATCTTCTGGTATGTTCTGAAACAGTTGTTATGGTGTTAAACTTTAATGTTACTTGAAGATTAGAAATGATTCACTTGTATCCGAAGAGTTACCTAGCACTCTTTTGTATAGTTCCTTAACAGCATTTGAGTTTCTTTCCTGAGTCTGTTTTTCATTCTGTATAATTTTTTGTAATTCTTTTTCCTAAATTTTGGTATTCCTCCTTTCATCTTCTTGAGTTAAGTGATTAACTTATCTTTAGTCTTATTCACTAATGAAAATATTTAGAACTATATGCACTGAGTGGGACAAACAAGTGGTATTTAACACTTTTTGCCTTGTCAGACCTGGCACCTCTAACAACTGGCTTCATTCCCCGACATCCTGGTTCTTTGATTCTCTGATCTGCACCAGTATCCTTGTCAGCTAACTACATGAGCCAATAGATAAATTCTCTTGAGTTTTTTTGTTGTGCTATCTGCAGGATACCTTTAGCTTAGTGTTGGTGGACATACCATAGAAAAAGCTTCAGGTGGTTAAATAATTATAGAGCTGTTTTGGTCTTCTCTTACCTTATATCTTGTTTATGTTTTCTTGCTATTTCCTTTATTTTATATCTTTTACTTACTGTGGTTGCTCCTCCTCCCACCAAAGAGATTTGAAAGATGTTTAATTTATTTTTAGTTTTACAGGTGATTACATGTTTATGCCTAAACCCTTATTTCCTCTTTATTTACTTTAGCAAAGTCTGTCTATTGACTCCCATTATGAAGTATGAGAATATGTATTTTCTCTCACTAATTCAATCCTCTCTTGTTAGTTTTCATTGATACTATGATTCTCTATTGCTCCCTCCAATTTAAATTATTTTTATATTACAGGCATGAAGTTCATGATATATCCTTAGGTGAATAAAGCAAGGTGCAGTACAATGTGCATAATATGCTACCTTTTTTAAAAAAAAAAAGAAAGAAAAATAAGACTATATCAGTATTTGCTTGTAAATGAAAAGAAACTGGAAAAATACACAGGAAATTAATGAAAGTGAATACCTGTTGACAGGATGGGAACAAGACTTCAAATTCTATACCTTTTCCACTGTTTGATTTTTGAATCATGAGAACATTACCTATTCAAAAGAAAGAATATTTTAGGTACATAGAAATAGCAAAAAAAATTTACCGTTACATAACTTTGTTTCTTAATACCTATAACATTTACCTTTTATTTTATAACTGTAATTACCATAGTTAGTTAGGTTTACTTTTGTATTTGTAATGGATTCAGTGCCCAAGCCACTCTTTTCCTACCATCTTCTTCTCATTCATTAATTCCTTAACTCATATCTCAGGGATACATATTCAAATAGATTTTTCAGGATAAAATTTAACTATTGTATTTTCTTCGCTAGATGTAGAATTCTTGGTTTACAGCATTGTACTCCTTTAAAGATGATAAATAGTGCTTGGTTTTCACCACTTTCTAATGTATCTTGACACTGACCTTATTTCTTCGTGAGTGACATGATTCTTTTGCCTGGATGCTAGTGTCTTCAAAAATAAATAGCTTTATTAAGCTGTGTCTTCGTGTGGCTCCACTTGAGCACTTATTTTGTACCAGGCACTGTACAAGTCACTGGGGCTACAGTGGTAGGTAGAATGGTCATGGTCACCATCTCCCTCCCTTCACACACGTTAGTCAGACATAGGTTGTATATAAGTACACTTTGTTCATGCCACTGATGGCTCATCACATTGTGTAGCAACTACATTTCTGTGTGTCATTCCCAGCCAAGATGTGAGCTCCCTGAAACCTGACATGGGAAGGATCGCAGTATATATAATATTTGAGTAAATGGCCTGATTTTATTGAAATGCTGTTCCTATTCCTTAATTTTCCTCCTAGATTTTGCTCTCTGCCTACAGAGTATTATCTGTTCTTACCTTTGCACTTATCCTCATCCCTTGCTTGTAATTAATGGTTCTATGGGCTGTTCTTTGTCTTCTGTGGTACATTAGCTCTTACAGTATTTTTCTAATCAGTGCTCACTTTTCCAAGTCCCATCTTTTATGTTCGTAATACATGTCTCCTTTTTTACCACTGCATCTACAATTCCAGCACAACTATTTCTGAGAACAAGAACAGTACTGAAAGGTGATGTTTGGTTTTGTTAAGTCTGTGCACTTGTTGATTTCATTCCTGTCACTTGGTGGCCAAATCAGTATCAGCACACGGCACAGGTGTGTCTTGGCTTTTCCTCTCTGTAGCCAAAGTTTAAAATGTGTTGACATTACCTCATTAATCTCAATATTGTTCCCCTGTCTTATTTTTAAGCATCTATTTGTTGGCATTTTCTGATTAAGTTCAGAAATCAGTCTTGCTTTGTGTCATTTTGTTCTTAGCCATGTATTTTTTTTACTCTAAAAACACCATGCTAATGCTTACACTAACCAGTTTCAGATTTTAGTCTTATTATAGAGCTGTGTATTTATTGGCACAGCGGTAATTCCATGGAAGAAATGTTAATTTTATAAAAGAATATTATCAATAGAATTGACTGATTCTAAAAGGTTACTAAATTATATTAATTAGTGTTTCTTGAGTAACGAATTTTTCTTAGATTTTATTTATTCATTGAAAAGCCAGCTATTGGTTTCCAAAGAGGTATCAGCAGTGGTTCTTAACTCATTATGGGAGATAATAAACCTCTGGCATTTACTATTAGGAGATGAGTTACTATCAGACTCACTTTTCTTATTAGTTGCGGAGCCAGAGAATCTTCTCTTCTGCATATTCACTCCCAGTGTTTTCCTTATTGTAACTACGGTAACTGCAGTTTCATTTTTTTTGCTCTGTTTCATAATCAGAGTTTATGCTTGCCATCACTGAAAATTACTAGAGTACTGAGTGACATTGACTGGTTTTTTCCTTTAAAGACTATACCTTTCAGAGTATTTTCTATTTTGAGTTTCAAAAATAAAAGTATTATCAAATAGTAATATGTTTTCTATAAAATAATTCAATTCAGCCTGTTCTTTCCAGGATTTTTAAATTATTTTTCTGGTTATGGCAGTGTTTTTAATTTTGTGCCATAATTTTGGTGCCAAAACAATTCAGTTTTGTTGTAGTTTTTCTTTCGCTCTTAACAGTATAATTCCATAGGGAAGATAAAACCTCTGCTCTTATCCTTCCCTCATGAGATTGATAGGTCAATAGAATTTCTTTTTTCTGTACCAAATTACAGGATAAGATATAAGAGGTGAGTTTTTTCTTTTCTTTTTTCTTTCTTTCTTTTTTTTTTTTTTTTTTTTTTGAGACAGGGTCTTGCTCTGTCTACCACATTAGAGTGCAGTGGCATCATCATAAATTGCTGCAGCCTCCAACAAACACCTAGGTTCAAGCAATCCTCCTGCTTCAGCCTCTGGAGTAGCTGGGACTACAGGTATGTGCCACCACGCCTGGCTAATTTTTTTTAATTCATTTTTTGTAGAGATACGGTCTTGCTATGTTGTTGCTGAGGCTGGTCTCAAACTGCTGGCCTCAAGTAATCCTCTCACCTCAGCCTCCCAGAGTGCTAGGATTACAGTTGTGAGCCACTGTGCCTGGCCAAGATTTTTTTTTTTTTTTTTTTTTTTTTTTTAGTCTTTGTAATTAGCTGCCCGTCTCAGAATATTAGACCTGCAAATGTAATCACATTTTAACTGTTTTCAAATGTATTGTACTACTGGAAGATATATAACTTCTAAAGGAGAAACTAAAAACATTTGAAACTTTTACCAGCTTTCATTTTGAAGTATTGTGGGTTTTAGAAAAAATTTGATATTGAAATTACTATGGTCCTAAGAAAAGTCCTAAATTTTGCTTTATGTCTTTTATTCTGAAAAGCAACCATCTTACAGAGATGCCAAAGATGTAAGTCTGTTCTGGTTTGTAAATCTAGATGATTTTGAACCTGACATCCACGTATGCCATTTCCCAGGAATTTATGAGGACTGATGAAAGTACTTTTATTGTGCTGGTAAAATGTTTCCATTGTGAATACAAAGAGTGATACTTAATTTCACTGATATTATAGGCATTTTTAAAAATTCTGAAATGACTTTAGATACATTGCTGACTACTTAAAAGTCTGCCTTTTTGCTTTCTTTTCCTTTTTTTCTTCATTCCCTTAAGTATTAAGATCAGCTACAAAGTTTTGAAATTGCTTGAAAATTTGGCTCTATTAAAGGTATAGGCTTAGAGTGTTTTATTTAGTTTTTTAGAGACAAGGTCTTGCTCTGTTGCCCAGGCTGGAGTGCAGTGGCACGATCATAGCTCACTGCAGCTTCAAACTAATGGGTTCAAGTGATCCTCCTGCCTCAGCCTCCCAAGTAGCTGGTACTACAGGCGGTTGCCACCACACCAAGCTAATTTTTCTGTTTCACTTTTTATTCATTGAGGGTGTTTATAATGCAGTATCTTTGTTTTGTTCTTAAAGGAACTGACTGATATGGCCAGGAATGACTTAAAATCATAGAGATACATAGAGTCATTGTGTGTTTGTACTGAACATGACTTGTGCTCGGTCCATAGTTAATTTTGATTTATTCTGTAAAGTCCCTTTGAATAAATAAAATGTTCATAACAATAAAGATTTTGTAGAATAAGGGAGAAAAGAACTCAGAAGAGAGATTGTAAATAAAAACTCCATTTCTCATTTTATTGATATTTTTTCAGCAGGTCTATAAAGTCAAAACTATTTTTATAATAGTACTAAGATTATGATTTGCCTTTTGTACTTTCATTCTCTCATGAGTGTATAGTCAAGTTTTCCAGAGATTTTGCAATATGTGATGATATCACTGCTTTGACAGTTAGTGGAATGTGTGCTTGTACAGTCTTGTGTTTTAAAAATTTCTGAATTTTGATTTCTATATGGTAAGTAGCACTAGGTATAACCCACATAAACAAAAGCTCAACAATTTTTAAAGATTTAAAGGAGTCTTGAGGTTAAAATTCGTAAACCATTTCTCTCTGGTGTAGTTAAATTGAAGTTGCAGACTTGTTCCTTCTCATTTCCTGTTTATTGTAGGGAGTATTGGGTTTTTTTTTTTTTTTTTTTTTTTTTTGGAACCATACCTCTTTGTGCTGTAGTACAATGTGAGTTTTAAGTGTGAGTGGTGCAATTCAGGAAGTTGGCTCTAAACAGTTGTTGCTTAAAGGAAGCAAGCTGAAAATAAAGGACAGAGAACTTTCTTTTTAATAATACTGGCCAGAATGACTATCTTATGAATTGATGTGCTCATCACTGGAGGGGTCCAAGCATAGATCAGGCAACTATTGAGAATATTTTTAAAGAAGATTAATAGTTCAGGTAGGGAACTGTACTAAAAGGGATCTAATAATATAAGGCCCCTTTAAAAGACACTTAAAATCCTACAATTTTGGGGTTAGAACCACTTTTCCTACATGTGAATTTTAACACTAATAATAAATAGAGTGAAGTTCTCATTAAGTGGTATCACTCAGTCAATTCTGTTTAGTTTCTTTCTTTCATAAAAATTTGGTATATTTAATCAACTTGCTTACTGTTTTTTTCTCCATGTATTTTATTTCAGTTGGTCGCATTATGTTTCAGCTCTTCTCAGACATATGTCCAAAAACATGCAAAAACTTCCTTTGCCTATGCTCAGGTAAGTGAATTATTATTTCCAGTGAGAAGTCATGGCTTACAATTTTACCTTGCTTAACAGAGTAGATATTTTCCTGGAAAGATAATGGGCTGTGAAATGAGTTTTGCAAATAAAAAAACTATTTACTACACTGACTTCTGTATGAAATCAGGGAAACATTTCTTAAGGGAAGAGAGGAGAAAGAAATGCTCTCAAAAATGAAAAGGAAAGTAAGAATCTACTTTATATAATGTAATTTTCTCTGTATATTATAGTTCATATTCATATTCAAAACTGATTTGTCTTGGTAGAATTTTACAAATTTCAGTACTTTGAATAAATTTAGCATTCCAGATTTCACAAGAAATTTAGGGTTAGAAAGTAGAGAGGCAAAACATAATGAAGTTTTTTTTATTATGTATAATTGGATTTATATTTTAAATAAGTAGGGAAAATAGGGAGGAAAAACATCTATAATGTTACTTTAAAATTAGAAATAATCTAAATTTTAAAAATTCATACTTGGGTATACACACATAGTTTTAGCAACCAACTTCTTGATTTGATTGTTTTCCATGAAAGGATGTGTTTATAGCTAAACTTCATTTCTTTTTTTTACAGGAGAGAAAGGCCTTGGGAAAACAACTGGGAAGAAGCTATGTTATAAAGGTTCTACATTCCATCGTGTGGTTAAAAACTTTATGATTCAGGGTGGGGACTTCAGTGAAGGTAGTGCTAAAAGTTATTTTCTAATAACTCTGGTTTTTAAAAGTATCTCCTTAATGCTTTTAATTGTAAATGTCATGTCACTTACAGTATGATATAAATATTATGTGGTCAATGAATAGTTGTTAGATGAATGAATGTTATAGATCCAGAATGTGTGAAAAAGCAAAATACTAAGACATTTTGTTTGTTTGTTTGTTTGTTTTGGGACAGAGTCTTGCTCTGTCGCCTTGGGTAGAGAGTGGTGGCATCATCGTAGCTCACTGCAACCTCAAACTCCTGAGCTCAGGCGATCCTCTTGCCTCAGCCTCTCAAGTAGCTGGGACTACAAACATGCACCATGACGCCCAGCTAATTTTTCTATTTTTAGTAGAGATGGGGGTCTTGCATTTGCTTAGAGTGGTCTTGAACTGCTCAAGCAGTCCTGCCACCTCGGCCTCCACAGAGTGCTAGGATTATAGGCATGAGCCACTGTGCCCAGCCTGTCTTTTGGTTTTATGCAGTTTATTTTAGTAATATTATAATTATGTAGTGAATTCCTTTGCAATGAATGCCAAAGTACTGTCTGATTGCTTTTGTTCTAGAATTTTGTTGGTATTGTTACTGTTTGAAATAATAAGTGGGTTGTGGAGATCATTTTTTATGATATTTATTATATTAGGATTTGACTTATATTTTAAAAATGAAGTTATTTGAGGACTCTTAGAATTTGGTTATCTGTAGCAGTTATAAGTTCAAAGTTTCCTTCAGCAAATTGAAATCATCAAAAATAATTTATATGTGTTAGCATATTTTTTATTTTCATTATGGCTTAACATAGCTCATTATTTTCAGGTAATGGAAAAGGTGGAGAATCAATTTATGGTGGATATTTTAAAGGTAAGGCTTAATATTTTATGGTTTTTTTTTTCAGTTCTGTTATTAAAGCAAGATTGATCATATATTTTTAATGAGAAGAGGTTTACCTATAGTTCACTTGTTGCATGAAACTAATGCTGCATGAAAATACTTTATTTGCATGAATTTGGGGATAAATTATATTGTAATATGTAACTCTTAATTGACAAAATTAATTAAGGCTAACTTTATGGTTAAACATGACTTTCAGCATGGAGGTTAGGCAACTATATACATGAAAACTCCTATCTTCCTGCCTAAAACTGTCAACATATTCTTTTGTTTATAGAGAATGTGGTCTTTTGCAAAATGAAAAGGTAAGAGAACGAAGCTCAGTAACACAAACTCCAATTCTGTTCCCTTGCACCCTTCCTAATAAATTTATGGACAGTCTGGGTCAGGTTGTGGCTGGATTTCTATATTGCTTGATGAAGACTTGGAAAATTCTGTATATTATTTCATACATGCATCTGTATCTTTTTCCTTTTCCCAATGGGTTATTAGTTCCACATCAGGGAAAAGAATCTAGTTGTGGGTTTTTTTTCCCCCCTAAACCAAGCAGTTTCTTTGAATAAAAGTTGGTATTTTCTCCTTTCTCAAAGGTTTGTATGTTCTCTTTCGTATACTAGAACTGTATGACTGTTTATTCTTACAGTAGTAGCATTTGCATAAATCTAACTATTGCATTTGCCCCAAAAAGCCTTAGAAAAGTCAGTTGTAGAGATATATAATGAGATCCAATATTACTAGGTTATAACACTATAATAGCTTCAGCATTATAATAGTCTTTTATATTTCCTTTGGGGAAAATGGATCACTACTCTTTTTCAGAAGCCTGTTCCCAAGGTAATAATTTTTTAAAGTTTTCTATGTTTCTTTTTGTTCTAAAGAAAGATTTGTTTGTATGAATGTTAAAAGAAAATTTAAATTAGTTTTCAAGGATATTTCTGCTGGAATTAAAATCATTTCTAAGTGATTTTATGACAGATTTTTTTTTCCTTTGAACTAGTAGGAAACAGCTGCTAGCTGGTTCTTTTAGCGTGTAGCAATTTAAAACTAATGCTGTAGACCACTTTAATGTGGTTGTTCCCTGTGTCAGATACTTTTGTACCTAAAAATTGTATTTTGCCATTTAAACTTTTGTTTTTACAAGACTTCTTTCTTAGATAATTTTGTGATCCTATTGATTATTTACGTACCTAATTTAATTTAGACATGTCCCTACAACTTAATATATGTAATTTTTTTTGCTCTCCTAGTCTAGCTTCTGTTCAGTTAAAAAATAAATGTACCACATAAAAATTAAGCACGTTAAGAGGATTATTAAATTTCTCCCATATATTAGGCAGGCTAATTGGAAATTTAGAGGAAATGAGCTTTACTATGAAGATTTTTCTAAAAATTTTACTAGTTTTTCCTGAAAGTTAATAGTTTAAATATTATTTAACCAAATTATGCTACTACTAAATATGACTGTTCTAAGGCTGTTTGTATAAAGTGTTAAATACATGTTCTTTTCCTCAAGGCTTTAATTAGTATCTTTTGGCCTTTTTATGCTTTTGTTATTTGATTAGTTAAAAATTTTTTTTTCTAAATAGTCAAGTATCTATACTGACCAGAAGAGGAATTTCATCTTTTGCTTTCTATTTATTACTTGAACATTACGTTAAAAGTGGCTTATAATTGGAGACTAACGAATTTGTGTTTTCTTCAAACAGATGAAAACTTTATTCTCAAACATGACAGAGCGTTCCTTTTGTCAATGGCAAATCGAGGGAAACATACCAATGGTTCCCAGTTTTTCATGTGAGTAGGCATAATTCAGAGATGAGCTTTTCTTAAACAGAGAAGCGCTGTTCATGAGAAAGATGGTATAGTTAAATCAAGTTTAATGCTAAAATCCTGTCAATTTGGGTTTTATTAATTTCTAATGTTATAGTAACTAATAAGCTCCAACAGCTTCCTCAGCATTCAGCATATATCCTGGATTTGAAGAATGGAACTTAAAAAACGTAACTTGAAGATATACATTATTTTCAAAATACATTGTTATTTTAGAAAAGAAATTGGCTTTGGTCCCTACCAAATTTCCGTGCTCAGTTTACCAAAACTAGATTGGAACATAAACTATTGATGAACATTTAAAAATGTTTCATAGTATAGGACCACCAGATATATCCCCTACCGTGGGAAGCATTTGGTTTGAGTAAACCATTCTGTGGTTGTTTTTTTCTCTTACTGTTGCTCTTTGAGGCAATTTTGAGAGAGGTATTATTATTTTCTTATGTTGTGTAGAGAAAGATGACTTGCTCTTGAGCCAGCATTTTTTTTTTTTTTTTTTTTTTTTTTTTTTTGAGACAGAGTCTCACTCTGTTGCCCAAGCTAGAGTGAGTGCCGTGGTGTCAGCCTAGCTCACAGCAACCTCAAACTCCTGGGCTTAAGCGATCCTACTGCCTCAGTCTCCCGAGTAGCTGGGACTACAGGCATGTACCACCATGCCCGGCTAATTTTTTCTATATATGTTTTTAGTTGGCCAGATAATTTCTTTCTATTTTTAGTAGAGACGAGGTCTTGCTCTTGCTCAGGCTGGTCTCAAACTCCTGACCTCGAGCGATCCACCCGCCTCGGCCTCCCAGAGTGCTAGGATTACAGGCGTGAGCCCCCGCGCCCGGTCTGAGCCAGCATTTTTCAAAACTCAAATTTTTCAAGGTCTCTGTGCAAAATTGAAGTAACACAATGTTGTTGTCATTTCTACCAAAATTTATAATGAGATTATCACGTAGGAAACTTCAGAATGCTGAATTTACTTTTAAGAAAGCAAATATCTTTAAATGTATATGCATGCACAACCAAAAACTTATTTCTCATCTGAAAATTCTAAATAAGACCTTTGGCATACTTTTAGTTGTATTCTGATCTAAAGCTATTCCAAAACCCATCTTTATTATAATCCCATCATATAAAATGTGAAAGGTGACTGTCCAGCATGAAGTTTAATGCTTTTTTTTGGTAGTAAATCTCAGTTGTGTTGTGTATGTGGGAGAAATCTTTCATTCATGATTTATCAGAAAAAGTTTTCTTTGTCATCTTTCTGAATGGATGAGTATGAATGGCGCTTCCCTGTCTTTAAAGGAGTATATTATTCATATAAAAAACTCACATTTTAAATTTGTCTGAAAAATAGATTTCAACATGAACTGATAAAGTTCAGATAAGGAGCATTCTGTTCCTAAGAATGTCCTAAAAATGGAAAGCTGATAAAAGATGATGATTGTGGGAATTATACAGGAAAAAGATCTATAATAGTTGTTCCCATATCGTTTTGATCCCATAGTTTATTATTGTACTTCTTTACTAGAGGGTTTTTGTATTCTTAGCATTCTTAAGAGCCGATGTAGAAAGAAACATTTTTTTGTAGAAGCTGAGTGTAGAAGCTATTTACTCTTTAATTAAGGTTTCCCATTTCCATTTTTAAGCTTATCTGAACTGTGAACATGAAAAACTAATGATACATTGGTCAAGAAGCTATCATCTGAGGGCTCTAAAGTTTCTTTTAGATTTTCTTTTTTATATCAGCATATTTAAAATTTGATTTATTGAGTAGCAGCAGCTTCTTGCTATTGTTACGTACAGATTAACTTGTTTATAAAATGTTGGAGTTAAAACTGGTACACCTGCATACATTAATTAAAATTCAGTATATGAGATTCAAAAAATTACCTTCAAATAAGGTATTTTGTTTTGATGTTATTTAGTTTTTTGCTTAAGTCTTTCCTAGGAATATTTAGTAAAGGCCATTATTGTTTTCTGCATGGCCTAATTTTCTGTTGGACTGCTGTGTTTGAAGAGGATTACAAATGAAAAATTTTAAATTAATAAGTTAGGATTACATTTTTTAAACTTGTTTTCATAATTAACTAACCATAGATGGCACTAAAAATCACTATGAACTTCTGATTGAAAGAAAGTTTTTTCATTTTGGTTTGAATTTACTCCTGGAAAGAAGTTTGCAGCTACAAATAATCTTGGAAGTACTTGGGCATTTTTGCACACACAAAAAAAATCCTCATGTCCTTTTTATTTTTTAAAGACGTTTTTGTGCCTATATACTTTCTTTATGCTGGTTGAAAATACCAGTTTCTGTGAGTTGCAGGATAAAGTCAAACTAACAGTCATGTTTCTAAACAATGTATCCTTGCTTTTATGGAAAGGATAGGTAAAATGGAGATGGTGGCTCATAAAAGCAAAATCTTTGAAATTCTGTATCTTGCAAGCCCAAATCCTTCTGGAGTGGAAAGTAGTAAAAAAAGTATAATGTACTACCTTTAAGTTGTGAACATGAGCACAGATAATAGCTCTGAAGGTCACACAGCTAGCAGATGGCTCCCCAAGCGTGGCTCTTGCCTTTTACCCTGTTACTACAGCTCCTCATATAGCACCTGGAGCAGCAGTTCTGGCAACTGAAAAAGAAAGGATAGTGTAAGGGTGGATGGTAAAATAAAATCATCTTTTTAGTTCCTGTTTAATAGGCTTAATAAGGATTTTTAATATATCCTGGCAAAATTGTTTTTATAGTTTATGTTATAAATCTGTTACTCTGCAATTCCTAAGGAGTAAATTTGGTGCCGTTAGTGTGGGTATTTGCAAAATATCCCTCAAGGATTCCTGTGCTTTATGCATTAGCTATTATCTCCATTACTTTACTTAAACATTTAAAAACTCCCTTCCTTAGGCATACATCACTTTTCTTAAACATAATTGTGCACATATTGCTTTATTTGGCTGGAACAATTATGTGTATGATGAAAATCAGATTTTCTTCTATAAAGCTGTTGGTAATTTTTACAATAACTTTATTTCTACTACTGTATTAGTCATAATGATGTTGCTTTTGAGGGCTTACATAGAAGAAAACTGATTCTTTTTGGAATATAGTAATGCTTAAGTAATGTGAAAGAAGTGATATATAGCTAGGGAAACAGTGATTTGTTCACATGGAAGCATTTTTGAAGGAATTCAAAGATTTGGGACCAGAGTTACCAAGTTAACTTGGTGCCTATTCATTTTGTCCTTTTTATTATTTATTTTTTAGGTCAAAAACGCAGAAGAAACTACAATAAAAGCTGGAATTATAAAGTCTTAGAGTAGAAAGGATTTAAAGATCTAGTCCAATCTTTTCGTTTTATAGATAATGCTAAATAAGGAAGGAAAACCATGTAAAATTCCAGGTTGTAGAAATTTTACTCATAATCTGGAAGGGTTTTTAAAAAAATTTCTATTTTTTTTATTTTTTTTATTTTTTTTCCACTTCAGATCCACTGAAATCATAAAAAAATTTTCTATTTGTGTATCTTCATGGGGTACAAGTGCAATTTCACTACACTGATATATTACATTGTGAATTTTCAGGGCCTTGAGAACATCCATCACTGGAGCAATGCATGTTGTACCTGCCAAGCAACCTCCCATCGTCTACCCCCTTCCCCTGCCCCCACCTCTCTGAAAGAAATTGATAGCTAGAAAAAGAATGCTGCACACTATAAGCTACATAATTTTATTAACCACTCTTCACTGAATTTATTTTAGTTAAATATTAGAAGCATCAAGCATTTTGCTGGAAAGTAAAATGACATTCAGGGAAACATTTTTCCCCCTTTTGCTATTAGTAGTAGTTTATTAATTCTGGCTCTGATTTTCATTGTCTTTATATACAAGGGCTGTCTGGAGAGTATCCAGCCATTGTTAATATAACAAGAGCAGTTACATGGCCGGATACTTTCTGGACAGCCCTCGTATAGTCATCAAAAAGGTAAAGAAGATATTGCATAAAATAGTGATGAAAACGGTCTGGTATATAGTTTATAGCTTTGTATTAAGTAACTTCTGGGATAGAACACTAAACTACCTGTCAGGAAGCCTTGGTTTTAGTTCCTGTGTACCTTAAGGGAGTTTTTGTCTTCTTTTTTTTTTTTTTTTTTTGAGACAGAGTCTCGCTCTGTTGCCCGGGCTAGAGTGCCATGGCGTCAGCCTAGCTCACAGCAACCTCAAACTCCTGGGCTCAAGCAATCCTCCCGCCTCAGCCTCCCAAGTAGCTGGGACTATAGGCATGTCTCACCATGCCTGGCTTATTTTTTTCCATATATATATTTTTAGCTGTCCAGATAATTTCTTTCTATTTTTAGTAGAGACGGGGTCTCGCTCATTGCTCAGGCTGGTCTCGAACTCCTGACCTCGAGTGATCCTCCCACCTCGGCCTCCCAGAGTGCTAGGATTACAGGCGTGAGCCACCGCGCCCAGCCTTGTCTTCTCTTTTTTATAAAGTATCCCTACTTTCAAAGATAAACATTTCTGGACATAAAAAGAAGAAAGTGTTCTGTAGGGTGGTCCTGAGTTTCTGAATATGTATAGAATGATTTATGTGCAAACATTGTCTTGTGTAAAGGAAATAGTTATAATTGCCTAGTTTTCATCAGTCTGAAAGGTGCCTCAAGGAAGCATTGGGCTCATCATGCCTAAATCAGGAGCAGCAGCAGTCTCCTCAGCAGCCGCTGTTAGAACATTAGTCTGTGCAAGGCTTGTATCACAGCCTTGGAGTAGAGACCTGTAAGGCTTTGGAGAACAGTCTCTGTCACTGGCCACTGTTAGCTGTCGTAATAATTATAAAAAGATAAGAAAACAAGATCATATAGAAAAGTCATACTTTGAACTTTAAACAAAATATGTTTGTTTTATTTTAACAGTTATAAATAGGGCAATGGGGCAGAGGACATAAGAAGTTCTGGAATACGTTTTATATCATTTAACAATTAGACTTGCAAGTGGCTACTCACCAGAATGGGAGGGGAGTGCTGATCAGAGTAGTGGAGCATGGGGAGTTGAGGAGTGGTTGGTTTTAAGGGGTTTATAAAGCTACGTTGACAGTTATAAAGCTGCATTGACATTTTGGGTAGCAAAAATAGATTTGGGACGCAAATGCCTTTTCTACGCAAGTATTCATAAATTTATATGAGAAGAAATGCTAGTGTTAGTAACATGAGGAGTTCTAGCTTTTTCCTTCCTTTTTTGGGGTAATACCTTCATAGCTTAATTTCAAACTTTTTCATGTGCAAAGATGTTCATAAAACTTAACCATAGGCCAAGTTCTCTGAATAGCAAATATCATCCCTGACATTTAGGCTCAATATTACTTAGTGTTTATGTGACATATATATTAGCAATGTGGAAGAAATTTTGTATCTAGTAATGTTTGATGCATATTACTGTAACATTGGTGCTGCATTTTAGAAAGTGCTTCTATTTTGGTGACTTTGGGAACACATAGGTAGAGCATTGTAAAATTTACTTGGTTAGTTTCCATTGCCCTTACATAAGCTTTGTCATTTTGTACAATTTGGTGCCTCTTCCATGACAGTGTGATAATTTCAGGAGTTGAAGGAAAAAGAGATTGCATGGTAATGGCTAAGTTAGACAGAAATAAGTTATCTTTATTTCCCTCTAATGTACTACCTTACATCCACAGTATCTTATATTTCACAACATTCATTGAAAACACATTATTTCAAACATGTTCATTTTTCACAATAATTCATGTTATGTCTTTACAAAAAATTAAAGCTTATTTTTAAGTATTTCAAGATTTAATATGTGCAGAACTCCTATAAAGCATTTTGTCCATGGTATAATAGGTTTCAGTTTGAGTAGTAATAGATATGTTTTAAGTTTAAATACAGTTAAAATTGGTCAGTATGTGTGCTTTGAAAGAAGAAATTCTTTATAATGGAGAAAATCAAAGATTAGACAGGAAAAGAAGATAATGTGGCCATGATTTGATAGCACACTCTTATGCTTTCATCTCTCTTTCCCTTTTATCTTCCGAGAAGATCCCTAAAATTCTAGTTATGCTGCTTTACTTTATTATGTTCAGTGCCTTAACTTCAAAGTGTATGTAATGTCAGTGAATAGTATCTACAGCCCAAACATTTGCTCATTGACTGTTGAAAGTGGTCTGTTGTGATGTGTGATTGAAAAAAGGTTTCAAATGTAGAAGCATGGAAGTTTCTTTAACTATTTGAAGTAAATTAGTAAAAAGTTTGTTGAAATTTATTTGTTTTGGATTCTCTTAACTCAGTTTTTTCCAATGAAATTTTTGCTTTCAACTAGTACTAACTGCTTCTGGGCATTCAGATTTTTATATTTATGTATGTCCTCAAGATACATTATTCTCTTTTTGAGAAAAATGTTAGTTGTCTTAGCTAGCTTCTGGGATTCATGAAAGGAAATATAATGTGTTGTTAGTAGCTATTATTGGCACGCTGGTATTAGATATTAAGGATCTGAACAGATTCCCACTTCAGCCACAATGCTTTTCTTAAACATGACTCATCTCTACATAAATATCCTATATGAAAGAAAATTTAGAGCCCTCCATTTTAAAAAGCTTTCTTGCTTTGCATAAAACTTAAAAAATATTTAATTTTGAAGTTATATTGATAATTAAAACATAGATTCAGTCTTGTCTTAAAAGTGTATTACAATTTATTTCTTGCCATTTTTGTGTAAAATTTACAGAAAGAGTGTTACATCGTGCGCTCCAAAGGTAATGTCTCATTACTCTAAGGCTCTCTCTTTTTCTTTCTTTGCCTTTATCTCTTTAATCCTATTGTTATGTGCATTGAAATATTTTAAGAAAAAAAAAAAACCTTTCTGCTTGATCTGTATAGCAACAATACATGTAAAACAAGTGTGTTTTATTGTTCATGGTTAATCCTGGGAAGTATAGTTTAATTTCAGTGGCTTGTTTCCACCAAGTTCCTACATATCTTCTGGTGGGGGAGTGGGGTTATAGTTTATATATTGGTTTTAGATCTCATTTCAGTGTGGAACTAGTCATTTCTGCATAAGGTCGAAAACTTCTCTGATAATAGTGTAAAACTGTAGATTGTTTTTGGAGTAACAGTGACACTTTAATTTCTAGGATTTAGAAAGTTTAAATGAACCCTTGCACATATATTTTTTAAGTACATGCAGGGTGGGGGAAACTGGAAAATCAGTGTCTCTAAGCAATAAGAGTAAATGGAAATATATAAATATTAACAGGTCTTATCATTTGAAATGTTCTTCATGGTTGTTTCTCCTTTAGGTATGTTTTCATGAGCATATATAAACTTAAACTTACCGAGCGTATGTCATCACTACACAGTTGTTTAAATAGTTTTTTAAAAGATCAATATAACTTTTTGAAAATTGAAAGTTTTGAAAGATCAATATAATTAAGAATTAATGGGATGAGACCTCTGCCCATCTTAGTAGAATTGACTAGACTGGACTGAACATATTGTTTCTCCCCTTACCTTTTTTGTAACCCCATTTGGCTAATGTCCTCTGTTTATCCATGTCTAGTATTAGCCCAGCGCCAGTAAGCCTGCTTTACATTGGGATTTCTACTCCTGGAATGTAGGCTGAGAACCCCAGTGGGCTTCTTTTTGTTAAATACTTCCAGTATTCTTAACATATAGTCAAACCCAGTTAAAGTACAAATTTATATTTCTGCATCCTGGTTGCAGATGCAAGTAATGGGCTTAAATTATTTACATCAGTTTAGGTACCATGGGCAGGCTGAGAGTTGTCCTCGAAACAAAGAGTTGTTCCTGTCATCATTTATTTCCTTCACTACTGCAATAAAGGACCACGTTTGTTTATTCTTCAGTTTTCATTTGAATTAAAAACAAAACTTGAATGTCATAAAGATAGCTATTCCATCCTCAAAGTGAGTGTCAGGCAGTATGTTGCTGTATATCATTACACTTAGCTTGAATGTTTTATCTCACCATTTGCTCCAAAGGTTTGCCATAAGGTGGTCTTTACAGCATTCCTATTAGCCAAGATGGCAAATTAAATTGGCCTCTGTATGTTTTAAAAAAATCTGTAGCTTTTCCATACCACAAGATCTGAGAGTTGTGAGAGAGGAAGAGGAATGTATATAATCATTAACCATTGTTTTCACTTCTGCATATTTGAGACTGATCTCTTCCGTTATAGAAAAATTTTACCTTTTTAAAAGCATTCTTTACATCTTTCATAAAATGTACTCACTGTCTAGCTCCTGTACTGATTTCTTTAGTGTGCTTTGGTAAAGTTTCATAATTATGGGAAGCACATTTCTATCTTAAAGTTACTGTCCAAGGTGGTTTTTGGTTGCTATGTAATGGTTTAAGCATTAGTGGCTCACAAATTTGCTAGATTTTCATTTTCTTTTCTTTATTTCTTTTTGCTACCTTTTTTTATTTTTATGACTATGTTGGCTTGAATTATCACTTCTCAGTCTTCTAAGGAATATTTGAGACTCATGATTTTAAAACTTAGTATTTCCTTTAAAATTCTGGAACTTCTTAAGTTGACATTTTAATTTTTTAAATTAAATTCTGTAGTGCTCTTACAGAACTGAATATTCTTAATGTAAGTATAAGCATTACAATTCCTTGTACAATAAAGATTTTTAGCATTGTTGTGATGGCTAAATTTGTGTTTTTTTTAACTTACATGTCTCAGAATTGCCTTAAAATGAATATAAAAATTTATATGGGAGATTCTCACACAATTCACAGCTTTAACATGGCCTGTTATCCAGCGACCTTTTCTGTCTCTCAAATATCGTTTCTCATTCTTATAAACCAAGATGCTTGTGTATAATTCAGAGTCTAATTATCTGCTTTTGAATTTTTTCTACGTAGTGTAAAGATCTGTGAAAATGCTATGGGAAAACCAGCTTGGGTTAAAAATACCTTAACCATATGTACCCCATAGGCTTCCCAAGAGCGACTGACAGTTTGTCACTGTAGAAGAAGCTGGTTGGGTGTTTTCTGGGCCATGGGAATTTAAAATGTATAATGTTATCCCTTATTACTTTGCTGTCAGAAGTGTTGGCAGATTGAAGGTTTTCTCCCTATCACATTTTCAGAGTTGCTGTGTCAGAGCTTCACCTTGGGTGAAGAAAGAGGGGCAGGAAGTTCTTGAAAACAGGACTTCTGAGGCCTACCTCTGTCTGCCTGACTAAAAGAGGCAGACTGACTCAGTATGAGAAATAACAAATAGAAAAACTCATTTCATTGTGTGGGGCAATTGTTGATCACAGTTTTTTTTTCCAGAGAGCAAATAATAGCTACTTTTTCTTATTTAATGATGCTGATAAATTTGGGTTTTTTTATGTTTGTTTTTGTGTTTTGTCATTTTGGATTTGAGAGTAACTTTAATTTTAATGTGTATTTATGCTACATATTTATGGTTATATGTCAAATGAAACTTATTTCATATATTATGTATACATACATATACTTTAATAGAGGTGATTTTATAATTCATTATAATCTTGAAATTTTTTTATCAGTAAAATGGCTACTATTGCTGTTTGGGGGTTTTTAAGGTTAGATATATATCATGTTTAACTTTTTCCCCTATTTTTTTTATCTTTACTTCTTTGTTCTCTACATGCTGTGTTTAAACCCCTCTGCTCTCTTCACCTGAACACATCGTTTTTGACATCATCTTTGTGTTGATGTTTATTATACAGTACCACAAAACCTGCTCCGCACCTGGATGGGTAAGAATTACATTCTAATTACCTCGGGCAGGTTTTTGGGTGGCCAGGCATAAAGACAGATTATTGGACCATGGGTGAGCCCTCAAGGGGGCACTCTTGATGTCTAGGTTAATCTCCCATGGCTAAGCTCTTTCTTAAGGATCACAGAGTGTAGTAGTTTTGAGACCCCATGGCTCTTATATCACCGAAGGGGTCTTTAACCGTGGCCATGACTGGGCTTCTCAGCCGTGCAATCTTGAGGACAGTTTCTAAATATCAAGTGCAGTCTGACTGTTATCAGACTCTTTACCCTAAAGTGGTTAAGAAACATTGTTTGTTTGTTTGTTGGTTGGTTGGTTTAAATTCTACTATCCAGACTTAGGAAGGACCCTTTGTTTTAAAGTTAGAAAGCTGAGGCCTAGTTTGAGTAATTGTTGTTTCCTTTTAAGAAGCAGATTTCAAATTCTCATTCCCTTCTAGTTGCTTCATACATCAAACGCTTTGGTTTTATTTTCAGGTCTGTGGACATGTCATTTATTACATTTGTCTTGATTATTGTTCATAGCTTAATTATCAAACCAGTCATTTTTAAAATTTGTGTTGTGACAGGGTGCATGTTGTCTTTGGACTGGTTATTTCTGGTTTTGAAGTAATCGAACAAATTGAAAATCTAAAAACTGATGCTGCAAGCAGACCTTATGCAGATGTGCGAGTTATTGACTGTGGGGTACTTGCCACAAAATCGACAAAAGATGGTAAGAGCTTTTCTGAGGTGGAGGAAGCTAGGACACAGGTAAAGCATTGTTGAAGACTATAACTTAAAGATAACCTCCTGGATTTCAGTAGTGGAAAAAATTCATTCTATTAATAGGTATTGCAATAACTCTTGATGCCTCTATACCACACCCTTCACATCTAATCCATCAGCAAATCTTAATTTTGTCAAATGTCACCTTTTCTTATTACTTTTCCTTGCTACAAGCCTGACCCAAACCACTGGTATCTTGTGTCTGGATTATTGCAATAGCTTCATAACTGTTTACCTTGTCTCTGTCCTAAAATCTTTTTTCAGCAACAGTAGCCTCCTAACTGGTCTTATTGTTTATATCCTTGGCCCACTGTGGTATGTCCTGACCAGCAACCAGAGTGATCCCTTCAAACCACACTTCACATCCATGTCACTCCTGCTCAGAACTCTCCAAGGGCTCCCTTCTCAAAGTCTTGACAGTTGTCTGTAAAGTCCTAGAAGTTTGGCTTTCTGCTGTCTCTCTGACCACTTTCCCCTCATTCATTGCCTTCTAGTCACATTGACCTTTATTTAGACATGCCAATCACTCAGGGACTTTGTGCTGGCTGTTCTCTCTGTCTGGAACACTCTTCATTAAGATGTCTGCACGGCCCCCTCCCCTGCTTCTTCAGGTCCCTGCTCAAATGTTATAAACTACTCCCCACACTCCCTATTTATTCCCTTTACTCTGCTTTTTTTGAATTCTTAGTATTTATTGTTTGTCATATTATGCAGTTATTTATTTTCTTGATACCTAACCTGACTAGCTTGTAGGCTTGATGAGGACAAAGGGTTTGTCACCTTAAAGTCTTGCCAGTAATCGTATTATCAATTGAAAAAAAGTTTTTTTAGATTTCATTTTTAGTTTGCTATATATAAAGCATGTTTTATGATACTCCATAATTACTTTTTTTTACTCTGAAAGGTAGGCATGGAAGTCTAGTACTAACATTTTTGTAAATATTTCTTAAAAGTTTTCGAGAAGAAAAGGAAGAAACCAACTCATTCAGAAGACTCGGATTCCTCTTCCAATTCCTCTTCCTCTTCAGAATCATCTTCAGAAAGTGAAATTGAACATGAGAGAAGCAAAAGAAGGAAACACAAAAGGAGGCCAAAAGTTAAACGTTCTAAAAAGAGACGAAAGGAAGCAAGCAGTTCAGAAGAGCCAAGGAATAAACATGTAATGAGCCCAAAAGGGTGAGTGTAAAACACCAACGTAGTCTTAACTAAAAAATCAAATACCCAGCCTGGTCAACAAAGCGAGATTCCCGTCTCTACAAAAAATTTAAAAATTAGCTGGGTGTGGTGTTGCACACCTGTAGTCCCAGCTACTCAGGAGGCTGAGGCAGGAGGATCGCTTGAGCCCAGGAGTTAGTTCGAGGCTGCAGTGAGCCATGATTGTGCCACTGCACAATAGCCGAGGCAACAGAGTGAGACACTGTCTCTTTAAAAAAAAAAAAAAAAAAAAAAAAGCAAATAAACACCCTGAAATGGAAAAAGTATGTGTAATTCCATAAATTCAGTTTTATTACCTATTGTTGAAAAGGAATAACATTTTTGAACTTTATTTAAATTGGCAAATCTAGGAATAGGTAGCATAAGCATTTCATATGAAAGATTTGTTTGTTTTCAGGTAAAAATAATCCTGAAAACAGGATTTTTTTTCTCTTAAAAGAAAAAAATTTGACAGTTTTCATTTCAAAATTTTAATACTCTGGGTTTTTCACTGGGTTGATGTTTTATATATTCTCTGTGAAAATTATATAACCCTTTTGAGTGAGACTTGTAAGCTATCAGTAGTTATGCTGTTTTAATATGTTAATTTTATGTGCTTTTATTATTATGAAATGCAAGCATTACACACCTGAATTGGTGTCTTTGTTCTTTTTAAGTCACTCTGAGAGGAGTGATACCAATGAAAAAAGGTCGGCCGATTCAAATGCTAAAAGGGAAAAACCTGTGGTGCGCCCAGAAGAAATTCCTCCAGTGCCAGAGAACCGATTTTTACTGAGAAGAGATATGCCTGTTGTCTCTGTGGAACCTGAACCGTAAGTAGGGTGACTAAGCTATATGTTTTCATTTCTCTGACAGACAGTTCCATCAGCTCATTGCAGTTCCACACTGATTTATTGAATAGGACCCATGTTCAAAACACTTTGAAAGATACTGTGGGAGTATTAGATTAATGAATGATATATATGTAAGATATGGGAGATACCAGATTAATGAGTGATACGTACCCTACCTTTCAGAATTCACATTATTACTAGTAGGGAAAGGAGGTTGGGCAAGTTGGTCAGGGGAAAAGTTCTTTTTTTCTTTTTTTCTTTTTTTTTTTTTTGCTAGGGGAAAAGTTCTTATTGGGGAGGTCTGGAAAGATTTCATTACTGATCTTCTTGCCTTTGCTTTTCATTAGAGGGATGAGGTTTTGGTTATCAGTACAGAGGGTTAGTTGAATTCTTTGGGTCCAGTCAAGTGATGAAACATGTTCCAGTTTGAATAGTGCATAATTAATTGCATGGTGATTGGAGATGTAGTTTAGTATCATAAATATGTTAGTGTTGTTAACTTGGTCAGAGATGACTTCTCTGTATTGCAAAAGCTAATGTGTGGCTGTAGATTTGGTCTCAAAAAATAGTATTTAATATATTTTGTGTATTAGACTCAAGTTCATAATTATTAAAAGAAAGTGTTGCAAGAACAGAAATACCAAAATGGCTGGTGTGATAGAGAAATTCCTTATGGAGAGTTATCTTGAAAGCTGAGAAGTTGTGTCCCTGTTTGCAGTCAGGTCTCTACATAAGGTGATCATTTAGTTCATTAAATATTTTTATACCTGATGTTGTCTTATTTTAAAAAGCTAGTACAAAATGGTATGTAAATTTTAATTAATAGCTTAACATGATAATGTTTTTATTAAAAATTGTAGCTTGTGAATAAATTTTGGTAGAATGTTTCTTATAATACAAAACACTAAGTTCATAAATCCATTTGGCTTTCAGAAGGTAGGAAAGAGGAAAGATCAATTTCAGTATTACGTGCTAGGAGTCAGTAAACTATGGCTCATGGACCAAATTTGGCCCACTACCTGTTTTTATATGGTCCATGAGCTAAACATGGTTTTATATGTTTAAATGTTTGGGGGGAAAAAATAAAAAAATAGTAATATTTCATGACTTGAAAATTATTTGAAATTTATATTTCATTATCTATAAATGATGTTTTATTGAAACACAACCATACCCATTTGTTCACATATTTTCTTGGACTGTTTTTGTGCTACAATAGCAGAACTGAGTAATTGTTACAGAGTTTGTATGTGGTGCTCTCATCCCTTTACAGTGCTACAAAGGACACTAAATTAGTGATATAGCTATAGCTTGCCAGTATTTCATGTGCTACACATATCAGACATCTGTATGGAAAGATGTTTTTAAAGATGAATGATGAAATACATAAAATTTCATTACAGATCAGCATTACCAGATGAACAGCATTAACATTATCTGTTTTAATAAGGAACACTAACTTTGAACCCTAATTAAGCATTAGTACACCTGTGTTACAAAAAAAGATGATTATTATTATATTTAAAATTTTGTCAACAGAACATTTGTGGAAATTTGTTTTCTTTTTGAAATTAGACACAAAAAGACATTATATGTTTCCATTTATATGAGTTTCCTAGAATAGGCAAACTCATAGATACAGAAAGTATTATAGAATAGAAGTTATCAGGGGCTGGGGAGAGTGAGGAATGGGGAATTAGTGTTTAATGAGTACAGAGTTTCTGTTTGGGGTGATGAAAAAGTTTTGGAAAGACAGTGGTGATTGTTGCACAGCATTATAAATGTAATTAATACCACTGAACTGTACATTTAGAATGCTAAAAGTGGCAAATTCTGTATTTTATATGAAACACCACAATTAAAAATGTATTTTAAAAATGCTTATTAATATAATGCCTGACACATAGTAATTGCCCAATACAAGCTAGCCATTATCTTAATAATAATAGACACAAGATAAACTGAGTGTAAAAAGACTTCTCATGCAAGAACTGTAGGTGTCACAAAAACTATACCTTTAGAATTACCCATGTGATAAAGGAGCAGATTCAAAGCATTGAAGGAAAGGCAGCTTACGTAGAGTGGGAGAGACAAAGTATAAAAAATGACCAAAGCCGAATTAAGCATCAGAGTCAGGAAATACTTCAATATTCCCTTAGAACACCACTGTTTGGACAAGAAACCTACAAAAAAAAAAAGGATTTTGTTTAAAGGTAGTATTGTGCTTTAAAAGATAGATACTAGTATGATGTTTCTAAGCAATTGGGTTTACTTTTTTTTTAAGTTTTGTCATAAATAAGAGTTTCCTTAGAAAATTAGATTATGTATAATACCTCATTCTACAAAAGTATTGGATAATTGAAGTATTTTGGTATTATAAGGGTATAAATTTTGCATTTGTGCCCTTAACATAACTAAGAAAAATGCCTAGCATTTGCTTATTTTTAATTTTCATCACAATCTTCTTTTCTAGGAAGATTCCTGATGTTGCACCCATCGTAAGTGATCAGAAACCATCTGTATCAAAGTCTGGACGGAAGATTAAAGGCAGGGGCACAATTGTATGTGTGTTAAGACTTTTTTCAAATTACTTACCTAAAGAGTGAAAATTTTTTACCTATATGCAAAATCCTAGCTATAATTTTAGGTATAATACAAAATCTGTTCAAGAAACTAGTTGTATTTTCCATAGTTACGGGAAGGTACTGCTGTTAGATCACAGCTTACTGCTGTGTTTGAATGGCTTTAATTAAGTATGAAGTGAACACATGAAACAATTAGTGAGGATGCTAAGAAATCTTAGTATGTTGAATAATCTAGGCTAATGAATGTAACCATTAGGACTTTGAAGAGGAAAATTTCATATTGGATTACAGGTGAATCTCAGCCTTTCCTATCCCCTTTAATGCCTTATGTCTGAAATAACTTCCTACCATTCTTTTGGTACTTGAATAGTTGCCTTTGATGGAATCTGAGATTGGGCTTTACCTAACTCTGTCCTATAGCAGACTGTCATCGATAGGCATTTTTAAAATAGTTATTCCCTTCTTTGTTTTTAAAGCGCTATCATACACCTCCAAGATCAAGATCCTGTTCTGAGTCAGATGATGATGACAGCAGTGAAACTCCTCCTCACTGGAAAGAGGAAATGCAGAGATTAAGAGCATACAGACCACCAAGTGGAGAAAAATGGAGTAAAGGAGATAAGTAAGGGCTTTGAATATAAGCACAATCCTGTGTCGGCTATATTTTGAATGTTAAAAGGATAGAAACTTTATTCTGGACTTTTCATTAAAGATTCATAATCAGAATTAAACCGTGACCAAAGGGAATACATTTGGGAATACTTGGTGAAAGTCATGCTGTTAACTAGATGGGATAAATGGCTTTGGAGGGGCTTTTAAGTCAAAATTCTGCTTTCCTTAACAAAAGCTATAAGATCTCTTTTTCAATTTTAGAAATAATTAGGACTTAAAAATTATATAGCAGAATCTTTCCAAGCCAGGTCTCTTAGTCACTGATGAATTAATTGGTAGATAGGAAAACTTGTACTTAGCGCGTGCATTAACTTCTGACCTCAAGGACTGTTGCTTCTTTAGAAGTGTACTCATCTCTTACCCTCAGTGACACCCCACAATGGAGATCAATTGTAGGAATGGGCTGGCCCCACAATAGCTAGTGAAAAATATAACAGTGGGACCTTGTGTAATTCTTTATGGTAGAATTATCTTTATTTCTGCAGGCATCCTGCAGAGGGGTTTGAAATTAGGAGAAGGAGGAAAAAGCGTGCATCTACTGTTTGGAGGTGGCTTAGACATAGTTGTACTGAGAACGTTCAGTTTTGAGCCCTGAAATTACCACTGAGATTGAAAAACCTGCATCTATTTTCATGTACTTTTTATTCAATTTCTGTTTTAAGTCGTTTAACTACAAAAAGTCTTTATTACCTCCATGAGGCAGAGAGAAAAGAACAGTCATGCTAGCTGCTTAAGAAAAAGAGGTTTCTCTTTAAAAAATTTGGGCAGCTATCTTGTATCTGCAGAGAATCAACAAAATTGTTTGGAAACTTGGTTTGACTCTCCTTCAAAAATTTCTCCTGAAGGCAGAAGGCTGTGGGCAGATTACAGCCAAGAACTCTTATGCTTTGAGTTCAGCAGTACTCTTGTGATTAGTTGGTTTGGTTTTTAAAAACATTGTCCTATCAAATTTGAAATCCTTTGCTTACCTTAAAAAAAAATCCTTTTGCAAGTGACTCTTATCAGTAGTTGTTAGTATGTGTCTCTAATAAAGTCAAGACCAGCTCTGTAACTCTTTGATTCATGCTTCCTGCATGTGCTTCAAGTGTGGATGGAGTCAAGAACTTTATTATTAACAAAGCTTTGTCAGTGCTCTTGCATTCAAACAAATATGTTTTAAGGCATAGAAAACATGCTTATAAATAACTGCATGCATATTATGTCCTTTTCTATAGGTTAAGTGACCCCTGTTCAAGCCGATGGGATGAAAGAAGCTTGTCCCAGAGATCCAGATCATGGTCCTATAATGGATATTATTCAGACCTTAGTACAGCAAGACACTCTGATAGTCACCACAAGAAACGCAGAAAAGAAAAAAAGGTTAAGCATAAAAAGAAAGGTAAAAAGCAGAAACATTGCAGACGACACAAACAGACTAAGAAGAGAAGGGTTGTTATACCCTCTGACATAGAATCCTCAAAATCTTCCACTCGACGAATGAAATCCTCTTGTGATAGAGAAAGGAGATCTCCTTCATCCTCATTATCATCTCATCACTCATCAAAGAGGGACTGGTCTAAATCTGATAAAGATGTTCACAGCTCTTCAACCCATTCCAGCAGATACTCATACAGATCGAAATCTCACTCACGGTCTTATTCTAGAGGAAGCTCTAGATCAAGGACTGCATCAAAATCCTCATCACGTTCTCGAAGTAGATCAAAGTCCAGATCTAGTTCCAAGTCCGAGCACCAAAGGACAGCATCAAAATCACCAAGAAGAATAGCTTCTCAGTTAAGTGAAAGTAAACCAATTAAAACAGAACCTTTAAGAGCAACAGTGCCACAAAATGAAAATGTAGTAGTACAACCAGTGGTAGCGGAAAATATTCCTGTAATACCATTAAGCGACAGTCCCCCACCTTCAAGATGGAAGCCTGGACAGAAACCCTGGAAGCCCTCTTATGAGCGAATTCAGGAAATGAAAGCTAAAACAACCCATTTGCTACCCATCCAAAGCAGTTACAGTCTAGCAAATGTTAAAGAGACTGATAGTACATCATCCTACCACAAAAGAGGAAAAAATTCAGAAAGCGATCGGAGTGCTTATTCAAGATACAGTGATAGAAGTTCAGAAAGTTCAGCAAGGTCAAGGAGCAGGTCTTCTAGGAGTAGGTCTTATTCCAGATCATACACAAGGTCACGTAGTCTAGCTAGTTCACATTCAAGGTCTAGGTCTCCATCATCTAGATCTCATTCACGAAATAAATACAGTGATCATTCACAGTGTAGTAGATCATCTTCATACACTTCTGTTAGCAGTGATGATGGAAGACGAGCCAAGAGGAAACTTAGATCCAGTGGGAAAAGAAATAGCACTTCAAATAAAAGGCACAGCAGCAGCTCTGAAAAGACACTTCGCAATAAATACGTCAAAGGCAGAGACAGGTCTTCCCATCAGAGAAAGTATAGTGAAAGCAGGTCATCTTTAGATTATTCTTCAGACAGTGAACAGTCCAGTGTTCAGATTACACAGTCAGCCCAGGAAAAAGAGAAGCAGGGCCAAATGGAAATAACAACTAATAAACAAGAAAAAAACAGAGATGAAGAGAAATCCAAGCCTGAACGGGAATGCCCTCATTCAAAAAAAAGAACTTTGAAAGAGAATCTTTCTGATCACTTTAGAAATGGCAGTAAGCCCAAAAGGAAGAATTATGCTGGGAGTAAATGGGATTCTGAGTCAAATTCAGAACGAGATGTACCTAAAAACAGTAAAAATGATTCTCGGCCATCTTCAGATAAGGAGGAAGGTGAGGCCACATCAGATTCTGAATCAGAGGTCAGTGAAATTCACATCAAAGCCAAACCTACAACAAAATCGTCAGCAAATACTTCACTGCCTGATGATAGTGGCACTTGGAAATCAAGCAAACAGCGGTCATCAACTTCTGATTCTGAGGAGTCCTATTCCAATTCAGAGAACAATAGAGGAAAGCCACAGAAGCACAAACATGGGTCCAAGGAAAATCTTAAAAGGGAACACACCAAAAAAGTGAAAGAGAAATTGAAAGGGAAAAAAGACAAAAAACACAAGGCTCCAAAACGAAAACAAGCATTTCACTGGCAGCCTCCACTAGAATTTGGTGAAGAGGAAGAGGAGGAGCTTGATGAAAAGCAAGTTACTCAGGAGTCAAAAGAGAAAAAAGTTTCTGAAAACAGTGAGACCATAAAAGATAATATTCCAAAAACCGAGAAATCCTGTGAAGAGGGCAACCTTTCAGGTAAACATAATACAGTGACTGTTTCATCAGATCTTGATCAGCTTACTAAAGATGAAAGTAAACTCAGCATTTCTCCCACAGCTTTAAATACTCAGGAAAATGTAGCGAATTCTCCTCAAAACATTCAGCATATCGAAGAAAGTGTCCCCAGTGGAGTGCAGGATGTACTTCAAACAGATGACAACATGGAAATTTGCACTCCTGATAGGAGTTCCCCAGCAAAGGTAGAGGGGGCTTCTCCTCTAGGAAATTCACAGCCTGACACCCAGGATAGAAGTGTTGCTCTGAAGCAGGATGTGCAAACGGAAAATCCTGAAACAGAGGTAGTAAAACAGGAAAGCAGCATGTCTGAAAGCAAAGCACTGGGTGAAGTAGAAAAACAGGAGAGTAGCTCTGCCAGCTTTGCCAGTGCCGGAGAAAGTACTGAGAAGAAGGAGGTGGCTGAGAAGAGCCAGGTCAACCTCATGGATAAGAAATGGAAGCCCCTCCAAGGTGTGGGGAACCTAGCAGCACTTACTGCTATCACCTCCAGTGCTGCGGAAGTGAAGGCATTGACCACTGTGCCTGAAATGAAACCACAAGGCTTGAGAATAGAAATTAAAAGCAAGAATAAAGTTCGGCCTGGGTCTCTCTTTGATGAAGTAAGAAAGACAGCACGCTTAAACCGGAGACCAAGAAATCAGGAGAGTTCAAGTGATGAGCAGACGCCTAGTCGGGATGGTGATAGCCAGTCCAGGAGTCCAAGTAGATCTCGAAGTCAGTCTGAAACCAAGTCAAGACACAGAACAAGGTCTGTCTCCTATAGTCACTCAAGAAGTCGATCAAGAAGTTCCACGTCTTCTTATCGGTGAGCAATACTTTCTTTCCTTTTTTTCTCCCAAAGAGTCTTTTATTGTTTAGTTTGGAAGAACATCAAAATTAGGGAAAGGATCAGTGTTTCCAAATACCTGGAAGGGAATAAGAGGTCTTGTTCCGTGTGACCTGGAGAACAGATTGAGGTCGTAGGGAGTGGGAATATCCAGAGAAGAAATTGGGCTCAGTGTAAAAAACTGTTGCCATCAATTAAAGCTCTCTAGCAGCAGAAACGAGTTGCCATGATGGGTGACGAGTTCTCCGTCTTTAAAGGTGTGAGTGAGTCTGCTCCCTTGCTAAGTCTGTGATGCCTTAGAAGGGAATCCTGAATTTTAGAATATATAAGATTTTTTTTTTTTTTTTTTTTTTGAGACAGAGTCTCACTCTGTTGCCCAGGCTAGAGTCCCGTGGCGTCCTCCTAGCTCACAGCAACCTCAAACTCCTGGGCTCAAGCAATCCTACTGCCTCAGCCTCCCGAGTAGCTGGGACTACAGACATGCGCCACCATGCCCGGCTAATTTTTTCTATATATTTTTAGTTGGCCAGATAATTTCTTTCTATTTTTAGTAGAGACAGAGTCTCGCTCTTGCTCAGGCTGGTCTCGAACTCCTGAGCTCAAACGATCCGCCCGCCTCGGCCTCCCAAGTGCTAGGATTACAGGCGTGAGCCACCACGCCAGCCTAGAATATATAAGATTTACAGATTAATTAATCTAACCTTCCATTTTACGCATGTGGAAGGTGAGGGGCAGAGAGGCAAAGTTACCTGCCCAAGTTGCTCTTTATTTAGGTCGAGTGGGGGGAAGGGTAAAAGGATCATCTGTAGATTAGATTTGTTATTGTTCAACTTGCATCTAACTTTTGTCATCAGCATAGAATAGATATTACAGAGAATGAGAATTAAAAACTAAAAAAGTTGGTGATAGTGGTATGAAGTTAATTAAATAGTTGTGTTGCATTTTTTTCCTTATAAATATTTTATGGTTTTACCTGTCTTTTAATTGCTCATATCCCTTATTATACTGTGCTTGACTTTCATCATTTGAACTTAAAATATCTTAAGAATCTTTGCCTATTTTTTCCTTTCTAATTATTCATCAGTCTTTTTCTTCCCTTGCTCACCTAGACTTCTTAAAAAAGAAAGCATCACTTACCATGTGTGATAACTGTCTCCCATTTACTCTTCCGTTGCATGCTTGCTGTCTTTTGTGCCCTCCCTCCTCCATCTCACTAAACTAAGACTTTCAGGTACTTGTGGATGGCCAGTGCCAGGGCATGTTTTGAGCCGTTCTGGAAGTCCTGTGCTCCTCCCTCCCAGACCATTCCATCCTTGTGTTGTAGCCTCCTCTTCATCCTCCTCCTGGCCTTTTCTCTGAGTTCTTATTGCTAGATGCAGTTGCCTGTTGAGCTACTCCAGCTTGCTGTCTGCTCACGATCTGCCTTACCATTTACCCTGAGACAGCTCTGAGCTGTTGGTGATGCTGGCCACTCTCCTCATTTACCTTCCTACTACTGCTTTAGAGTGGGTAGTGTTTCATTTTATAAATGAAGACAGTGAGGCATAGAAAGGCTGAGGAATTTGTTCTCAGGCTATGTAGCTAACAGGGTGGATAAGCCTGGGCACTGCCCTGCCTCCCTGGGCCTGATTCCCCTCACTAGGCTGGGAGCTCCTTGAAGCCAGGGACTGTGTTTTCCTCATCTGTCAGTCACCTCACAGCGTCTGGCTTTATAATTTTTGGTTGAATAAATGACTAGAATCTCATTAGAACACAATGTATTCATCTTCTTCCAGATAAACTGGAAGCAGGTTATATCTTCCAAAACATAAGTGCATACTGAATAAAACCTGTCATGGTATTACATAAGTAGCCTATACACAGTATTGTTCTGTTCCTGGTAAAAGGTTTAAAGCAGAGGGAGAAGGGTGGGTGGGGGCAAGTGAATGCAGAGGGGCGGAACTGTACTACTTAAGTTTTTGTTTATTTTACTAAATATTAAATAGATATAAAAATAAATGATTAAATTATAAAAAATATAATGGATACTCAGGTACCTGCCATCTAGCTTAAAAAAATAGAACTTTGACGTACCATGCCACTTTTCTTTCCTCTCTCCTAGAGTTAACCATTATTCTAAACTTTTGTTATAATTTTGTTGTTTTTCTTTGTAGTTTTACCACAAATGTTTTTATAAATAAAATAAAATCCTTTTCTATATATAGATGTTCTACATTGTTGTTTTTCACTCAACATTGTATTCTGCATATATACATGTAGCTGTAGTTCATTCCTTTTCCTACTTTAGAATGTTTCATTGTATGTCTATGCCTTAATTATTTTTAATCCATTTTGCCATTAATTGAGATGTGGATTATTTCCTTTTTTGATGCTACAAATAGAGCTCCTATGAACATATTTGTACCACCCTTTTCTGGTTTTTCTTTATTTTATTCTTTTTGATTTAAAACACAGTTGTTCCTGGATTGCCTCATTAGCTGTCACTTTCATAGCTACTGTGAGGATTTTGTGAGAGAATTTTCCTCTTGTTGTGTTTTCCCCTTCCTGCCCTGCCAGTAATTAATTTTAACACCATGAGGGGAAGTTAATATAATTATTTGTTTTTTCACCTGTTTTAACTGTAGTTCAAGAAGCTACTCTAGAAGTCGGAGCAGAGGATGGTACAGCAGAGGCCGAAGTAGAAGCCGGAGCAGTTCCTACCGCAGTTACAAAAGTCACAGGTAAGCTTGTGATCTCACCCTGCAGTGTGGTCTCCATCATGTCCACTTTTTAAGAGCTGCATAGGCAGAGTGGGCTAGCTGTTGAGAAGAATCTTGTCATGGCTGAATACCAGCCTGGCCTATTTTCTTATCTACTTCTTTCAAAGAGCTATGGAATTCTTTCTGGCTGTTCCTAGGATGGGCTCTTATCAGAGTGAGGCAAGAGAAGCAGTAGAAATATTTAAAAGAGGCCCTCCTCCCTCCCCCTCCCCCACGTCCATTTTCTTAACCTAAGTTCACATCTGTAATCATCTCTTGAGATGGGTTAAAATTGGGATAGGAGGATTGCAGAGAGGGGACCAAAAGGAAGAAGCATGGGGGGTGGGGCAGCAGATTTCTAGTTCTCCTAAGCTGCTTTCCCTCTTTTTCCACTACTACAGCTTTACTTTACTGACAAGTGTCCTGTCTGCGCAGACCTTTCCCCTTCCTCACCTAATTTAGAGCCTTCCCAATGACTTTCTTTATGTGTATCTCAGAGAACTGCATAAAACTTCATCTTTCTTATGAAATCCAATAGTCTCTTCAAAAAATCCAATATACTTTTGATATTAAAACAAAATAAATATAGCTTAGGATTTCACTGTATTTTCACCGTGATGGCAAATAAATGTCTAGATTTCTGGTATGGCCTGTCATGTCCTGATCCATAGGATGATGGTCCTTTGTGTGATTACTATTAGGACATCCAGCAGGAGCAGATCCAGGAGCAGCTCATATGATCCCCACAGTCGGTCCAGGTATGAACAGGGATTGGGTAACTACCTGTGGGGCAGAATTGAAAGGACTTGTTTTATAAACTCTTAGTTCAAAGCATTGTATTTTATTGAATAACTTAAACGCATATATTTGTTTCCTGAAATCATATCCTTTCTAAATGAGGTCTTTTTGACAATTTTTATCCATTAGTCCATTTTATTCCAGTGTCAGAAATGACAATTAATGTCAAATTGTAATGGCAGGTATTTATTGAATATAATTGCCTAATAAGATCCACCAGATTCAATCAAACTAACTTGGTATTAATTTTGTGATATTTTTCAATGCAGAAAAGAAATTAGCATTTTTCTCTTTAATATGGTAAGTCTGATTTGGGACAATTGTTAAATGTTTTCAGTACTTATTATGGAAATGTGTCCTCACACTGTCATGTAGTGCCTGCCCATGTTCTAAACTAGAACACTCTTCTTAAGATTCTAAAAAGAAATGGGAATATATGAGTATTGGGGAAAATTTAATGTGTGTTGTTGCTGTTAAAGCAGGTCCTACACTTACGACAGCTATTATAGCAGGAGTCGGAGTCAAAGTAGAAGCCAGAGGAGTGACAGTTACCACCGAGGTAGAAGTTACAATCGGCGGAGCAGGTGGGTCCCTCTCCTTGAGTGCACTGCACGTTACTTTGGGCATTTGTGAGGTGATGGGCTGCTAGTGGAAGAGAAAGTGTCACCTTCCAAGGATAGAAATTCTTTCTTTTCTTTTTTTCTCTCTTCCCCCCCCCGAGACAGAGTCTCACTCTGTTGCCTGGGCTAGAGTGCCATGGCGTCACCTTAGCTCACAGCAACCTCAGATTCCTGGACTCAAGCAATCCTTCTGCCTCAGCCTCCCAATTAGCTGAGACTACAGGCATGCGCCACCATGCCCGGCTAATTTTTTCTATATATTTTTAGTTGTCCAGCTAATTTCTTTGTATTTTTAGTAGAGGCAGGGTCTCGCTTTTGCTCAGGCTGGTCTCGAACTCCTGAACTCAAACGATCCACCCGCCTCGGCCTCCCAGAGTGCTAGGATTACAGGCGTGAGCCACCGCGCCTGGCCACTTTCTTTTTTTGAATGTCAACAACCCACAAGCAGCTACTAAAAGTGGCCTGTATATTAACTAGGTACTATTTGTTGGTTATTACTCATGTTTGAACCTAAAATGGGTTTTTAAATTTCATGTATACTTGGACAAACCTTTCTTTTAGAAAGAATAAAGAGAGTAGGCCACCCAAACTGGGCCCACTGGCTTAAATAGGACTACTTGCTATAAATAGCCAATTTGACATTTTTTTTAATAAAAAAATATATAAAAAGTCATCATTTGCTTCAGCAGAATTGAGGTTTATATCTTGTTAATTATTTAGTAAGATGTATTTTTTTCATGTAATGCATGTGTTTTATATAACATTTTGGCTACTCCAAAAGTCTTCATGGTGACTTTTGTAATGTCACTTTCTGCTGGCTTCTGGTCTTACCTTCCCCCACCTATTGCAACTACAGTGATCCTTGTAAAATATCAATGTAATCTGGATACTCTCTTAGCTTGAAACTCTTCAAGGACTCCCTATTCCCTTCAGTCAGGTCCAGCCTCCTTAGCATTGCATGCAGGGTCCCTCTGCTTACCAACTCCAGCTCAGATTCTTTCTGGCCTCCCTCCTTTGATGTGCTGGAACCTTTCCTTCTGTCTGGGAACACAAACAGCCTCTCTACCATCTCCCCTTTTGCTTCCTGAAATGGCCAGTTCCCACCTACCCTTCAGGTCTTCACTGCAACCCACTGCCCCCGGGCAGCCCTGCCTGACTGGTAAGCCTGACATACAGTCCCTCCAGGGTGCCTCTGAGACAGCCTTTGCTCCTCTTGGGGCTCTCATTGCCCCTAGCTTATTTGTCTTACCTACTATTCTATACTAGCCTGGAGCCCCAGAGAACTATGCTTGGTCTACTTTTATTGGGGAAGGCCCCCGCATCTAGCAAAATTACTGGCTCTCAGTGAATATTTTTCAAAATCACTGAATGGTAACCATAACCAGATCCTCTTGACTCAGTGTTCCAGTGGTCCTGTTAATGCCCCCCATTTTGTTTCCATATCTTCAATGAAACTATTCATGTACTTTTCTCTCATTACTTCTTTACATGATCTAATCAAATGTTGATGTTCGTGTTGTGTAGCACGGAAAATTATTCTCTGTTGCATGAATGGATTTTAAGTAAATTTCCCAAGATATGATGTTTATTTTATCTTAACCGTGATACTACTATTTGTAAAACATCTTTGAAAAGTCCACACTGTTGCCATAATCAGTCCCACACTTGTTCACCCCCTGTGCTATGCTGCATCAGTCATGTTTTCCAGTAACTCATATCAAAAAAGAAGCTACAAGAAGAATTCAAAGGGTTGATAGTTAAAAGGGTTTTGTATATTTTGTTTTGTTTTGTTTTGTTATACAGGAGTTGTAGATCTTATGGCTCTGACAGTGAAAGTGACCGAAGTTATTCTCATCACCGGAGCCCCAGTGAGAGCAGCAGATATAGTTGAAAACGTCCTTTTTTGATATGAATTATATCTTATTTGTAAATATCTGGTAACTTAAAAATTTAAGAAACTTAATGGCAATCTGTTGTTCTATTTCAATATTAGAGATGACTTTCAAAGATAGATACTTCTTAATAGCTACTCATTCATTTACATGTATGCAGAAGCATTTAGAATACAGACATGTCTCCTAAAAATATTTTATGCCACATTTTACAGTAGGCAACTCTGGAAATGAATTTCATTTTCTTGAATCAAGAAATCGTGAAATTTATCGAAGTATAATTTGCAATATTATTTTAAGACTATTTCTCTCCATTTCGTGTATTCCTTAGAATACAGATTCTTTTTGCCTGTCTTTCCGGTTTTAGCATATATGCTGCCAAGCATAGAACTGTGAAGGAGAACTGTTAAAGGCGGCCAAATATTTATATACCGATTACAGAGAGTCTTGTACATATGTGCTCTTTGAAAAACAAACCACCCAGAACTGATACTGTTGGTAGCCAGGAGTATAAGGCAGTGGCTCTGGAGTTCTTTATTCATTCCTTCCTTGCTGTTTCAGAGGATCAGGAAAAGTGGATCATACAGCCCACAGAGTCTATATTACTGCAGGCTGTGGGCAAGGTTAAGAAGAAAAATCAGCCTTAATTATAAATACTTTCACTGTCTACAAGAACTTAATATTTTATGTTCTTTTTAATAAATAGTATCAGAAGTTTAAATTGTAAAAAACAATTCTATTCCAGTTCATGCTTTGGTGCTTGGTACTTCTTGGTACCTCTTTAAGCATTGTTCTTATACACCATACATTAGAATACCAGAAATGAAAGAATTTTTTTTAAATCACTAATACCAAAAGTGGTTTCTTTTGAGCTGTCTTCACTTTGAATATTTAGGGGGCTCCTCTCAAGAAAACATATGGGTTGGGGGGGTCCCCTGCAGCAGGCAGGATTGGCAACAGGAGGCGTATGGCCACCCATACCTGCCGTATTTGTGTGCCTCTGGAAGAGTGAATTGAAGAATGGACTTAAAAAGTAACACCAAAATCTAACTGCCACCTTCCTGGAGATGTCTTGCAGGGCTTTACTTTTAAGTCTCTCGAGTAAGGGATAGACTACAACAGCAGCTGAAGGATTCTAGCCAGCATGTTTTCCTGTTTCTGCTGTGACCCACACTGATTGAATGAAGCCTTGCATGACCTGAGTAAACCTAGGATAAGAGACAGGGGACAAGGGGTTGAGGGTACTGCATAAATTACACATTTTCATGGCTTTGGGTGGTTCCTCCAAAAATAGTTTGACCTGTAAAAACTAGTTTGATGTTTTAATCTTTACTTTGAGTTTTTGCCCCAAGTGTACTTAATCACCTTAGTGCCAGATTAATCCAGTTATGCAGGGGAAATTCATATTGGATGTTTGATGTAGAACTCTGCATCGTCCTACCCCAGGCTGTGCCTGGTGTATTTGGGAAGCGGGAAAGAGCCCTCAGTTGGAGGGATCTGACAACCCTTAATGGATGGAGAGGTGACCTTGGATGTATTAAAACTATCACCCATAGAAGGTATGAAAACAGGGTTAGGTGGTCAGTTGTTTGCCAAGTCATTAGACAAAAGTACATTAGAAAACAGGACTTAAGTCAAACAAACAGTACTTGATAGTGAACATAAAACAATGTGTGATTCATATTTAGGGTTTTCAAAAGTTGCCTGCAAAGGAGATTACTACTCAGTGGGGAAAAAATGCATTCAGAACCCAAACAAAAACTGCCAAAACTAATTATGTTAAGAAAAGTTACTCTTGGGCAATGTATTAGTTTTCTATTGTGGTGTGACAAATTACCCCAAATTTAGCAGCTTAAAACACCCATTTATTAGCTCATAGTTCTGTAGCTCATGGGTCCAGCATGGTATAGCTGGATTCTCTGCTCAGGGTCTCACAAGGCTGGAAGCGAGGATTGGGAGGGCAGCATTCCTTGATGGAGGCTCTGGGGAAGAATCTGCTTCCAGGTTTATTCAGGTTGTGGACAGAATTCAGTTCCTTGCAGGTTGTCAGCCAGAGGCCTATCTCTCTCCCAGATCCTTCAGGTTGCCCACATTCCTCCTTGTGTGGTCCCCTCCATATTCAAGCCAGCAATGACCCTTCAAGTCTTGCTCTTTCTCATGCTTCAGATCTCTCTGCCTTCCTCCTGTGTTTTATGGGTCCATATGATTAGATCAAGCCCACAGAGATAATCTATTTTAAGGTCAATTGTGCCATAGAACTTAACATAATTTCAGGAGTGGATCTCATCTCATCATATTCATGGGTTCTGGGGATTAGCCCATGAAAGGGGGAAGGGCATTTCAAATTCTGCCTACCACAGGCAATAACTTTGCCCATCTCAGCTGTGGGTAGAATTTTATCCTAAAAAGATAAGCCCTAGAAGCCTCATTTCTTTTCTCCGTGGAAAAGGACAGCCCTCTGCTGCAGTGTTCAACTTGTGTGTTTACTGAAGTGAACTACAGAAATAGCTTTTCTTCCTAAAGGGGATTGTTCTGTATTTTGAAGTTATTTTTTAATAAAACTGAATTAAGTTGTGTATTGTGCTTCTTAATAGAAAATGCATTATTGGACT